>CM065780.1:85378566-85991899 GCA_033296515.1 Macrochelys suwanniensis
TCCTTTTGTTGTTCCACTACCCAGTGCAGCATCTTGTTCATTGTGTCTGCATCTCTTGCCCTTGTGCAGGTCCCCTTAGAGTCTTCTCTCAGCTGAGAAGGTTAATGCTCCTGGACAAGCCCCCCAGGTGTCATAGGGTGTCTTATTACCTGGTCAACTGCACTGCCTGGCCAGTTTGCGTGGACTCAGACACACACCACCTTTTCACCACGCATGTATTTATTCCTTCCTTGCGAAGTAACACAGTGTATTGCAGGTTTAAAGCAAGAGAAGGTGTCCCACATAGCCTTTGCTCCTCAGCGCAGTTTCATCCTCTGAGCTCCCCCTTACTTCTTGTTCCTTCCACTTGTATCCTCCTAAATACAACTTTAGCCCAGTGATTACCACACAGGTGCTTAGTCCCCCCACAGAAAGTATATCATTGCTCATAGCTGAAGACTGCAGCCTTCTTCATGCTGCAGCAACATCAGTGACTAGGGTGCTACAAATAGTGCCCTGTCACACAATCCCAATTCACTGATTTATTCCTGCTGCAGGAAATAGTCTTCAGTGTAGTCAAAACATCATCTATCAAGAATTTTGCTAAACAACCACTTGAGTATTTATGTGGTAAAAGATACTTGTTTTTTAAACTATAAAAACAGATCATTAAATCATTTCTGATAGGAGATCAAATGATCAACATTTCCTGATACCTCAATGGTAATATGCACATGTGCAACATATTTATGGTGATATTTTCCTCCAGGAGTTATGGAATTCTACTATAACTATATAGTATTGAATTACCAGAAAATGCACAATATCAACATCTTTCAGAAAAGAACTGCAGTTTCTTCTGAAATCGGTTATTCAAAACCAGACTGTTTTTATTTTGTAATTCTTGTTTGCAGTAGTCTGTAATATTTAAAGAAAAGCAGAAAAGTCTTACTTGCTGGACTCTACAAAGAACTGTTGGCAACAATTAAACTGTTTTTGTGAACATAAGTAAAAAGCTTTTAAACTTCAATTATATTAACTTTGTTCACCAATAAAAAAATCCTTTAGAAATAACAATAGCTTCCATCATTATCTGTCTGCTTTAATTATATTAATGCTTCTTATATTATTACTTTTAAGAGTTTTTGTGCAAAGGAATACTAGGTAGAATCTTTGAATAGAATCTCCATTATAAAGTATAGATCTGTTTGGAAACTGATGTGCAAGAAAAGAAAAATGGAAATGATTAATTTAAAACAAACATTCTTTCATCCTTCCTCTAACAATATCCCATTTATATGAGCGATTGGGTGACACTCAGTGTTTGTGATGTACAGATCTACAGTTGTCAATTTTTCCTTTCAATTTGAGTGCTGTCATTCCCTTGCCTGCCACCCTAAGTTTTCCCCTTGTCAAATCCTCTAGCTGTGGGATTAGACACAGGACTAGATCACAAGTTGGAGTACAGTCTTTTCCACCAGAACTAACTTCAGTCCACTGCATGAGTCAGCAGGCTGGTCCCATTGCTGAGATATTTTTCTTTTCCTCAGAGATTTGCCTTTGCAATTATGCAGGCTTTGCTCACATAGGAGTAAGAGGTTTTTTTACACCGCATCTACACCAGGTGGCAACACAACATGCTGCTCTGTCATGAAGCTGCATTTGGAAACAATTTCTTCAAGTGCACAGGAGTTACTGTAATCTACACAGTATAGGAGGAGAGAGAGTTTTAGTTTGGGTTTTATTGATGGTAGTGGCAAAAAACATTTCTTGCTGAAGTCTGCACTAGGGTCAGACAGGCAAAGAATGCCCTCTGTCTTCTCAATTTCCTGGAATAAGTAATTGGGGTAAAATCCTGGTAATGTTAGCAAACCCCAGGAACAACAATTTTGCTCTACACAGAAAATGTTGCAGAGTTCAGGGATAAACCCCCCAGACCCAACTAACCATGGTATTACTACAGATGGGTCATGGCCTCCTAATAGACATATATGCAGGAACAGTTATGATCTACTGCTTCCATCCCTCTTGGGTTTTGGCCTAGTGGAAATACACTGTGTATTGACTGGCCCACCATAACCCTTGACTGACCCACAGTACTCTTTGCAATGAGTAGCTGGTGACCACATGTAGCAAAGCAAGACTCACCAGTGTGGCGCCTCCTTCTGGTTGTCCTGGGAATTAGCTTGATTCCAGCTCAGTGTGCCCTCTGCTGGCCAGTGGCACACCTTCATGTCCCTCCCAGACCCCGGTGCCCTTTACCTCAGGGTTCTGCCCCCAGCAGTAACCCACAGTCTGGGTCTCCCCTCCCAGGGGAACCCTCTATCCTCACCTTGCCTCAGTGGCTACTGCCAGTCATCTAGCCCCCTCTCACTGGGGCAGACTGAAGTCTGTAAACCACTCATCACTGGCAAGGGTGTTTGGACCAGCTGTCTCTGCCTAACCCTGGACTGTACCTCTGCAGCCCCAGTTCCTTCTTTAGGCCTTGCACAAGGCCTGCAGCCTGGGGAGTTGCCAGGCTGGAGCGCCTCTTACCTTTCCCCAGCACTACTCTACCTCAGGTACCCTTCTCTCCCAGCAGCCAGGTCCTTCTCCAGAGCTAGAGAGACTGACTCAGCTCCTGTCTCACAGCCCTTTTATAGGGCCACGTGTGGCCTGATTGGGGCATGGCCCCAGCTGTGGCTGCTTCCCCCAATCAGCCTAGCCTTTCACAGGAGCGGGGTAACTGCCCCGCTACAACGCCACAGAGCAAAACTATGTAGGATAAGCAGGGGAATTCCATGCACCTCTGTAGATACATTCTTTGCTGCCTGCCCTTTCCCCACATGCACCTCTCTGGCTTCTTTGCTCTTCATAAAAGGGCCGCAGTGGTTTAAAAGAGCCCTAAAAGCTTTGTATCTAGACAGAGAATGATTTCCCCAGCTCAGGCACTGTGGCATACAGCCGTAAGACTACTTTTCCAGGCTACATTCACAAGCCCCAGTTTAGGAAGTGGGTTTGAGGCTGCAGTACACCCAAGACTACTGAATCTGACCCATGCCCTTCCTGGCTTGAGAGAGTCATGAACAACTAGTGCCACTCCTAACCAAAATAGCCAACGTCTCATTCAGAGGGACTCTTCCCTTCTCCCTCCACTCATGCAATATACCAACCAACACTGAAGAAACCCACCCCGGATACTTTAGTCCTAGCCAATCACTGCCCAGCTCATAGAGAAGCTAAGAAAAGGCCAGTAACAAGATCTAACTGAAGCCAACATTCTAGACAACACAATATGAATTCAGGCCAGGACACAGAATTTTTCAATCCACTTTAATGGCACTGATGGATTATCTTCTCATGTCAGTGGATAAAGGACAGACATCTGTTCTTACCCTGCCAGACCTATCTGCACCATTCAGCACTGTTGACCATGAGTGTCAAATATAAAGGGAGAGGGTCTGATGCAGATAAAATCCTCTTACCAGTAAAGGGTTAAGAAATGCAGGTAACCAGACCGACACCTGACCTGGCTGGCATCTGACCAATAAGGGGACAAGATACTTTCAAATCTTGGGAGGGGGAAAGCTGTGTGTGGGTCTTTGTCAGACTCAGAGTGACCTTGGAGTCAGAAGGAACCAGTCATCTTTTCATCAAATCCTCACTTTTCTAAAGTAAGTTTAGATAGCATAGTGAGTACATTTCTGTTTATTTTTGCTTGGTACGTTCCCTGTGTGAGAGGGAGAGGTTATTCTTTTTTTCCCCCTGTAACTTTAAGGGTTTGTCCAGAGGGGGAATCCCTCTGAGTTTGGAAATTGAGTACCCTGTAAAATAGTTACTATCCTGATTTTACAGAGCTGATTTTACCTTCTTTGTTTTAATAAAATCCTTCTTTTAAGAAGCTGACTGTTTTCTATGGTTTTTAAAAACCCAGGGAGTGGGTTTTTAGATCACTGTGTAACCAATTGGTTAGGAGATTATTCTCAAGCTTCCCAGGAAAGGGGGGTACGGGCTTGAGAGGGTATGTTGGGGGGAGGGGGAAGATAAACTTCAAGTGGTTTCCTTTCCTGGATTCCGGTTTAAAACACTTGATGGTAGCAGTGGGAGAAGCATTTCTCAGGGTGAAGGGAATTTTGTACCTTGGGGGTTTTAACCTAAGCTGGTAAAAATAAGCTTAGGAGCTCTTCATGCGGGTCCCCACGTCTTTACCCTAGAGTTTAGAGTGGGGAGGGAACCCTGACAATGAGATTCTGCTGTTTTGCCTGAAAGAGGTGGCAGGTGTCCAGGGTAATGCAATAAAATGGTTGAGTCCTTCCTAGATGGACATTCCCAATAAGTAGTGATGGGAAACTGAACCTCCACCTCTATACCTCTCACTTGTAGAGTCCCACAAGGATCAATTCTTCTCTGGTCCTTTTCAACATCTACATGTAATCACTAGGTGAACTGGTCAGACACAGACTCAAGTGCCAGCAATATGCAGATAATACACAGTTCTACCTATCCTTCACCACATATAAACCACACCCTATATGACCCCACCACTACCACCAAGATGGCCCAGTGTTTGGATGAAGAACGGCTGGCTAAAGCTGAACCCAAGCAAGACAGAGGAGATGCTTGTGGGCAGAGGGAAGTATTTTGAAGAGCTTGCAGCTACAGTGTCTCCCCATAGCTTGAAGATACAAACCCACAATTAGTCAGTTCAGGCCCTTGTGGTCCCATCTAATCCTATGATTCCCTGCTGACACTGAGCTCTTACACAGCAGCATCCACAAGTAACTTTATACTATCTCCAGTTAGATAGGAAATGCAATCCCTTGCTGGTGGATGAAGACCTGGTCTCAATTATACATGCTTTTGTCACCTCTTCACTGGATTACAGCAATGAAATATGCCTGGGCATGAAGCCTTCAGCAGTTAGAAAACTCCAACTAGTACAGAATGCTGCAGCACATCTCAGGAATGCAGGCTACTGGGAACACATCAAACCTGTCCTCTGCTCTCTACACTGGCTTCCCATAAAATCATAGATTTGGAAGGGGCCTCAAGAGGTCATCTGGTCCAGTCCCCTCTAATCAAGTTCCAGGTCTTAGTCCTTATCTTCAAAATGCTCACTGGCCTGGGATACTTTAAAGACCATTTAAAACTCTAGGATGTTGACCATGGTCAACAACTCTGCTCCTCTGGCAAAATGGAACAAGAAAAGTAAAGCTCATCTGTGCAGGAGACAGAATTTTCTCCAGAGACAGTCCAAGACTGTAGAACTAAGGACCATCATAAACCTCACCACTTTCTGGTCCAAGTGCAAGGTGCACTTCTTTGGCCTTGCCTTCTCTAATGTGTGTGCTAAAACACATTGCAACAGATATATTTATATTGAATAAACACACCCTACCAAATCAAGGCACTCCACTGCATGTGCTTCTCCCTTTGGGGAGAGGATGGGAACACCCCAGGAAGGTGCATTATAGCTACCTTAGCACCCTCTCTCCTGGGCTGCAAATTCTCAAAGCACAGTGTTTGTGATGCATTTTGGCTCTGTAGAAGTTTCTAGAATTTGGGCTATAGAGAACTTTTTTCACCTGTGACAGTGACCAAAAAAAGGCTAGACTGAGGTGTTTTACCAATACTAAGTGCATCTGAAGATGCATCTGAAGAAGTGGGTATTCACCCACGAAAGCTTATGCTCCAATATGTCTGTTAGTCTATAAGGTGCCACAGGACTCTGTCACTTCTACAGATCCAGACTAACACGGCTACCCCTCTGATACTTGATACCAATACTAAATTAATTCTGTTTCCCCCCCACAAGATTTTACACAATTTTATCAGCTACCGATAGGGGGGAAAAGTCTTCTTTATTACTGGTATGGTGATGAACATGTTAGAAAGATTCTCAGCTTTGTCATCCTTTCTTTTTAAAGCTCTTCAAATGAAGTCAAGTTACCTGGTCCCCAGGAACTGATATGGTGAAAATATGGGTTAAGACTGATTAAATCCTGCCATTTTAAGATTGTTATCTCAAAGTAAAACAATCATTTAATGAGATGACTCTTGGTGTTACAATAGTGAACATTTATAACGTCTAAAATATTAAACAAAAATTACAACTTTTATAAAGTATTGTAATTCTTTTCTTAAAAACTTGCTGCCACCTAATTAATGGAAGAATTCTACCCATTTATACAGAGAAGCTCCTTTTTTCTGTAAGACTAATGATCAGATTTCTGTCTGTGAATAAAAGACTTGCTTGAATTTATATAAAAATGACCTGCAGGCAAATTTTCAAAAGCAACCATTGATTTTGTATGCCTGTTTTGGGGTGACAAGGTAGGTGAGGTAGTATCTTTTGCTGGACCAATTTATGTTGGTGAGAGAGAAGCTTTCAAGCTTCTATAGAACTTTTCTTCAGCTCATTCTGTTTTGGCGGGTGAAGGTGGAGACATTTTGAGCTTAACTTTTCTTGACTTCAACTGGAGTTAAGGGCCCTCAGAGCTTCTGGTAATCAAGCCCAATCTTTCTCAGCCTGGGTGCCCAAATCAGCAGCCACTTGTGAAAATGTTGATATGAATGGGCTAAAATTTATTTCTGGACTAAGCTGGAACAATTCCAATTAAATTAAATTGGGGCTGTGTCTGCTTGTGCAAGGCTGAGTTGGATCCAATGTGTTATGGACACAACAGAAAAGCACAGAGAAATGTAAAAAAACATGCATCAGTTCAATCTCTTGTTATGTGACACTTAAGAGCTGGCCTTACTGTAGTAATGCAATCATATTTTAAAAGGTAGTGGAGCATTTATAATGTGTCAGTCCTGCAGTCATATGGAGAACATGAACAAAATAGTAAAATATTGAAGGGATATATCCCCTTCAACTCTGCAGGAGTTGCTTGTATTCCTTATTCATACAAATGTTTGACTCCCTGGTCCAGTTTGTTCACCTTCTAGCAAGCACTAAATACTGTTGTACCAAACAAAAACATTCGCTTGCTGTCATTCATCTTCTAGCAATGTTTCCCTTTCATTAATTGGAGAGCAACCTCAGTCAATGGCACCAGCACTGCAACAACTTACATTTAGTTCTCTGCTTCTATTTTTCAGGACCCTGGACAATTTAATAACTACTAGTATGTTTCACGCCAGATTTATTAACACAGCAGAGACCAGCTACACATTCATGCTTGCTTATTTTTATGTGCTGGGCTGAGTAGGAGACCATACTGCTAACTGCCACGGCAATGACAACCCAGTATGGCCCAGGAAAAGGAGGAATAAGGAAAAGTGAGCTGTTTGCTATGATAGTGGCAAAGGAAAGAGGTAGGAAGGAGAACATTCCATGTGATTTTACTTTGAATGGACTCTTAAAAACTATGAAAATAAATGTAGTAAATATTTCTAATTCTAAAGAAAGTGTCTGCTAAGATGCAGGAAGAAGGAAATAAAATATGAAAGCTAGCATTCAGTGAAGGTGAACTATTTCTACCTGTTCTATCAATTAACTATAAAGATTACAGTTTAAACTCCTATGGCAGTCTTAAATTCTCCTCTCTCAGCACATATTCACAAAAGCCCAATGCAATGTTAACGCGTGAGAATTTCCCTTTGCAGCATGCATAAACATATCATCCATCTGGAGATAGGCATGAATGTTCTCCCTAACTCCCTTTAGCTCTTACATAATTAATGATTGTTCACAATTAAGTCAAAACAAATATTTTTTTCTCCAGGCAAAGTTATAAAAATATTTCTTTTAGACTATGAACGCAGAGCCTTGTTCAAATGTAAGGATTTCCCCTAGGGGTGTTTGTAATGAAATAAAAGTCCCAGAAATTTAAATGTAGATATATTTCCCCCCCCCCCCCCGTGTCACAACAGTCCTACCTGATCCAAGAGTAGCATATCTCAGTTCTGTCTTGATCATGATTTCTCTGGCAAGAATAAGTTGATAAAATACAGTTTAAAGGGATGAGTTCTTTTGATATCCCTTCCAGAGCCTGCTGTTATGGAATTCCAGTGCTAAGTGGGTCTTCACAGTCAGTCATTCGTGGAGAAGCTTCTGCCCTAGAACAGCCCTGTGCACAGTTTTTCCTCCATAAAGGGAGCTCCTTTCACTTGTCACTTTAGGATGGCTTTTTCACTTGTAGAAACAGCTTCCTTAGTAAGTATTATCAGTTCTCAGTAGCAGCTGTAATTACAATTGCTTCCTAAATGGCTTTTTTTTTTTGGGACTGCAGAACTGTGGCCCTCACCAGTGGCATAGCCAGGTTTAGAGCACAGGGGGAGCGGAGCTAAAAAAAAGGCGTCGGGAGCAAAAAAAGGTGCCGGGAGCAAAAAAACAAAAAAAAATGCTCCGCTCTGGCTGCAGCGTAGGAGCAAAAGGCGCCGGGAGCAAAAAAAAAATGCTCCGCTCTGGCTGCAGCGAAGGAGCAAAAAGCGTCGAGAGCAAAAAAAGGCACTGGGAGAAAAAAAAATGCTCCGCTCTGGCTGCAGCGTCGGAGCCAAAAAAAGGCGCCAGAAGCAAAAAAAGGGTGCCGCTTCTGCTCAGTGGGGGAGCGGCCGCTCCCCCTGCTCCCTCCCCGGGCTACACTACTGGCCCTCACTCTCTGGAACCTTTTCCTCTCTCACTCCTCATTGATTACAAAGCTGTAACATCTAGTCTAGGGAAACCTGAAAATTACATGGTTATTTGTGGCTAAACTCTCTTTAGTGTTTCTATTCTGTTTTCAGTTCAAGCCTCTACATTAACTAGCAACTAGATTTTCTCTGTGGATTTTTATTTACTGCCTAGATTACTTATTGAGTAATCTAGTCTATCCACTGATTGATGCAACTGTGTTCTAATGACATTTCCAGTGTGCTAGCGGAAAATGCAGAGTGAAATTGTCCATTTTTATGAAGTTACACAAGCAATGAAAGTTCTACATTTTAAAAAGCAATTTGAGATTTTAGACAGAGATCATTACTCTTTACAAATGTGTGACTTTATTCAAAATAAAAAGAGTCTACCTCTTCAAAACGCTAGCATACGGATAAAGGTATTTAAAAAACAAGAACTTGATATTGAACAATTGTTTAGCATCTGCATTTACAAATGAATTGTGCAAGTATTGGACAAAACTGGGAATTATTTTCTGAGAGAACAAAAAGAGTAATTCTGTGACACCACCTTGTGAAGGACATACTGTTAGATCCGCAATAGAAGTTTCCCTACGGGATGGGGAGCAGGCAGATACTGGACATGGTGTTGGTACAGAATACTTCAAATGCTTTTTATTGCTTACAAAAAAAGCCCCACAAAAACTCCCCCACTTTACTCATTCCGCTTTCACACCCCAAACATACTATACGAGAGTCCAAAGGTCAGAATGGTCCCGATGGCCAGTCGAGATTTCTTCCAATCATAAAAGCGGTGAGCCAGTAAAAACCACATCTATAGCCACATGGGGTTCTAAATCAATAAACAACTCCAATTTGCAAAAATCATAGGCAACCATTTATAGTCCATTATGACACATCATTGCTTCTTTGCCTTTGTTTACCAGGCTGTCTACCCACACAATTCCAAAGAAACACTCCTGGGTGGGCCACCATAGTTCAAGGCGTGCCATTTCCTTCAATTCTTATACAATTGTACATCAGCCCAGGTGGTGGTGTTTCCTTTTCTGCTAATTTTCCATGTTTTCCCCAAAACATAACAAAATTGTTTTTGCATAAATAGTTCTTAACCTAAGTTCTTGCTTCAGTTGCCAATGTGCAATGCACATATTCATGTCAAGCACACATCATTCATACTAGGCCTCAATAACCTATAACATATTACATTAATCTCTCTCTCTCGCCCCTGCTGGAGGTGTTGCTGCTCTAGGAAGCAGCGAGGTGGGAGGAAAAGAGCAGCAAAGGTGGTCCTCTAGGCCAGCCTAGAGGAGCCTCACTGGAGCAGCCGTCTTGGAAGCCAAAGAGATCATTCTTTTCTTGTTTTATGGTGCAGCAGCCTCAGCTGTTACCCAACAATCCATTTTTCAGGGTACCCCTAGAATGACCTGCCTATTGCTTCCCTAATCTGTCCTTACTGAGGTATAAATATCCGGGATTGTTAAGGAAATCAGTAAAGGATATAGATAGATATAACCTTCCGATAAAATAATTGACACCAGCAATATTCTATTTATACTTAAAGTATCTTTTTATTAATGTAACTAATGATCCCTAGTACAGTATATTCTAAAAATCCTAAATAAAGCACAAAATCCCTTACACAAATCCCTTATTGCAAGTTTAAAGAGCATTC
This sequence comes from Macrochelys suwanniensis, assembly GCA_033296515.1. Classification (NCBI taxonomy): domain Eukaryota; kingdom Metazoa; phylum Chordata; order Testudines; family Chelydridae; genus Macrochelys; species Macrochelys suwanniensis. The sequence continues at coordinate 85,388,816 of CM065780.1, forward strand.
AAGCTACATTAGCATGTATGCTAAATGGTTCTAAGTGAAGTGCTTTGTTACAACTGGCCAGTTTGCAAGAAATTACTGACAGCAGTTCTTAAAGTGCTTTGAAGTTTACATAGGTAACCTACAATTAACAGAATTTTATGCATTCTTATAAGCACACACAGGCTAATCCTATATACTATTCTACACTGTACTTATGCTATACTATAATTAAAGTAGTAGGCGTAGATTATCTATCTATCTGTATTCCTTTAAATTATAGTTGCTGCCTGCCACTGCTTCTCAGTCAGCCTTGCTCTGCTCTAATCTTCTTTGTTTCTCTCTTCAGCAGCTCCATTTCATTCATCCTTTCCATATCGCTCTCTTTCTCCAAATCCAATTCAGCCTGCTGACAGCAGGCCTTTTATGCTGCACTCTGTCTCTCTCCTAATATACCTTCTTATTCTTGTAAGCAATTACTTCATTTGCACAGGCTCAATAACAACCTTTACCTCATAACTATGAATGACAGATCTGATCTTTAGAACAAGTTGTAACAGGTATGAGTGTGGTTCTTCTTATCAAATGCACAACATAACCACGATTCATCACTGAATTTGGTCTGCTGGTTGGATCGTTAGCTTCCCTGGCCCGGGAACCGATGGGGAGTGTGACATGGACGCTGATCCATGTCCCACCATGAGTGCACTGTGACTAGTCAGCTAGCTAACCTCTCTCTTACCCTGTATTGCACATGCTCAGTAGCTATTAACTTTTTACATGCTCACTGCTGTTGTTTACCTCAGACTGATTCTGCTGACCCTTACACACACACACACACACACACACACACACACTTGGCCTTTTGCCAAGTCACCATCTTGGACATTTTGGGTTTTTTACCCATTGACTAAACTTTTCACCCTATCTCAGGACTGAGGATGCTTAAGATCAGCACCTCCCATCTTAGGCTGGAGTAGTTCCCGCTTGTTCAGAAAAGAGATCAGGCAGACAAAAATGGAGGCTGGGGAATTTATTTAGTAACACAGCATGTGAAGCTGTGACTGCCATTTATGTTTTCACATTAGTAAAAATCTATATCCTCTCACTCAGTCAAATATCCTAAAGTGAAGAAATGTTTTTTTAATGCTACCCCTCTTTCCCAGAACTCTCACCAGTCCTTTCAGATTATATTCTTTCACATTGAGGCATCTCAGTTCTTCATAAATAATCAGTGTAATTCTTCCTGCATTGCTATAGCAAATACTCAACTGTTTCTTGGACTTTACATGTATTGCACAACCCACTTTTGTGCTTGTTTAGTAAATATAACTTAAAATTCAGGCTATAATAAGTTATCACTGTAACTATAGTTACTTCACTTCTTCTATCATTGCTAATTCATAGCCCCAAAATGTGTCCCAAGGCATGGCTCTTACCTCAGAGCCAGGATGAGCAAAAAGGTTCCTTCATCAAGTCCTTTTCCTTATTTATGGATTCATACTTTTTATGTGCTGGGCTGAGTAGGACAGATGGAATAGAGAGCCCTGGAAATCCCTGAAAACATAAGCAGTTTGGATACAGATGCAGGCAGGTGCAGAGAGGAGAGAAGGAAAGTGCTCTTTGCCCAGAGTTTATTGTTACAGCCACAGGGTAATGATTTTGGGTATAGAACTGCTCTGTGCTGTCCAATTGTAGTTGGGGGAAGAGGTCATGGGGAGGTTTTGTTTTTTGCGCCACAGCCCATTTCATGCCTGTAAGGCACAACACAGTAGAACCTCATAGTTATGAACACATTGGGAATGGAGGTCGTTAGTAACTCTAAACAAAACTTTATGGTTGTTCTTTCAAAAGTTTACCAGTTAACATTGACTTAATACTAGAGTTTTGAAACATTAGTATGCAGAAGAAATATGCTACTTTCCATTTATTTTTTTAGTAGCTTATGTTTAACACAACACAACACAGTACTGTACTATATCTGCTTTTTTTTTTTTTTTTTTTTTTTGGTCTCTGAGGCTGCCTAATTGCGTACTTCTGGTTCCAAATGAGGTGAATGGTTGACCAGTCAGTTCATAACTCTGGTGTTTGTAACTCTGAGGTTCTACTGTATTCCAAACCTTCTACATGAGAGCATTATGTTGGGAGATCAGCCACCATCACATCTGGTACCCTTTGGCCTAAAGGAGGCATAGTTTGTTAGTTAGGGTGAGACCTGTTCTGCTTTGTCTGTGCTAACGTCAGTTGTATACATGAGAGAGGATTTCATACTGCTTCAAATTATGTAAATTACACCCAACGGTAATTTGGGTGTAATTCTTTGCATCCGAAGAAGTGGGTATTCACCCACGAAAGCTTATGCTTCAATACCTCTGTTAGTCTATAAGGTGCTACAGGACCCTTTGTCGCTTCTACAGATCCAGACTAACATGGCTACCCCTCTGATACCCAACGGTATGTTTCCTTATCCATACTGGCTGTAGTTGGGCATCATATCCCCTGCTTAGAGAATGGTTCAGTGCCCACCATGTAGCTAGTTCTGCTATGCTCTGCCCACTACTATGGAGAGTAGCGGCCTACAACAGGCAGGACACTATTATGCCTTACATAATAGTAAGGTAAGTTGTTATAGATGCTTTATTAGAATTCTCAGAAATCTATTTATTTCTGGTGAGACTCTTGTAGCCTGTGACATGGTTAGTATGGCAACATCATTATTTAAAATAGGGCCTAAGGATACAACAAAATATTAAAGAGCACTTAGTTTCACATCAGCTAAGACTTGGTAACTCTTAAGGGATGCAGAGGCAGGCATGTCTAAAAATAGCAGCTTGATTAAAGACAGCAAACATGATTTCAGGAAAGAAAGGTCATGGTTCATTAATGCTGACTTTTGGGACTTTCTTGGCATATCGCTATTCTGTAAGGGCAGACAATAAAAAAGCAAAAGACATTATGGACAATAATTTAGAAAACACCAAGAGAATTTTTTGTGTGAAGCAAGTAAGGTGCAGCGTTGTGGAGGTCTAACAGGAGTAGATTCTATGAAGACAGAAAGTGTCAACTGATTAAAGAGCTGGACACAATAGTGTTTCTCTCTGAAAAGAGGTCATTGTGAGGTATAGCAGGAATCAGTTTTGTACCATTATCTTTTTATTCTAACTATGTCATTTAGGCCCTTAAGATCTGTTGTTTCTATTTGTGTGTATGGGTTTATAAGATTTTCATAAACTTTATTTTTCAGATACATTTGGGGATTTTAAAGCCACAAGCCTGCCATAAAACTTTGAGCCTTTCCAGTCATTCTAACATTAAAAGCAGCTTCATTTAAAAAATGGAATTGTGTGACCAGTAAACCAAGATCATAATCTGTTTTGAACTTGATTATTTTTTTTATTAAATAAGACAAGATATAGAGGACTGTAATAATTTTCTGTGCATAGTCAATGTATTTTCCCACCACAACACACGTCCTAAACACACAACAGTCATTTTCATTTACTTGGTACATAATATTTATTGTCAAAAACTGCCTAATTACTGAGTTTTGTTTGCAAAACTAGAAGCATAAATCTGTCTTTTTGGTAAAAAAAAATATATTTTTGGCCCGATGATTGATTTAAAATATTGTTATAATTGTTTATGCAAGATATCTAGACAATTAAGTAAACAGTATACTGTAAATTGCAGTATGATAGATCTCAAAATATAGTTGTAAAAGTGGAATCATCATTAACCATGTGGGTTTCCAGTCAGATCTATCAGTTAGCCAGCTTTTTTAATTAACTTAACATGTATCCCATGATGATTTTATATTCAATTTTTTTAAATCTAAATGTTGTACAGTACCAAGTGAAACGCCTTACAGAAGTGTAAATATATTAAATCAACCTCATTACCCTGTATCAACCAAACTTGTAATTTCATCAAAACAAAGATATATAGTTAGTTTGACAGGATCTATTTTCCATTAGCCCATGTTGATTGGCATTAATTTTATTACTCTCCTTTAACTCTTTATTAATGGAGTCCCGTATCAGAAACTCCATTATCTTGTGCAGAATTGATGTAAGCCTGACAGGCCTATAATTACCTGGGTCATCTCATTTACCCTTTTAAAATATTGGCACCACATTAGCTTTCTTTGAATCTTCCTATGTGTTCCAAAACTTATTGGAAAATCAACATTAATTGTCAAACATGCTTCTCAGCAGCTCTTTTAAAACTCTTGGATGCAAGTTATCCAAACCTGCTGATTTAAAAATGTCTCACTTTAGTTGCTGCTTTTTAACATCCTCCTGAGATACTAGTGGAATGGAAAGAATGCGTTCATATGATACCACTACATCATCTGTTTTTCCCAAATACAGGATGAAAACATTCTTTGAACACATCTTTCTTTTCTGCATTGTTGTTGATAATTCTACCATTTCTATCTAATAATCGATGAATACCATTGTTAGGATTCTTTTTTTTTCTACTACACTTTAAAAGCTCCTTATTGTCCTTAATTCTGCTGGCCATAGATTTCTCCTTGTGTCCCTTTGCTTCCCTCATCCTAACTTCTGATTTATATTTATTACATACACCTGTGTTCACTTCACCTCTAAACCATGTTAGTATTTGAACATTCTTCCTCAGTTGTGGCTTTTGGGGGCTTCTAGTAAACTGTTCTTAAACAATTCCTAATTATCATTCACATTTTTCTGATTAAGTTCTTCCTTCCAGCTGAATTGACTCATAATTGTTTTCAGCTTTGTGAAATTGACCCTTTGAGAACACCAAGTATATATCTGTCTCTGGTCTGGACTTGATTTGATTACATTTATTGTGTGCAAACTGAATAATGACCACTTGTACTGAAACTACCATTATTTTTAAGCCTCTATGATCAGTTCCTCTTTATCTGTCAAGATGAAGCCAAACAGAATTTCCCTGTGCTGGATGCTACCCTTTCAGTTAGGAAATTGTCGTCTATAACATTTAGAATTTCCAAGGATGTTTTAGTACTGGCAGCATGAGACCTCCAGCATATCACTCAAATTGAAGTTCCCCCTGATCATGCAGCTTCCTCCCCCTCCCCACACATTATAGATAAGTGCATAAGGAGCCAGTCATCCTGTTCCCTGGTGTCATTTGATGATCTGTAGTGGACACCAGGTAATCACCCGTCTTGCATTTTATCTCGTAGGTTACTGATCCATAAGCATTCAAGATCATTTTCTTCCAAGATATCAGTGACTCCGAAACAGGTAATACCATTTTTGACAGAGTGCCACTTTCCCTCCCTTTTTCCCACTTGATCCTTTCTAATAGATTATAACTGATTTTAACATTCCAATTGTGCAAATCATCCCCTCGTGTTTCAGTAATACCTACTAGATGGAATTGCACATTTATGAACATAATTCAAATGCCTCTTGTTTGTGACCCATGCTCCTACATTGGTGTATAGGCAATTAAAGAATTTATTCTCCTTATAACATTTGGTTCCTTGATTAATTTTGTTCTCAGCATCTCTATTTTGTGCTAAATGAGTGTTCATATCTTTCCTCTATGACGGTTCTTTGGGTACCCCGGACTGTGAGTCATCTTGTTACCCCTGCCTCCAGTGTACACATTAACAATTTTATATGAACTGTGGACTTCATGCTTCTTTACTAGGGAAAACCAACTGAAGGCAAAAGTATCCATGAAACTCCAGGAAGGGAACCTTAGCAATTTCTTTAATAGCGTTCTTTCAAGGCATGAGTTATGGTGATTCATACAGTGTGGAAGACCTGGAAACTCTAGGGCTCCATCCTGTGGGTCCTCAGGCAGTTATGTGGGAAGCTGGCTCTTTTGTAATGAACTGTTTCCTCTCTCTCATACTCACACACAGGGTCCCTTAGTTCCCATAGCTCTGTCCCTCAAGAGATCCCACAACACTTGAGGGACAGAGGGGAGTTAATACTGGTTTCAACTAACTACTGCCTATAGTCGAGAGGGAGGGCTGTGCCGTGCAGAGTGGCTGTCTCCTGGCCTCCCCTGTTACTACTATGGCACTACTACTATCTTCCATATATATGTGGAGCCCTGTCAGCATGGAGTTTATACAGAGGGTTCTCTGGTATGTCTCTGGAAATGCTGGAAAACCACTGCCTTTCCTATTACTTTACAGAGTTGCTAGATGAGAGGTCATCTAGACCCATAATCTGGTCACACTTTTGTTGTTGTTGTTGAAAGACAAATTATCCACTGCTTGAGCAGATGAGAAAGTTAGGCAGTGCTTTCTACAGGAAAATGTGGATGGAAATATGCTTTGTTTTCAATTTTATTTTTTTTATTTGTAAATGGTATATAATATGGCAGCACCACTCTTGTTGATGCCTATCCAGAAATAATTCTGTCTGGCACATTTTTGTGGATGTGTTAGGGATAATTCTCTACTGATGTCTCATGAATTGAAGGATTTTCTGTTGTTAATGTCGTGTGAAATGGGATGACAACAGACAACGTTATTTAGTGTTCTGCTTTATCCTTTTGTTTTGTCTTTTGTTAATTTTTTAAAACAGAAAAATGTAGGGTAGGACCCTCCTGCTGCTTCTGTGAATTTGTAGGTAAACTCCTATCCATGTGAGTCTGTTTTTATTTTTGAGGTATATTTGTGCCAATAATCATTATAACTAATAGACTGTACATCTTGCAGGATTGAGAATCAATGAAATATAATTAAACAGGTTCACTGAAGAAGTTGCTGCTGCAGCTCATGTTTGCTGCTCTGTTCCTGGATTCTGCTGGCTCACCCATTCACAAGGCAGCATGTCCTGTCAATGAGTTGCAAGAAGTGCCATTTAAGTAAAACTAATTGTATTAGTGCATATGGTTTTACTGCCAAGTTAGCATACTGGAAATTAGAGTAAACTATAATAGATAATTTAAAATCTTATTAAACTCTTAATGCTGGAGTACAGGAAGAGAGAGGAAAGATTGGAAATTGGATTGGAAATTTTTCAAAGCCACTGTCCAGCCTGGTTCAGGTTTCTACCTAATTGGTTACTCCTCTCTATCTGTCCTTTGCAAGTTCAATAGGACACCAGTACACTAGTTTACATGAAGAAAGAGATCTTCTGCCCTGATCCTGAGAAATATTGATTCCCTGCGAGGTTCTGCATTTTGTTGTGACCCACTGAATCACCTTTAATTTGATGCAGGTGGGAGTTGAAGCTTCCAAGCACTGGGCAGGATTGGATACTTTATTACTCAAAGGACCAGGGAAGTAATTTTGTTTTAAAAGCTTGAATGCTGGATAATGGAGCAATATTTCTGTTTTTTCTGTGCCTATGAATTTTTGAAAAGCTGTGTGATGTATTCACTTCATGAATGTTTCATGCAGAAACGTTAGTGAGGGAAATCCATATGATTATGGTTTAAGATTCAATGCAGTAGAAATAGAACTGCAGTTGATGGGCTGGCATCTCAGCACTGGATCTTGCAATATTTTCCTGGAAAAATAACCTCTGGAAAGTTGTGCTTTAGTATATTATGAAAATCAGTTGATAGAAAGTTAAGTTTCTTGTTATAATCAAAACCCGCTTATTTGATACTTGCTGTTGAAATGGAGTAAGGATATCTGCTCTGTTCAGTGACTAGAAGTATCCATTGATCTTTCTACTCAGCAGGAAGTTGTACTCTTGACTGATGGTACAGTTAGGCAGCCAGTTCTTAAAGTCACAGTACTAAAGTCTTATAGGTTATACAGAACACTGCTTTTTAAAATAGAACTTCTGTGTATTTACAGAGACCTAGTATTCAAACATGTTTTTAAATATGTTTATGTCTTCCTAGTTTTCTCATGGTGTTTTCCAAAATGGCATCACCTGAATTGCGGCAGGGTATAAAGGCCACCCTTAGGGACTGGGGCCTCATTGTGCAGTTAGACACTGTTCATTCACGTATTGAAAAGCCTGTCCCAGTGCCGGAGAGCTTACCATCTAAATAGATCCTTTTTGAAATCAGGTGAATTTTTAGTTGTTGTTCTCCCACATCCTTCTGTGGTTATCATGGACCCTTTCCTTCCATGTTACCCCTAGTCAGACAGGGTTAAATGGGTAATCTTCTTAGTGGGTGAAATTCATCACTTAAGCACCACTTAAAATAAATCTTAAATGAAACTTGAGAGGCACATAGGCCTTGTGCTGGCCCTTTGCACAGGTGTGAATTTCACCCAGTATGAAGAGATTGCTTTACCCATACTAGGGATGCAACCCTGGGCCCATTAATGTCAATGGAACTTTTGCTGTCAACCTCAATAGACCCAGGATTTCATCCCATGTGTCTCAGATATAAAAGTGAATGTACTGCCTGCCTCTTAAGATCTGCATTTTGCTTGTGATCTGCATTTTTTAATCGTTTTTCTAAATTCGAGGATCAATGAATGGTATATTTCTTAAGATTTCAGGAGGTGTATTATCACCAGTTTGTTAATCACTAACTTTAAAGCAGTTTCACCTGTGAACTGAAGTTTTTCCTGAGATGCAATATCTTAGAGGTATTTAATGCTTTTCCTGTTAGAATTCTTTGGATGGATGGCAGCAATCTTGATCTTGTTGACTTAAGTCTTCTTCCATTCAATTTCCTGTAGGCTGTGTGATGGTGTCTTTCTGTGTGCAAACTATATTTAATTTGCAAAATAAACAAAGCCTTGAACATTAAAAGGTGGATCGCTGTCTGATTTAACTATTGGTTGAATTGTTTACACTGTGAATAAATAATCCGATAAAGATGCGGATGACACCACTGCTATTGCAGGAAATCTGGAATACTTATTGATTAAACGAGTAATGACTACTCTGCAGTATTTCATAAAAATCTATGGTCACTTTGAGGAACAAAATGACATCTGTCTAGGCTCTCTTTTGTGGGTTAACCACAGGGTATAATGTACAAGATTTCTGTTTTCTCTATTTATCTGGATGGCTTTCTAAAACTAGTGTAGTAGTTCAAACAGAAGTGATGGGTTTGATGCAGGAAATATTGGGGTAAGTTCTATGGCCTGTGTTATGCAGGAGGTCTGAGGAGATGATCATCATGCTCCATTCTGGCCCTAAAATCTATGAATTTCTTTGTCCCTTTGGGGAAAAGACCTCTCCTCTCAATAGGTATTTAATCTTCACTAAACATCAGTGTTTTGAGTGTGCTATAGTCAGTATTATATAGTGATTATTATTGTCCTCCTTTTTAATAGGATCTTCTACAAATGGCAACTCTTTAATATTTCTCAATATAGTAAATTCTTTTAAATGACCCACTAACTTCCTTTTGAGGGTTCAAGTCTCTTCTCTGTCAGAGACATCTGGTGTGATCCATAACAAGTCACATTGTCTTTCTGTGCTTGAGTTCCCCACTTCCAAAACAAGGAAAATAATACCTCCCCACCTCACAGAGGTTTTGTGAGGATAAGTACGTTAAAGGTGGTGAGGTGCTCACATGCTACAGAAATGAGCCTTTTAAGTAAGGCTCTGTTGATGTCACGGAAGTCATGGAATCCGTGACTTCCAGAGACCCCCGTGACATTTTCTGCTTCAGCCCCTGGAGCTGTGGGACTGGAGCTGGCTGCCAGCAGGACCCTGGCAGGGTTCCCACAATGGGCGACAGCCTCCTCAGGGTCCCCCTACAGGGTTCCAAGACCGGTGACAGCCTCATGCGCGTGGTGCGGGAAAGGGGACCCAGCAGCTCCCAGCCACCATGGTGGCAGGAGAAACAATGGACCTGCAGCAGCAAAAGTCAGACAGATCATGGCTTCCGTGAATTTTTGTTTATTGCCCATGACCTCTCTGTGACTTTTACTAAAAATTACCATGACAAAATCTTAGCCTTATTTATAAGTACCTAAGATAGGAGACATGATCTGCTTAATTTGTCTCTGTAATCACCTTAAAATGTTGGTCCACACTCTGTTCTCAGTGGTACCAGTGTAAATTCCAAATAATTCCACTAAAGTCAAGGGCATTATTCCACGTTTGTATCAATGTAACTGAAAAAAATCTCGCTCTTAGTGGTCTAGATGACAACTTTGCAACAACATAAAATATTTCTCTGCTGGTGGAAGTTTTAAATGTGTTGCACAGCGAATGTCTAGTCAAATAATCCCCATCTTTCTAGTCTTGATGGCTGTTTTAGCTCTAGTTTTCCAAATAGTAAAACCAAAGTTTCAGTGACAAGGAGCTTCGTAAAGGTAAAACAGTTTGTGTTCTCCAAACTATAACTAGGGTTCATTTCCACTCTGCCTCAGTTAATCTGTGTACCAGCAAAGTAAACACAGTGTGATGGTTTGCAAATGTCATACTAGTTCCATGATTTTTTTGTTTAATTTTGGGGTGGGGGATTGTAAGGAAGGGATTAGCTAAAAGAGAGGAAGGGGGACATTTGTTTCAGGAGTCTTCTGTTTCTGTGTAAGTAGCTAGTTAATATCTAGGGTGCCAGTAGATGGCACTTAAGAATAAGTAGCATAGTTCCTGGAATTTGTAGGACCAATAGTGCACCATAAATAGCTTCCTCTGGCTGCTTTTTACCTGAAGCTCTTAATAATGTTGAGGGGAAGTTCCTCAAGGCCTCAGGGCTAGCTCCTCCTGGCTTTTCTCCCTTCCCTGAGCCTACATGCTTGGGGGATGATTGGTGCTGCATGGGGCCTGGTGTGCTCAGATCAGAGGGGCTGGATCGGGGGTAGTGTCCTTTGCAGAGTTTTGGGGTGGGGTAGCAAGGGTTAGTTCTAACCTCTCCTGTAACCACCCCATTTCTACCCTCAGTCCTGCTGCAAGATGGCACTTCATGGGGCCTCATGCACCCAGAGGGGAGGAATGGTGTGAGGGAAATTTGGAAGAAAAAAGTGGTAGGACAAAACCAGAGTTTCTGAAGATTCAGAGTTTGCTGTTCTGGCGTGATCCTTTCTGTCTTTCCCCTCTCCGCATGTGAAAATGACTTTGAGGTTAGTGATCTGGGGCAGGAGGGAGCCTCCGAATAACTTAGGGCATGGCTACACTTGCAGATGTAGAGCGCTGTGAGTTAAACCAGCCTTCGGAGAGCTCAGTAGGGAAAACGCTGCAGTGTGTCCACACTGACAGCTGCAAGCGCACTGGCGTGGCCACATTTGCGGCACTTGCAGTGGCATTGGGAGCAGTGCATTATGGGCATCTATCCCACAGAGCACCTCTTCCCATTCTGGCGCTGTGGCTTGTGGGAAAGGTGTGGGGAGTGCGGGTCATTCTGGGTCCTGTCCCAATGCCCCGTCATGCATCGCTTCGCATCCCAGCAATCCCTGTGCTTCCGTCCACATTTGGCGCCATCTTTCAATGTTTTTTGTACTGTGCACTCTGTCTTCCCTTTCGGTCTGCGAGAATGGAGCCCGAACTGCTGAGGAATATGCTAACGAGTCTCGCCAGCACATCACGTTTGGCAGTCGAGTTACTCCTTAAGATCCAAACTGATAGTGAGGACTCCGACGATGATATCGACTCGAGTAACGCATACGACATGAGATTGCTTGTGGCATTCATGAACATGCTCACCACCATAGAATGCCACTTTTGGGCTCGGGAAACAAGAACTGAGTGGTGGGATCACATCGTCATGCAAGTCTGAGATGACGAGCAGTGGCTGCAGAACTTTTTGATGAGAGAGGCCACTTTCACGGGACTGTGTGATGAGCTCGCCCCCACCCTGCGGTGCAAAGACACGAGATTGAGAGCTGCCCTGATGGTGGAGAAGCGGGTGGTTATTGCAATCTGGAAGCTGGCAACTCCAGACAGCTACTGATCGGTCGCTAACCAGTTTGGAGTGGGAAAGTTGACTGTTGGAATCGTGGAATCAAGTTTGTAGGGCCATTAATCGCATCCTGCTCAGAGGAACCATGACTCTGGGTAACGTTCATAACATTGTGGCTGTCTTTGCACAAATGGGTTTCCCTAACTGCGGAGGGGCGATAGATGGGACACATATTCCAATTCTGGCACCAGCCCACTAGCCTCCGAGTACGTTAATCGGAAGGGGTATTTCTCTGTGGTTTTCCAGGCACTTGTGGATCACCATGGGCATTTCATTGACATTAATGCAGGCTGGCCCAGAAAGGTGCATGACTCACACATCTTTCGAAACACTGGCCTGTTCAGGAAGCTGCAAGCTGGGACTTTTTTCCCAGACCAGAAGATCACCATAGGGGAAGTCAAAATGCCCATTGTGATCCTTGGAGACCCTGCTTACCCTTTAATGCCGTGGCTCATGAAACCCTACACAGGGAGCCTTGACAGCAGCAAGGAGCGGTTCAACAACAGGCTGAGCCGGTGCAAAATGACTGCGGAGTGTGCTTTTGGCCATTTAAAGGGCCGCTGGCGCTCTCTGTATGGGAAGCTGGACGTGGCCGATGTCAACATCCCTGCTGTTATATCCATGTGCTGTACCCTCCATAACATTTGTGAAGGGAAGGGTGAAAGATTCACTCAGGCATGGACCTTGGAGGTTCAACACCTGGAGGCTGAATTTGAACGACCAGAGAGCAGGGCTATTAGAGGGGCCCAGCACAGGGCTGCAAGGATTAGGGATGCCTTGAGGGAGCAATTTGAGGCTGAAAGCCACCAGTAATGTGTGGTGTCCTGCACAGGAATGAAGTGCAGTGGTTCCAATGTTAGTAGGAATCTGTGTTTTCTACACTGACTTGTAATGCCAGTTGCTTTCCTGGGCTAAGGTATCTTTTACTTTATGCAATAATAAAGAATGTTTTCAAAGCCAAAACATCCATTTATTGAAAAGAAACACAACTGCTTGGGCAAAAGGGCAGAAAGGGCAGAGGGGGTGGGATGGGGAATGGTTCAATCACAGATTTGTGTATGTTCTGTTCTCATACTCAGCCTTCCTGTCTGGAGTGCTGTGCAATGAGTGCTGCACTTCAGGATGGCTATAATGCATGGTAATGGGGGCTGAATGCAGTGGGTAAGGGTCATAGTTTTCAGGGCTGGGTAGTGAAGCTACAGGTGTTGGAGGCAGCTGGTGGCGATAAGAACCTGGATATTGGGGAAAGTGGGTTGGAGGTGACATGGGCGCACAAGGGAAAGAGTTTTGGGACAAGGGCTGTGGGAGGGGGGACCAACACGGTAGTGCTCCATCTGCGTAGCTGCAAGCGCCTGGATCGAGTCCGCTTGGTGCTCCATAATGCTTATCAGATGATCTGTGCTTTGCTGCCGGCGCTCTGCGCTTTGCTGCCGGTGCTCCTCATTCTGCTGGCAGATCCTCCTTTCACTCTCCCTCCACTCCTGCACTTTTAGAGTCTCTTTAAGGGACTGCTGCATTACTTCATGCAGCATGTCTTCTTTGCTTCTACGTGGCCTCTTTCTAATTCTTTGGAGTCTTTCGGTGGTGATAACATGGACGGCTGAGATCTCAAGGTTGCATCTGTAAAGGCAAAATGCAACACTTAACAGAGGCAGCATTGTTCATGCCAGACAGAGCAATGATTCTCCCATACTTAAGGGCAAGCACAGTCTACACAATAGCAGAATTTGCCCATCCCAAAGCGAGCGCACATAATCCACGGGAGCCCCAAAATGGTGAGCAAGCACAGAGTCAAAGGGGATTGATTGTTTCACGGCTGTACTGTCCTCTGGGTTTCTGTGCCTTGGAGAGAGTCAACAGCTGCAGAAGTCCCCTATACTGAACACTGTCCCCACATTTTCCACAGGAGTTCGTCCTGGAAGCTATCTCGCTGCTGAGGGTGACCTGGGAAGCAAGGGAGGGTCTTCTACAATGCGGCTTCCGCCCTGGCCCATATGCAGCTTGCCTGTGTGCAGCAATGGTCCCCCTGCCCCTCACGGCACAGTGGCGCGGACACGTTAGCCTGACTGAGACAAGGATCACAGTGGCTCTCCCAAGAAACCTGCGCAAGCGCATTGCCCAAGTTCTGGATGAGACCTTTGAAGAGATCATTGAGGCCGATTACTGCGATGTGAGAGAGCACATCAACGCCCTATTCTGCATCTAGGCATGCATGCAACCCTAACCCTCCTCGCCCCAAGAGCCCGCACTGAACAACTTCCTTCCCAAAATAAAAGCTGCTTAACGGGAACCTCCTCTGGTTTTTGTCCTTTCCCAAGCACCGGCCACCACGACTGGCTACCTTCCTCCTGGCTTGAGAACAGCTCCTGGCTGCATGCATCTAGGGATTCTGGGGTGTCTTCCTCCTCCTCCTCAGCACCCTCGCTCCCACTTTCCTCCTCCTCCTGCCTTGTTAAACTGGGCTCTGAAGTGTCCAGGGTGGTCCTCAGAGTGGACGTGGGGTCGCCCCCGAGTATTGCGTCCATCTCTTTGTAAAAACAGCAGGTCGCGGGCACAGAAGGCGGCGCCGGTGGGTGCGGTCGCCCAGTGTCGGGGGCGGGGCCCGCCTCCGACGCCGACGCAACGTTGCCCGGCGTCGGGGATGGGGCCCCGCAACATCGCCCGGTGCTGAGGTGAGCTGGGCGCGGGCCCCGGGGCTGGTGGGGAGCTGGGCGTGGGCCCCAGGGCTGGCGGGGAGCTGCTGGTGGGTGCTGAGCACCCACCAATTTTTCCCCGTGGGTGCTCCAGCCCTGGAGCACCCACGGAGTCGGCACCTATGGTCGCGGGGGCAGCACCGGAGCGGCAGCTTGCCTTGCGGGCTTTGCGGTAGGCATTCCACAGCTCCTTCACTTCAACCCTGCACTGCAGTGCATCCCGGTCGTGGCCCCTTTCCATCATGTCCCTTGATATCTGCCCGAAGGTATCGTAATTCCTATGGCTGGAGTGCAGCTGGGACTGGACAGCTTCCTCCCCCGAAACACTAATGAGGTCCAGCACCTCACCATTGCTCCATACTGGGGATCTCCTGGTGTGTGGAGGCAGGAGAACACTCCACGCCTGGCTGAGCAAACAGGAAGGGGATTTTCAAAATTCCCAGAGAATTTAAAGGGCAGGTCTGATGGTTGGTCACCTGAAGGCAGAGCAGTAGAGTTCAAAGTGATGACCAGAGTGGCTAGAACAGGCATTGTGGGACACTTCTGGAGGCCGATCAGAGTGCATTAACAGACCAGGGCGTCCACACTGGCATGCGGCACTCCAGCGGGGGTGCATCAAACATTATTCCACTTGCCGAGGTGGAGTACCAGGAGTACTTTAGCTGCGGCATGAGAACGCCCTATGTGCCTTGCCAATGTAGACGCGTCATGAGTTAAAGTGCACGGGGCTGCTTTAATGTGCTCTAACTCGCCTGTGTAGCCATGCCCTTAGTCTCTGGACAGATTCTGGAGCTGCTGTCTCAGGTGAAGCATAGCAGCTGAATAAGAAAGCAAAGCCCAGCAATCATCCTTGAAGGAACAGAGCGGATCAAGAAACTGGGAAACAAAAGGAAGCAGTAGCAGCTGACTGCTGAGGAATCTATCCGTTCTTTACAATCAATTTCATCTCTCTTTAGTGGTCAGAAAATGATGAGATAGAATTGGCAAAAGCAGCCTTATGCTTTCTTCTGCCTCGCAGAGCAGAACTCAGAAATCTTTCTGGGGAAGCCCTTTTGGAACAGAGGCTATCCCAGCCCGGGGAAGTGAAATGTTGGCATTTACCATGTGTAACAAACTGAAAACACAAATAAAAATGTTCTTGATTGAAAATGTGCAGCTGAAATGGTCCAGAGTTACTGTCCCTAGGGAACTTGTCCCTCTGTAGAAGCGTTAGTAAGTACTGCATTAATGCTTTTGAAAAGATGCAGTTGGTTGTGAGATGGTGCCGTGTAGGACATCTCAAGGATTTGTGTTTTGTGCAATGACTTAGGAGATTGAACTTCTTCCTAGTAGTGAAAGAGCAGATTTTTTTATAGTGACCTTATTGAGATTAATTACCCCTTCACTACTGATTGCTAAAATTTGATCCACATAAACCCTTTATTGTGACACAAATATAGGAAAACAAGAGGACATAATGCAAAAATGGGAGTATATGAGAGTAGCGCTTAATAGAAATACATGAGAGAAGTTGGCAAAATAGTCACTGAAATAAGAAGCATCAGTGTATGCAAGAGGGCTAGATTTAGAAAAACAAGCCAGAAAATAGATACTGGAGGATTAGAGCGGGTAAGAGCCTGATACATTAATGTAATGTAATATCCAAGATAATTTTGTCTCTTCTAATCTGAAAGAACTGTCTGATAAAGTTTTAATAAAGGACTATTATTTAAAAAAAATCTAGCTGAAGTGAGAAGAAAGGTCGGGAATGGGCATTTTCTGACTGAACATTACTGCTACAAAATCTGTGCTTAAAGGGCCAGAGCTTGGCTCTGAGAAATGCTTTGTGCTGGAGGAGGACTGGGAGAGGGGCACGTCAGCAGGAGGAATTCTGGCTGAGTCAGCCAAAATTCTTCTTGGGGCCCAAGAGGAGCATGTGCCGGAGTGACAGACTTGCTAACAGGGCCGGCTCCAGCTTTTTGGCCGCCCCAAGCCAAAAAAAAAAGGGGGCGGGGGGGAGGGGGGGTGGCCGGACTGCCGAAGCACAAAACAAAAAAACAACAACGGCGGCCCGAAGGGAGGGCGGTCAAGGTGGCTCGCAGGGGGGGTGAAGGGCGGCGCCCGCCTGCTCCCTCCACCAGCGGGCAGCCAGGCGCTGCAGCCCGCTAGCAGCAGGGCGAGAGGGGCTCTGGCCTCGGGGTGCCTCTCCCGGCCAGACAGGCGGAGCTCCCGGGGGCTGCAGGAGCTCAGCCGCTCCTTTAAAGGCAGCTCGGCTGGGCCGGGCTCAGAGCAGCGCGGGAGGCGGAGGCTGGTGCAGGCGGTGGGGAGTGGTGCGTCCCGGGGAGCCCGGCAGCACGGTGAGCAGAGGGGATCGTTAGTTCCTGTCCCTCCCCCCCGGGCCGGGGTCCGTGCCCCTGCAGGGCTGGGATGGGACTGGTGGAGCATGGGGAGGGAGCTGCAGATCGGGCTGCTGAATCTTAAAAAAAAAAAAAAAATCACAGCAGGGCGGCCGGAATGTGCCACCCCAAGAATCCCCAGAATGCCGCCCCTTACAAGGTGCCGCCCCAGGCACGTGCTTTCTGGTCTGGTGCCTGGAGCCGGCCCTGCTTGCTAACCTTCCAAAAGGTGTATTGTGCACTCAGGTTTTTGTCAGGTGGACCCTGCAGACCAATTTGAAGAGGGTGGGTCCATGGCCATGCTTCCTTTTGGGAACCTGCAATTCACAGCCCAGTCATGCGTGGCTGTTGTGCATGATTTGAGGACTTCAGTAACTCAGCGAGAGGTTAGGGGTCTATTACAGAAGTGGATGGGAGACCTTCTGTGGCCTGCAATGTGCAGGTCAGAGTACATAATCCTGATGGTCCCTTCTGACCTTAAAGTCTATGAATCTAAGGAATAAAGGGTCCTTGTGACCTCGCCCGAGTGATGCACTCCCATGCAGACCCAAGCAAAATTTAGCCAAAGTGTTGGCTGGGGAATGGATTTCTTGATATCACTCACTATTTTATTTTGATAATGCACCTAACAAAATCAAATTATGATTGATTTAAAGGGCATTTATTTTATTAAAAGCATGATCATGACTACACATGTATATCCTATTAGGCATACAATATGCAATGCAATTAGGTGCTGGGCAATGATTAGGCAGTGTAGTATCTTTGCTCCAAATTGTACACTGTCATTATTATTTCTGAGGCTGCAGTTCTGTTTCTTCAGTCTGATTCATTCTGAGTCATACAGAACACATCCTCATTTAAATGGGGGGCACAGGAGAGAGGGCTGTCGTGCTTGTTCTGCACCATTAGGTAATTGTTTGAGTCTTTCTGCTTGAGATGTGTGTTGTGCAGGCAGTACAAAGAGACTAGGGGAGAGTGGGCGTCTGGTGGGAGGATTCAGACTTAGAGGGAGGAAAATACCAGTCATATTCTACTGCAAAAACTTTGACTTGAGCTCGATTCTGACAAACTCACCAGTATTTCTAGTGTCACAGTTTGTGGACAATAATTCAAGATGTGAAAACTGTTGTTGGTACACAGAACAGACCTGCCACAATTCAGTGAAAAAGTCTAGTTTTATCTGTAGAGAATTGGGGCCTGATTCTGATCTCTCATCACTTTTTATGCCGGTGTAACCCCATTGGAATTAGTTAAATTGCTCCTGAATACCACTGGTGTGAGAGAAATCGCAATCGGGTTCCTAGTCATTTTGGTGGTTTTTATGGGTTAACTCATCAGCCCTTTCAGTCCCACAAAGAGCAACTTTTACCCAGCAGTCTCTATTGGCATCAGGCATGTTCTGCTTTATGAGAGGAGTATCTGCATCAGGATGGCAGGGCAAGGTGAAGCAGCTGCTTCCATGCTGTAGTTTTAATTAATTTGCTCATTCTCTTACTAAAATGCAGGAATCATTTACCTGTGAAATAGTGGAGTCTCATATTCCTCTCCTACTTGGGGAGATATCAGATACAAATGAATAAACCAAGGCTGGATGCATCACAGAGCTGAATATTTTGCCACAAAGGGAGGTACCCACATAGAGATGGTGTGTCTCCCCTCCCCCATGCCACCAGCTGCACAAGAACATTGCGGATAGCTGAGAAAACATCTCTTCCCTTAACCTGCTGATTATAGGAGAGAAAAATGCCTGAATTCTTGATTTGGAGTAAAGAGGGGAACAAAACAGAATTGCTGACACAGACTATGCTTCATTCTGAAGCATTGGCTGAAGTACAATTGATCTGGTTCAGCAGCAGCAAGGACTTGTGCTGGACAGAGACATGAATAGCAGCTTCAGTGAGCAACAAGAAATGAAAGTTAGTGCAAAATAACTAGAACATAACACTAGTAATGATAACAGTTAAAATAAAAATAAGAATGTTATTGATATTGCTTTCAGGGGAGGTAGCCTGCTGTATCAGGAGAAAATTAAGTTTGTAGTTTTCCAGATAATGTCTTATTTATTTTAAATCCTTTTTTACTTTGAAATGTTGTCCATAGTTGTAAATTATAAGAGCTTCTTTTTTAACTGTGTAGCTTGCAGTAAAACCCATTATCAGTTCTTTGTTTGAATTCAGTTCACATTGTCTTCTCATAGGCTATAAAGAGGTTCAATCTGTTCCAGAACAGTAATCACAATCCATTAAACTCTGTTCCCTGTAGTCTTTGTTCCCAGTTACATCCAATACTGTATACGTGTGTGTCTGTGTGTGTGTGTGTACGCACATGCGTGTGCTCTTTCACACACACTCACTCTGCTTGTCTGCCCTTCAATAGAATGAAAATTACATTGAAAAAACCCCTGAAGATATTTTACGAGCCCTTTAAAAAAAAATCCCTACCTGGGTGAATAGAATTTTGCGAGGCTGTATTTACAGAATTATTAATACTATAATCCGTTTAGTCTTCTCAATTGCCAGGTTAATCTGCGTGCAGTATTTAAATCATATGCTGATGCCAAAAAAAATCAAAATTCTTCTCCGTAACAGACACTGACTAACCATACTCCTATGTGTTAAATTCTGAGTTCACTGAGCTCATAATGTAAAATGTTGCCTCTAAAATTTTGGGCCTGATATTCCTCAGGCACTTAAGCAAGTTTTACACAGCTGTAATGCCACTGATTTCAGTGGAGCAGCTCCTGACTTACACTGGTGGAAGATCAGAATCGGGCGCTTATTAAACTTATGGGCAGTGATCATTGTATTCATTATGAATGACTAAACGAACAAGGGGTTGTTAGATTAAAGCTGCAACCAACCATTTTCTTTTAGAATTCATTGTTTAAGATCAGTGGTTTTTGAATGTGGAGATACAGCTGCCCAAAGGACAAGAGAAGAGGAAGGAAGTTGAGGAAGCAGCCTGCCCTGGCTCAGCATTGCAGGGAGCTCCAGGAGAAGTGACCCACATTCCTTTGATTATATGCTAGGCTCTAAAAATGGTGGAGCATTCTATATGCCTTTGAGAGCTCCAGAGAGGTTTTTTCATGCTGAAAGAATGATAGTTGGCCCAAAATGTAATGGTGCCCTTTTAAACTGTATCTCTTTGAAAAGTCCATGTAACTCCTAGATGTTGATGGAGGGGAGCAATATCAAGTGGAAATAAGGCACAGAGGAGGGAGAGCAGCTCCCTGGCCTGCTGCCCCATGCCCAAAGAAGAGCCTCTGTTGTTGGGGCACAGTCCTGCATGGACTCTGGCCCTGATCCCCAAAATGCTTAAACATGTGCTTAAGCTGAAGCATATGCATTGTCCCTTTGGGCTGCTCACATGCTTAAAGTTGAAGTGCTTATATATTTTGTTGAACTGGAGCCAGAGTGCTCAGCAGTTTGTAAGATCAAACCCTTATGCTGTGTTGTCTGGTATCTGAGGATCAATAGTGTGCCATGTTGAAGGAAATGCCATGGAACAGCTGCTTTTACATGTCATAGACTCTTCTGACCCTAGCAGATTTTAACAGTAAACACATGCAGGAGTTAATGTTGCACCGGGCAGCCTTAACTCCCCCTATGTCCTCTCTACTCCTCTCGGAGGGAAAGTGATTGCAATTATAGGGGGAAAACTTTTGCAGCATAGATGGAAGGGGAGTGGCTGGGGAGCTTCATGGAAAGGTCTACTCTTTGCACCATTGTCCTGAGAATTCATGGGAATGGAGCCTGCATTTTTAAAGAATTGTAGGGCTCCATGTAGTTTCTATGTCCCAACCTCTCCCTTTGCACAAGATCAGAACCACTCTCCCCCTCACACTCCATTATAAGGAAATGGAGAGGAACCTCTGAGAAGTGAATCTCATAGATTACAAGGCCAGAAGGGACCATTTTCATCATCTTGTCTTACCCTCTTTATAACACAGGCCATCGAACTTCCCCCAAAATAATTCATGGAGTGTATTTTTTAGGAAAACATCCATTCTTGATTTTAAAAATGTCAGGGATGGATAATCCACCATGACCCTTTGTACATTGTTCCAGTGGTTAATTACTCTCACTCTTAAAAATGTACACCTTATTTCTATTCCAAATTTGTCTTGCTTCAACTTCCAGCCATTGGATCATGTTGTTGCTTTCTCTGATAGATTCAATGGCCCATTATCAAATATTTGTTCCCCGTGTGGGTACTTACAGATTGTGATCAAGTCACCCCTTAATCTTCTCTTTGTAAATAGGTTAAGTTCCTTGAGTCTATCACTCAATGTTTTCTAATCCTGTAACCCATTCTTGTGGCTCTTCTCTGAACCCTCTCCAACTTATCAACATCTGTTCTGAATTATGGATACCAGAACTAGACACACTATTCCAATAGCAGTTGCACCAGTGCCAAATAAATGTAGCTCCTGTAGCTATTTTTCTTCTGATCACTGGTAGGGACAATCAGAAATCTACCTATTTTTTTCTTCTACAAAACAAATGCTTCATTTCTGTTTTCCAGATGAATAACTGCCATGAACAACACTCATGAGTAGCCCTACTGTAACCCTTCTGCCGGTCAGCGTTGGCAGCAACAAGGGTTGGGTTCAGCATGTAGGGGTTCCTTTTTACAACAATTCAACACAAAATCAGCTCAAGCCCCCACCCAGTGACCTGGGACAATGGCACACCACACCCTGGGAACCTCTAAGGGGCAATACTTCTCCTCTTGCAAGCAGAGTCTGAGTGTAGCAAAGAAACTTTTAATAAAAGGGGGGAAGAAACCCGGCATTAATGTGGGAAAACAAAGCAAACAGGGTTCATAAACATAAACCATGAGCAAAAGCTCCACCCCAAGTAAGTTGGGCAGTGTCCAGCAACCAAAAGTCCCTTTAATATGCCCATCCCTTCTCTGCACCACACTCACAGTTGCTGTCCTTGGTCAGTGCAGACCCAGAGTTCAGAGGTACATGTGCAGGGTGGGAGGTGAACCCTAGGTGGAGGGGGAGTTAGAAGTCACCTTACTTGCTCTGCTGCACAGGCACTTGCTCGCTGCTCCTCTCTGCCAGCCACTCTGCTGGCTGATGGCCATGTCTCTCTGCTGGGCTCCGCTCTGATCCTCTCCAGCAGCTGCCCTGCTGGTTGATCACTACGCCTCTCTGTGGGTCCCCACTCTGGTTCTTGCCAGCAGCCACCTTGCCGGCCGATTGCCACGCCTTTTCCGCTGGCTGCTCTGCCAGCTGATAACTAATCCCCCAGGATGTCTTCAGGTCCCACCACTTAACAGCTCTCAGTGATTTCAGCTATTAGTGGGGGAGCCTCACTGTTGGTGCACACTGAGCAGTCTCTTGCATCAGACACTCTGTCCCAAAGCAGGTCTAACACTTAGACCGAGGTATCAGTGATTTCAGCTCTACAATGTGTAACAAGACTCTCAATTGAGTCTAAATTAGTTCTTTTATTACACAGTGGAGAGAAGAAGGGTCAAATGGTGTCTAAGACCCTTAAGCAAGACCCACACCACGAGGGACAAATACCTGTCCCCACCCTCTCTCAACTCACTGGGCTTTGGAACCCATGTCCCCTGCCTAGCGAGTGCCTCAATTGGGATATGCCAAGCACAGTTCTGCTGCCTTTGATGCACACAACAAGGATAACAACCCTTTATTACTCCTGCCCTAATAACAAGGAGACTGGGAATCCAACACCAGCCAAAAGTGATAATTTGGGCAAACAATCCCATCATGCTGAACACCTAGGCAGGGTGGGTATTCCCATGCAAACAAGATCAGGTCCTGAAGTCCTCTTCCACAGCTCATCACTAGATGTCAGGGGAGAGCTCATGCAGCCCCTGCTTACACTACAGTAACATGCAGTGTGTGAGCATGAAAGAGGAAATGGATTTCAATCTCAAGTTTTCACTGAGTTATCCTATACGAAGGAAGCAAATAATATTTTGTGAAAAATATTTTGATAGTGTTCTTTTAAATGAAGGCTTTGACTTCAAGGCTTCTTATGTGCAATAAAATTTCACTGTGAAACTGAATTAATAATTGCCTGGCTTTTTTATTTTATTTTATGTATCGAATTTGTTCAATTGTGAATTTGGTAGCAACCTAAAATCTTCTATTGGCCATGGCAGTACAGTACTGATTATTTCTGTTTTTATATGGATGAAAATGAAAGGATCTTGGATCTTTGTCTGGGCTGCAAAGCCTTTGTGTGGCACACAATGGGCCAACAAAAGAACATATTTTGAAGGCTAAATTTACAACAGCTGGAGCAGCAGTGGCCACTATAGTTAAGGGTGCACAATAGTTTCCATTCTAACTATTAAGACAAGTAGCATGATCTTGTGTATAGGGCTCTGGACTGGGACAAGTCAGGGGACCTAGGGTTTATTCCTGGCTCTGCCACTGACCTGCTGTATTATCTTAAGGAAGTCCATTTTCTTCTGTTTTCCTTCCCATCCATAGTCTTGCATATTTAGACTGGTCTGGCATTGTGGTCAGCACAACTGCCTGCTTTAGCCGACACAGAGCCCCACTAAAGTCAATTACAATACAGGATAGGGACTTCAGATTGTAAACTCTTTGGTGCAGAGACAGTCTCTCACTGTTTGAATGGGCATGTGAACTGAGAGAAGGGTCATGTCTCTGCTGTGTCCTCAGTGACTTCCCCACTCCTGCTGTCACTCCAGCAGGATGGAGGAGGAAGTTCCCTGATTTGAATATTGAGGGGACAGCATCTGGATCGGGGAGGAAGGAAAGGATCCTAGTTAAACTGGGACTGGGAGTGGGAAGAGAAGAGAGAAACTAGGACTGGGAGTTGAGGGTGGAGAGAGAGACTGGAACTGGCTTGGTAATAACATTGGGACTGAGAACCAGGATTGGGGGACACTGGGACTGGGAAGCAGCTGGGAAGGGGAGATGGGTGGTGGGGAAAGGAGACCGATCTGATGAGGAGCCAAGGTGAAGGGGGAAAACTAGGCCTGGCTGAACGAGGAGACTGGGACTAGAAAAAGGGAGAGACTAGATGTAGAGGGGGAAACTGGGACTCATATGGGGAACCAAAAGGAGGAGACTAGGAGTGGCTGGGCAAGGAGATTTGATTTGGGATGAAAGGACTGGGATGAGGACCCAGAGGTGGGGATGAGACAGGCCTAGGACAGGGACAGTTTGGAGGGAATGGAGTAGAAGGAGCCAAGCTTAGAGAGAATGGGCTGAAAGTGTGTGCCCACAAGAGAACCCTCCCCTCCAGAGCCTGGAATAGAACCCAAGATTCCTGAATCTCACCATTTCGCTGCTGTCAACAAATATCTGTGAAACCCAGTGGGCAACTGTGTGTCTCATTCCCCGCTATTGCTGGTCCACCTAGTGGATGACAGTCTATTTCTGCTATCAGTTACGCTGCTAGCTCAAGTGGAAAAAGTCTGGGGGGTTGATCTAAAGGTTCTAACCCTGCTAATAAACCATGTTGGTGCCAATATGATGCCACATGATAGTATTTATGGCTTTTCAGTTTGCTTTTTCAAAAACCTAGGAAATTATGTACTGTTTGAACTGTTTGAACAACGTTAAGGTTGCAAAAACACGCAAAGTTAGGAAATGTCAGAATTAAGGTTGCCTATGCAACCTTCGTTTGACCTTCCCACCCAGTCTGTATACATTATGATAGTCTGTCATTACAGGATAACATACTATTTTTTCCACAGGACCCTGCCTCATTCATTGTACAGAATTGACAGTGCTCACTTAATAAGCAGCTATTCAATAGTTTGTTTTATTCTCATTGTTCAATGTGTGGCTTCATGCCTCACTTACTGCATGCTACTCAAACCCTGCTCTGAAGAAAGAATTATCTGTTTCCTCGTGGGCTTCTCTACGGTACTCATCACTATAGTGGCTGAGTGCTTTACAGACATTAATTTTCACAACACCACTTTGAACTGAGGGGGTAGTATTATGTCCATTTTACAGATGGGGAGTTGAGCTCTTTGCTTTTCTGGCTTTTCAAATAAAGAAGCTTACTAGATTCTTACAATTATTTTAAATGAAGGGGATGTGAAAAATGTAATGTCCTGTGTGATGTAGTTAAGCTGACCTAAGCCCCCACCCTCGTATAGACATCGCTAGGTCAACGGAAGAGGTGGATTAACTACAGCAGTGGAAGAACCCTTTCTGTCACTGTAGTAAGTGTTTGTTTGCACTGCAGCAGCTCAGCTTCAGCTGTGCCACTGTAGCATTTCTAGTGTAGATGTAACCTAAGTGACTTGCCTAGCCTTATATGGTAACTCTGTGCCAGAAGCAGAGAGAGAATCCAGTTCTTCTTCGAGTGATTGCTCATGTCCATTCAACTTAGGTGTGTGTGCTTGCCACATGCACTGGTTCCGGAAGTTTTTCCCTCAGCAGTAGCTGTAGGGGACCGGCTCTCGCACCCCCTGGAATGGCACGCATATGCCATGGCATATAGGGCGTCGCCAGCCCCCTCCACCCTCAGTTCCTTCTTGCTGCCAGTGATGGTGCATGGAACTGGTGCTACTTCAGCTAGAGCTGTTGCTTTTTGTTCGTTCGAACTCATTTGCCTCTTGCAAATTTTATTGTATATAGTTTCCCTCTAGTTTAATTCAACCTATTTGTTAAGTTAGAGACTTAAAAGGTCGCTAAAGGGATTTTGCCTCCAGGCTTTAAACCCTGTGATTGCTGTAAAAGGCCCATGCCTATTAGCAATCCACATAATAGTTGTTTATGGTGCTTGGGCGAAGGTCACTTTAGTGGTATGTGCAAAATCTGCAAGTCCTTCAAGCCCAGGACGAAGAAGGAGCATGACATTCGTTTGAAGGCACTCCTGATGGAGACTCCCTTTACCCCGATGCCAGAGCAGTGCTCCAATTCAGTGCTGAGCACCGTGACCTCAGTGTGCAGTGCCTCGCTGGTACCGTCTATGAGCTGGCACCAATCTCCTTCCTGGGCTTCTTTGCTGGGGCCATGGAAGACGGGGCGAGGAAGTTCTCCAGCTTCCTGCAAGGGAAAGGACAAGTCTGAGGTGGACCAAGGCCCTGTCTTCGGTGCCTCTTCAGTCCCTCCGCAATCCAGGGCCTCAGCTCAGGTAGATCCCCCAGGGTGGCATCACCACGTACGGCTACATCTCCATGATGCCAAGCCCGCTCTAGTTCCTGCTCCGGCTCCACATTCCAATACCACTCGTTAAGCATGAGGTGTAGATCGCTGGCCCAGAGCCATTGTGGATCCGCTGAGCGCCGCTGGTTGCTGAGGCCCCAATCCAGATGCTCATCGAGATCAGCCAGACCCAACTCCGGGAGGGGCGACCGGAACCAATCGGGACAGAGCCACCAATTGGCCCCATCGTGGTTCAGGGGAGCGACTGCTCGGACTCTGGCTCAGGTTTGAGCAAGGTTCCCTAGTGGCGGGACAGGCTCTGGCACCTACGGCGCAGACTATGTCAGCGGCGTTGCAGCCGAGCCCATGGCCTCAAACTCCATAGCCGGCATAGTGGTACCCATGGGTGTTGACTCAGCCCTCTCAGGCCACCTGCGCTCTATCCAGAGCTTTGGAGAGACCGGCTACCGCCCTCTCCTGCCCCCCTCCAGCCCAAGAGGCCTCGGCTGCAGGCACAGGAGGAAGTGGGCAAGGAAGCCGCTGGATCACCTATGGTTGCGGAGGACCCTTTGGTACCAGCTTCCTCCTTGTTGTTGTCAGACGAGGCCATAGTGGGGCCCCCTCCACCGGTGCCCCAGGATGATGCTAAGGCACATCAGGAACTGTTAAAGAAGGTTGCCACCAACCTGGGCCTCCAGGCAGAGGAGTTAGAGGAACCTGCAGACTGCCTCTTTAATGTTCTCTGCCTCATGGCCCCGGCCAGGGTACTTTGCCCCTACATGATGGGATCACTAACATTATAAATGTCCTCTGGCAAACCCCCTCCTCCTTGCCTCCAATCTCCAAGAAGGAGGAGGGCAGGGCTTTGTGGCTGCTCCTCTCTGGTCTTTCCTCGAAGGCTCAGCAGTCAATGCAAGACCTCCCTTTCGACGGGCATGCCCTACTTGCAGAACAGATGGACATTAAACTCCATGGCCTGAAAGATTCCTGCACAACCCTGCAAACACTGGGCCTGTACGTCCCTGATCCTGCCTGCAAGCGGTTTAAGCCACAGCAGCCTTAGAGCCAGGGGAGCCACCCTCTCCAGGAGCCTCTCCACAAAAGATCTAGGGGCTACAAGAGGCACCCTGGCCACCAACCCTCATCTACATCCCAAGCAGGCTCGACCTGCAGTAAGCAGACGAGCAAGCACCCGTTTTGAGGGTACATCTGAGGGTGACCTAATGGACTGTTTCCCGGATCCTTCCTCCCCTTTGTTTGCCAACCACCTTTTTTCCTTCCTTCCTGCGTGGGCATCTATAACATCGGACCAATGGGTCCTCAATACGGTGGTAAAGGGTTACACCCTTCAGTTACTTTCTACCTCCCCTCCCAAGCACACACACACACACACACACCCCGTCCCTCTTCAGGGACCCCTCTCACGAGAATGTTCTCGTACAGGAGGTAGAGAGTCTATTACAGCTGGGTGCGGTGGAGGTAGTTCCTGTGGAGTACAGGAACAAGGGGTTCTATTCCCAATCTTTTTAATCCCCAAAGCCAAGGGCAGTCTGCAGCTCATACTAGACCTGCAGGGCTTGAACTGCTACTTAGCAAAACTGAAAATCCGAATGGTCTTTCTGGCTTCCATCATCCCCTCCCTGGATCTGGGAGACTGGTACGTCACCTTCGATCTGAAAGATGCATACTTCCACATTGCCATCTTCAAGGGACACAGATGCTTCCTCTGGCTCATGGAAGGTCCCGACCACTATCACTTCACAGTCCTTCCATGTGGCCTAGCGACAGCACCACAGGTATTTACCAAGTGCATGTTGGTAGTGATGGCTTACCTCAAACATCGGGGTATCCAGATGTACTCATACCTCAACGACTGGCTCGTCAAGGGCAACTCCAGGTCCAAGGGTGCTGCTAGCCATGTGCCGTCGCCTCAGCCTATAGAGTTTATTGGAGTGGTGCTTGACTCAACCTGTGCCAGGCCCTTCCTGCCGCTGGAGAGATTTAGGACACTGATGGACCTCATTGTGAAAGTCTCCGCGATTTCCCTGACCACGGCCAGGGTTTGTCTACACATGCTAGGTCACATGGCAGCATGCACATATGTGGTGTGCCACGCCAGGCTCCAGATGTGACCCCTGCAGCAATGGCTGGCGATGGTCTACTCCCAGTCCAGGGACCACCTGGAGAAGGTCGTCACCATCCCTGTGACGGTACTTACCTCACTGCGATGGTGGACTGACCCCAGGAAAGGCTGGGAGGTGCACCTCGGCGCCCTTCAAACCCAAGGTATGTGGTCCCCAGAGGAATCGACACTACACATAAACGTCAAAGAGCTCAGGGCAGTGCGCAGAGCATGCACGGTTTTCCTATCTCACCTGTCGGGCAGAATGGTCAG
The DNA here is from genome assembly GCA_033296515.1 of Macrochelys suwanniensis. Classification (NCBI taxonomy): domain Eukaryota; kingdom Metazoa; phylum Chordata; order Testudines; family Chelydridae; genus Macrochelys; species Macrochelys suwanniensis. The sequence goes on from CM065780.1 coordinate 85,417,181, forward strand.
AGTCCTCATGGACAACACAGCCTCGATGTTCTACATCAATGGGCAAGGCGAAGCGCGATCCTCGGCCCTTTGCCAAGACGCATTCCATCTCTGGGACTTCTGCTTTGACCACGGAATCCATCTAGAAGTGTGCCACCTTCTGGGTGCCATGAACACGCTAGTAGAACACCTAAGCAGGGACTTCTCCTCTAACAACGAGTGGGTGCTCCACCCGGAGGTAGCCGGAATGATCTTCCAGAGGTGGGGAACTCTCCAAGTGGATTTGTTTGCCACCAGGCAGAACAGGAGTTACCACAGGTTTTGCTCCAGACGGGGTCTGGGCAAGGGCTCCCTCTCAGACGCCTTCCTCCTGCCATGGGCAGGAAGCCTGATGTATACGTTTCCTCAGCTTCCGCTCATCAGCACTGGTTTAGGATGCTATCAAGCTTGTCAGCGATCCTACCCTGGCCCCTGCTAAACTGACCAGACCTGCTGTCACAGGATTACGGCCGACTCTTGCACTCCAACCTCGCGTCCCTCCACTTCACAGCATAGATGTTGCGTGGCTGAACCCAGATGAATCGGCCTGTTCGGACGGAGTCCAGAAGGTCCTCCTTGAGAGTAGAAAGCCCTCGACAAGGCAGACCTGTCTGGCAAAGTGGACGAGGTTCTCCTGCTGGGCGGCCGAATGGGGCATCTCCCCTTCGCATTCTTCAGAGTGCGCCTGGCGGCCATTTTGGCCTTTCATCCGCCAATCCAGGGGCAGGCTGTGTTCTCCCGTAACATGACGGTCAGGTTCCTTAGAGGCCTTGAGTCCTCGAGTCCAGTCCCCGGCCCCTCAGTGGGATCTCAACTTGGTTCTGTCCAGGCTCACGGGCCTGCCCTTTGAGCCTTTGGCCTCATGCTCCCTATCTCACCTATCATAGAAGGTAGCTTTCCTGGTAGCAGTGATGTTGGTGAGGCGAGTCTCCAAGTTGCGAGCCCTTACCTCAGAACTGCCATATGCGGTCTTCTATAAGGACAAGGTCCAGCTCCAGCCCCACCCGGCTTTCCTTCCCAAGGTGGTGTCCACATGAGCCAGGACATCTTTCTTCCAGTCTTTTGCCCTAAGCCCCATGAGACTAGTGAAGAGAGGCACCTTCACACTTTGGACATAAGAAGGGCTCTGGCTTTCTACCTAGATCAGGCAAAACCTTTCCGTAAGTCGACTCAGCTTTGTATCTCTACAGCTGATAGGATGAAGGCCCTCCCAATGTTTAACTGGATCACCTCTTGCATTCGGACCTGCTACGAGTTAGCGGGAGTCCCTCCCCCACTGATCATCAGAGCCCACTTGACTAGAGCACAGGCATCCTCGGCAGCCTTCCTGGCACACGTTCTGATCCAGGACATCTGTAAAGCCGTGGTATGGTCCTCGGTACACATGTTCACAGCCCACTATGCCATCACACAGCAGGCCAGGGACAATGCTGGGTTTGGCAGAGCTGTATTGCAATCTACATGTCCATGAACTCCTTACCCGCCTCCAGGGGTACTGCTGAGAGTCACCTATATTGAATGGACATGAGCAATCACTCGAAAAATAAGGGAGTTACCTTTTTCTGTAAGTGGTGATTTTTGAGATGTGTTGCTCATGTCCATTACACAACCCACCCTCCTTCCGCAGCAAGAAGGAACTCGGGGTAGAGGGGCTTGGCAGTGCCCTATATGCTGCAGCATACGTGTGTCACTCCAAGGGGCACCAGAGGTTGTCCCCTACGGATACTGCTGAGGGGAAAAACTTCCTGCACCGGTGCATGTGGTGAGCACACACACCTAAGTTGAATGGACATGAGCAACACATCTCGAAGAACACCAATTACGGAAAAAGGGATCTGTCTTTTCTCCAGAGCAGCATTCAAACTGCCCTAGCCCTGAAATTATCCTTTCTCTTCCTGCCATCCCCTGCCTCATTTATGACTCACAGAGGCTGCTCTAGCTATAGGCAAGTTAGGCAGCTACCTGGGGTGGCAGTTTTCTGGGCAGATGCCTAGGATGGAAGATTTGGCCTGGCTCCATCATAACAGAATTTGGGTGGTGTGGAGGCAGCACACTGAAGTGTTGCCTAAGGTGGCAGGTTGCCTTGAACTGGCTTCACAGTTGGTTACGTTGGCTTCACAGTTAACTTGCTCAGCCCCTGAACTGCACGTAAGAGAGAGTCTGTGCTGTATATCTGTGTGCAGCTAAGTTAGCTGTATAGTTAATTGCCTTATCGCCTGGATTGCACCAAAGGAAGGAAGATTATGCTTCTGGTTGAAATGTGGGTGGTGACAATTATTAAATACATCCTTAAATAGAAGAGAACCTACGTCCCAAAGCGTTAGTAAGTAAAGATATACTGGACTTTTAGATATTAAATAGTAACTTGGTATCATAGAATATCAGGGTTGGAAGGGACCTTAAGAGGTCATCTAGTCCAACCCCCTGCTCAAAGCAGGACCAATCCCTATTTTTTTTGCCCCACATCCCTAAATGGCCCCCTCAAGGACTGAACTCACAACCCTGGGTTTAGCAGGCCAATACTCAAACCACTGAGCTATCCCTCCCCGTGTATCATGAATGCTATACTGTGGCATCACTGAATTAAAAGGAAGCAAAGACCGAAGAATATATAAACTTTTACTTACTCACAAAAACAACACAGCAAATCAGAAATAATGATTATTTGTATTATTGAAAGTTTGGCTTAGTGTGGCATAGATTCTTAATGTGATGTTCAGAAAAACTGAAATATAAATATTGTAAATATAAGAAAAAATTACAGATAATATAAGTTTCCAGGAAAAACTGCAGTTTGGTGATAGACTCTTGCTCAAATACTACAGTATATCATCAGGAAATAAAATATTGTATCATAATATTTGTGTACAAGGGGGCAGATTTAAGGTTAAGAATATAGGCTTAGATTCTCAGCTGCAGTGGTGTTGCACCCAGAGCAGCTGGTGGGTGGCTTGATGCCATCTCTGTCCCCCCTGTTCCAATTCTGAGACTGGACCTGTACCCATTCGACCTCCTGCACAACTTAGTGGCCACAGGGCTGCTCTAAGTTGTGTGCAGCTGCTACAACCTCTTTGGGGGCATTGGAATAGCGAGAGGTCACTGGAATACAGCAGCACTCCAGCCACATCCCCTTTCTCCCAGCCATGACCAACGTACCCTCTGTGCCTGGACAGGGATGATGTAGTGGCAGCTGTCTCAGCTCTATATTGCCCAGGGGACTTCCCTTAACCTAGTGGAATCCCCAGGTCGCCAGTATGACTTGAGCCTCCAGCACAGTTCAAAACAGCCAGAAGGGAAGAGTTTAGGATCTGGCTGATAGTTCATAGCAGATAGGCACTATTTTATTTTCATTGGCAACATGACACCATTGTTTTCAAATTATTATAAAGATAAAAACAATTGAATGTAAATTGCAAATAAAACATTAATCTCAGTTTCCTTCCCCCCTTCTCCTCTCTATTTTTTTGTTCCTTGATCATTTCCAGTTGGGAATCAAAAGGAGGGACCAGAATGCTAAAAGCTTTTCTCACAGCAGTGTGTGTGTATGAGAGTGTATGTTATGAATGCCAGCACTGATTGCAACAGCATGAGCCAGCTTCAGGGAACAAAGGCTGTTTTCTCCTCCCTGCCATTCTCTGTTCCAGAAATTAATCTTGTGTGTGCGCGCACACACCCCACAAAACATCGCTGGGACTGGAATTCATCCCTTCCTCTGAGTACGTGAACAATATGCTGCTGGAATCTTCACTCACATGTTATTTAAACTAGTCTCTGAGCTGTAATATAGAATAATTTTACTACTTCAATTACTTTTTTTAAAGACTGTCTTTGACTGCAAGATATAATAGAGTTCAAACACCCTTAATAAAATATGACATGCATTATTCGAACACAGCAGTTGCTTGGATCCTTTCCAGACATGGATATGCTACATACGTCCTTTTAAAAAATGAGATGTATCAGAGATGTATCTGACTATTGGCTATCAGAAATGGGTGTATTCTTGAGGCAGCTCATTAGTTGCTGGAGGAAAATGGAGGAAGGGTACCCCAATCGGATTTTACATGTGTAAATTCTGTCATTTATGTGCTCCAGTGGCAATGCCCAATTTCACAGTAAATGATTGAATATGCAAAATTGCCTACACACACATTAAAGCCATGTTTTGAAAATGTGAACATTATTGACCAAGGTCAGATTTAACCTCTTTAAGCCTGAACTTTTTAGGTCAAAGTGTTTTAATGTGTGTTGGGGAGTGGGAGGGGAAATGGTACATTTGCAGAAAACATTGAAATTCACAGAGGACTGGAGTGAATGGATCATTTTCTTTCCTGGCGGTCAGGAATCCTGTTTGAGTAATTACATTCAGCCTGAAGTTCCCTTTCCCGGGCATTTTTCTAGATGATCAGTCTTTGTCCTTTGGAAACAAGGCAGGCCCTCTCAGCGTTGGTGCTGAAGAGGAGCACCAAGGGATCTGTATTCTTCTTACTTTGCCTGCTCCAGAGATGAGGCAGGAAGGACAAAAGGAGCCCAGATTAGTTCTTCTGCTTTGTCTTTCAAATCCCCAATAGCAGTGCAGAAATGCCATTGCAGTTAGCCACTATTTAATATGGAACATAAGAAATATTCATTAGAAGTACCTGTTAAAATGTAAAAGTAGGTGGGACTTGGGCAGTGCAATAGTGGCGGCTGAAAGGCATTGCCATCAGCGTGCAGGGCAATATGGAGGCACATTGGTGAGGCATATTGTGCTCTCTCTGACCATACTGTACATGTCTCTGTATCTTAGTAACATGTTTGTGGTGTTCCTCAGTCACTATATAATAATAACACTTAGCACTTTTATAGCATGTCACAATTTCAAAGTGCAGGTAAGGGCTAAATTCTGAGTTTAGGCACAGCCCTGATTAAGGATGGTTTATAAACTGCAACAACCCAGGAGTAACCCTGGGAAGCATTATGACTCAGACACACCTCGGAGTGTGGGAATAGTTTACTGATCCCTGTATCCTAACTAAATAACTGACTGTCCTATGCTGGTTCAGCTACTGTGGTCAGTAAATGGGGTGGAGTGCAGGCTGTGCTCATTTCCCCACTTCTACCCAAGGATGATGGGAATGTTAAAATCAATAGTTATAACTGAGTTAGGAAGATTCAAGTGGGCACAAGAGGAGGGGCAGGGGCAAAAATGGCATCACCTGTTTCAGAGTCACTGGTAAGAAAATGATCTTGAATGCTTATGGGCTGATGTCCTAACAGTTAAAGCACAAGATGGGGTGTGATGCTGGTAGGGTGACCAGATGTCCCGATAAAATCGGGACGGTCCCAATTTTTGATCATTTGTCCCGCGTCCCAATCGATGGTTGGTTGGGACGCTTTTTGTCCCAATTTCCGGTCTTCTTCCGTTTTTCATTTTTTGGTTGTTTTTTTTCTCGACAGCTTCGGGTGGGAAGTCCCGATTTTCGGGTCTTCTCATCTGGTCACCCTAGATGCTGGTAAACCAAGTGCCAACTCTGACCAAGGCTGTAGGTGTTAGCTGAGAACTGACAAACTTATAGCTGGAAACTAAACCAGTTCATCTATATGTTTGTTTTGTTCAAAATAGGTATTGGTCTCATAAGACTGTATTTAATGTTTAGACTCGATGAAATGGTTGTAAGTTGCAGCATGCATTAATCTCACTTGTAATTCCATGCTATAAGAAAATATGCAAGTTTTACTTTATAACTTTGAAAGTGTTTGCTCTGAACTTGTGAATCCAGGCATGGAAATTATCCCTCTGCCCATCTAGGAGGATTATCAAAAACTAAGTTGATTCAGAGGAGTTTTCAGCTGCTCGGTGTGTGCTGAAAATGCTGTTCAGTACTAGGTGCTGTCCAGCATCAATGGTGCTGATCTGTCACCATTAGCTAAAGGAGAGAAAAAATTGAGATTTGGGCTTATGTAAATTAGTGAAATTGGAGCAGTGACAGTGTAACACAATGATAAGGTGTACATAAATATGTAATTTGTTTATTAACTATTTAAACTCTTATAATTACTAAAGATAGTTTTAAGCAGTCACAGTGAGGGAAAACAAAATGGCAGCCAAAAGGAATTAGAGCTGTGAATACCAAAATGGTGGTCTTAGAATGGTCTGACCAATGGCGAGCAGGTAGACTGGGGTGAAATAAAGGTTACTTCCACACCTGAAGGGAGGGGTCAGTCAGGTAGAACACAAGGCTTCAAACAGGTCCCGCTCTAAAGGCACAAGTTTTCAATCAGGTCCACATTCTAAAGGGCTTGAAGCTGAGTGGTGGGTCAACTGTATATAAGGCAGACCGCTGGCAGGTTTTAGTCAGTCTGTGTCAGTCGGTGTTAGAGGTCATCTGCGTGAGTGAAAGACGCTGATGTGACCTGGTTTAGCGTGGAAGTGAAGACAGCTATAAAAAAAAACAATTGGAAGAAAGGGGAAGTTGATAGTAATGAATATGTCAAAAATTAGGACAAAAGAAAATTGATAAGGGAAGTAAAGGGACACAAGGAGGAGTTCCTGGCCAGCAACTAAAGGACAATACATTTTTAAAGTATATTAGAAATAAAAGGAATCCAAACAATGGTATTTGTCTATTACTAGATGGAAATGGTAGAATTATCAATAATAAGTCAGAAAAGGAAAAACTGTTCAATAAATATATCTGTTCTGTATTTCATAGAATATCAGGGTTGGAAGGGACCTTAGTAGGTTATCTAGTCCAACCCCCTGCTCAAAGCAGGACCAATCCCCAATTTTTGCCCCAGATCCCCAAATGGCCCCCTCAGGGATTGAACTCACAACCCTGGGTTTAGCAGGCCAATGCTCAAACCACTGAGCTATCCCTCCCCTCTGTTTAGGGAAAAACAGATTATGTAGTCATAACATATGATGATGATCACAGTTTTTCCATTCCACGAGTATGTCAGAAGGATGTTAAAAAGCAGCTACTAAAGTTAGACATTTTAAATCAGCAGGTGTGGATAACTTGCATCCAACAGCTTTAAAAGTGTTGGCTGGGGAGCTCTATGGAGCATTAGTGTTGATTTTCAATGAGCCTTGGAACACTGGGGAAATTCCAGAAGACTGAAAGAAAGCTACTCTTGTGCCAGTATTAAAAAAAGTTAAGTGGGATGACCCAGATAATTATTGGCCTGTCAGTTTGACATCGATCCCAGGCAAGATAATAGAGTAGCTGATACTGAACTTGATTAATAAAGAATTAAAGGAGGATAATGCAACTAATGCCAGTCAACCTGGGTTTATTAAATATAGATCCTGTCAAACTAACTTTATATTTTTTGAGTAAATTAAAGGTTTTTTGTTTATAAAAGTTATAGTGTAGATATAATATACTTATACTTCTGCAAGTTTTTTCACTTGGTATTGCATGACAATTTGATATCGTTCTACTTTTTTAATAAAAAATAACATGACATACATTACATAGATTAAAAGCTGACTAACTGATAGATCTCAAAATGTAATTGTAAATGGGAAATTATCATCAATCAGGTGTGTTTCTAGTGGGGTCTTGCAGGGATTGGTTCTTTGCCCTATGCTAGTTAACCTACCTAAGACAGTTATTTGAGTTGTATGTAAAAATGTTATCTTTGTTTAATATGTTCTTTTTGGAACTATAGAGTAGTTGAGACTTTCTGGGAGAAATCCAAGACTCCAGTTTATTCTGTGATGGAAAATGAAGGCATTGTACTATAGTGCTGTATAATTTTAGTCTTGTAGAGACTCCTGGAGCAGCCTGGACAGGAGATTGTGACTTGGCCACAATCTCCCTCTTACTTCTCCTGCTGCTCTGTGGAGAGAGAAAATGTATGGGATGCTCTAGCTCAGGGATCTCAAACTCAAATTACCATGAGGGCCACATGAGAACTAGTAAATTGGCCTGAGGGCCGCATCACTGAAACCTTTTCATACAATGATACAAAAATATAGTCAAAAATGAAGAGTAATATAGTATTCTATTAAAAGTCAATGTATTAACTTTTTAAAAACTGTAATGCAAAGAGGGGTTTTAATAAAATATAAACACTCAGTAATGTTTGGAGCTTGGCTGCCAGTGGAGTTGGCGCCTATGGCGGGCCGCAGGAAATAACTCCGCGGGCCGCATGTGGCCCACGGGCCGTGTGTTTGAGACCACTGCTCTAGCTCAACCAGAAGATATGGCATTGATGCAGGAGTTAAAGTGAAGTTTTGTGGCCTGTGTTATGCAGGAAGACCGACTAAATGGTCACAATGGTCCCTTCGACCCTTTAATGTATTAAGATGAAAAATTTGGTTGATAAAGGTAATAGTGCTGATCTAATATACTTAGATTTCTGTTTGACTTGGTACCACAAGACATTCTGATTAAAAAAAAAAAGATATAAAATTAACATGGCACAAGTTAAAGGGATTAAAAACTGGCTAACAGAGAGAACTCAAAATGGAATTGTTAATGGGAAATCATCAAGTGGGTGTGTTTCTAGTGGGGTCCCAGAGAGATCTGTCTTGACCCTATGCTATTTAACATTGTTATCAATGACCTGGAAGAAAACATAAAACTATCACTGATAAAAATTGTAGATGATCCAAAAATAGGAGGTGTGGTAAACAATGAGGAGGGCAGGTCCCTAATACAGAGCAGTCTGGATTGCTTGGTAAGCTGCCCACAAGCAAACAATGTGTTCTAATATGGCTAAATGTAAATGTATCCATCTAGGAACAAAGCATGTAGGCCATGCTCACAGGATGGGGCGGCGGTCTATCCTGGGAAGCAGTGACTCTGGAAAAATATTTGGGGGGTGATGGTGGATAATCAGCAGAACATGAGCTCCCAGTCCAATGCTGTGGCCAAAAGGGCTAAAGATCATTGATGCATAAACAAGGGAATCTCAAGTAGAAGTGAAGAGGGTATTTTACATCTGTAATTGGCACTGATGCGACTGCTTCTGGAATTGTCTACTTCTGGTATCCACAATTCAGGAAGGCTGTTGATAAAATGGAGAGGGTTTAGAGAAGAGCCACAAAAATTATTAAGACATGGCTTATTCTATTCAACTTAACAAAGAGAAGGTTAAAGAGTGAGTTGATTGTAGTCTAGAAGTAGCTACATGGGGAACAAATATTTGATAATGGGCTCTTCTATCTAGCAGACAAAGGTGAAATACGATCCAGTGGCTGGAAGCTGAGGCGAATAAATCTGAACGGGAAATAAGGTGTATATTTTTAACAGTGAGGGTAATTAACCATTGGAACAATTTATCAAGGGGCAGGATCGATTGTCTATCACTGACCATTTTAAAATCAAGATTGTATTTTCCCCCCAAAGATATGCTTTAGGAACTATTTTGGGGAAGTTCTAGGGTCTAGGTTACACATGAGATCAGATTAGATGATCACAATGGTCCCTTCTGGCCTTGGAATCTATGAACCTACTCTAGTAGGCCCACTTATTCTTACATGACAGGACCTAAAGGCCAGGTAACCAATATAAGTGTGTAAAGGGAGTTCTTTCTCTTGCTCCCTTGCACAGGCATGAAGGGAGAGTCAGAATCTGGCCCTAATTAATTAAGCAGAGAACTTTTATTATCAAGTAGTGTCAATTCTTTCACAAGCAGACCAAATAAAATGGGGGCGGGGGGGGGGGGGGAGGAAATAATCCAAAGTAGATAATTAATGCACAAGAGGCCATTTATTTTTAAACTCATACTGGAGTAAACATAGTTACCCATTATCATTTTTTTGGGGATGCCCCAACCAGCTTTTCTCACCAGCATCCAGCCATTTGAAGTTTATTTATTAAATCTCTGAACCCTGATAGTCAGTATTTCTAACAACTTTTTTTTCCTTGTGATGGACAGCATCTCTTTTGAATTCCTGATGGGGCAGAAGGAAAGTGAGGAGGGGAAAAAATCATAAATATGCCAAAATGAATCTTGCTGCTTTGAATAAAAGGGGAAAGTGTATGGTGAGGTTATGATATCTAAGGTGCAGCTGCCTTCATTCCCTCACAGGATATTACTGGTGTTTGAAATTCAGCCCCTGGTTGGATTTTACACTCTGTAAATCTATGTACAATCCTAGTATGTAGCAAGCTATTTTATTTTATATTTTTAAGGATGGAACAGAATGACTGACTGAATGTTAACTAAGGGGAAACCTGGTATTAGAGTCAAGAAATGAAGCTTCAGCATGAGATCGAGTAGGCATTAATTTGTCAGTTCACTGCTGAGTTCTTGATGGAGCTGTCATGGGTTCCTCAGTTGAATCGGCATTACACACCAGGTTCTAATTTCTCCTCTAAGAAGCAGCTGTTGGAGTCAGCAAAAAAGCGTCATCTTGTCTTGAGCTTAGGATACCCTCTCAAAATCGGCTTTCTCAGTTTTGCATAGTGTGGGAAACAAGTGAGGATATTCTGGATAAGGAGATTAATTATTCATTTTACAATTTGGTTTGGAAGGTGTGAGTTTGTTTCACTAAGGTTTTTACTATTTGGCCATGTATGCTAATCCAGAATCAGTCTTCCATCTGATAGGAATAAGAAAAAAAGAATAAGAAAATTATAAAGAAATACAAACTAAAGTTCTGATCCTGCAAAGACTTTGGCATGTGGTGCATGCTTCACGTGAAGCAAATACATAAGTCTTTGCAGGATCAGGTTCAATTGTGTGGAATTCTTCACTTTTCTTTCACTTGTTGCCTAGCTGACAAACTTAAATACAGTTAGCAAAGAGCCGGATTGTGTGCAGCAGCACAAGGAAGAAAGGCTGTGCCCATTCTCCATCCCTACCAGCACACCTGGTCTAGAGAGGGAGTAAGAAATTGAGACCTTCCTGCTCAGGTGTGCTCTCCCACCACATACTACATGCAGGGGAGGAGTCTTTGTAGAGCCACTATATAAACTGTCGTCAGACGTCACCTGTGTGATGCTCTGCTCTGTTCAATGTTGAGAACATTCGGCTGTGTGGGTGAGTTCCCTCTGTGTGCTGCCCCAGCTCTGCAGATCGCTGACACAGCAGACCCCAAGAGAACCCCCAATGACCACAGACTCTGATAGGGTATGAAGGCATCCAGCCAGGTTTATTGTCAAATGAAGCACAGTAATAGTTTCCAGCAGACTCTACAGGACATACTACGAATATGTGCCCCCTGACAATGGACACAGCTCAGTCAGTGGCGGGACAAGCCATTGCCCCCTAGGCTGGACAAAGACATCCACTCAGGGATGCATTCTTATACACAGGTACAAACAAGTTACACATCACTCCTGACGCATTGAGGTACAGCCCCTCTGCGTGTTGGGGTGATGCCTCTCTCCTGGTACATGTTGGTTTGAACAAACAAGTCTATCCATCATATTATCCTTTTGACCCTGTCTTTTAGGATGGGTCAGCCTGTTCCTCATTATCTCTGTGGAATGTATTTGTACCGGAATGTTCTGGTGCCATGCTGGCACGTTTATCCTATTAGTACTTGATACCCTTTAGTTATGTGTATATGTCCAATTAGCAGCCTTCTTCTTGCCAACTTTTGTGAGCAGGGCCTGCCTCTGGCTCACAGCTTAACTTTGCTTTCTGTTAGCAAAGTCTTGACCATTACTTTAGTTCGGGCCTCAGGCTTCATACCAGGCCTCTGATACAAAGGTTTATGTTTCAGGGCCTCATCTTACTACATTAACCACTTGAGAAGGTGGGCAGGAGGGGGTGGGAATTGGGTGGAGCCTTGAGTCCAGTTCCCCAAAACACACTAGGTAGCCTACTTAGTGGGCCAGTAGTAGCTTTACTTCCTCCCCAGAGCAGTGGGAAGACCAAGTGGGAGACTGTGAATCCCTGAGCCCAGGCTTCTCTGGGGAAGTGCAGTAACACCCTGCCCCTTGCTATGGGTTAGCCAGATGACAAAGTATTTAATATGCTTATGTGACACTTCCCCAAGGCACCCAGAACTATGGGTGACCTGCTTATCCCTCTAAATGAGAGACTTGCTGAAGCTAGACTTGGTGATGCTCCCTGTCACCCCAGTTAATTAGCCACCATAGACAATTTTTCAGGTCTCTGCCAGCCCTTACTTTGCCTTGCAGGTAATGCTTGGTTTGTCCCAGTTCCTGAATCCCCTGGAAAAGCATTCCCCTGGAGTATCCAGCCCCTGTCACTGGACACTCACAGAAATTACCATATTCACTATCTCCAAAGAGACAGTGTACACACCTGTTATTTGATTCAATGTAGCATTCACACTGTACTTAATATTACAGCCCTGAGATCTATGCAGGACAAAACACAGAGACAGTTATTAATGACGATAGAGATCTAAGTAACACCAAGTAAAGATAGTAGAAACTGATATGGCCACAAATAAAACAAAAGTAGAACATGCTCTTCAGAGACTAAACGTAATGCTAGCAGGCATAAAATCTCTGTCTAAGCCAGTGTTTCTCAATCTGCAGCTCAATCAGCACAGAGCTGCAGCCCATGTGACATCCTCAAGGTCATACTGGTAGTATTGGATGTGGCCAATGGTAAATAGGTTGAGAATCACTGGTCTAAGCTAAATTTCTCACTTAAAACAACCTGTCAGCATTACTATCCTCCCAGAGTCCAGGATCTAGCTTTCATGGTTACAAAAGGTGCTCGCTCCTTTTTGCTCCCTCAATGATGGATAACCAAGAACTCCCTTTCCTCCTGCTTTTAGTCCAGAAAACCTTTCTCATTCTCCTGTTAACTTGCTTTTCCTGTTGAGGTAATGTGCAAATGAAGCTTCCTTTGTGTTGACTTACACATTGCTTGATTTACATTGGTGAGCTAGGCAGACAGGTAAACCAGCCTTCCTTTGTCTGGGAAAAACCTGTTTCACAACCCTGCCTGGTTACTTAGTTTAAACATATTTTTAGTACATAGAAACAGCTTCTAGTATGACAGCGGTACATACACCTCACCACACTTATGGTGACCAATATAAGCTTTTGATACCTTACACAATGTTTTTCTAGATAAATGCTATGATAGCAATGTGTTAGGTGTAGTGAGTTTGTCAGACCTGATAAGAGTTGCTGTTACATGAAGTTGGCACTGAGGGGCTCTTAGGGTCACAGCTTATTCATACCCAGTGGAGATATAGTAGACAGTATCTGTATAACCCACATTATTTCTACTCTGTAAATTTCTTATATTTGATAAGAACATCAGAAAACTAGGCCTGATATATTTTTTTGGATAGCCCCAATACTGGGTTAGCTGGCTTCCAGTACACAGATTTTCTGAAGAAAAAAAAATCAGTAACTTTAAAGGGACTCTGTCAAGATTCAGTTTATATTTTTTTTTAAATCTCACCTCTTTCACTAAGTATACTTGGGCAAGTTACTTAGCCTCTCTGTGCCTCAATTCTCCATCTGTAAAGTGGGAGTACGAAACTTTCCTATCTCTCAGGGGTATTGTGAGGATAAATACATTAAAGTTTGTGAAGCGCTTTGAGATCTGCTGATGAAAAATGCTATATAAAAGCTAGGTATTGATATTGTTTTGTTTTGTTTAGTCTTCCCACACTTTGAGGGGACTGTTTAAATAACACACACACCTCTTTGCCTGTTTTAATGAAAATGTAAAAAATGCTAATAATGAGAACTATTCACTGCCCTAACTCAGGAAAGCATTAAACACATGCTTAAGTCTAACTGAAGACAATGGGACTTAAGCACATGCTTAAAGTTACAATCATGATTAAGTGCCTTCCTGAACAGGGATGGATTTCAGCACTTGCTTAAATGCTTTCCTGAATCAGGACCCATTTTAGAGTTCATAGCACTCCTTTTCCCCAGCACCTCCACTATTTAATTTTGCTTTTTTTAAGCAAAACCAATTTGGGACCTAAACTCCTTGAGAGAGTGTCCCTTTAATTAATAACTTGGACTTGAAAGGTTGCAACTAAAGATTTTTAAGAAGACATCAGTCTAAAGCAATATGCAGCTGAAGAATAAGATGATTTATCCAGAGAGAAGGGAGCATATGATAGTGTTTGAAATTGGAGACCAGGATCATGACTAAGAAAAAACAACCAGAGGCACAAAATTAGATTTAAGATGAGAGTAGGATGAGAAATATTAGAGCTGGACTACAGCTGGAAGAGTTTTGTAGATTCTGCCTTTTCTTATATTTAAAGATAATTACTCTTTCTTTGCAGTTTAAGGAAGAGTAGGAGAAATGTAGTTGAGAGACTACTTTGATTATACCTTTTGAAGAGAGCCATTTGAAGATATTACTTTCCAGGTGTTTGGGAGTGAATGGATGTTTGTGGAGGAAATATTTCCTCCTGAAAAACTGAGTAATTTCTTTTTCATAATATTTTTCATGAATTTACAAGGCTGCAGAGATGAGAAATAATAGTGGCTTGTCTCTCTGCAAGCCCCAAATTACTTTACATTAGGGTGACCAGACAGCAAATGTGAAAAATCGGGACAGGGGGTGGGGGGTAATAGGAGCCTATATAAGAAAAAGACCTAAAAATCGGGACTGTCCCTATAAAATCGGGACATCTGGTCACCCTACTTTACATTGACTTAAAAAGCCCATCAATGTATAAATGTGATTCAAGATCAAAGACTAAGGGCATGTCTGGATGGTGCTGCAATGTTCACTATGTGGGTGTGATTTCTAAAGTTCACTAATGTGTTGCGCAATAATTGGCCTGTGTGGACTCTGGTAGTGCACACTAAAAGTTCCGTAGTATGGAAAGTTCACTAGGGAACTTTTTGGGTGCACCAGCAGGATCTACACAGACCAATTAGTGTGCAACACATTAGTCCATTTTCACACCTTTGTGGTGTGCAATGTAGACACGCCCTAAAGTGACCCTCAGACAGTGGCAGGGTGGTATCTTTCTCTACTCAATTACTTATAAAAGGCTGAAGAGGAACTGGTGACAGTAACAGTGACATGCTTTAAAAGGATATTTTTAGGAGTTTGTTTTTATGTATGTGTATCTCCACATACCAAGTGAATATCTGTCTCTATTCAAGTCAATGGGAAGTTTTTATTGACTTCAGCGGGGCCAGGATCTCACCCGCTGTACCTTATGGCCCTGATTCAAAAAGCACTTAAGTACCTGCTGAAATCCAGCTCTATTCTAAGTGGTGGGTTTTATTATTTATTTATTTATTTAGTCCGCAAAACACTTAGGGCTTGTCTATACTACCGCAGCGATTGATCCAGCGGGGGTCGATTTATCGTACCTAGTCTAGACGCGATAACTCGATCCCCGAGCGCTCTCCTGTTGACTCCAGTACTCCACCAGAGCGAGAGGCGCAGGTGGAGTCGACGGGGGAGTGGCAGCAGTCGACTCACCACAGTGAAGACACCGCGGTGAGTAGATCTAAGTATATCGACTTCAGCTACTTTATTCACATGTAGACCGGGCCTTAGAAAACACGTATCCCCACTCCAGTGGTGCACTTCCAGTGGAGCCTGAAGCCAACATGACATGTTTTGTTTATTCCCTTACTTAAGCACTGGAGCGATATATTTAGGTGCAATATTTTTCAGCTTTTTTATTTAAATTCAGGTTTTAAAAACAAGATGAATAATGCAATAACAATTTTGTAGTCTTGGGCATCAGGGGATTTCAAAACCTTGGGTGAGATTTTTCAAATCATTCTAGGTATTCAGCCACACATCTTTATTAATCTTCCATTAATTGACAGGAAGGGTAACTGAAGGGTCTCATGTGTAACAGAACCAACCCTGATTAAAAAGTTCTAGCTAAATAGTTTAGATTGAATGCACATGTGATAACTAAGGTTAATCTTACATTTATATCCAGAAAAAGTAGTGTGGCCCCAAAAACTGTCTCATTGAGATCTTAATTAGTATTTTTGCTGATGTACTGTAAAGTCTTTGCAGATTAATATTTTTTCTCTGTAGTTTGATTTTAGATCTTTTAAGTCTGAAAGTATACTTGCTTTGAAAGGCACTTTTTAAGTTACCTTTTTAAGCTACTTTTTAACTTAGTTTTGTGTTGCTGATTGTATTTTGTAATAGTACAGTGCTTTGAAATGTCAGGGAATGTGATTAGTAGAAAGATATAACTCCTGTGAGCTAAGCTGAAAACTGGTACTTCAAGAAGCACACAAACAATTGTACAAATAAAAAAGCACAAATCTCTAAAGACAGCCACATTTCTTAATATGTATCTGCTAAATATACACATACTGTGCAAACAGATAATTGCATGTGAAGGATATACAATGACACATACCAAAAAATCATCATCAAAATTACCTGTTTGTAACCTTTACATGTGTATTTTGCACAGACCACATATAGGACTTGTTTTACAAAACTTTGCCCTACGGGCACATTTTTTCAAAAAGTCAAATGTGAAATGTCAACAAAAAAGAAAAAGAAGTCTATGTAATTGCATGCTTACTTAGCACAAGAATAATTGGGTATTTGCACATATAACTGGCCAGTCAGATGCACTGCTAGCCACCAGTGAGCAGAAATACAGTACCTGATTTGGATTCACAGCTGTTATAAACGTATATACAAATTAGGTACACAGTCAAATGCTTATTTTTGTATGTTCAAATTTTGAAAATCAGTCCCTAATATTTTTAAATTAATTTAACTTTTTTAAAAAAATATTTTAAAATACATCTCCATGTGCTGGATTGGTTTATTGACTAAAATGTAGCTAAAATAGACTTCTACAATGCAAATCTCCATAGGACACACTACTATTTCTGGATATCTTAAATGTTACTGCTGTATTACAGATTTTTATAGGAACCCCATTGATAAAGAGAAAAGATGTATAGCTCTTCCATAAATTTATATCTGAAATTATTTTCATTGGGAGGTTTCTACTGATTGCAGGGTAGTACAGAAAAATATTGCATGGTAAATTACTAAACTTCCTTCAAGGTAAGAAGATACATTTTGACTATTATTGTAATAGTCCCACTGCAGATTCTGAAGTTCTTTTCAATCATATGCTCCCTTCTCTCCCTGTTCTTCAGGAGTTTTCTGCTTTATTTGATACCAGTGAATAGCATATTATAGCTGCTTTTCTTATTAGCTAGTGTGTACAGGGGGCTAGCTGGTGATACTAAATTTCATATAATGCAACAGCAGTTATTCTTGATTTGTTTGGTATAACCTATTTTTGATAGGACCATGTTGTTTGTTCATTAATAGGCCCCTCTCTTCCCATTGTTTACATAAAGCTTTCTTTTTATATGATCAGATATTTAACCCAGAAAAGACATTGGGTGACAGCTGGTGATTTCCTAGTTCTTCCTTATGGCCCTTAAATAACAATGATAAAATAATATCTTTAGTATCCAGTTTCTCTGAAAATATTTGTCCTTATCATTTTTTGGAGATCTGTGTATTGATAAGTCTGCTGAAAAATAGTGTGTTATCAAATCCTATAGGATTTTCCAGTTCTGTTAACAGCACACGTTTCTCCTGTCTGCAGCATGTAGCCTAGATTGCAATTTCCCCCCATCTTTTCATAAACACTTTTTTGCAGTTTGCCTTTATGTCTGCCAAGCCAATATATTGTTTGCTTGACTTTTGCATGTTACTTGCTTAGACTGTAAGTGGATTTTTCATAGTACACAAGGTAAAACCAAGTTAACCTGAGTCCATCTAAGACTTGGGCCTTAGGGGACAGGTGAATTGAAAAACTGCATTTTGAAAGGCTGAGAACTGTGGAGAGGGAGACTGAGAGCTGCTGCTGCCAACTCATACAAAAGAAACAACATAATGAGCCAAATTTATCCCTGATGTAACTCAGCTGAAGTCAGTGGTGCTATGCTAGCAATGAATTTGGATCAGTCTGTCACAAACCCTTTTTTAATACAAGATTCAGAAATGTTCAAATATAAAGGAAAAGAAGAAATATCAAAGAAAACCTGTTTTGTGTTTAGCCTCCCTAGATATGGGAGTAGAATTTTATTCTAACAGTAAAATAGCCTCACTGCATTTTTTTTTCATGTTACCATTAGGCATGGAATGTTTGTGGGAAGACTGATTTTGGTTGAAAAACTAGAATTGTTTGATCTTCATTTATTTTTTAAGTATTTTCTTATTATGTAGTTAATGATGATACTGTGTTTTGTTCTGTGTTTGTATAGTGCCTAGCATAACAGGGTCCTGAGCCATGGCTGGGACTCCTAGATGCTTCTACAGTGTAGAATAATAATGTTGTTTTACCTTCTTCTGAACCCTACCTGAGTTGTGTTTGCTGTTCCCAAGTAAATTTAGTTTCCATATTGTATTATATATTATTTATAAAATGCCGTCCATTAGTTCAATGCCGGACAAACAAACACTCCTGCATCAGGATCAATTTCCTGGATAGCCTGATCAGTTTCAAGAGTGGAACCCTAAAGACAATTGTAGATAAGAATAGGGTGACCAGACAGCAAGTATGAAAAATCGGGATGGGGGTGGGCGGGGAGTAATAGGAGCCTATATAAGAAAAATACTATAAAATCGGGACATCTGGTCACCCTAGATAAGAAACCCACCTCATCTACTTTCACAGATCCAGTGACTACCCCAAACACACCAAGAAATCTGTTATCTACATCCAGGCACTCAAATACCACCTTAATACATTTAAAACGGCCTTCTCCAAACAAGGACACTCCACAAGGGAAATAGATTGCATCATGCAATGTGCCATACAAATACCTCAAGAGAACCTGCTTCAATACAGAAAAAAAACCTCCACTCCAACTGCACATCTCTAGTTGTCACCTACTACTTCTGCTGGAAGGCATGCAGAATATCATCAAACAATTATAAACCATGCTTGATGAGGACGACACCCTGAAAGAAATCTTTCCCAAACCCCCTCTTCTGGCCTTCAGATGCCCCAACCTTGCAACACTCATCAGAAGCAAGCTCCCCACAGACCAGGACCCACCAACTCAAAGTGACACCAGACCCTGCCAGAACAACAGATGCAAAAACTGCAGACATATCTCCACTGCTATGGTGATCTATGTCAAGATAGAAAAGTCCTACACAAACCCATCACAACATATGGTGTACCTCATCCAATGCACTAAATGTCCCAATAACAACTATATGGGTGAAACCAGACACTCACTATGCTCTTGAATGAACTCACACAGAAAAATGATAAAAGACAAAAACACCATATCACCTATTGGTGAACATTTCAGAAAACAGTCACTCCATATCTAACCTCTCAGTCCTGGTCCTCAGAGGGAACCTTCACAACACCTTCAAGAAACAGGCCTAGGAGCTTAGGAACTTCAGGTAAGTGTATACATAAATTTTCTATTACAGGGATGGCCGCCCCAAAATAGAAGAACACAGATTTTGACTTTTCATTAATTTACTCTTGCTAAAAGAGGTAGTGGTACAAACGAAAGAGGTAGAATTGCTACCCGCTTTTTAGTCCCCTCTAGAATTAGGTGGCGGGGGGGGGGGGGGCATGCAGAGCAGTTTGCTTATGTACAGAGGGATGTCCCTAATCCTCCTGAGAGATCTCAATGAAACTTTCACAGAGGTACTCTGCAACCAGGCCCTCTCAGAGGTCCAGAGAGGCCCGGGCCACATCCAACGTTTGAGACCCCTAGCCATAATAAAAATAAAAAAAGATGACATGAAAAAAAAATAAGGCACCAAAAAAAGAGTGAGACATAATAGGAACATTTTTTTTATTTAACAAATGCTTTTCTAGCCTTTTTCTTTGCAAATGCACTAATTATTGAGGGAAAATCTAGCTTTTGTGCAATGTCACAGTTGATATTAAGCATGGCAAGCCCATTCAAATGCTCTTGTCCCATAGTTGAAAGGTGATAGTTCTTTACCTGCTTCAACACGTTGAAGGTGCGTTCACCTGAAGCCACTGATGCAGACAAACTGACAAAAATACTCAATGCAATTGTGATATTTGGAAACACCCCAGAGAATCCAAGTTTGAATATTTCTTGAAGCAATTCCTTTTGCTTGCAATCCAATTTAGTGTTTGTGGAATATATTCGTTTGACGAAGGTGACCTCGTCACTGAGATCTTTTGAGATTTCTTAGTTGTACTGTTATTGTTCAGCTGCAGAAAGTAGATCTTCACTACTCAGTCTGTTGAACTGCCAAAGAAAGCTTTGGGTACAAATTAGTCGCAGTGACTCAAATCAACATGTAAGACCTGATTGAATAGAGTCAATGATGACAAGGAAGACATTGACCCTCTAATGCTGCTCGACATCAGATTCAGTAGGTAAGTTGCGTTTGGTGGAGAACTCAGATGAAATGCCAATATTCTGTGCTACTAAGTTGGACTCAGTCAGGATCGCATCCCATTGTTCATGAATCTGTTGAATGTCATTGATAAGACTTTCAATGTTATCCCTCCCAACATCAAGTGTAGCATTGCGTGCTCCAATTACCAGATTAGTTTGGTGGATCATTGTATGTAGCTTCATCCACAAAGATGATGTCAGAATGCATTCTAATTTGGACGTGTGCTTCTGAGTAGACTGAAGTTCAGTTTGAGCCTGTGCAGTGAGATTGAGAGATTCAAGCTCATTTAAAGCCTTTCTCACTGAATTCAAATGCTGCACAACTGGTTGAACTCCATCAATCTGTGCAGACCATCTAGTTTTTGACATCCCATGCAGTGAAACAGGAAGATATTGCTTCAGAATTCCCCACCTTTGTGGACTGCTACTGAAGAGATTGTACATTTTCTGAACAGTTCCAAAGTCATTCATTGCCTCCTTGCATGATTCAGCACAGTCACACCTACAAGGTTTAGTGTGTGGTTTCCACAGCTGGAGAAAATACAATTTGGATTATGCTCAAGCAGAACTGCTTGTACACCTTTGAAATTCCCAGCCATATCCAATCCATTGTCCATAGGCTTGACCAATGCAAACTTGAAAATCTCACTTAAACCTTCTAGAATTGCTAGTACTTGAGCAGCAATTTATTTTCCAGTTTTTCTCATGAAATTATCAAACAAAATAAACCTTTCTTCAATTGAAAATTTTGTGCTATCTACAACCTTAACATATCAAATAACCGTGGTATTCTGTTCCTTGTGAGAACAATCTGGAGTGGCATCAATAATTATTGAAAAATACTTGGCATTTTGAATCTCATCAAGAATCGATATTTGTACAAATGACCCACACAGCTCAATAAACTCGTTTTGTATGCGTGTGGAGAGATGATGGACTTGCATGAGCTTTTGACTCTCTTGCAATTCTCAGACACGTTTAACATGCTCTGATAACAGTGGGTCATATTTGCTGAGGAGCTCAACTATGCCTAGAAAGTTTCCATTTGCATGATCACCAATACGTTGACTGGAACCAAAGAAAGCCAATCCCTGCTCAGAAAGAAAAAGGATGACATTCAGGATGCACTGAAGAAGTTTTTTCCAGTTATTAGTTTCTGTAGAGAGTTCAGTCAAGAGTAAATTCTCAACTGAACTTTCAGCTGATGCTGCCCTACTGGCTGATTTCCATGCAACATAGTTTTCTTTGTGTGACGAACTCTCATGTGATGGTATTTGGTCTTTCAACTTCCTCCAACCTCTGTTGATGCTCCATCCTGATTGATCAGAGAGAACTGATGCATTTGCAGCACTTTTGTTCAAAATGAAGCAGGGTGCACGGAACAGAGATTGTTTTTTCATACTCCAGCATAACTAGTCTCTTGTGCAGGTCTCACCATTTGGAAGAGTTTTTGTCAGCAGACGAGTAGGGAAAGCATGTTTATCAGCATCTTGTGGAATGTTACTTGGAGTTTCAAAACCACTAATTTGAAGAAAATATTGCATTTGGGCAGCATTGCTCTTGTCAATAATTCCAGTGTCAGTCACAGTCAAACCTTTAGTACTCGTGAATTGCTTTTGCTGCGTAAGATCTACATCTTCCTATTGCTGTTGAGTTTCTTGGTCATACACAGGATTTTCTGCTGCATCTGTTACTGTTGGCACATCTCCTTCTTGACTACTGTCCTCATGTTCAGGTATTAGCATTGAAATATCACCTGTTGCAGTTGCTACAGATAATGAAAACTCTGCATTGTTTGTTGGGTAAGGTATGTTTTCCAGTGGTTTGAGAAATGAAGTTATTGGCTTTGAGCTTTTAGCTGCTGCTTCACTAGGTTGTTTTTGCCATCTCTTGCTTGCACCACTTTCAAATCTCCTCTTCACAGTGATCTATCTGGTCAATATGTACCCTATTCACACTTGAAATATTCTGCTGTAAATAAGTAGCTTATCTATACTTGAAATCTTCTATTGTAAACATGTACACAAATGCTGAATGGTACACAAATGCTGAAAAGACTTAAAATGAAGGAACACAAAATAAAACAGTCAGACAGGTTATTATCCTTATCACTGAATCAAAACTCAAGCACGCGAGGTATAATAAAACAGGCTGAGCTGAAGACAAAGAGATGACATATATATATATAGTAAACACAGACATGGATACAGGCAGAGGGATAATGGCCAAAAATTTCAAAATGCGTGTTCGCACGAAACTCACTGTACAAGACTGTCCTCACAAATTTTCACCTTGAATCTGGGCCTATAGACTACGATAGCCTATGATGATGGCCAAGTTAGGGCTCAACCAAACCAGTCACCTCTTTTAGCTAGCATATGAAGATAATAATGAGGAATTCTCACACACAAATAATTCCTTATTCAACTAGACATAAAACTATAAAGACACTAAAATGTCACAAGTCTCTATCTTTCAACACGCACTTGATCCAGCACCAGCCACTAGTAATGGTTTGTTTATATAATCAGCTGATCTGAGAGGACACGTTCATCACGGTCTAATCTTGAGCCATCAGAACCAATATATTTTTATTAATATTTATGAACATTTTTAACTCTTTAATATGACAAAATCTATATCAGTTAACAACAAAATTATGTCTTTTACCAAATCACATCTCTTATTTGCTTAAATTTGCAGCTCTAAGCTGAGAGAGTGTGTCACATTTTGGTCCGATGGGGATGCGCATAAAAACAAGGTGTGAAACTTATCAAATGCCAAAAAATTAACAAGTGCCTAAATCTGAGGCCCCTTTGAACTTGAGGTCCAGGCCAAATGGCCCTCCTGGCCGCCCCCTCTGATTGTTCCTGTCTGTAATCCTCTGCCAAAGGTTTCTAGGGATAGCAGCCTTATTTCTTCCTCTGCGGTAGGACACTTTCCCATGTCAGTCAGTGATAACTTCGACAGGCATCATTGCAATACACAAGCTAGCAGCATATGGGCCCAGGTGGCTTTGGGACGCCAGCAGCAGCTGTGCTCTCTGTGCATTTGTTACCCTCAGGAGTGAGATGATATCTAAAATCACCACCGACTGTGGAAAATGGTGCCAACATTCAGTGCCAATGCCCTATGCTACTAGTTTCATGCAACCAAGCAATTCCCTCCTCATTTTTCTAACCCCCCAGTAGGCCATACTTACCATGTCTGATGCTGTGACTGGTGCCATGCACAAGCAATCCCAGCAGCAGTGAGAATGAGCATGTAGTACTTAAAACTTTAGGGGAGCAAGGGGAGTGACTTCTTCATCTTAAGTTTTGCTTTACATAGTGACTATACTGACAATCAACAACATCTGTTGTTTTATTTGCAGCTGCTGCCATTGTGGTCTTGACGGTCACCACCACCCCACTCTCACCCCCCACCCCATGTAGGCCAAAAGCCTAATGGGGAGACATTGTCTTAAGTAAATTGTCTTAAGCAAATTGTTAAGTAATAAAATGAAAATTGTTCTAAGCAGTAATATTTTTCCATTTTGCTTATTTTGTTAGCTTTGAATTAGTAAGAAGAAATTGTTTTGGTTTGATTCTTTGCTTTATGTGTTAATGATTGTATTTAGAAGG
Source organism: Macrochelys suwanniensis (assembly GCA_033296515.1). Classification (NCBI taxonomy): domain Eukaryota; kingdom Metazoa; phylum Chordata; order Testudines; family Chelydridae; genus Macrochelys; species Macrochelys suwanniensis. The sequence continues at coordinate 85,441,104 of CM065780.1, forward strand.
GTAGAAAAGTTATGGCTGGAATTCTTGCTTTTGAAAGTATTTACTGTTTTGTGTGTAAGTGAAGAATGTATGGCATGCTAACAAAGAAAAGACAGGAGGCATCAGTACTGTTGGGCCAGATGATCGAAAGAGGAGTGGAGAAGTCGAGAGGAACCAACTTTATTATCAGAATCACCTGATGGCATATTGACGACCCTAAAACAAAGGCATATGCCCCAAGGACAAGATAGAGTGGAGCCAGAGGGACAAGATAAGAAACAGCTGTGAATACTCCCAATAACAACCCAAAATAATGTTGATTGGGAACAACCTTGACTACCTCGTGATTAACAGCCCCAGTGTGACACAGCAAGGTCCATAGACTTGTATGGGAACATATTACTATAAAAAAAGGATGTATTGTCATGGAACTTTGGGTTGGTACTGCATCAACATCAGAGCTTCAAACGTGCCTGACCAAGGTCTAGCTCCAACTCCTCCCCTCCCTCGTGTGCAGTTTCAGCTGACCACTGGAACTGACAGAGCAACACTAAGGACTGGTAACTATAAGATCCAGCTGCAGAACCTTTGGGGTGTGTGTATGTATGGAAGTATATGCTGATTTTAATGCTTAAATTGTACTCTCAGTAAATGTGGTGTATTGCTTTATCCCCTTAAAAAAAGATTCCGTGTGCCTCTTATAAGCATAAACATTTTTGGTGGAGAATTGCGGTGGGGGGAACAAGGTGAGACACTGTGCTTACTGTAAGAGTGTAAGAGTCTGCATAAAACAAATTGATCGATCATAATAGAATTTGGTGTGCACAACCTCGGTCGTAGCAAGCCGAGTAAAAGAAGAGGAGAACTTAGAATTTCTCACTCTAACCCGAGCACTGGAGTAAACTCCAAAGGGTATAGGAGTTTCAGGCAGTATTTCTTGCATTTCCTATGTGAGACCCAGCTCTGAAGGATAGAGGAACGTGGGAAAACAAGGAATAGATTTCTGTAAGACCCCACTCTGAAATATATAGGAGTGCGGGGAAATAGTTGTACATAAAGCAATAGTATATAAGGTGGCACCTTTGCAAAAATATTTAAAAGGAAGCAATCCAAAGATGATGCCTCCAAGGGAGGAGGACAGGGATCACTGCGTTTCGTTCAAGAGATTACGCCTTTTAAACAAATCCTGCAAAAATATGGACATAGTCCATGACTGAACAGGTACTGGCAGATGTCCACACCATCTCAGATTTAGAAGACAAGTTTGCTAAATACATGCTGGTGTATAAACCTTCCACCCTGGCTAAAAGAGATTCGGCAGCAATCTGGCTATTATGGGAAGCATGCAATGAGTCATATCTCTGTCTGGCTGCTTGCCAAGAGGAGAATGCCTCCCTGCATAAGCAGCTTTCCCAAGTGGAAAAAGAAATTGAAAAATGGAAGGTACTGGGAATGGGAATACAAAGTCAGTTAGATTCCCTTCGGGATGTATTTAGGGAAGAGAAACAGAGAGAGAAAGAGTTAGTGGAGCAGGTCGAGGAGAAGGATAAGATAGAGAGAGAAAATCAGGTGTTACAAGGGAAGGTTAAGAAATTAACTTTAGAACAAGGCAGAGCCCTTGCCAATCATAATTGCTGTGAATCCCTTACTAAACACCTTAAGTAAAAATTGGGATTTGCAACCCGCCAGATAGCGGTGGTAACAGCAGGAGAATGAGGTGACAACCAGCAAAGCACCCCTAATTGGAGTTATGAACCATGGGATCCCAGAGTTATGAAGCATGGGATGGAGATATTTGGGATTATGATTTTAAAACCCAGGAATTTGAAATCCCTGTCACAGCCATAAGACGCGCTGTGACTACAACAGTGACGGAAGAAGAGGGAGCACTACCATCACTACAACGCCTGCATCTGCCTCCGAACTCCAAGCTATATCAAAATGGTTAGGACCCTTAAATCAAGAAAATTTTTCTAAATGGAGTTTAAATGCGCTCCAACTTGCTGGCCGAGAAACTCTAAATGCAAATGAAGTGGAGTGTCTAATGAGCATCTGTGCTGCATCCGAAATTCGGGGGATTATTGATAGAATAATTTGTGAGCCCAACACAAATATTGTAGCATTGTTAACAACTTTTGGGGAACTGAAGGGCCACAGGCATTTAATGGCACAAGCGATGATAAAGGCCCAAGAACCAATGAGAATCCTGAGAATGATTTAACCTGTTGGGGCTTAATGCAGGTAATGGCAGTTTTGACCAGACCCATAACTGCACAAAACCAACCGGCCACCTCAACTGATACCATAGCATTCAGCGCTGACTCTTTAAGAGACTGTGCCGCTACCTTAACCCCTTATTACTCTGATAAACTGCGAATCTGGCCACAGGGACACCCAGAAAGTTAGCAGAATTAAGGGCTCTAATTCAACAAATAACCACTCACTCTGGCCCACAACTTAGAAAGAAAGAAAGAACTCCCTTTGTGGCCACACTAGAAACACCTGACCTAGATAACGAGGATAAATAAGACTCGGGAGGGCATGTTCAATGAGATCCTGCAAGCCAGTGCTGCATCAGACCATGAGCACAGGGTCTGGAGGATGAACACTGGGGACAGCCTGGAGAAGGAAAAAGTGGAGAGGAGAAAGGTGCAGGAAAAAGAGAGGGAGGTGCATCAGGACATAATGGAGCTTCTCAGGCAGCAAACACAGCTGCTGGTGGACCTGCAGCGTCAACATTCCCAGGTTCGCCTCCCTCTGCAGCCCATTGAGAACTCAACATTCCACATACATCAGGGGCCGCTGCACTACCCTACCACTCCAACCCGGGGGATATTAAAGACAAACACAGCTTCACATACACTAACTTGTGAAAGCCACACAGTTGGTGTACGTGTAGGTGAAATGGACATGAATGTTCTTTTCCTTTCATAAGTTCTGTTCTCTTAATTTATTAAGTTTTAGCAAGTTTTAAATATAACTTGTTTTAAAATTTCACAATTTATTTTAGGGCTGTCAAACGATCAAAAATTAATCGTGATTAATCGCAAGATTAAAAAAATTAATCCCGTTTAATCGCCGTTTAATCGCACTGTTAAACAATAGTAGAATACCTATTTAAATGTATTATAAATCTTTTTGGATGTTTTTCTATATTTTCAAGTATATTGATTTCAATTGAAACACAGAATACAAAGTGCACAGTGTTCACTTTATATTATTATTTTTGATTGCAAATATTTGCACTGTAAAAAGATAAACAAAAGGTAGTGCAATCTACAAGTCGAAGCATGAAAGGGCATATGAATGTTTAGCATATCTGGCATGTAAATACCTTGCAACATCGGCTACAACAGTGCCATGCAAACACCTGTTCTCACTTTCAGGTGACGTAAATAAAAAGCAGGCAGCATTATCTCCCATAAATATAAACAAACTTGTTTGTCTTAGCGATTGGCTGAACAAGAAGTAGGACTGAGTGAACTTGTAGACTCTAAAGTTCTACATTGGTTGGTTTTTGAGTGCAGTTGTGTAAAAAAATAATAATTCCACATTTGTAAGTTGCACTTTTATGATAGAGATTGCACTACAGTACTTGTATGAGGTGAATTGAAAAATACGGTTTCTTTTGTTTATCTTTTTACTGTGCAAATATTTGTAATATTATGTAATAAAATAATAGTATACATTGAGCAGTGTAAACATTGTATTCTGTGTTGCAGTTGAAATCAATATACTTGAAAATGTAGAAAAACATCCAAAAATATTTATAATAAATTTAAATTGGTATTCTATTATTGAATAATGGGTCACACAGGATCACTATTGGCATTTCAACATTTCCAATGGTTATCCCTGGTCGTGAAAGAAAGTTCCTGCTTGCAGCTTTTTGAAAAATCCTATGTTTTTAAAGATGTGTGTGCCATGCACCTTCCCTGACCAACCCACATTGATGTCAGTGAAGCATCTGTGGTGATCCACCAGTGCTTGCATACCCATAGAAAAGTAGCTCTTTCTGTTGATGTACTCTTTGGCAAGGTGGGCTTGTGCCAAAATAGGGATATGCGTGTAGTTTATCTCTCCACTAGTGTTCGGGAACCCCATTGCTGTAAATCCATCCACTATGTCCTGCACATTGCTGAGGGTCACAGTCAGTAGCGTAGCCAGCGGGGAGCAGGGGGAGCGGCCGCTCCCCCACTGAGCAGAAGCGGCACCTTTTTTGTGCTCCGACACCTTTTGCTCCTGCGCTGCAGCCGGAGCGGAGCATTTTTTTTTGCTCCCGGCGCCTTTTTTTAGCTCCGCTCCCCCTGTGCTCTAAACCTGGCTATGCCACTGGTCACAGTCCTGCATAGCAGGAGGTGATTAGTGGCTCTGCATATGTACATGACAACGGCCCCCACCGTGGATTTCTTGACTCCAAATTGATTTCCGACTAACCGGTAGTAATCTGGCATTGCAAGTTTCCACAGTGCAATTACCACTTGCTTCTCCACTGTCAGTGCAGCTCTCATTATGATGTCCCTGTGGTGGAGGTCTGGAGCGAGCTCAGCATGCAGATCCAGGAATGTGGCCTCGCACACCCGAAAGTTCTACAGCCACTGCACATCATCCCAAGCCTGCATTACAGTATACTCCCACCAGTCAATGCTCATTTCTTGGGCTCAGAAGCAGCGTTCCACTGGCTGCAGCTGCTCCATGAATGCCACCAACAACCTTGAATTGGTTCTCGCTGTGTCCCACAGCAGTCTGTCCTCCAAGAAATTGTCATGTTCCCCACTGAATCGTTGGTTCTTCTTGCAGATCTGTAAATATTTCAGGATTGTGCGCCCTGTGCCTGCAATGCTCGTGACAATACTGCAGAGCTGTGCAGGCTCCACATTTCTGCTGAAGATGGAGGACAGCAAGGAGGGCTGCATAGATTTGTGGGATTTTGAAAAAAGGTGCAAACATTATGGGATGTAGATGACATTATGGGAGGAAGACAGCTGCACACTGAGTTGATCTATTGCTCCGAGTCACACTTCCATGACTAATTTTCTGCCCCACCACGCATTGCCAAAACTTCTGAAAAGACAGTTCATTGGATGGTGGTGATACCTCCCTGTGGTGCACCACTTTTGTACATCAATTCAAGTATATCTGGTGAGTACACACACCCTCAACAAAAGGATCCAAGTATGCACACACACATGCGATGTGCTAATCGCGACAGCTTTATGCCAACATAATTTATGTCAAAATAATTTTGTAGAGGAGGTGTGGCCTAACAGAAGTTGGTCCAATAAAAGATATTCCCTCGCCCACATTGTCTCTGTACAAACAGTCAGCTATTAGTAAACTGGCCTTTGTACCTTTTTAATTCCATTATCCCTAAATTTTTCAGTACATAAAACTTGCATTAAGCCCATATGCGCAAGAAAGCGTATGTTAAGAGGCATCTTAAGGGTTATGCAACCTGTTCAAGATAATAAATCTACCTTAAAAGGTATAATATTAATTGTGCATGAAAGGGGGACCATAGCATTTCATATAATACCGTGAGCAGCCATAAGGAGATGGAAGTATGTTTTTGAGAGAGATTCTACCTACTTATCCATTGGGAGGAAAGGCTTTTTGGTACCTAATAATTCCACACATTTACCTGTGCAAGAAGGTGGTATCGAACATGTTTGTTCCCATCATTCCTGCTATTGAAGATTTGATGTAATAGTATCTGCAGCACTGATATGTTACTGCTGCCAGTTAATACCAGAAAATCCCATTCTGGAGGTAGTGCTGTAGTGTGCTTTGCTGTAGGCTGACCTGGCTGCATGGAAAGAAGATGGAGACCTCTTCAGATATTATCCATAGCTGTCCATTAAAGAAAGGCAAACAGCTTCATAGAGCAAATACTGTATAGACCTGATTCTCCACACACCAGTGCAAATCAGTAGTAGCTCTCATGGAGTCAATGGAATTTCAGTAGTGTAAAACCTGTATAAGTGTGGAGAAAATAAGGCTCTGTATACGTCAATCAGCTTTAATTTTTAATGGTGTATAGGCATTATATACCTCTCCTCTCATTGTTTACCTGCCTGTGAGAGACTCAACATTATTTTTACTTGAAAAAAAATCTTTCTTAGTGGTAAAAATTAACTTATTTCTATTTTATTGGGCCATCTGCCACAAGCTGCTTTCTGCATCTTGCAGGCTGAGGCATATAGTGGTCCATGTATGGGTACTTTACACATGTGGACAGTTTAATATTCTAATGTGATTTATGTTAACAATATAGTTGCTGACTAAGGGAAGAAGGATGTTGATTTCTATAGCCCAGCAAAACCCTATCAAATTCCAAGTGCCTTTCACTCTGAGGGCAGTGCCATCAGGGCTCTTATCAAATAAATCATTTGGGATGTTGACATGGGAGCATAGATAGCTTGTGCATGGTATTTGCTGCAGAATCTTTCTGTGAAGCTACAGGCTTTTCCCCCTTCAGGTTTATTATGTGTTTTCTTTGCCCGGGTTTCCCATTTTAGACAGCCGTATCAAGCAGTATGCCGTCCATTTGACAGTGCCACCTCTGCAGTACCTACCAGGGTCTGGATGGATGGATTACAGAACAAGCAGCAGAATGGAAATTAGAGCACAAATGAGTGGTTCCATAAAATAAATGAACCGTTTCACTTTTTCCAGAGATCTCCTCCAAGCTGTGTAGCCATTTTAATGTTTTTAGCTTTTCATCATGCCCATTGGCATGCTCTGCTGCTATGGTAGGAATAGCAAGCTGTTTATAATGATGTTGGCAGTCTCACTCACCAGGTAATTAGAGCTGGTGCTACAGAAGGAGGAAGCTGCCATAACAAGCAATTTAAATAGAGGTAACTTCTTGACTTGCTAGCTGCACCGTAAACATTTGTGTGTATAGTGTGTGGGGGGGTGGGGGGGGGATTAGGCAGCTTAATTTACTTTTGATTAATATATGTTCTTCAGAAAAAGTAAACCACATGACCAAAAGAGGTGGGGAGGAGAACCTGGCTCCTCGTCATCATGCAGAAATTAAAAAACAAAGATAGCCCGGAGGTTTACTAGAGTCATCTTCAAATGCTTCTAAAAAGAACCATGATGAGTTGTTCAGATAAAGTTGCTTATCCAAGATTGTTACCTTACATGGGAGCACTTAGATCTGCCCTTTAAATATTGTTGTTCAGTAACTGCTTTTCCTTTAGACAGTTTCATTTCTTCAGTCTACTGTGGTTGGGCTCGATATCTGTTGTTGTTAACTTGTTCACAGTTCTAATTTAGTCTGTCACTGTTGGCTCTCTGTGTTTTTATTTCAGTGCCATAGATCCCATTATATATCCCTATTGTGATCCAAGCTCTGTTTTCTCATCACACTAAGATGCAAATGCAACAGAAGCATAACATGAAGTTCCTTTTTTTAACTGGATTTCTATCTTATTGCTTGATACTCATTTCCCAACTGTTTCCTCTTGTCAAATGAATTGTTTTTCATGAACAGTGACTTCTTCTAGGACTGAGGAATAGATTTATTCCCTCTCCTGTGTATACTGTGGGTGACATTCTGTTCAGAAAAGGTATGAATCATCCAAAAAACATTTTTTTAAATATACCAGGCTACTTCTTATTGTCTGTTCAGCAGGAGGCAATTTTTGCAAGGTGAAAATTGTTGAATAGAACATAAAATATGAAATCTGTCTGTCTGATGGGTGAACATATGTCAGAAAATGATAAATCAGTCCTTATTACTTAAAGTGCGCCTGCCTGGTGGGTATTTGGCTCACATCTATGACCAAGGGATAGATTCTCTGAGGCACTGTGGTCAAGAATTCTCCACACTAGAGCCTGACCCAGCAAGAGACTGAATGTTTCCCACAGTTTGGGGTCCTAAATGTGTCATTTGGATACCAGGATAAACACACTACTACTACTACTACTACTTCATAGCTCTTATTTAGCATTTTTCATCCACAGATCTCAAAGCACTTTGCAAAGGAAGTTGTAGAATTATCCCCATTTTACCAATGTGTTTTATTTCCATTCACACAATCCCACAAAACACATATATGATAACAGGTATCAGAGTGGAAAATAATAAATATCGGTACTCTCCCAGGCTCTACCCATTGAAGACACCGAAGGAAGATGATTCTCAGAGTAACCTGTGGAAATCTTCATGTGATTATCCTACTTCTTTCTTGTAGGACCATTAGGAACATAGGAATTGTCATCTGACTATGGACCATCTAGTCCAGTAGTCTGTCTCCAACAATGGCCAGAACCAGATGCTGCAAAGGAAGGTGCAAGACCCCTTCAATAACAGATGTGGGATATGCTGGTTTCTTGCCCTGTTAGTGTTTGCTAAAATGCAAATTGATCCTGCAATCTCCTCCCTTTGCTGTAATGCTGAGTGGTTATCTCCTCCCCTGGTTGGCTTGATGGTCCTGTTTACCTTTTATATAAATTGCATTCCCTTGGTCTCATAATGTACCTTGGAAATACCATCAGGTGGCAGAACCACATTCCTTTGTCTAGGGAGGAGGGGGCAATGTTAGCCTTGCCTCAAAGATACACTTTGATAACATTGTGACATTATGCCCCATATTCTTCATAGAAATATTGTTATGATATGAATATGGCATAACTAAGCTATGTTTTATGCAAGATGGGTCGTGAGATATCATTAGAAAGGTTATGAGTTATTGAATGTGATTATCCTATTTCTATGCATGTATCATTTCTGTATCTGAAGTTAGGAATATGGACTATGTATCAATTACAAAAGTGCTTGCACCTGGGGAACACCCACGCCATTAGGAAGGGCAATAGGACTTTGAACATGCTAATCTCCTTCCTTCCTGAGAAGTTTCCTGGGATGCTGCTTTAACACTATAGGGTCAGGTGATCATGTCACCTGGTACTGGACATCGTTTTGGACTTCTGGCATTTTTCCACTGGAAAGGGGTGGAGGCAGGGCCGGCGCTACGACTAGGTGACCCTAGGCGGTCGCCTAGGGCACCAGGATTCGGGGGGGGGCAGCATTTGACATTCCTTGGCAGCGACGGTTTTTCTTCTGCTGCTGGGGACCTCAGCGGCATTTCGGCGGTTGCTTCTTTGGCCGCCGAGGTCCCTGGCAGCATTTCGGTGGCAGCTTTTCCCAGAGATGCCACCTAGGGTGGCAAAGAAGATGGCACTGCTACTGGGTGGACGTCAAACTAGGAAACAAAGGATTCCCACCATATGTAAATCCTATTTAAGTTTGGGGAATGAGTTAATCTGGGCTCTTCTCCACTGTCTCCCCGCCCAAGAAGGAAGACTGCTGAAAACACCTGAAGAAACAAAGGAACTAAATGGGGGGTGGGGGAGGCAGGGGCTGAGCCCAGGCGACAAAGGTCAGCCTGTGAAGGGTATACCTGGAGATTTAAGCTGCAAGCAGTGCACATTAAGGGCTTGTCTACACTACCCTCCCGATTCGGCGGGTAGCAATCGATCTTTTGGGGATCGATTTATCGCGTCTAATCTAGACACGATAAATTGATCCCAGAATGCGCTCCCATCGTCTCCGGTAATCCTCCCCGATGTGAGGAGGAAGCAGAGTCGATGGGGGAGTGGCAGCCTTCGACTTTGCAGGGTCCACACGGCGAGGTAAGTCGAGCGAGGTACGTCGACTTCAGCTACGTTATTCACGTAGCTGAAGTTGCATACCTTACATTGACCCTCCCTCCATAGTGTAGACCAGCCCTAAGAAACTTCAAGAAACTCTGCAACCTGCATAAAACAACATTTAGGGTGAAACATTACTATTTGTAGCCAATTTCTTTAACGTATTAAGTCTAACTTGCGTGTTTGTTTTATTTGCTCTATTTATTTATCTGCTTTAATCTGTTTACTGTCCCTTATAATCACTTACAATCTACCTTTTGTAGTTAATAAACTTGGTTTTTGTTTATTCTAAAACCCAGTTTGTGCAATTCATAACTGGATGGGCGAAAAGCTGTGCATATCTTCCTCCACATTGAGGGAGGGAGTGAACTTCATGAGTTTGCATTGTATATATCTCTATACAGTGCAAGACCATAGGCACCGACTCCGTGGGTGTTCCGGGGCTGGAGCACCCATGGGGAAAAATTGGTGGGTGCAAAGCACCCACCGGCAGCTCCCCACCCGCCCTGCCCCCGGCCCCAGCTCACCTCCGCCTCCCGAGGCGCCGCCACCAATCCGCTTTTCCTCCCTCCCAGGCTTGTGCCAGCTGTTTGGCGTGCGGCAAGCCTGGGGGCGGGAAAGCAGAGCAGCGGCGCCTTGGGGAGGGAAGGGGCGGAGGTGGGGCCGCCCAGCTCACCTCCGCCTCCTCCCCCTCTCCCTATGCACAAGACAATATAATTTTGGGTTTACACTCCAGAGGGTGTACGCACTTGAGTGCTGGGCAATCCACAAGCTGAGACTTCCCACACAGAGCTGATTGCAGACTCTGTGTGATTCTACAGCTGTGTGTGTGCGCGCGCGCGTGTGGCACTGCAGGACAGGGTGAGGGATTCCAGTCTGGTGGAATGGTAGGGCTCAGTGGAACCCCAGCACATCAGGTGGCACCCCGGAAAGGGGGTTTAATCCATCACAAACATAATTTCCAATATGTTTGTAATTTTGAATTTGTCCTTCATATGTACACCATGCAATAATAGTAATAATCAATATATTATTAGCTTTCAATTGATACCTTACATGAAATTAATGAGTTGGAGTACAATCAACTGGTCAGGCCAGCTGAAACTCGCTACTAGATACCAGTGAGCCCCCTACTCTCTTGCACTGGGATGCTGTTAGTGTCCCACCATTCCTCCATCCACAACCCTCAAAGACAACTTAACTCCATGTGGATGCTGCAGCTAACAGTAAACCTCTTTGGCATTGGGAGTAGAGTGTTCTGGTCTCAGCAGTATGGTCCTGGCTGTGAAACTTTTAGTGGAATTGATGCATCTGAGCCCTATCCTAACCATGCCTCTTCATACCCCACTAATGGTGTCATTATGTATCACTCCTCCACAGTAGGGACAAAGAGAGACTAAGGAGAGGAAAGAGAATAAAGATGGGAAATGTGGAGAGATGGGGAGATAAAATCTCTTTGGATGCTGAGTGATATCTAAATTGTGTGAGGCTTAGCTATTGAGGAAGAGACAACCTATGCTATGTAGCGAGTAAGATCCATCTTACAGGGCAAATGGACCCCTGTCTAGTATTAACCCTTGAAGAAATCTGAAATTACCCCAGACCTATCACTAAGCCAGGGAAGACCAACAAAATACATTCCCCTGCACTGACAGGAGCAAAAGGGAGCCCTGACTCCAAGCGGGAAGAGGTAATTCTCTGACCATGATAAGGCCATGATCATCCTAAATACACATCTGCAGTCCCAGTACATGTGTGGAACATTGTAAGTGCTTAATGTCAATCACAAACAATAGTAACAAACATATTGCTTTTTCTCAAATGTGGTTAGAAAGATATGAATCAAGTTCAGGGACAGAAAAGGAGAACATAGAAGCCATTTCTGGGAAGCTGTTTTTTTCACAATGCAAACGTGGCTAGTAACTAATAGCAGAAAAATCTCTCTGCAGCAGCTGCTACTGATGCACACCACTAACTTGTTATAATTAGAACAAAAAGCTTTCTCAGCAGCAGTAAATCTGCAACGTTAAAAATAATGAGACCACTGAATGAACAAATGTCCTGCTATCTGCTCTTGCATTGATTCCTTTGTCAAGGTTCAGCATGTACCTCCTGGATTCTTCCACTCTGTAAAGAAATCCTTTAAAATATTACTCCAGTAGCTGTGTCATCACTAGGAGACTATTCCATGCCTTTGTTCTCCCCAGAAGCAGTTGATCAGCAGCTACTTCCCCATACCGGGGGTCCTATTTCTAGGGAAGGTGGGCAGCTGAGTGGGAAGGAGTGCTTGGGATAGAGATTGGGGATAGTGGTTGCCTGAATCAGCTGGGTGGGCAATAAATAGTTCCCGAGTCAACCAGAGATGTGCACGCCTTGCAATCTGGTGCTGTTTAAAACTTGCTAGTGGGCAAAACCCTAAATGTTAATTTTCAATCACAAGCAAATATTTATGACCACTCTAGATAACCTTCTTCCTCACCCCCACTCACTAAAACGTTTTTTATAATTTGTAAAGACTGAGAGGACCTAAAGTGTTTCAGTGTTAGTGCCTCTAAAGATCTATATCACAGAGCTGCTATAACACAGTGTTTCGTTCTGTTTCAGTAAATGAACACTGTAATCTGTTTGGATTAAGGTTCACTTAATCAGCAGATGGGTCTAACAAATATTTATTAAGGCAAAACACTCAGAGTAGTGATCACTTACAAATCGGAAGCCCATCAGATTTCATCACATTTCTCCATATGCAATTATGCTGGGATTGAAAGGAATGAGTTTATCCAACAAGACACAATAGACGGTGCATTTCTGGACCAATTATAATATGCCTTGAATGGTGTTAAAAAGCACAAGGCCAATAGTCAAGAGACTTTAACTCTGAAAAGTACAGTAATCCTCCGGCCTAGTTTCTTACTACTATTGTGAAATGGGATTTACCAATAAAAATGAAGAAAACACTCAGATCTGGGCAAAGCTTTAACAACTAACAATTTAATTTTAATGTGTTGGAATCTCTGGTCTGCCAGTTTGCAGGGGAAAGTGAACCTAAAGCAGCTGGAGATTTGCTTTGAAAAATTCCCCCTTTGGAGGGGGAAACTACACAAGTGGGGAGGTGACCCTGCCACCTGCTTCTGATGCCTCACACACCAGCTCTGCCATTGGTTTCACCACCTCCTGTGCTGCAGGAACTCCCACCCAGAGTAAGGGATATTTGTGGGATGGGGTTGGGAAAGATAGGGACGGGGGAGGGTGCCTGGGCAGAGTGAGAGTCTGCTAAGGCCAATTTCTCACTGGTCTAAAGCCCCTTATAAGTAGGTTGGGAAGGATTAGATTTTTTTTTTTTTTGGGTAGATATCAATTTCACCAAAGACACAAACTGAGAAAAAATATTTCCATCGATAATTGAAATGCACAGAGAGGAAAGTAAGAAAAATGCTTTTTGAGAACTTATTGGAGTTTAAGGATATTTAATATATTTGACAAGTGAGGTTGACAATTTGTATTTTAACAGTTATAAAACTTTTAACTTTTTGAATCTCAACCTCTGCTATCATTAAATAATGATTGTCTGACCCCCGCAACAAAATTTCCAAAACCGTGAAAAATTAACTAGATAAAAATTGAAAAAATGCTTAAAAATAAACATCAATAGCTGTTGAAATTGTAAAAAATAAAAAAAATTGAATTCTGCCAAGCCTACTTATAAGTTATAGCTGCCCTCCTGCAATGTAACTTACTTCAGGGCAGGGCACCTGCACTGGCAGTCATGCCGAAAGTTCTTAATTTTAAAGCTATTCCATTACCTATATTAAGTGCAGTTTGTATGGAAGAAAGCAAGTAGGACTTAATCTGTTAACACACTTGAATGGGCAACTCCCATACAACATAAAGACCACATGCAGCTCTGACATTTCTTTATTACAGTAGAAGTGACAAAGGGTCCTGTGGCACCTTATAGACTAACAGATATACTGGAGCATAAGCTTTTGTGGGTGAATACCCACTTCTTCGGATGCATGCAGTGGAAATATGCAGAGGCAGGTATAAATATGCAGGCAAGAGTCAGGCTAGAGATAGGGAGGTTAGTTCAACCAGGGAGGATGAGGCCCTCTTCTAGCAGTTGAGGTGTGAACATAAAAAACAAAAGCAGTTTCTCCTCCCTTGGTGTTCACACCTCAACTGCTAGAAGAGGGCCTCACCCTCCCTGATTGAACTAACCTCGTTATCTCTAGCCTGACTCTTCCCTGCATATTTATACCTGCCTCTGGATATTTCCACTGCATGCATCTGAAGAAGTGGGTATTCACCCACGAAAGCTTATGCTCCAATACGTCGATTAGTCTATAAGGTGCCACAGAACTCTTTGTCGCTTCTGCAGATCCAGACTAACACGGCTACCCCTCTGATACTTTATTACAGTGTGGCTATTACAAAAAGATTGGCTGCACTAACTTTCTGTAGAGTTTCTCCAGCAACTTCAAGTCACAAGCTACCCAGCAAGATAATGCAGTTTTGTTTTATTAAGAATACCCTCATTTGAGATAACATTGTCTAAGATGTATCCTTACTGCTGCTCAGGAATACACTTGATATATGAAGGGTGCCTGAATTACTGTGTTGTTCAACTCTGTCATGCAAAAGGACATGTGAGGTCAACACGATGGAGTTAGATTAAGCGTTGCAGAGCAGGGACTGTGTCTTGCTCTCTGATTTGTAAAGTGCTGTGTATAGCTAATCATTATTATAACAACAAGGAAAAGACTTCGAACTACTGCCACTAATATGAGATAAATAATTTTAAAAGTTGCACTGTGAATCTTTGGTTTGTTAAAAATATATTAAGTTTTACATATAAAACATTAATATTTTAATGCAGGTAAAAAGACTAACTTATGAGAGTTTTCAGTAGCAGTAACACACAAATATTTCTGTTCCTACAAGAAGATACACATTGTTATTATTTATCTGCATTGCATCCTATCAGTAATTATTCAAACTATTTATACTCCATACTCCTATTTATAGGCCCTTTTCCTCTCTGATCACTTATCGATGTCTTCGCCTGACCTGAACATTTCAGTTTATGCAATACCCAACCATATGGCAAGGTTTACTCTGTTTTCTGTACAAGTGACAAAGAGTCCTGTGACACCTTATAGACTAACAGACGTATTGGAGCATAAGCTTTCATGTGTGAATACCCACTTCGTCGGATGCATGCACTGTTTTCTGGACTCTCCTTATACTCTGGAGTCTACTTTTATACTTATGGAATAAAAGTAGACACATTTTTTTGACAACATCTGCTGTCTTTAACTTTTGTTTAGGTCTCAGGTAAATTTCTAGGACAATTATCTTTGACAAAGGCCATTATTAATTGACTATTTATTCATTTCCATAGTTAATGATAACTAAGTCTACTGAAAACATTAGTCAATTATCTCATACATGCACTTCCACTACCTCAACTTCTGGTAGGATTTTTTCTTATATACCTACAAATAAGGCAGATTGGTATAAATACTTAGCGCGTGCATGTAATTATGCATAATGGGTTACGTTTTCCAGCCTCTCCTCGCAGTTGACAGTTATTCAACAACCAGGAACAACAAGAGTCCTTGCACTGAGATAGTATAAGGACTTTAGAGCCTACAGGACAATAGCAGATTTCTGCAAAGAAGTAGTGAGAGGGTGAGATCACCAGGCTCTGGGCGGCATTGTGTATACACTTCCCAGAACTCCTGCTGAGCCAGTGCACCTCTCCAGCATGTAGTGACGGTGATATGTGACAGTCTTTTGATCTTGGTGGTGGCGGGCAAACTTCCCTTTATTCTTCATATTTTGCTCATCTCTGACTCTCCTGGTTCCAGCCCAGACTAGAAGCAGAAATGCCAAAAAAATAGGAGAAAAATGGTTCTCATGGTGTTTCCAGCCTGACTGAAAGCTTGAAGTATTGGAAATCTAGAGAGGAGAGGCTCAACACACAAGAAATTAAAAAAGTTCAGACGAACTTTGAAGAGGCCTTTGAATGCATAGGTTCTTTTCCAGGCTGAGGGTCAGATATTTAACTAGTGTCAATTGGCACCATTGACTACAGTGAGGTTACATTGATTTACAGCAGCTGAAGATTTGGTGCTAAATGTGCAAATCTTTCAGTCTGCCCTTATTATAGGGCTTGTCTTCAGTACGGGGAGATCAACGCTGCTGCAATCAATGCAGCAGGGGTCGACTTAGAGGGTCTAGTGAAGACCCGCTAAATCGATGGCAGAGTGCTCTCTAGTCGACCCCGGTACTCCACCTCTCTGAGAAGAGTAAGGTAAGGCAACCAGAGAGCATCTCCAGTCGACACAGCGCAGTGAAGACACCAGGGTAAGTCAAGCTAAGCTACATCAACTCCAGCTACGTTATTCACATAGCTGGAGTAGTGTAACTTAGGTCGACTTACCCTGGTAGTGAAGACAAGCCCATAGGCAGAGCTGGTAGCACAACCTATTATTAAGGCTGCCCAACACTTCCCTTTATACGGCCGTTTTCAGTTGCTTATAACTTTGCCAAACTTTATCTATTTGGGCTGAAACTTTCCAACTGGGTGTCTGCCTCAGGTTGAATTTTTTTTAGAAAGTTTCAGCCAAAATGATTTAGGGATGTGCCTTTTGTCATTCCTGTGAAGATCCACAGTTTGCACTTGCTCAGTAAAGACGTCTTTGATTGTAGCAGCTAAATTCTTAAAAGATTCAGGCTGTACTGGCCATACTCCATCCCAGGACTGAGCAGGACTTTACCTACAATTGTAGCTCTGGGCTACTGTAGGTTAGTCTGGTCTGGGTTTCACAGGCAACCTTAATTCTGGCATTTCCTAACTTTTGAGTGCTTGACTTTGCAACCATAATTATGGTTTTATTAATGTGTTTATTTTGTGTGTAGCATGTATGCACAAATGTACAGCATAGGTTTCATTCTGTACTTCTTGCTAAGCCAATTTCCTGGGAGTTATTGGTGTTCAAGAAGTGCTGGCTTGGATCCCATTTGTCTCTTGATGTGGACACCGACAACCCTATATATATATATATGTGTGTTATACTGTATATGTGTTATACTGTATCTGTGTGTGTGTATACACACACACACACACACAGATATATATATATATATCTGTGTGTGTGTGTGTGTGTATACACACACACAGATACAGTATAACACATACAGTTAATTTTTTTCTTATTCCTTTAGGGACGATATTTTTGGTTTGACCAAGATATCACTATTCTTATATTTGGAATGGTGTTAGGGCCAGAAATATTTTACCCACATGTAAAAGGTAAAACAGAACTTCTCAGCTGCACTGACTATATATTTATCTCAAGAACTTAGCAGAAAGAAATTGATGCTTCCTCATTCAACCGAAAAATCTAATTCTCACCATTTGAGCTGTCTGCATCATATGAGCTGTTTGTGTTATTATTTCCAACATCATTAATAACATGATTTAAATTGCCCAGACATTGGGTTTTTCAGAACATGCAATGAATTCAGGAGAAAACCTCTGCCCCCAGTGCCCAGCCTGAATAACTGGTGTGACAGGTGGGGAAATCTGTAGAAGGAATACGGGAGGAATCCTTCCCTCTCCACCCCAGAATGATATGGAGTTGCTCTGCAGACACTACTCTAGATTTGGAGCTAAAACAGCCTCTGTGGCTGCCCTATGTAGATCTAAAATACTCCCCCAGACCATCCCACTTTACATCACATATTGATGTGCAAGCGGCCCTGTGACGGGATGTACACTAGGCAAGAAGAGACTAAAGAACTGCCTTGGGCTCAGGTAGCCCTGCTCTGTGAAGCACATCAGTCTTGGATTGAGTCTTAAAATGGAGAGGGCCAGTTCAAAAAGGCCCAGCCCTGGGAGATGGACTGACCACTCCCTCCGGCTCCCAAGCAGAAGTATTGCAGAGAATGAGGTTTGCAGAGGTTCCTGTGAACACTTCATGGTAGCCCTCGAGACACTGAAATGCCCTATGGCTTGGCAGGTACCTCCCAAAGGAGGGAGGCCACAAACATATTTGGATTATTTTTGTGTTGGGCCTTTCCTTTGTTACTTTCCCCTGGAGGGCTGGGAAAGAAGGCCTAGAGGCAGGCCACAGGAGGAAGAAGTCCAGGAAGAAGCAGGGTCATAAATCCTAAGGGGTTTAGAGTTGGGCTGAAACTCTGACACAGGGCTGCTGGATTGTTATTGGTCTGGACTCTGACTTACCCCGAAAGGGATCAGACTAAAAAGTGACCTGGCTGGAGGATGGAGTAGCAGGACAAAGGGTGGCCACCAGCAGAGCTGAAATGCTGGTCAGCGAGATTATGGTGAGGAACAAAGCTGACAATGCTGTACCCAGCCACAAAGCAGTGCATTGGCTGGTGAGACACTTTGTTACAAGTCTTGAATCCTATGTAGGATCTCTGCACTTGCAGAGGAGGTGTCATGATTTTTTGCCCTTTACTGAGAAAAACTTGCATAAACAAAGCAATATGGTTAACAAGCCAACCACTGAAAACTTGACTACAATCAGGGTCATACTGGCATAAAACTAGTGTAATGAAAATGGAAAATAGGGCCCTTATGATTTTAAAAGAAGCCAATTTTGAAGTTTTTATCTTCAGACTTTTTTGTGTTACCCAATCACACCATGCTTTACTGGGACATATGGAAAAAGTGTATGTTTTATTTTCCCAACTCTTGTACTACTTAAACTCAAACACGGCACAACAAATTTTGCTCAAAGTTGTACAACGATTCACCATGGGCATGAAACAAATTTAAGAAAAATTTCAGCCCAAAGTGAATGTATTTGGGAAAATGATGAGGGACTGAAATAGGCAGAAAGGAGAATGGAGACTATCAAGTTAAGTGTAACATTTGCTAACAACCGCTAACATTTATTATACATTACCTACTTGTGGGTGGCAGTGACCTAAGTGCTGAATGTTTAGGGGTTTAGGCACTTACTCATTGTTACTACTGCAAGGGCTTGTCTTCACTACCCGCCAGATCGGCGGGTAGCAATCGATCCATCGGGGATCGATTTTTTGCGTCTCGTTTAGACGCAATTAATCGATCCCCGATCGCACTCCCCGTCGGCTCCGGAAATCCACCTCATAGAAAGGCGGAAGTGGAGTCGACGTGGGAGCGGCAGCGATCGACTCTCCGCTGTCCTCACGGCCAGGTAAGTTGATTACGATACGCTGACTTCAGCTACGCTATTCACGTAGCTGAAGCTGCATATCGTAGATCGACACCCCCCACCCCCCAGTGTAGCCCTGGGCCAAGAGAGTAACTGACTGGTTCTCATATTTCTGCCTGTCTGTTGAACTTGCAGTGACATCAGTTTTCAGCTTTCTGTACTTTTTCAAAGATAATTTTGTAACTAAATACACCTGTGATAGAGCCCTCAGTGGCTAGAGCATTGGTTAGGGGGGCTGTAGGAGGACCTGACTCCTCCTTCTCCCTCAGGTCCTGGCCCAGGGTCCTGTGTTGCTCAACCCCTAAACAGGAGAGATGGATCTTTCTCCCAGCTGTGGGGTGGAGGTGGGGTTTCAGGGCCTGTTTTCCTGGCCTGCTCCCTATGCAAGCCCTTTTAGTTTGGGGCATGGCCCCGCTAGTCCAGTTGCCCCACAGTTGTGGCTTCTCTGTAGGTTCCCCTTGGCTGGGGAACACTTAGCTGCTTCCAGTGGTTGTGTTGGCAGGCAGATTGCTGGTCTGTGCCTTCAGGCAGGCATCCAGAGAGCTCCTGCCCCTGACTGAGCCAGGTTCCCTTCTTTTCTCCCCCCTCCAGGCCTGGCATTGGCTGCAGGTATAATGTGGCGGGGCTAACTGAACCCAGAGGTGTTCTTTAACCCCTGTTGTGCCTGGCTGCAGTCTCTCTGTTCCTTCACAACACCCCTTTAAAAATGTTTAAGACAGGAATGCCTATTCATCAGGCTCTGCGCCTTTCAGCAACCATCACCCTTTTAGACATAAAGACCAGAAGTGAGACTATGGCTCCACTGAAGTCATTGGCAAAATTCCCATTGACTTCAATGGGGCCTGGATTTCATCAGGTATTGAAAGGTAAGCAAGGATGGACTTTCAGGAAAGCACATTAACAAAGAATGTAGTTGGGTTGTTGGTTTGTTTTTTAAGCCCAGAAAGGGAAAAAAAAGGCTCAATCCTGCAATTTACATCATATGGGCAGATCACTACACCCAGGGGAGTCCCGCTGAAGTTAATGAGGATGCAACAGCCAACCTGTACATTGCAAGATCAGGGC
The DNA here is from genome assembly GCA_033296515.1 of Macrochelys suwanniensis. Taxonomy (NCBI): domain Eukaryota; kingdom Metazoa; phylum Chordata; order Testudines; family Chelydridae; genus Macrochelys; species Macrochelys suwanniensis. The sequence goes on from CM065780.1 coordinate 85,461,041, forward strand.
CATGATTTGTAAATGACAAACAGCAATGAAGCCAGATGGGAACACATCGTGGTCCTCCTCCAAAACTCTGGGAAAGCTCAAGACCCATCTCTGCCTAGAGAGGTTTGTTTGGGACGCTTGTCCAGAAAGTATGATAGACAGTAGAATTGCTTTAGAGGTGGTGACTATTTTCTTGAAGCTTCTCTCTGCCTTTCATGTTTTTTCTGAGACACCCTAACATTTTATACTTACTGCAGTTATTTAAACTCATCATTGTATGTAGGATATAATTGAACTTTCTCCTGTAGGAATAGGTACATGCTATAATTCTCTGTGTCCCTGTTCTTTAGTGACAGCCTGTCATTTTCTGTACTTTGCTAGAGATTATGAATAGACAATATATGTAGACTGAACGTAGTTGCTTGGTAACCGGCTTTTTAAACTTTCTTAAATGTAATTGCTTCTCTGCCAGAAAAACACAGATTGGTTTAATTTCTTTTGATGTTAAGGCAACAAATTTGCATTTAATCTCCCTGAGCATCTCAATAAATAAAATGGAGAATGGTTCAAGTTTAAGGTTATTTAATTTTCAGGGCATTCTGAGGCAACTCACCTAATAGTATCTAGGGCAGAGAGAATATGGGATGTTATAGGAATCAGGGTTTCTCCCCCTCCCCTACTTGTTGAAAATACTTGTCTCAGGAACTGGTATATTCATCACAAATAAGTAAAACTCACTCATTTTGGAAATTTAACAGTTTGAATGTACCCTTACACAGGAATAAAATTCTTTCAAATCTACATTTCCCTCTTCCTGCCAAAGTCATACTTGTTTACCTATATGCTACCTATTTGCATGTTGTTATGGACATCAAAGTCATAGGGAAAATCTGAGACTTTATTGTAAATGTAGGGGAAACTACCATGCTGAGTAATATGTAGATGAATTCAGAAGAGACCAAGGAAAACTAATTAAGATGCTGGATGAACTGAGAAAAAGTTAACAGCGCTCCTTTTCTTTTCACTTGATAGGTAGTTTGTAAAACAAGTCACACCTCATTAACCAACAAGGAAACTGTCTCCAATGTGTTGTGATCTGGAGCAGGTTAGTTCCATGGCCTGGAAAACTGCCTCTGTGCATCTGCTTCTGGATGCTGATGGTTTGGATACTTCTCTTTGGATACTTCTGATGTCGTAAGTCTGTTACCTTATTATCCTCTACTGTTAGTGCTACTGCACACTAACAAGTAACGGGACAAAGGAAAGCACACTCTAAACCAATTCAGTGTTGTGACTGAAATGAGTGTTTGTCAAGCCACCGTTAAATTAATGAGCCGCAGCATATCGTTTCTTTAAAGGAACATGGACTTAACTTCTGGACACTGCAGGGAGATGTCTGTGGGGACTCAGGAGTTGGGGTTCACTGGTTGTTACCTGCAAGGCAAGGTTTGGCCTGGCAAAGTCCTGAAGAGTGTGCTGGCAGGGCAGACAAGCTGGTGTGTCAGGGAGCTACAGCTTAGCAGTAGCAGAACTCTCCCTTGCTGAGGCTGAGAGGGGTAACACAGTAACTCTCAGTTCTGGGAACTCCAGCAGATTGTCCCACCGATAAACAGCTTTGGGGAAATTTGGAACAGGGAGAGTGTTGGGGTCACTGTGGAAAAAGTAACTGGGTGATGAAATCCAGGCTGTGACATGCAGGTTTGTAGGCTGGCTGCAGGTGTCACTGATGTGAGCCACAACGGCATCGCATTTAAGGCACCCAGAGTTGCAAGGTAGTCTCTGACACAAGACTTTCCTGGTCTGGGTTGAACCTCAACGCATCACATATACATTAACTGATTGAACCTCTCCACCCCCCTCTGAGATGGGTAATTAAGTTTTACTAGATTTAATTGAGTTTAATAATTAAAGGACTTTAGAAATATAAATTGCTGTAAAATGCTAAGTATTAACTATCCGAAACAACCCAATCCCAGCATTCTGATTTGAATAAACTTTTATACGAGAAGCATTTTAAAATACAGGCTGTGCAAATCTTTGTAAGGTGAGTGCCGAGAGATCCCAATATGCACCAGCATAGGTACGTGGAGTGGGGGACACCATAACTTCCCCTTCCTTACACATCCTGAGCAAGGGCCAGACACAGTATCACAGGGACTGCTCAGATGTAGTGACCTGGGGGTTTAAGTAGCCCCAAAGGGGACAAGGAGGATATAAGATCATAGCTTACTTCCTCCTCTGCACAAGCCCATGGGGTTGGCCAACAGCTGTGGGGTGTGCAGGTTGCACCTTCTCACAGAGGCCCTAAGGAGGAACATTCCCCGTCCCCCCAACACATACTAATAATGAATAGGGGGTCCCTTGAGCTGCTTGGGGCCCTAAGTAATTGCTTTGTCTGCTTATGCCTAGTGCTGGCTCTGCCGTCTAGACGCATTCAGGGTTCACGCTTATCGGGGAGATTTTCAAAGGCACAGCTGATCCCATTGAAGTGAGTGGGACTTAAGTATGTGCTTAATAGTAACTTCACATAAAATTTTAAATCCTTTGCTGGATCACAGCCATGCTGCAGTGTGCACACTCTACCTGCATACCTTCTGAAGCACAGTCCTCCTTGCAGCTACCCCTGAGTGGAGGTTCTGCCCTGTTCTCAAGGGAGGCCCATGTTTAAAGGTTGCCAAGAATGCAAAATGGTGCAAAGACCTAAATAATGTAACAACATTGGGTAACTTTAGCTAACTTCTGATTGGGCAAATATAACAAATTGTGAAGTGTTCATGTGCAGCATTTGTTTTCAAGTTCAACAAAACATTCAGATGTTGCATGTGGCCAATTGATTTATAAATTCAGCTCAGGTTATGTTGCATGGTCTCTAGCTAGAACAATTTTTTTCATATTTTTACTTCTGTCATACAGTACATCTAATGTAACTAGATTCCTGCCTTCTGGATGAGTATAGTAACCATAGACTCATTTGGAAAAAGAAATTGATCCTACCGTATTTTTACTAGTTTATTTTACATATTTCTGAAAAGTTCATCAGTACCTGTAGACATAGTGTATGTTTATACACACTATACACACTTTTGCATATAGCTTTAAAAAAGACGTAATAAACTTTAGACATTTCTCAGTTATGAATCAATCACTGCTAGACAAGCTGTATTGTTGCAAGTAGTATTGTAATAACATATAATGAAACAAGACTAACCCTATTCAGCACTGATTTATTTCCACCGCAGTGCCCTACCAATGCTAAATGCACATAATGCATTTTTCCAGTTTCTTGTCTGATAACTCAATGCGTAGCGCTTGCATCAATGACTTATTCCCTGATAAAGCTGACAATATGATGGATGTTTTTCTCTCATTGCTTGTATTTTTAGTGTCCACTGGGCCTCTGACTTCTTTTTTTAAATGAAGATCTAGACTGGTATACTGTTATCAAGAGTCCTGGACACTATGACTCAAAATATAGTTAAATGTGATTTCATAGTTCCCCATGTCATACTAACACAGGCTCATGGAATTTTGTGCATTCACACCATAGACCATTTCTCATTGTACTTACATATGTCCCACATTGCTTTAGCCCTAAAGCAGCCATAGCTAGACACAGGGGGATCACCCCAGTGTAGAGGGCTCCTCTGGTGATGCAGAACCCAGCGGGATGGCCAATGGGTCAATTGAGTAGCTGATGGTCCTCAATGGGCCATCAAGCAGGTTAGCCAAGCTGACATCAACTTATCTGGGGTTTCACCCATAAGCCTAGCATAAGTTTGAAATACAAACAGTATAGAGCCAATATTCATAACTTCAACTACAAAATGATACACACATACAGACAGCATAGTCATAACTAGCAAACCATAACCATGTCTTAGATATCTTATATGACCCCCTTTATATAAGATTTGGTGCCCCTACAGGACCTTGGTTGCAACAATGATCTATACGGTCCCAGTTATTGTCAATAACGCCACAGCTTATCAAGCTCAGTCTTGAATTCAGTTTGGTTTTTTTGTCTCCACTATTTCCCTTGGGAGGCTGTTCCAGAACTTCACTTCGCTGGAGGTTAGAAATCTTTGTCTAACTTCAAGCCTAAATTTGTTGATGGCCAGTTTATATCCAGTTGTTCTAATGCCAACATTGGCTGTTAACTTAAATAACTCCTCTCCCTCCCTGATGTTTATACCGCTGATGTATTTATAGAAAGCAATCACATCTCCCCTCAGCCTTCATTTAGTTAGGCGAAGCAAGCTAAGCTCCGTAAGTCTTTTCTCCAAGATAGGTTCTCCTTTTCCTCTGAGCATATTAGTAGCCCTTCTTTGCACCTCTTCCAGTTTGAATTCATGTTTCTTAAGCATGGGAGACCAAAACCGCACACAGTATTCCAGACAAGGTCTCACCAGTGCCTTGTATGATGGTAATAACATTTCCCTATTGCTGCTGGAAATACCTCACCTGATGCATTCTAGGATTAAATTAGTTTTTTTCATGGCCACATCTAGGGTGACCAAATGTCCCGATTTTATAGGGACAGTCCCAATATTTGGGGCTTTTTCTTATATAGGCTTCTATCACCCCCCCACCCTCTGTCCCGATTTTTCACATATGCTGTCAGGTCACCCTAGCCACATCACATTGGCAGCTCATAGTCATATTGTGATTGACCAACACATCCAGATCTCTCTTCTGTCGCTTCCAACTAATATGTCCCCAGAAATTCTTGTTAGTCCCTAAGTGCAAGACTTTGCACTATTACATTTCATCCCATTTATATTTCTCTGGTTTTCAAGGTCATCCAAATCTTCTTGTATGCTATTCTGGTCCTCTTTTCACAAGACAAAAAAAATGTTAATTGAGATTGCTGTCACATTTCTCTGCTTCCCCAGCATTTTTGTATGCCTTCACAGGTGATGTAGATGTGAAAGAAGAGCACAGCCTTTAAGTAACGTGCAAATAAAACCCAATCACTATGGCACTGAAGTCAATGGGAGTGAGAACAGGACAATACATACTTTCTATAGTTGTACTATTCATATACCAAAAAAAAGTGTTTGTGCTATTGCTTATGTGCAGAGAAGATTTACATTTATGTGTGTGTATTTGGAACTTTGGGAAGTTCACAGTATCCTGCTATGACATCATTTTATTGTTTAATTCCACTCTTGGAATGGTTTATATAATATATCTTGGTGCTGACATTTGCTGTTGTGCTCTCCTTTCCCCTTATCTTAAATCCTTCCAGAAATGGGCAAAATAAGTACTTGCTAACTGATACTGTTGCACTATATTTTGAATTAGAGGAACTACTCTAATATACAATACAAAATATAGATATCAATTCCTCATTGCGTCAACTGGGGCAAAGATAAAGCTAGGTTGCTATTGGAGTGGGAGTCAATTGTATGAGATGTGCAGCTTTAACTGGCTTTCTGGTTTTGTTCTTGTTGCGTTCTCTTTTTTCCTCCTCTCTGATGTTCTTGGAAGATGAATAAATATTGGGGAACTAGAGAAATGTGGCTGCAAAAGTAATTCCAGATTAACAAAGTTTTTTTGGCTGTTGAATTTCCTTAGAGTTTTGTCAGACTTACTGTTGAGAGATTGACATGGAGTGATGTGGTGAGAAAATATTAAACGAGAAGCAAAACAAAAGAGACAATGACCTCACAACAGCATCTTTTCAAAGGGTGGGATCCACAAAGGGACTTAGGTGTTACAATACTCATCATCATGGCACCTAACTTTTAGGAGCCTAGAAAATCACAGGAACAACAGTGCGATCCCCAGTGTTTGTCTTGCGCACTTGGGTTCCCTATACAACAAATCGGAAGAGATAAGCACCTTCAAATCCAATCCACAAAAGTCGTGAGACATTCTGATGTGGAGCTCCCTCAGTCTCTCCTGTTGAAGCTGTTCCACTGTGGATAAATGGAAGCGTGATTGGAGCAATGGGACCAGGCCTGGTGTCTCCCACCTCCCAGGTGGGTGCCCTTACCACTGGACTCTGCAGTCATTTTCATGCTTTTGTTCTCCCTGGCCCCACATCAGAATATATCATAACGCAGTTATTAGACCATTTTCCTGAGAGATGGGAGACTCTTATTCATATCCTTCCCCCGCCCCCTTCAGGCAGAGGGGGGAATTGAACCTAGGTGTCTCACATCCCAGGTGAGTGCTCTAACCTCTGGGCTAAATGTTATAAATGGACAGTGGCAGCACCACTTCCTCCTTCCTCCCCCACATGCAAGAGAGTTGGGACATGCCTATTTTCCCTCAGTTCATGGATCGCTTTGCGGCTTAGGTGGGAGAAAGGTGTCCAGACGCCTAGAGAGAGGCAGCTGTGTGCATGCTTGGAGATGGGAACATAGGCCCCTAGGGAACTTGTTCCGTAAAAATCAGAGTGAGTTTAGGCACCTATAGTGTTCATTGGGAATGTTATGGATTGCAGTGGAGCCTAAACCCAAGATTTAGGCACCTAAACTCCAGATTTAAATGCATACGTACCTTTGTGGATCCCATCCAAAGGGTCTAGATTGTACATAATTGGATATTTACTATGGCCATGGGTTGGCTGCAGGGTCTAATCACACACAGGTTTTAAGGAGTCTGGCATCCTGTATAGCACAGGCTGATAGATTCACATGTGTCCTTGCCCTCCACTGAATGTGTTTGTCTGGTTCATATGAGACCCACATAAATGTTGGCACTGTGAATCACTATGTAATTTGGACAGAGCACATTAAAGGATGCCATCCTTCTTAAAATTGGTCCTGTCTGAGACCAGGTGTGTGCACTATTCTGAAACCAAAGCAGGCAGCTGCACTACCTTATCTCTAGCCTATTGTGGATATCATCTGTGTGAACAAAGTATTTTAAACTGGTGATGCAATAGTCCTCCAGAATTCATATTGCATATCATCTGCTGCCTTCTCTCTCCAGAGATTTGTAGAATTCCTCTGGATCATTTAGAAGTCTATTCCCACCCTCCTGGTCTGTTTGAACAGTGTCTTTGAGAATGACTCTGGTGATCTCTATCTTAGGGCCTGATCCAAAGCCTATTGAAATCAATGGGGAACTCTGATTTCAGCGGGTTTTGGATTAGGCCCTTAGTTAGTAGAAGGTAATATTCCATAGTGTAGTTCCACTTGGTATTAGGCTCTAGATCTCCGGTAAGTGAACTAAGTGTTGTTTATCTCCTCCTCCTTTCTTTCTTTTGCTTTAAAAGGCAATAAAAATAATTTTTGAACTCTGTTGAACACTTCTATCTTTAGGGTGTCATCATTAACGAACCACTTTTATAAATCACTTAGAATTTCAAAGAAAAATTCTCTCTCAGCCCCAGAGCAGACCTACCAATTTTGAAGCTTTTATCACATTTTTTTGTGAAGCTTAGAGACAGGGCAAAAATTGTGTAACTGAATTTCTATTATAAATACAGTCTTAACTCTAGAGTGACTGTTCCATAATAAGCCATTTCCCTTGAAGGGAAGCCAGATACAGCTTCTTAATCTCTAAAATCAGTGATGATTTTTAGCTTTAATAGTATTCTTAAAAGCAGTCACACACTGAGCAGACAATGACACTACTAGTACTAACCTCAAAAGAACAAAAAGAGGAATACTTCAGTAACTCCTCCTTTCTTCCTCCACATCCCTTACCATTGCTTCTGGGCTCTTTGTGCTGCTAATAGACAATAAATGTACATCGAACTTGCAAAAAGCAGAAGAAAAGCGTTACAGATATTCTGCAGTGCCTGTCAAGATTACATTGTACAGAGCAGAAGACTAGTACATATAATTAAACCCTCCTGCCTTTATGATTACTAATTCCGCCTACAAAAGATCTCTAGGGGAATCACTTTTTTTTATTATCACAAATATAATCCGTTTCCAACAGGGCCTCCTTGCTGAAAGTGTCCACCCACCCCCAACAATCTCTGCAGCATTTCCACACCAAAACCAGCAGTTCTAAAAAGCCACTTTGTGGAGAACAAGAAACTCTTCAGCTACTTGGTGATACAGTTTATTTAAAAATGATCACTGCAAATGGGAGAGTAAAGGGGTTTGACTAGATCTGATATATCAACTACACGTTCAGAGTTTAGGTCTGGCTAAATATAGGTCTTCAATATCCTTACTGTCCAGAAGTTTTGACGTTTGCTCTCTCCTTTGCGTGCCAGTGCAGGGAGAGGGAAATGGAAGGACTATACTGAATTCATGTTCTTGTACATACAGAGAGTTAGAAATAAAATCTGTCATCTAAACTCTGGACATGTGATTTGCAGACTTAAAGTCTTTTCGGTCAGAAACACAGGCCTCTGTCAGTTAAAGGAGTGTTTCCATTCAGGCTAGTTAGTATACTCTGTAAGCCTGCCACTTGAAGGTGACTTAGGGTGCAATTTTAAACTGACAATTAGCACCTCTTGTGAGATGTTTCATGGTCTCAACTTTCAACTTACTTCAGTTGGAGGTTCAGGCCATCTCAGAGGATTACAAATTTTGAGTAGTTCTAGTTCCATCCAGTCCAGCAGGGACTACTGTACATACTAGGCTGTACATTACCTGACACAAAGCTATGTTTTCCCCATAATTCATGAAAGTACCACTTTGGCAGTTCTTTTAGTAGCAGCAAAAATGGTGTTAAGTTGGTGAAAGGTAGTGCATATGAACATCAAGTTTACTCATAGTGAGTCAGGTTCTTTGATAGTACTCCTGAGTACGAGAGTGTGGCAGGTATATAAATATTCATCCATCTCAAGATGAGTCATGAACAGACCTTAAAATCTAAGACAGAATGAATGAAGTGAGGAGATCACACAAATGAGAATCTTAGAGGCAGATGCTCTGCCTTGTTTTCCTTTTGTGCTCTTCAGGTGGCCCAAACGGAATGGAAACCACCTACAAATCACCTGCTTGGGGTTCCCCCAGTTTAGAAGATTCTCAAGGGGGCATAGAGCCAGCATAGCTAGCTCCTACACCCCTCTCCTTGTCACCACGAGCACAGGGGGACATCTCAAGCAGAGGGGTATGACCAGATCACCATGTGCTCCAACTATCCCCAGTTGGCTATGGTTCTTTGGGAAGTCATAGCCAGCTGGCTCAAGTTAGAGCAGCCCCCAAGATGGAGCTAGGGGAGAGTGACAGGGAATTGTAACTGGCAGCTGCCCCCACCCTGCATCTGGCCGTTAGTTTCTGGTTGTGGAGGGCCAACCATTCTCCTGGCAGATCAACATAAATAATATTGGCATTGGTGGCTAAGCTTCTAGGCTGCAAATTGCCAGTGAAATAAGAGAAGAATTAAAGCAGAACAGAGACTGTGAGGAAAAGGATAATCAGGCAATGACAGCTATGAGAAATAATTTTGCACTAATTGTAAGATCTGTAGACCACCCATAACTGACCCTCCTGGTCTTCAGCCCATTCACTCATTGCTGAATGCTACAATTTGTCTAAATTTAATAATTATAATTACATACTTGAAACTTTTCCCTTTTGTGGGTTTTTAACTAAACTGTGGGGTTGTTTTTTTGTATTGTTTTCTGCAGTGAATTTTTGTTGAAAAGTCTGACTCTGCCAACATATTCATTCTTCTGCTTTTTGTTCTTACCCTAAGTGAAAATATGTAAATGCTAGACATTATTATTTTGCTTTGGATCATTTCTTCCCCAGCTGGTGTGCTGGATAGGTCTTTCTTCTATCCACACCCCCTCCCCTTCTTTATTACTCTTCTGATAAGCACATCTGGCTTTTCTATTTCTAGCACCCTTAATTTTGTTACTAATCCCATAATTGAGTTTAACATTCATCTGGCACTTCTTAGAATGTGCAAAGATCACCAGTATTTTTACTGGACGTTTTAAACTCAGTAAAGAACAGAACTGAGGCTTTTTCTCTTCAAGAAGTTTCACTGTAATGTTGTAAAAGTTCTAAAGTAGTAAATCTGAAACACAGTTTTATTGGGCCAAATGCTCCTCTCTGCTCCCATGAATGGAAGAGACCAAAAAACAGGGGATCCTAGTAGGAAGAGGTCATAGAAGGAGAAGTATCAGCTTTGCACCAGCTTTGATCCCCACCTTCCCATGGGTAATGCATGGACTTGGAGAAGGCAGACCAGGGACTGGAAAAAGCAGAGCTAAGGGAACCTTATGTAGTATTTCCCTTTATCCCCAAGAGGTAAGTTGTACCTTTCACACACGGGGTTTCTCACCTTACAGCAAGCCCAAGAGCAGCAGCCAGCTAGGATTTCCATAGGGAGCATGACTTCTGCAGGAACCATGCTACTAAGGAGGCCTTGAGGCAGTGCAGAGGCATGGAGATTGTCAACAGAGCTACAAGTTTTGGGTTCAACCCTCCCTGTCTGTTCTGCTGGGGAAGAGGAAGAGGCACCCTTGTGCCCCCATGAAGGAATGATCAAACTTACTGAGCTCCATGTCCTCTATAGAAGAACAACAAGATTTGGCTCAAAGGCAGTGCGGGCTAAAGACATGTAGGCCACGTCCACATTGTAACCAGCCACTGTCATCATTGGCTGTAAACATGATTTGTGTCCGCACATCATATGATTACATTTCTGTAAATGTCTCTCTAATATCCTGGCACCAACCCTGCTACACTGCATACAATAACCATAGTGACTAGAAGAGCTTTGCTCCTGCAAGAAGCCGAGGCTGGCACATGGTTGTCTGTGAGACATGTATACCTATGTTCCCATTCACTTCTAAATAAAATCATGACCCAGTTAACTGAGGCATTACATTGTTTGTTTTTCTGCTTATACATAATTATTCAGAACAAGTGATGCATTATCCTTCTAGTTACAATGTTACGATCAGCTTGATGAGCCTTGAAGACCTCATAGGTATAACTGGGGCAGAGAATGAACAGTTTTAAGGGAAGAAAAAGATTAAACTGTTCCTTGGCGAGGGCTAGAAGTCAGTCAAGACTGATAAAATCTGGATCTAAATTGAGATGGACTCTCCAAAATGAGAGAGGTAGAGGTGGAGATTACTGTTTGTGTTAGGGTGGACTGATTGAAGTTGAAAGGTATTATGGTTATAAGGAATGCATTAGCTCCTAAACATTCATTTTTTGTGAATTCCATCTTGGAAAACCAATTAGGCAGAAAAGAGGAGGAAAAGTTACAGATGTCAGTGGTTGGTTTGCAATGGGGAAATCAGGAATACATTTTTGGCTTTAGTCTGTTTTGGAATTTTATAGATCACTTCCAAGTCTTTTCCATTTCAGGTTTTACTTTCTGAAGGCATAATACTCTGCATGTATTATGCCCTTTCAGGTGCTGTGCCCACATAGAGATGCTTACAGAATCAGGGCCTTAGACACTTGGAAATATTTCTTCATTATGTATCTTCACCTAAGAAACACTGTATTTTTCTTGTATTTTAACCTGTTTTATAATACCAAATAAAACAATGGAACATAGTCATTTCAAAACAAAAGTTCAAAACATTTGTTTCCAAAAATGTCAAAATGGTATGTTTCAACATTATTGAATCTTTTCTGATTTTTTTCCAAAATGAATTTTTGGCAAAACCAACACGATTTCATAAAGCATTTCAATGTTTGCTAAACTGAATTCTGTCAGAAACTGGGATGGAGATGGTCAGGCCTAATGCTCAGAGCCAGAATCAGGCATCTAGGGTGGGGTTGGAGCTGGACTAGGAGCAGGGCAGCAGCAAGAACAGGGCTGGAGCAGGACTAGGAGCAAATGTATCTATGCAGGAGTAATATGTACTTGGTTCAAGTTCCTCAGTGTGAAAGTACCTTCACTGAGGTTCTCCCAGACTTTTAGACCCATGTCACAGGCTGGCTGCTGAGCCATCACATGAGAGTTCAACGTCAAACAAACTATGTTGCATGGAAATCAGCCAGTAAGACAGCATCAGCTGAAAGTTCAGTTGAGAATTTACTCTTGACTGAACTCTCTACAGAAACTAATAACTGGAAAAAACTTCTTGAGCGCATCCTAAATGTCATTCTTTTTCTTTCTGAGCGGGGATTGGCTTTCTTTGGTTCCAGTCAACGTATTGGCGATCATGCAAATGGAAACTCTCTAGGCATAGTTGAGCTCCTTAGCACATATGACCCACTTTTATCAGAGCATGTTAAACGTGTCCGAGAATTGCAAGAGAGTCAAAAGCGCATGCAAGTCCATTATTTCTCCACACACATACAAAACGAGTTTATTGAGCTATGTGGGCCATTCATACAAACAACAATTCTTAATGAGATTTGAAATGCCAAGTATTTTTCAGTCATTGTTGATGCCATTCCAGATTGTTCTCACAAGGAACAGACTATTATGGTTATTCGATATGTTAAGATTATGAACAGCTCAAAATTTTCAATTGAAGAAAGGTTTATTTTGTTTGATAATTTCACGAGAAAAACTGGAAAATAAATTGCTGCTCAAGTACTAGCAATTCTAGAAGGTTTGTTAGATTTTCAGATTTGCATTGGTCAAGCCTATGGACAATGGATTGGATATGGCTGGGAAGTTCAAAGTAGTACAAGCAGTTCTGCTTGAGCATAATTCAAACTGTATTTTCTCCAGCTGTGGAAACCACACACTAAACCTTGTAGGTGTGACTGTGCTGAATCATGCAAGGAGGCAATGAATGACTTTGGAACTGTTCAGAAAATGTACAATCTCTTCAGCAGCAGTCCACAAAGGTGGGAAATTCTGAAGCAACATCTTCCTGTTTCACTGCATGGGATGTCAAAAACTAGATGGTCTGCACGGATTGATGGAGTTCAACCAGTTGCGCAGCATTTGAATTCAGTGAGAAAGGCTTTAAATGAGTTTGAATCTCTCAATCTCACTGCACAGGCTCAAACTGAACTTTAGTCTATTCAGAAGCACATGTCCAAATTTGAATGCTTTCTGACATCATCTTTGTGGATGAAGCTACTTACAATGATCCACCAAACTAATCTGGTAATTGAAGCATGCAATGCTACACTTGATGTTGGGAGGGATAACACTGAAAGTGTTATCAATGACATTCAACAGATTCATGAACAATGGGATGCAATCCTGACTGAGTCCAAATTAGTAGCACAGAATATTGGCATATCATCTGTTCTCCACCAACCGCAACTTACCTACTGAATCCGATGTCGAGCAGCATTATAGGGTCAATGTCTTCCTTGTCATCATTGACTCTATTCAATCAGGTCTTACACATCGATTTGAGTCTCTACGACTAATTTGTACACGGGTAAAAAACTATCACCTTTCAATTATGGGACAAGAGCATTTGAATGGGCTCGCCATGCTTAATATCAACTGTGACATTGCACAAAAGCTAGATTTTTCCTCAATAATTAGTGCATTTGCACAGAAAAAAGCTAGAAAAGCATTTGTTAAATAAAAAAAATTCAAATTATGTCTCACTCTTTTTTTTTGGTGGTGCCTTATTTTGTTTTCATGTGTCGTCATTTTTGTATTTTTATTATGGCTAGGGGCCTCAAAAGGTGGAAGTGGCCTGGGTCTCTCTGGACCTCTGAGAGGGCCTGGTTGTACTAAGACTATAGTGATTATAGTGTTTGTCTGAGATAGCGCATCCAGTCTTGATTTAATCCAGTTTTGGTTTAAATCCAATGGTTTTAAAACCAAAACATGGTTTTTTATTTAAATCCAAAAACAGTCTTGGTTTTAATCCAGTCTTGATTTAATCCAGTCTTGATTTAAAGACCTCCGGTGCTGGAGAATTCACCACATCCCTAGCTAATTTTTTTCCAGTGGTTAATTATCCACATAGTTAAAACTTAACACCTTGTTTCTTACGCCTCTATTCATACTATTATAAACATTGCTCTCTAACTAATTTACAAAGTCATAAACAGTTATTTTATGTTCCCACTATTTTTCCCCCCTCCCTGCCAATAATTGCCCAAAGGTAGCTCAGTAGGGCCAAAAAATGAATTCAGAATTTTCAGGCCAAATCACTTTGTGTATACTGTCACTGTGAGACAAAACCAGAGTTAAGAAAATGTTTGAATAGTAAATGAGAGGGAAATTTTGGAAATACCATAACTTTTCTGAATTTTACCAGACTTCCAAGAAAAATTCTACCTTGTAATGAAAAGTTGCATGGAAATTTCAGGGAAACCGATTAATTTTTTTGGGTGGGAGAGGGTAAAGGTAGGTTTAAAAAAAATAGCTTATAATGGGATACGAACTTCAGCTTTAACTATGGAGCAGCTTTCACGTCTCCATAATTACTGTTAATGAAGATTTATGGTCAATTGTAACCAGACCCAATGATGATAGTCTTGTACAGTGTTTTAGCAATACAAAAATGCATTATTTGTCATTAGAATTAAAATAGCCTTTAATCATGCACAGCTTGATTCAATGACATAAAACAATTACAGTGCAATCATGCAAAATAACATTGTTGGCAGTCTCCACTTATCATTTCCTAAACTACCACTTTTCCAAGAGTCGTGCATTTATTAATGCTACCATAAGACCAATCAAACTATACTTGCACCATTCCCTTTAGTGCATCTGAAAGACTTTTGTTTAAAAATACAGAGCATGATCAATTCACAGCCAGTTCCTTAAGTGTCTTTTTAACCTAATAACTGTAATAATCAGGTAACTTTTGTGGATCCTAACTGATATTTTTGTTGTGGAACCAGCATTTCCCAATGGGAAAACCTGTTCCATCAGAAAACTTTCTCCCAGCTCTGCTCCAAGCCACTTGCAATGGGAGCAGTGGTTAAGTGGGCGGGGGCTCTGCCTGAACAGATGCTAGCACTTCTGATCATTTTTATTTCCTGCAGCAGTCTTCTAAGATGAGTGACAGAACACTTCAGGATAAATTTTGTGACTGAAATAAACCCTCAAACTGTATTAAATTGACTTGTCTCCATTGATACATAAAATAAATGCTCTGTCAAAATCAAACAACACAGAGTTTATTGCCTCCATCTCTCTTGGGAGAAGGAGAGGCAGGTTCAAGTCTTATTTCACACTAAATGAGCCAGGAGGAAGAGCTGGTTAGAATGAGTACCAGGGTGCCTGACAGATACTTTGTGAAGGGATCAATAGAAGTGGAGAGAATTTTCATTCTTCATATCCAAATAAGGCTCCATCACTAGCTTATTGTGGTACTTCAAAAACAAATAGTAAAGAAGGGGAGGGTGAAACATTATTAAATGTTACAAGATCCTGATTTCAGGTGTGCTTATGTATCTTTCATTCAGCTTCATCATTAATAAAATACTATTATTATTTATTTGCTATAAATAAAAGTGAACTTTATGATGAAGTAAATCATAGAATCATAGGACTGGAAGGGACCTTGAGAAGTTATGTAGTCCAGTCTCCTGCACTCATGGCAGGACTAAGTATTATCCATTCCTGACAGGTATTTGTCTAACCTGCTCTTAAAAGTCTCCCATGATGGAGATTCCAGAACCAAATTAGGCAATTTATTCCAGAGCTTAACCACCCTGACAGTTAGGAAGTTTTTCCTAATGTCCAACCTAAACCGCCCTTGCTGCAATTTAAGCCAATTGCTTCTTGTCCTGTCCTCAGAGGTTAAGAAGAACAATTCTTCTCCCTCCTCCTTGTAACAATCTTTTATGTACTCGAAAACTATTATGTTCCATCTCAGTCTTTTCTTTTCCATACTAAACAAACCCAATTTTTTCCATCTTCCCTCATAGGTCATGTTTTCTAGACCTCTAATCATTTTGTTGCTTTTCTCTGGAGTTTCTGCAATTTGTCCACATCTTTCCTGAAATGTGGCACCCAGAACTGGACACAATACTCCAGTTGAGACCTAATCAGCATGAAGTAGAGTGGAAGAATTACTTCCCGTGTCTTGCTTACAATACTCCTCCTAATACATCCCAGAATGACATTCACTTTTTTTGTAACAGTTGTAACTGTTGACTCATATTTAGCTTGTGGTCAACTATGACCCCCAGATCCCTTTCCACAGTACTCCTTCCTAGGCAGCCATTTCCCAAATATACAGGGTGCTTTACAAACCTATTGTTAGACTCACTCCCTGCAATAACGAGCCTACAAGCTAAGCTTTAAAAAGGCCAGTTTCTACTCAGTTACACTTGTCATAGCCAGGCCTTAAGGTCAGAAGTTAACTTTCTAATCTCCAAGGTGCCTGGTAACTCTCACAGTCACCACGTCCAATTCTAGTTATTTAAAATAACGCTTCTTTGGTATAAGGAAAAAAATCAAGAAAATCACAAACCATAAACATATGTTAAACAAAACATGAGCACAGCCAGCCTAAACACTGTGGGGAGCATAGCTAGTGTGTCCCTATGCTTCATTAATTACGGAGAATTTTGATTAAGCTATCTATGGACCTCACATGTTACCAACTTTTCTCTCTTTGCTAGCTGGTCAGGCTGTCAGCTAGACACTCTAGATACCTGGAAATCTCTTGTTTCAGGTACTATGGTCTCCTAGAAACAAATGTCCCTTGAAGAGCTTCTTGCAGTGGCAAGTGTGGCCAGCTGAACTGTTGCTTTTCTTGGAGCAACCAGGTGTTCTGGTCTCCCTGAATGAAGCAGGTCGTGTGTTTTTTCCAGCCACAGTGTGTTAAGCGCCATTCTTCCTCACTTTTCTTACAGTCCTGTGCAGCTTTGAGAGTTTGGGTATTAAAAAGCTTACTTCACGTGATTTATATCATCTCATCCTTTAGTCCAGGCATCCATCAACAAGTACAACTACATTTCAAAGTTCCAATAAATTTGATAAAGCGCATTATTCCTTTATCCACATGCAAAATCTTGTAACTTCCTTCTAGTTTGCATTGGTGCATATGGGTAATCTCAAGGATCTTTGGTCCATTTCAAAAGAACTCTTTGAGCCTATCTGGGGGATGAGTTCTTTAAGTTGGATATAAAGTCCTTGTGAATTTAAACTCGCATCCTTCATGGAGCAGTTTTTGTTAGGGTTTGAAGTATTCATTAACAGGCTAAGGTATAGCTCTATTTTTTTTTTTGGCTGAAAACAGGGTTCATAGACTTCAGTGGTTCCCAAACTTTAACAACCTATGAACCCCTTTCACTAAAATGTCAAGTCTCGCGAACCCCCTCCTAAAAATGAATATTTCTAGGGATTTTCTCCTTTACCTGAGTATAAATTATAAAAGCAGTGATCTTGGAAAAATAAAATTTGGTTTTATGATATGCTTATTACACACTATTTATTATTATTATTATTTATCATTAGAGTGTTTTTATTACATTATGAAAATGGCAACACTTTTCTGAGATCTCACTTTCGTAGCTTGTATCACTTTGAATAAGTCCGTTTTAAGACAAACTTCCTATGTTTCATCAAGGAGTATCAGATGTGAAATAGCATGAAGGTATTTAAGAAGACAACTCAAAGAGTTCCTCCTACACAAGCATTCAGGTTTTGGGCAATCCAGGCAAACAACACATGTTACAAAGCTTAAACTTGTTCTTCATAATTTTAAAAACAATACTAGCTGCCTATTTAATTTTAAAAACAGCAAAAAATATCCACCTCCCTTTCCATTTCTTATAAGGAGTCTTGAAGTTTAAATCTCCTCAGTGTGATAGAGATGCTTGCTTTGATCTGCTTAGCTCTTGGAAGTCCAGAGGCTCCAGGCTGCTGGCCCCGTGCTGCCTGTGGTCCATAGGGACAGCTCTGTCTGCCATCAGGGAATTTTTTCCCAAGAACCCCCTGTAACATTTCGCGAACCCCCAGGGGTTCACGAACACCAGTTTGGGAACCACTGATAGACTTTAAAACAAATATTCATAGACAATATAAAATTGTAGCAAGTCAAACTCATATCAGAAAGTAAGTCATTTGGTGTTACAGTGAGGCAGTGCCCTGGACTTACACTGATATAATCCCCTTGAAATGACGACACAATTTGGCCCGCAACCTCTAGTACACTTCATGCCTTTGCATCCTATATCACTTCATAATGCAATGCTAGATAATGAGTAATCCAAATGACAATACAACTTTATTTCCTACCTAGCTCTGCATTTCTAGGGCATCCCTCCATGATTGTAAGCATCGCTATGTTCTATCAACTGCAACCCAAAATGCTTTATAACGTTAAAAATTAAGCCAGCAGAAAGTAATGTGCTATAAATTACAGAAAAATGTATTTATAAAGCCATTCAATAGTGGAAATAACTGACTAGTATCTGTGGGTGGGTAGGTGAAAATGTAGAGGCAAAGACAAATATTTTCAATATGGATTTGAAGGGAGATAGACGGGTATTCCAAATGGAAAAAGTTGTAGAGGAGAAGATTCCCGTGATTGCGGAAAGCAGTCCAGAGGAAGCACGTGCTAGATGAGTGAAGGGAGAAGGAAACAAATAAGAAGATTTGGTCTGTGAGGTAAACTGGAGCAGGGAAATACGGCCTAGAATACTCTGAGGTGGTGAATGTAAATGGCTACAGATCAAAAATACAAATAGGTCATCATACACTGACTTTGTGAAGCCATTCAAACACAAACTCAAATTGTAGTTAACCCCCACTTCAGTGCACAGATGAGCATTAATTAAACAGCAAGATCAAAGAGAACCAATTCTTAGAACTCCAGCAAGGTGACAATGGAAAGAATCCCTTGTGAGATGGTTGCATCACAGAATGGATAACTTCCCAAGTATATTCCAGGACAATGAAATGACATTGAGAAAAGAAAGAAGAATGAGTCAACGAAAGGCAAGAACGATACGGAAAGTTTTGAAATTACTGCTAGAAATAGGTCTCTTGGCAAGAAACAAGACTGTGCTATTCCTGACTTTGTCACAGGCTTCCTGTGTGACTTGGACAAGTCAATTAACAACTCTATCACTTAGTTTTCCCCTCTATAAAATGAGTATAACAGTAATTTGTACATTCTGGAGATGTTGAGACTTAATTCATTAATGTTTGCAAAGTGGTGTGCTTTGAGATCCCTAGATGAAGTCCTCTAGATCAGTGGTTCTCAACCAGGGTCTTCCAGTGGGTACTCCACTCATCAAGCTAATGTTTGTCAACCTGGGGTTGCAGCCACTGGGGGTGCGAGGGATGGGTTGCGGGGGATCACAAGTGCAGGGCCTGCATTAGGGGGTGGCTGGGCAGGCTGGACAGTTACCCAGGACTTCATGCCGCAGGGGGCCCTGCAAAGCTAAGTTACATGCTTCAGCTGGGCTGCCTGGGTCTCTTGCTTCAGACAAGGCTCACAAGTGAAAAACAGGCTCAAGTATCACACTGAAATGTAAGTACAGTATTCATATTCAAATCAATTTATTTTAGCTGGCCTTACCATGAGGCGAACTGAGGCGGCTGCCTCAGGTGCCAGACTCTGTGGGGGCGGGGGGGTGCCACTAGGACCCAGAGTGTAGAAAATTGTGTCTGCTGCTGGTGCATATGTATTCTCTCTGCTCTAGACTCATAGACTCATAGACTTTAAGGTCAGAAGGGACCATTATGATCATCTTGTCTGACCTACTGCACAATGCAGGTCACAGAATCTCACCCACCCACTCCTGGAATAATCCTCTCACCTATGTCTCAGCTATTGAAGTCCTCAAATCATGGTTTAAAGACTTCAAGATGCAGAGAATCCTCCAGCAAGTGACCCGTGCCCAATGCTGCAGAGGAAGGCGAAAAACCTCCAGGGCCTCTGCCGATCTACGCTGGAGGAAAATTCCTTCCCGACCCCAAATATGATGATCAGCTGATCCCTGAGCATGTGGGCAAGACTCACCAGCCAGACACCAAGGAAAAAGTTCTCTGTAGTAACTACTAACATCCCATCACTGACCATTGGTCCTATTTACCACTGATGGCAATTAATTGACCTTTGACTAAGATCATGCTATCCCATCAAACCATCCCCTCCATAAACTTATCTAGCTTAATCTTGAAGCCAGATAGGTCTTTTGCCCCCACTGCTTCCCTTGGAAGGCTGTTCCAGAACTTCACTCCTCTGATGGTTAGAAACCTTTATCTAATTTCAAGTCTAAACTTCTTGATGGCCAGTTTATATCCATTTGTTCTTGTGTCCACATTGGTACTGAGCTTAAATAATTCCTCTCCCTCCCTGGTATTTATCCCTCTGATATATTTAAAGAGAACAATCATATCTCCCCTCAGCCTTCTTTTGGTTAAGGTAAACAAACCAAGCTCCTTGAGCGTCCTTTCATAAGACAGGTTTTCCATTCCTCGGATCATCCTAGTGGCCCTTCTTTGTACCTGTTCCAGTTTGAATTCATCCTTCTTAAACATGGGAGACCAGAACTGTACACAGTATTCCAAATGAGGTCTCACCAATGCCTTGTATAATGGTACTAACATCTCCTTATCTCTACTAGAAATACCTCACCTAATGCATCTCAAGACCACATTAGCTTTTTTCAGGGCCATATCACATTGGCGACTCATAGTCATCCTGTGATCAACCAGGACTCTGAGGTCCTTCTCCTCTTCCGTTACTTCCAAGTGATGTGTCCCCAGCTTATAACTAAAATTCTTGTTATTAATCCCTAAATGCATAACCTTACACTTCTCACTGTTAAATTTCATCCTATTACTATTACTCCAGTTTACAAGGTCATCCAGATCTTCCTGTATGATATCCTGATCCTTTTTTGAATTGGCAATACCTCCCAACTTTGTGTCATCCGCAAACTTTATTAGCACACTCCCACTTTTGGTGCCAAGGTCAGTAATAAAAAGATTAAATAAAATTGGTCCCAAAATTGAACCTTGAGGAACTCCACTAGTAACCTCCCTCCAGCCTGACAGTTCACCTTCCAGTATGACCTGCTGTAGTCTCCCCTTTAACCAGTTCCTTATCCACCTCTCAATTTTCATATTGATCCCCATCTTTTCCAATTTAACCAGTAATTCCCCATGTGGTACTGTATCAAATGCATTACTGAAATCGAGGTAGAGTAGATCCACTGCGTTTCCTTTATCTAAAAAATCTGTTATTTTCTCAAAGAAGGAGATCAGGTTGGTTTGGCACAATCTACCTTTTGTAAAACCATGTTGTAATTTGTCCCAATTGCCATTGACCTCAATGTCCTTAACTACTTTCTCCTTCAAATTTTTTCCCAAGACCTTGCATACTACAGATGTCAAACTAACAGGCCTGTAGTTACCCAGGTCACTTTTTTTCCCTTTCTTAAAAATAGGAACTATATTAGCTATTCTCCAGTCAAATGGTACAACCCTCTAGATGCATAGAGATGGTGAAGTGTTGTGCTGGAGGAAGGAGGGCACAAAAGACATAGCAGGCAGGCAGGAGAAAAGGTGAGAGGGAATAACAGAAAGCAGCAAGAGCTGCAGGGAGAGAGAGAGGAGGAGGAGCCTCTTATGTACCTCTTTAGCACCCCCAGGAGCCTGGATTGATTAACACCAGCTTCTCAGGGAGCTTCCTGTTTCCTGCTGCTTCCCTGAACCCACTTGAGGAGAACAGGCAGTCAACTGAAGTAGTAGGAGCCAGTTAGGCCCTTAAGATTCTGATATCTTCCCTCACTCAGGCCCTGCTACCAGCATCCTTATTTGTCCCCTTCAACTGAGTGTTGAGAGCCACTATAGCTGGCACAGAACAGCAGTCATGAGTGAAAGAAGAAAACGCCTCTCTGGGGCAGCATTCAGAAAAAGGAAGAAAGCAAAGGAAGCTTTTCTATCTAATCAGGAAGGAGCTCTCCTAAGATACGTAGATACAAATGTTCACAGTGAGCCTTCTGGCCCCAGTGAGGATGTGAGTGGTGAGGAGATGCCTGATAGTTAGTCAGAGTGCAGGTGACCTGGCAGCTACTGCAGCATCCATATCTTCATCTCAAATGGATGTAACCATGCACATTCCTGAAGAAAAGTGTAGATCAGAGAAGAGTGTGGTGGAGGTGCAAAAAACAGCTGCAGCTGAGTTTAGTTCCTTAAGTCTAGATGATCCAGGACTGTCAACCCACTTGAGCAGTAGCCTGAGGGACTTCCTTGTACTGCATGGGCCACAGCAAGTGAAAAATGTCATGTTCTCCAAAGACAATGAAAATAGAAGTTTCCATCCAACACATTCCTGGTGTGAAATCCCCAATGATGACAAAGTGGAGAGGCCATGGCTTATGTACTCAAAAACCCAGAATGCTGCATACTGTTTTTGTTGCAAACTCTTCCAGTCTAATGTTCCGGCCACATTGGTTCTACAGGAATAAAGGACTGGAAAAATCTGGCTAGAAATCTGGCATGCCATGAGAAGGCAGCAAATCACCAGAGAGCATTCCATAGGTGGAAAGAGCTTGAGATGAGACTAAGGTTAAAGGCCACCATGGATGATCAGCATCAAGAGAAGATTGCATCAGTCTCTTTACTGGCAAAATGTTCTGAAAAGGCTCATTGTCATTGTGAGAACGCTTGCTACCCAAAACCTAGCACTGCGTGGCACTTCATATCAGCTGTATGTGCCAAACAATGGAAACTTCCTTAAAATTGTGGAGCTGATGGCTGGGTTTAATGCTGTACTCCAGGAGCATCTAAGAAGAGTCACCACCCAAGAAATATACACACACCACTACCTTGGAAAAACAATTCAAAATGAGATCATACAGTTACTGGCAACAAAAGTCAAACAGAAGATTGTGGCAGAACTGAAGTCAGCAAGATATTATAATCTCTGTTATTCTGGACTCCACACCTGACATCAGCTATACGAAACAAATTATTTTAATGGTGTGTTTTGTAACAACAACAGAACCTAGCGAAAATGTCTCTGCAATGGTGACTGTCAGAGAGCATTTTTTTAGAATTTATTGACATTGATGATACTAAAGGGGCTGGTATGACAAATGTGCTTTTAAAAAACTGGAAGATACGAGAATTGCGATAGCTGACATGAGAGGTCAGGGCTACGATAATGGTGCCAACATGAGAGGAAAGAACAGAGGTGTGCAGACACGGATCTGAGATTTAAACCCTTGAGCTTTTTTTGTCCCATGCAGTTCTCATTCATTGAACTTGGTGGTCAGTGATGCAGCATCAGCTTCTAGTGATGCTGCTGAATTTTTTAATGTAATGCAAAGCATCTATGTCTTTTTCTCTGCATCAACTCATCGATGGCAAATTTTGAAGCAACATCTGGGAACATCCTCTCTGACACTGAAACCACTGAGTGCCACACAATTGGAAAGTCAAGTGGAGGCGATAAAACCTAGCAAACACCAAATTGGGAAGTTAGATAATGCCATAGTTGCCATTATGGAGGATAAAAACACATCTACGCTCCACAATGACACAGGAGAGACTGGTCGGCCTTGCAAACATCTCAAAAGAGCATGAGCTAGCCCAGACTGTGGACCTTCAGGAAGCAGAAGCAGTTCAAATCTTTGCAACCAAGAAGGCACGGAAAGCACCACTTTGATTATTCAAACAGATTAAAAATGCCAGTGTTTACTATGCAGACAAGAAAAGTTACATTTTTTGTTCAGGCGTTTGAAAGTTAAGTGTTACTTAAAATTTTTGAACAAGGCATTTTAAGTTGTTAGTTCTCCTTTATTGGGGTAGGTAGCAGAGCAGTACCATGAGAGTAGAACAGGAAGAAGGCAGAATTGAGACCTTTCAAAGTTTTGGCCCAAGCGAGGGGGCATGGGAGCATCATTTGAGCTCCCCACCTCATGTGCCAAATGTTGTGGGCCGGCCTTGTTATAATCATATGGTAAAAATGAGAAAGTAAGCAATTTTTCAGTAATAGTGTGCTGTGACACTTGTATTTTTATGTCTACTATAAGCAAGTAGTTTAAGTGAGATGTAAAACTTCTGTTTAAAATAACCATAATACTGGTTTTGGGTGTGTTGCACTCCACTGAAACATGCTTTCAGCCTTACTGAAAACTTTATTAAAGCAGAGTTATGTGCTTTTGTAATTAATTCCTTCACAAAAACTAAAAGGGAAGCAAATCAAAGCAGGTGAGAAAAGTTAACAGTAATGTTTCATCAGCATCTACCTTCAATATCCCAGTCACTGTCCTGTTTTCAATAAAATGGTTATAATTTTTTGTAAAAAGAACAGGAGTACTTGTGGCACCTTAGAGACTAACAAATTTATTTGAGCATAAGCTTTCATGGGCTACAGTCCACTTCATCAGATGCATAGAATGGAACATATAGTAAGAAGATATATATACATGCAGAGAATCATGAAAAGGGGGAATTTGCCATACCAACTCTAATTAATTAAGGAGCGCTATTATCAGCAGGAGGGGGGGAAAAAGCTTTTGTAGTGATGATCAAGATGTCCCATTTCAGACAGACAGTTGACAAGAAGGTGTGAGGATACTTAAGATAGGGAAATAGATTCAATTTGTGTAATGACCCAGCCATTTCCAGTCTCTATTTAAACCTAAATTAATGGTATCTAGTTTGCAAATTAATTCCAATTCGGCAGTTTCTCATTGGAGTCTGTTTTATTACTGTAGTGCCAATGGGCTCCAACTGAGACTGGGGCCCTATTGTATTAGCTGTTGTATAAACACATCCCTGATCTGAGGAGCTTACGTGCTATGTGGACAAGACAGACAAAGGGTAGGAGGGGAAAGAGGGCCAGAGGGGTAAAGTGATTTGCTCAAGGTCACTTAGTGGGTCAGTGAGACTGGCAATAGAAACAAAGAATATGTGAATATGAATACTGGCATAAGTGAATTCAATAGGAGTTCTGCCACTGATTTCAATCATACCAGGACTTTACACCAGGTCTTCTGATACCTAGTCTAGTGTCCTATCCACTAGACCACCCTGCCTTCACATGCAATTAAGTGTCGGTGGTGGTTGAGCACCTGGAAGAAAGGTTATTCACCATTTTGTCAAACTATGTAAATTGCTAAATATTATCCTTATTATGGGCTTCCTATTGGAACCAGTTGGGAATTCTGCATCAAAATCTGTATCCAAGTATGACCTTATATGTAGAATGCTGAATGTCACTGACTTGGGAATGATATAGTTAACTATAGCTATGCTCTTAATCCTGGGGTAGCAGAGTGTGACTGACAACAATAGAAAAAGGACCCAGATCCACCCTTTTAGTCTAGGGAGTGTAGCCTCATCCAACATTTGGAATTTCACTTTAGTTTAGCATGCAGTTGTCTGAGGGGATGGGGGTCACTTCCCCAGGTCAGCTACTGTAGTAAGATTGTAATGAGAATGAGTACCCTGAGGAGCACACAAGAAGCAATACAACACCTTTACTTTTAGAAATTTTATTTAACAAGCAAAACAGGATTTCAAATGCTGCACTACAGCTAAAATGAGGGAGAGATAATACAGAATTGTCCTTGCATTATTCACATTATCCCTTTCTGGGAAACCCAGAGTGTCGGTCATTATTCTCTGCCATCATCAGTGGTTGTCGTCCTGGTTTCCCGCAGGCGGGGTAACATCTCTATAATATGTTATGCTGACACCCATGGTGTATTATGCCCCTTATCTTTCATCCCCTTTTCCTTATCTTAACTTCCACTCTCCAGTTCTGTTGAGGTCCCCCATGTCTTATAGGTTAATTAAGTATTTACATCAAACGCATTAGTATTTGTCAATTAATTACCATAGTATTTCTGTGGTTAATACATAAAAGTTTCAGTTTTTGTTCCTTAAACTTATCCTAAAATATCCAACTTTTGGTTTGAGATTTTCACTTCCCACTGTACTCAATCATGACATTGTCACTTGCCTCTTAGTTCATTTATCAAGCTATTCATGTAAAGCAACACCTTAGTTATTCTAAGCAACCTTATCATACAGGATTTGAGCCTGATATTTGCATTGCAGCATTAATCAATACTTCTTACCTATATCTCTATATGACAGGCTAGGGGGGCTATTGTATACTAGGGACCCCCATATACATCTCCTCCTTATCCGTAGTTTCACATATCCATCGCTCATCGATAGGGGAATGTGTTCCGATTCACGTTGGTCCTGATCCGCATATCCATCACTTCACCTTTTGCATTGCTTTTCTTAGGGTGCTTCCCCCAGCGTTTAGGAGCTGCTGGGAAGGAGGGGGAGTAGTGGAGATGGGGCACGCTCAGGGACTGGGTGGGGGGACTGGGCAGGAAGAGGTGGTGTGGGGGGGGGCAGGAAGAGGTGGGCCAGGCCATTATTTCTTATGGGGAAAAATTCCCTGGTATCCATCGTTTCAGTATCCGTCGCCCTTTTCAAGAACGCAATCCTGCCGTATACCGGGGACCCCCTGTATTAATAATTAATACAAGTATCTCTGCTACAGCTGATAGAATCACCTTATAACAGGCACAATGAGAGTGATTCTCTTTCTCCAGAATACAGCTCTGGATTCAAACTTGCTATTGATAAATGTTTCCTTAATCCTGCACCACAGGCTGTTGAATGCCATGCCCCATTACTGGAGGCTAGATTGATAACTTTTAATGCCCAAAATACAGCAAGTGCTAGCTGTAGCCACTCTTCTTTTTTTTTGTATTTGTTTGTGCAATGTTTAGGTATTACTTTTACATGGAAGGCCAAATTCATCCTTGGTGTAACTCAGTTGACTTCAGGGATCAGTTTGGTACATTGTGGAAATATGCTTTTAACTCTCAAACTTATCCAAAACAAGTGAGGAAAAACAATGTCATGAAACTAATTCCCTTCATTTTAGACCAGTCCCACTTGCTGCTGATGTCAGAGGTAACATACGCAGGAGATGAGATCTTGATCTCAGTTACATTAGTGTAAATTAGGGCATTTTTGCAATAATGTGATGCTGTTGCAAAAAAAAAAGGCAAATGCAATTTTAGGTTGCATTAATAGAGACAAAGCATGTAAGTCATGGGAAGTGATAGTACTGCTCTACTTGGCACTGGTTAGGCCTCAGCTGGAGTACTATGTCCAATTTTGGTCACCAATATATAGAAAGGATGCAGAGAAGCTGGAAATGATCCAGAAGCAAATCATAAAGATGATCAAAGGGATGGATTGCAAGCTATCTGATCAAAGGCTATAGGAACTGAGTATGTTTAATTTGGGAAAAAATGGCGATTAAGGGGGGACATGATAGCAGTCTTAAAATACTGCCATGAAAAGATAGAGAAAAGTTGTTCTCTCTTGCCACAGAGGGCAGGACTAGAGGCAATGGGTTCAAACTACAGGATAGCAGATTTAGGTTAAATCTCAGGAAAAACTTCCTAACTGTAAGAACAGTAGGACAATAGAACAGACTGCCTGGGAGTGTGGCGGGGCGGGGAGGGGGTGGGAGGGGAGAAAGGGATGGTCAAAGAAGGTCCTTCATTGGAGGTTTTCAAAAGGAGGCTGGATAGCCATCTGTCTTGATTGATTTAGACCCAACAAATCCTGCATATTGGCAGGGGGTTAGTCCAGATGACCCTTGTAGTCCCTTCTAACCCTCTGATTCAATGTTCACTGAAGCTATTGGACTTATCTGGGTGAAATCCTGAACCCACTGAAGTATACGGGAGTTTACCATTGACTTAATGGATCCAGGAATTCACCCTCTGGATTTACACTAGCACAACTAGGATTAGGATCTCCCTTTATCCTTAGATCTAATACAAGTAATGCTCAAAGTAAGTAAAAATATTTCTCTCCTATTTTGATCTTTGGCTAAATTCTTCACAAACTCTGTAGTCACACAATTGATGGAATTACATTATTTTTATTATTCATGGACTGTAATTAATCAAAACTATGCTGTAGTCAACTGACTTTATTTTACTGATCCCTTCTTTTAAAATGACGAACAATTGCAAAAGCCACTGTCCAGGTACCCCATAAAAATGCATCTTTTGTGTCTGGATTGCTAAAGCCATTTAGAAACTGCAGCTAATTCTCACTGATTTATCCTTAGATAGGTGTATTGATTCACTTCTAAATGTACTAATGGTTCAATATTGTATTTTACTGTTCTCTTATTCCTTGATGTTTTATTCATCTGTTCCAACTGAGACCTAATCAATAGTTCAATAGCAGTAAGTGTGGGGAAGTTTTTTTTAATCCTTTATTGTTCATCTATTCAAAAAGGTAAATTGACCTGGATAGCTGGTTTCTGGAAATTATGGTGAATATTTACAAAGAATAACAGATTTGTAAAAGCCAACTGTTTCCAATAGCATATAATGGAAAATACAAAAAATGAATAGTGGTCTGTGCAAACAGGAGATCAAAACAAACGTATAACTAATAAACTCTCAGGAAGAGTAACTGGCATAGATAAAATAGGAGGTGACCTGAACTATCCACCAAAACTTGAAACAAACTTATCTTGAAGTTTGAAAAAGCTGATTTTTAAAGAAAATTGTAAGGTTAAAACATTTGTCTTAGCTGTGTCACAAGTAATATTTATTAATAAAATTACAACTGACTTAACAAATATTTTCATTAGGCTGTTTTTATTTCTCTGAGCTTGGCCAATGACAATATTGGTCAATTTCACTTATTCCACTCAAATTCAGTTTCATACATTATTACAATGATTCAGTGTTTGGTTTGCAACTGCAGTAGGAAATGTTTATGTTTTAAAAAATACTTCTGTTTTGAATATTTGAATAAAAATGTAGTTAGGTACCAAAACAGACTAGTGTCCACAAAAATTTGTGTAAGTCTCCACAAATATTCACAACTATAATTTTGTTGTTGCAGTATTGCCAACTCCACCCATTCAGTATCATGAGAGAGGCTTAGAAATTGAGATTTAAAAAAATAAATAAAGTCAACTAAAAATGTATCTTCTGGATTCTGAGCCTTTAGTTTGCATGTGGATTCCACCCCTTCCCCCCAAGTTTTTCTCCATAACCATTAGAGAGAGTAAATTGCTAACTCTCAAGTGTGACAGCTGACTTTCGCACATAATCAAATAAATTCAGGAGTTAGGGCTTTAAGAAAAAGACCAAATATCACAAGAGTTAAAAACACTGTGTAACTTCACATTCCACAATCCCCAAATATCTGAAGCCTATTCTGTAGTCTTTGAGTACTTTAAAGATCCATTTTCAGATTACCACAGGAAGAAGAATCAGCAAAACATAATCTAGTCAGGTATATCACAAACCATGGGACAATTAAAGCAAATATTCATAACTCAGTCTTCTTGCCTAGCAATATAAATTCTTGCAGATTGAAGCTCAAGTTTTAACTCTAAATTCTGATGAATTTTCTTTCCTAATTTTTGTTGACAGATGCTTAGCTGATTTTGATCCTCCAATACAAAAATACTCTCTGATAGTTGCAGGGTGTATGCCTACAGCTCCTGTAATTTCATTGTGGAAAATACAGTTCACCTCCAAGTTTTTGTGTGTGTGATTGCTAGTAATCAGGACTACTAGAATTTTGCTTCCTTCAGTTACTATGTTTCTCCCTCACCCTAAGATTACAAAATTGTCTTTGTTCCTTTGATCTGGATTTGTTGTAACTGTGCTTCCAGCTTTCTTCATCTGTGAGATGGAAACACCCACTAATACATTATACTATTGGCTTTTCCTACTTTTTATATAATTTACCGGACTACTGAAGCACATTTCACATATATCCCCCCAACCCTCGCCCTTTGAACATGAAACTGTTGATTATGGCCAACAAAACTTTTTTTTTAAAACAAAAGTTTAATTGCAATTCAGTACTGTACATCATTTAATGTAACAGTCTCAAAGGTCAAACAGTGTATGCTTCCAGCTGAATGATCCTAACAGAGCTTCCACATGCCTACAGTCTTAGGATCTTGTTCTAGTTCATTCTTATGCAGGTGATGACACTTCCATTTTGCAGCCTTTTGGAAGTCTACTTGGCCACCTATAATATTTTCCTGCTCACCTGCACTCTCCTTTAATGTTTTCTCCTCATTCTTCCTGCTAATGTTTTCAGTTTCTAGCTTCCAAATGCATTTCTTATACTGTAGTGGATTTATCTCCTGCTGTGCCTTCTTGGGCAATATTATCTTAAATTATACACAGATTAAAATATATTGTACCAGTTACTGTCTTTGCACAGGTACGGTATCTTATTTTAATCTGAGTCTACCAGCCAAAGCAGTGCATTCTCCAAAAGAGAGTGGGCCTGATTCTCCACTGCCTTGCACCTTGTGTAGCTTTTTACATGTGTGCAAATTGATATGCCTGCATTGCACTTCTTTTGCACAAGTGTAAGTAAAGCAAAGCAATGGAGAATCAGGCTGACCTTGGGGCTGGTAGGGAACTGGGCCCATTCTCAGCATAAATTTAACCACTGTTAGGACTGCTAATTTATACTTGAGTGCACAAGAGTCCATTTTGGGAGCCAGTGGCACATTGGAGGGACATTCTGGCCACACCCTCTCCAATCTAGGGTGCTCTACACTACCAGGAGAGAGGTGTCTTAGGAGCTCCTACAGCAGTTCTACACCATCCAGAATTTACCTATCAGGTGAGGAATTTTCACAACATATGCTAATATTTTTTGCCGCTTTATACAATTAAAACAGCTACAGCAGTGTCAAGGATCTGGCTTTCTATCTTTTGTTGTATACCCCCATGCAAAATGAACTTTGTCACAGATTTATCTTTAGCTGATACTTCACATTTCTGGCTGAAAGGCTTCTCCAATAACAATCTTCTCATTTGCTCTCTTTTGTACTGTGCAATTTTTTTCTTTTGCATATTGTTTTATACAGCTTTGGAAGTGCTGGTTTGATTTGGGTAACTGTCTTTAAGCAATTTCTCTAGTTTGTTGTTTTGACTTCAGCTTTATAATGGCAAACCTGCTCTTCCTTCCTAGCAAAGATGGGACTAGGACTGGAAGACACTGTTCAACTTCAGGAAGTTCAGTGTGGGATTTACACTCTGTTTTTCTGGGTATTGTGCCTTTAAATGTAGAGGACTCCCACTCCTTGCTGCAGAGGCATCTGTTGGTGTTTCAGTTCAGGTACAAACTGTGAATCACTGTACTCTCCTTCTTATGGAGATTTTATATTTTTCTCAATTTCTTATGTTTTTTCCTATGCACACAGCAAGATGTATATTTAGAGTACATGGCTTATTTCAGTTTAAGGAAAACAAATAGGTCCCAACTCTGCTTTTCAATATTTGAGCCAAATTCTACACTGATATGCTGGTGCAAAATGGGGACTTCAGATGGGTGTAAACGAGTGGAATTTAGCCTAATATCTTCATTAGTTTTTTCCAATGCATACAGCAATTCCAGTTTTAGGTTTTTGTTTTAAGTGCATGACAGATGGATCAATTGTATTTTATTTTTATCTTGTGTCATTTGTCTAGTAGTTGCAGAGCAAAATATTCTTCAGGCTTTTGAAGATACTTTCCTTAGTTGTCTCCATTATCACCTTTGCTTCCAGTATTGGGCATTTCTTTTATAGCCATGCCTGCAGGGGGAAGTAATACTGCATGCATCCTTTCTTCAGCTGTGATTCCTTTCACTGTTATAGTTGCTATGCTCGGTTTATTTTATTATTTTCTTCAGACTGGATGCATTAATCTGCCTTTACAACTGGTTAGGAGGTTTGGCATTGAGATTTGACCTGATATGTGCGGAAGGACTGTAGTGCTGACCCGTTGAAGTAAGCAACGTTCTCTGAATAAAAATGCTTCTGTTGTAGTTTGTTCTTTTGTGGCTGTCTTGCATACCTACTCTACAAACTTTGGCTGATGTAAGTTACGTCAGCATAAAGCTGCCACAGTTTGTATATGGCTTGTGCGCATGCATACTTAGCTCCTTGTGTTGGTGCTGAGCGTAATCACGAGGAATGCTTGTCAATGTGCAGGGCACCATGGGTAGGTATCCCAGTGTGCAACCCCCACCATCCAGTACGTTATCTTTTGGGGAGTTTTGGCAATGCATGGTGGGGCAGAAACAAGTTGTGCAGGGGTCATTGGGAGGAAGTGGTCAGCTTCCCAGTGTGCAACTATATCCATCCCATAATGTCATCTATATCCCATAATTTTTGTGCCTTTTTAAAAAATCCCATGAATTTGTGTGGCTGTCCTCACTGTCCGCCATCTCTGACAGAAACATGGAGCCTGCACAGCTCTGCACTGTAGTCATAAGCATTGCAAGCACAGGACAATCCACTGGTATTTGCAGGATCACAAGAAGAACCGGACCAGTGGGCAACATGATGATCTCATGGAGGACAGACTGCTGTGGGACATAATGAGAACTAATTCAAGGTTGTTGTTGGTGTTCACGGAGCAGCTGCAGATGGTGGAGTGCTGCTTCTGGGCTTGACAAACAAGCACTGATTGGTGGGATTGCATTGTAATGCGGGGTTAGGGTGGCTGCAGAACTTTCAGATGCACAAGGCAATGTTCCTAGATCTGTGTGTCAAGATCACTCCAGCCCTCCAGCTCAGGGACACCAAAATGAGAGCTACACTGACAGTGGAGAAGTGAGTGGCGATCTCACTGTGGAAATTTGCAACACTAGTTTGCTACCGGTCAGCGGGAAATCACTTTGGAGTTGGAAAATCCACTATGGGGGCAGTTATCATGTAAGGTTGCAGGGCCATCAATCATCTCCTGCTATGCAGGATTGTGATTCTTAGCAGTGTGCGGAACATAGTGGATGGATTTGCAGCAGTGGGGTTCCTGAACTGCGGTGGAACAATAGACGGCACATACATCTCGATTTTGGCACCGGGCTACTTTTCTGTGGCTATGCAAGTGCTGGTGGATCACTGGCAATGCTTCGCTGACATCAGCGTTGACTGGACAGGGAAGGTACATGATGCTCACATCTTTAAAAACATGGGACTCTTCAGAAAGCTACAAGCAGGGACCTTCTTTCCTGACTGGCTGATTACGACTGGCAGTGTTGAAATGCCAATAGTGATCCTGGGTGACCCATCCTACCCCTTGCTCCCTGGCTCATGAAGCCATACACCAGCCACCTGGATGTGCATGTTGCTACAGCTGGTCAGTGTGGAGCTATGCGGGTCAGGGAGGCTTGGAAAGAGCACTTTAACAGTGAGCCACAGTAATGCATTGTGGTGTACGGTGCTCTACTTGGCCCTGCTGTTCTGGGGCCTGTTAGGAACTGTATGGTGCTTGGTGCACATTTATAAATATGACAGTTGAGCTCTTTTAATAGCCCTTGTGTCTGGCTGTTCAAACTCAGCAGACAGCCGCTCCACCCTCCATCGCTGCGGTGACTTCCCCCTCAGCTGTCCACTGTATCCTGCATAATATCTGTGAAGCTATAACCATTGGAATGTTTATTCACAAGATTGGACCTCGATGGAAAAAAACCCCACCAGTGTCCCTTCAATCTACCCAAAGGGCACTGAAGTGTCATTCTGCACCTGCTGAGCCAGCAGTTACATTTTTCCTTGGTGCCGTCAGTGGAAGTTGAATATGTAGGTTGCAGGGAGGCTGGTATGGCTCAGGGAGGCTTTGAGATTGAGGAGTTGGGCCTATGAGGCACAGTTCCTCCCTCATTGTTCCGTGGGGTGCAGCTCACTTCTTCCTCATGTCAGCTGAGTTTTGCTGGCTGGTGCATTGCTAACTGGAGCTGTGGCTTCATCCACTGTCACCTCCCCTATCCACTTGTTCACAGTGCAGAATATATGGTTATGCAGTCCCTGATCTCCTCCTGCCCAGACCCTACCATGCGGGGGAATGGGAGGAAGCCTTGCTCTCCTGCACAGCCACATCAGGGCTAGTCACAACCTAGCACTTAGCTTATAAGCTCTTTGGCTCAGGGACCTTGCTTGCTTGGCTTTGCCTGTGGAGTGCCTAATACACATAGGGTCAAACTCCTATTGGTGAGCAGTTTCTCATGGAACTAATGTCATT
Source organism: Macrochelys suwanniensis (assembly GCA_033296515.1). Lineage (NCBI taxonomy): Eukaryota > Metazoa > Chordata > Testudines > Chelydridae > Macrochelys > Macrochelys suwanniensis. The sequence goes on from CM065780.1 coordinate 85,494,817, forward strand.
GACTTCAAGGGCTTGAAGAATTTACATTCTAGGGACTTGATCTTGCCATCCTTCCCTCATGCAGCTAGTCCCATATTTCACATGGCACTGCTCACACAAGTAAGGTTTGTAGGACAAGCCCTATTTATGACTAAACAAACTCAGGGGAACATTTCTGAATTAGGATGGTGAGGAGAAGAGGATTGTTTACCCGGAATAGGCAGGTGGAGGGATTGCTTGAAGATGTGGGCTTTAAGGAAGGATTTCAAAGACAAAGATTTGGCATTTTGTTGGGGAGGCTGGATGGGCATTTTGCCAGCTTCTGAGCTGTGGGCACAGTCTCATCCAACTCTCACTGAACTATCAAAAGTATGGGTTGAACTACAGAGACAAGGGCATGGAGATGCAAATATCTTGCAAGCTCTATATTCAGGGTGACTCAGTGTTTTAAAAAATTCCAACTTTTGATTCCTTTAAAATATTCAACAGAAAAACAGAATATTTTTTTCGGATCCAAAGACGTCTTGTAACAGCAAAGCAAATATTCTGACCTGTCACAATAGACTAGCATGGAGCTGCTTCTTGTTTGTTTCTTTATTCAAAGTAGGAAGGGCAGCAAATGGAACATAACAGCTGTTTTATTAATTGAATTTGCTACTAGAGATTCTCAGAAATGTCCTTGTAATCAAACATATCCTGGGGAAACTTGCTCCTAGACCTGCTAGCATAGTAGTAATTTCTCTGAGCCAATACGGCCCTCCTAAATGTATTGTGCTGTGCTGTATACTGCTCTTTTCCTTTTGTGTCCCCCAGAAGAAGAATTGCAGTGGCTGTCCTGTTGGCTTAAGATTTAACTCTGGTGAGGACGCTACTTGTGACTCTTTTGGTCTCACTCTGAGTAGGCTAGACTTGCATTCTAATGAAGAATAGGGCTGGGGTAGGATGGAGAGCATTTTCTCTCAGGCACAACAATCCAAATGAAGCTGGTCTCTTCCTCCTCGGGTGACAGAAGGAATAAGACCTTATGGTGGCTACTCGATGTTATAATTGCAGGTGTGAGTGGTACACCCACTACCCAATTCTGTTCACAGGGACCCAGTATCACCAATTCTTTTAAGAGTCTTCCTTTCCACATAGCTCCCAGTGGTTTTGCCTGTTGGAGTCGATGCTTGCAAAATTCCAGTTCAGTGATCCAAAAATCTGCATCTTTCCTCCTGAATTAGCGTGTCCAGACATAGGCGCCGACTCCATGGGTGCTCCGGGGCTGGAGCACCCACGGGGAAAAATTGGTGGGTGCAGAGCACCCACCGGCAGCTCCCCGCCATTCCCGGGGCCCGCGCCCAGCTCCCCGCCAGTCCCGGGACCTGCGGCAAGCTTACCTCAGCACCAGGAGACATTGCGGGGCCCCGCCCCCGACGCTGGGTGACATTGTGTCTGTGTCGGGGGCGGGGCCCCACCACGTCGCCCGGCGTCAGCCCCCACCGGCGCCACCGGAAGTCGGCACCTATGTGTCCAGAAATGCTCTAATGCATCCAATAATGCACCAATAAATGGTGATAAACATGGTTAGGGACTTGGCAGCCTATTCACCAAGCAAGAGGGGTAAATTCCCATACCACACATTTGTGGTCATGTATAGTCTATTGATACTATGTCCTGAACTTTCAGAGGCATGGACTCTGTGATCTAACATTTCTCTTCCATCTCTAACTTTCATGAACCTATCGACATGTTGGGAGGACTCATGAAATCTTATTGGAATTGCAGATAGTAAGGAAAGTCTCCTTTGTCCCATTTGTGGGTACATTTATAATGCCAGTGTGTCTAGCTGGCAGAACAGAATGGATACACATAATCTGTCTGACTGGCTAATTGTAGGAATACAGAACAAGCACTTATTTCTGTTGAGTAGTTGTGGATGTGCTTGGAAAGCAAAACATATGTCTGCAGGAGTTTACATAAAGAATGGCTTCAGCAGTAGTGTGATCAACAAGTTGCTATATTTGGGCTGGGTTAGGGTTATTTCATTATAGTATTGTGCCAGCAGTGCTGTAGTTCTGGGTCAGATGATGCTTTCATTCTAAGACCTTACTTCCAGTGATTTATGACTTCCCCCTCAATTACTTTTTCATCTGACATTTCTCATGCTTGTTCTTGGTCCATTTCTAATGGAAATTTTGAAAAGAACCTGTTCAGTTGATTTTGAGTTATTTGAGTATGAAAAAGCAATGTTCATTCAACTGTAAACTTCAGGCAATTTTTTATACTTGGCTACTTATAGCCATAACTTTATTTAATATCAGGGTTTGGGCATTCCCATCCCACTTTTTAATATACTTACTGTAGGTGGTTTTTGCAGTATTTCCATCTTTTGTACTAGGCTTGCATTCAAGATTTACACAATGCACGAGATTCAGAAAATTGTGATTGGCATAATTGGAACAACTTAGTACTTCCCATCCCTTAACTTGTGATCCAATTGCACACCTACCAGTTAGGGACCAGATCATTTGAGGATGTGAGTACCCCTGGAAGATGCTAAATGTCCTCAACTCCCATTTAGGTCCATGGTAGTTTCATAGACTATAAAGTCAAAGGGATCATGATGATCATCTAGCCTGACATCCTACATCACACAGGACTTCTTTGAATTAGTTCCCATTTGAACTAGAGCATATCTTTCAGAAAAGCACACTCTTGCTTTAAAAATTTCCAGTGATATTCCATTTACAACACTTGATAATTTTTCCAATGGTTAATTACTCACTGTTAAAAATTTACACCTTATTTCTTGTCTAAATTCGCTTAGAGTCAACTTCCAGCCACTGGATTTTGTTATACCTTTGTCTACTAGATTGTAGTGCTGTTATCAAATTTCTGTTCCCCAGGTAGGTACTTAGACTGTGATCAAGTCACCCCTTAACCTTCTCTGTAAGTTAAATTCAAGGTGCTTAATCTATTTATCTCTGTAAGGCGTGTTCTCTAATCCTCAAATCACTCTCGTGGCTCTCCTCTGAACCCTCTCCAATTTAGCAACATCCTTCTTGAATTGTGGGCATCAGAACTGGGCACAGTATTCTAGCAGCAGTCACACCAGTGCCCCCCACATCCCGTAAGTATGGCCTGTGTTCTTGGTTCCTAGATGCATGACTTTACATTTAGCCCTGTTGAAACGCAGACTGTTTGCTTGGCCCAGCTCACCAGGTCCTACCTTGTAGTAGGTACAGCACTCAACACCTTGCAGGACTGGGCTTTTCATGAGGAGCCCTGACAATAATTACACAAGCTGTAGGAGTGATTGCTACACTTTCTACTGAAACAGAAACTTCCTGCCCCCCTACACTCTCATAGTGGCCCCCTGAAATGGCACCTAACTCGCTTAAAGCTTTGAAAGTCCCCTTAGGCACCTATCTGCAACTTTAGGCACCTGATTACCTTTGAAAATCTGGCCCAACATAGCAAACTCCCTCAAATGGGGCATGATCGTGGAACTGTTTATGTGCTTAAAGTTAAGCGCGTGCTTTGTTGGATCAGGGCCAGATTTCTCAGCGTTTTGCAATAGTGAGCCCATGAAGAGTTCCAAAACAAACTTTCATGTGCCTTATTTTTCAGAAGTATCTCAGTAGTCTGGTCAGAATCTTTATCTGCACATGAACTCTACCACTTGTAAAAATATTTTTCATTGCATTTTACTACATTTTGTTTGTGGCACACTTTGATCTGAAACACTGGTCAAGCGTAATAGAAGTGCACAACAGGACAACATAAAGTATAATAGTAATTAACTATAAAACATATGGAGCTGGTCTAAAATAATGAATGTCAATATCTTTTAGCGAGGGAGAGGGGACAGGGACAAATTTTTGTGGAAAATTTCCCCAATATAGCAATTCTGGAATGACCTGCACATGGGCAGAGCCTCCTTGAAGGCTCCTGCTGGCCCCTGCTCCACAGTGCTGGGAAAATGATCTCCCATTCCTTAGAGGCCTTAAAAGGACCTGAACGCTCTTAGGACTTTTTTCAGAATCCCCCAGCTCTAACTCCAAATATTTGATAATGTCCCATTGAAATCAATGGGGTTCTGTGCTGACTTTGGGGGTCTACCCCTGTGGAGCTCATTGTAGGACTGGGGCCAGAACAAAAAAACAACAGGAGGAATGGAAGAGACATCAGATCATTAGAGGTAGAATGCCCCTTGACATGTCAACTTTCAACAAGCTTCAATAAGATTTTAATAAAACTGAAAGTTTATTTTAAAATAGCTGAGAATGATTAAACATTTATGACAAGAAACACAGTGCCTGTGAATTAACTCAGTTTAAAAATGGAATCTCTTGGCTTTTCAGCTGGTATAAATTATTACTAGCTATACAGTGTTGTTACATTAAACTGGGCCTTGGGGAAACGAGTTGGTTAACTAGCTGATGGTCACAGTAGTTTGTGCAAACTTTTGTAGCATGTTCATCCAAATAACCATAGTGGTGGTGGTCTCTTTTTGTTTTAGTGACAAAGGGTCCTGTGGCATCTTATAGACTAACAGAGGTATTGGAGCATAAACTTTCATGGGTGAATACCCACTTCTTTGTTATCTGAATTCTGTAGCCTCAGTGGGACTTAAGCATGTGCTTAAGTGCTTTACTGAATTGGGTTTCAATTCCTGATGGAGTGCCTGATTGCTGGATCACCCATGGCTGGGCTACATTCAGATTCCATACATGTCTTCAGAAAATCATCAGCAAAAGGTAATTATCCTGCAATATAAGCCAGCCACACCTTTTGTGGCACAACCAAAATAGCTTCCAGAAACCATCTAGATGGATATTAAAATGGATATTTAACATCTTTAAGAAAACAAACTGAGCTTTTCTGCTGAAATCTGAAATTTTCTTAAAGCAATTTAGCAAAATGACACTGTCTTATTTATTGCTGTCTAATTTACAATACAAGCACTTTCTTTGATTTTACTTTTTAATTAAGCAAAAGTAACTTGTTAATGAAAGCTGATGGTGTGGTTAGGATAATACAAGGAATCATCTATAGCTGCATTACCCACCACTTTTTGGCAGCATGTAGTGTACATGTAGCTACATGCCACATTGTGTCCGCACTGCAGTCTGTAGCTACATATGTCAGAGATAAACTCTGGCAGAGTGGGAGACAACAGTTCACTCACTGTAGGTGCGCCTCCTTGTGACAAGGTCTCACCCCATCTAGTACCCAGGACCATTGATTACTTGCACAGTGGCCTGGGACTCAGGGTGCTCCTTCTTCATGATTCAGCCCTCTGACCAGGTCAGAGGGTATAGCCCTCTGCTCCTGGGGTAACAAAGTCCCATTGGACAAGCTGTATGCCACTTCAGGCAGTCTTTTATTTCAGATCTGGGTTCTGTGCCACTTTTCCAGCATCTGGTAGGGAAACCTGAGCCCAAACACTAGTCCAGGTTCCAGCCTAGGGACCTTATGACTAGCAACCTAGATCTGCTCAGTCTTAGACCCTGTTCATATTTCCCTGAGCTTCTTCCTACCCTACCTCTTTATCTTCTCACTTATCTTCAGGTTTACCACTGGAGCTTCCTCCACTCCCTGTGGCTACTTCACCCCTCTCAGCCTCTTGTTAAATTCCCTAACCCAGGTCAGGGCCCCAGGGCTTACTCGCCATCTGGATCTCTGCCTTGTCCCTAGCCAACTCCTTTTCCCCTTAGGGAATTACTGCAGACCTCCCCGCTGCAGCATCTTCCTGCTCTTGCTTCCTGGCTTTATATTTCTAGCCTAGCTCCTCCCTCAGCTGCGTTTCATCTGCCATTAGGCACCATCAATCCCTGGATCCCCTGTAGACACAGCATCTAAGATTAATGGGCCACTACTGGCCCACACTATCCCACTCAGGGCTTGTATGGAGTGGAGTCCCATCACAGGGACTATTCATGTACGTAAAGTTACTCATGTTTGTATGTAACATCAGAGCCCTGAGCACCAATTGTGCAATTTACAATGGGGAAAGCAGACTGCTTTGCCTGCATGCAGCTGAACTGACTTCAAAATATATAAAATATATGGAGATATACCTATCTCATAGAACTGGAAGGGCCTTGAAAGGTCATCGAGTCCAGTCCCCTGTCTTCACTAGCAGGACCAAGTACTGTCTGCTCATGCAGTGTAAATAGTACTCCTGAGGACATTCTGTGCCAAAAAATTAAAAATTCTGCAAAATTCTGAAAGTTTTATTTGTCAATAAATAAATGCGGAAGCTCCAGCATGGCAGTGGGGAGCACAGGCCACTGGTTGCAGAAAGGTGAGAGATCACCCGGCAGCCTCCCCCAACCCCACCCCGGGGACACATACTCAGTGGTCAGGCTGCACCCAACCCTGACACAGCACAAGGCCTGGTCCTGCCCCAGAAACACCCTGGGTCCCTGCTGCTCTGCGCCAGGCACCCCAGATGTGGGGCAGGTAAGCTCAACCAGGAAGGATCTGAATGTGGAGGGGCTCAGTGTGGGGGGATCCAGGTGTGGGGTGAGAGGATTCTGTGTGGGACAATCTTGGTGCAGGCAGCTCAGTGGGGGATCTGGGTGTGGGTGGATCTGGATGCACAGAGGCTTGTTCCAGGTGCAGGGGCAATGGGACTCTGCAGGGGCTTCCAGGTGAAAGTGGTTGGGGCTCAGCAGCGGGGTCTGGATGCTGGGAGGGGGTTGGGTGGGGGTCTGGGTGCAGCTATTTGGGGGTCAGTGGCATGGGGACCTGGATGTGGGGGCTCAGTGGGGTGGGGCTCATCAGGGTGGAGGTTTGAGTGCAGGAAGCTCAGTGAGGGGTGGTCTGGGTGCAGGAGTGGGGGTCTGGAGGCAGGAGGTCTGGCTGCAGGGGGCTCCAGATGCAGGGATTGAGGTTCAATGGGGTGGAGTTCAGGTATGGAGGGCTGGGGGGGTTCTGGATGTATGGGGTGAGGCTTGGCGGCGGTGTCTGGGTATGGGAGGTCCAGATGCACAGGGGTTGGGTGGATGGGGGAGCAGCTTCCCATACAGTGACCCCTCCCCCTGCAGCTGAGGAGCGATGGGGGCAGGAAGCAGGGGAGGATGCTGAGCTTCCTGCAGCTGGGGGAGGTTTCTGGGGGTGGGTCTGACCCAGCCACAGCTGCTCCTTGCAGGGGAAGAGAAAGTTCTGTCCTCTCCTGCCTCCTGCCCCGCCAGGAAGAGCAGCTAATCCTGGCTCAGGGTAGGAACCACTGGCTGGGGTGTCTCCAGCCCTGTGGTTATTTACTTCTCTGCTGGCTGCTCCGGGTGCCTGTGCAGCTAGGGAGTGTCACATCCCACGGCTCCCATTGGCTGGGAATGGCGAACCACGGCCACTGGGAGCTGCGGGCAGCTGTGCAAATGTAAACAAACTGTCTGGTGGCCCACCAGCGGATTACCCTGATGGGCCACAGGTTGCCCACCACTGGTTTATACAGTGTCTAGCAATATGGAGCCCCAGTCCTGACTGGGTGTCTGGATACTGCTGTATTATAAATAATGTAGTACAGGGGAATGCTGGTTTTCTCTGTGGATGGAGTGTGAAGCATTGCCAGTGTTTTTCTAGCTATGTACACTACTTATTTATTTGCTTATTAAATATAAAACCTTCTTATGCATTTAAATCGAGCAATAAACATACTGTAAGTCCCTTGGAAAATAAAAGCTGTGAAGAAATCTTAAGGAACTGTTCTTATTCAGTTTAGAGAATAGAAAATTGAGGGGAGACATTAATGAGTACAAATATATAAAAAGGGGATGTTAAAAGGAGGACAATGGCTAATTATTTTAATCAGTCAATGAGGACAGATCAAGAAGTAAGTGGCTTAATCTGCAAACAGGGAAAACTTCACTTACGTATTTAGACAAACTAATAAGAACAATAGTGCCAAGTAAACTTATTCATGGTGAATAAATTATCCAATTAATTTAGCCCTTGTCTTGCTTGTAAATTTTCTGTAAACAGACTTTGGAACTCACTCCCAGCCCCAGGTACAAAATAGCCTGAATGTGTTGACCAAAGCTGGTCTCTTTAGTGGGGTCCTTGGGGTGACAATGTTCCTGAGGGGCATGGTTTAGGGAAGTAGGGTAATATTTCTTTGCTATAAGATCTGACTAGTTATTGACATATGTAGAGGACGCTGCTGTTGGTTTTGTCATGTTTCACTACAGGGCTAGGCACTTTTTGTGTATGTGGTTTTATAAATCTAAATAAATAGAATTAACAACTAAGGGGGATGATGAGTACATGCCAATGTCCTTAAATCAGAAATAAAAACAAAACATGAAACAAGATTGTTTCTTTGGGGTTGGGGGGAAGTGGGTAAGTCACACAATAACTAGAAAGGTGCCAGAGAAGCAAAAAAGTAAAGTACACAAAAGTTGGTATAAACCACAAGGCACTCCCATAGCAGCTGTTGATATTCGGGCTAATCCATCACCTACTGAAGACAATGGGAGACTTTCCACTAAATGTAATGAGCACCAGATTGGGTCCAAGTATCTGTTTCACATCCTCTCTACACATCAGCAGAGGATTCCCCCAAATCTATCTGCTAGCTCTTATAAAAACAAATCTCCAAGTGTTTGATACATTCGGCACAACTATATGTGTCACTGCTGCTCCATGTGAAATACATCCAAGGTAGGTCTTATATAAGCACCCGCTTTATTCAGTGTGGCTTAGGGAAGAAAATAATCTATTGGGACAGAATGAAAACTCGCACAATTAAAATGCTTGTTTCTTCTTATGACTCTGTTTTATCAGTTCTTCTTTTCACCCAGACGAAATTGCTGTAGTACCTGTAACTGATATTACCAGATATAGCTTTAGTTTATTGCCATACTGGGTAAGAAGCAACTCACTCATTTGTCGTGTATGTGTACATATCTATATAAAGTATTACACATACACATACTATGTTAAGTTTATATTGGTACAGGACAAAGAATAGTGATTACTGCTGAGCAAAGAAAAGAGGTGATGTTATTGTGTATTACAGCTTTAAAGATAATGGGGTCAAATTGCTTTTCATTTTTCTTATATGCCATACTAAAACAAAAACTTCCCAGGTTAAAGCCAAAGGTACAATACTGGAACCTATAAAAATAGAGATGGCTCTGAGCCACAAAGGATGGATTCAGAGCTGAACTTCCCCAAAGTTTGGGATGTTCAGATCCAGGGTTTTGGTTTGGGCCCATCTCAAGCAAAAATATTTGAGCCGCAGATTAATAAATTGCTGATGATCTGAAATGTGCAAAAGTGAAACATTAGGCAGGTCCTTAATCAAACTAATATAAAAGTGTTTTTTGACCTGATATATAAGTTTAAGGACAAATTTCAATGGCTTCTGAGCTGTGAGAAGTACAAGATCATTCTTACTACTCTAAATAACCCAAATGGTGGCCTAGCTGTGTTTTGCTTTAAAAAGAGTTGGAGCTGCAGGGTTCTGAAAGAAGGGAGTCCCGCCAGGGAGAGCATATTTGAAAGGTACTTTAAAAAGGAGAGTTTATTATGCCCTTGTGGTCCTTCTAATCCTATCTCCTTGTTGTTCACTGTTCTTGCAGTTCACATGACATAAAAAAATTAACATTTTATGCACTGAACTGAGCTAGATTCAGAAGCTATGCCGTTCATATGTCCTTGGTGACACCTGACACAAATATCAGTGGCATGAAGCAGAGGATTTTTTTTTTTAAGTGCTGCATGTGCCTCATTTTGGTGACAACGTCCTTAAATAAAGATGATTATGAGACTGGCAAAAAATGACAATCCAGTACCGGAAAAGGAACGTCCTTTGCCCTGTAAAATTGGTTGTCCTAAGGATTTCAGAAGTCTCTGTCTGGTTGGACTTTATTAATGAGTCTTGTGCATTTTCTGCTGCAGCAATAATTTTGCTAATTAGTTCTGTGAAGTAGATATATACTTGTTGACTGTCCCATATAAAATGATTAAGTATCTTTTATACAAGAAATTGCAAATTAACCTATTTGCCATTCATTGTTCTGTGATTATTTCATTTTCCATTTCTTAGAATGAGGACTGCCCAGAGTTTGAGTGTTCTGCATCAAAGTGAGATCTTCAACTTGCATGAGAGAGTTCATGCATTTTTTAAAAAAGAATCTCTGGGGTCCTTCCCTTTTTCCTTCATTTACTCTCTGGCCAACCACTGCCTCTCTTTTACAGTTTCATTCCTTCCAGCTGTCAATTGTTGCAGATGGCTCTTGCTGGAGCTCTTCAATACCAAGTGGGGAGTTCTTGAGGACAGAGTGAGGCTCTCTTTCTTCCCAGGGACTGAATCCATTGCTCAGGGGGATCAGGAGCCCAGGGCCTGAACTTGGAGGCCAATTTCACTAGACTCCCAAGCCAGCAAGAAAATCCTTTGATGGCACTTTTTTCCTTTGGAAGATTGGCGTCTTGGTCTTGATCAGCCATGAAGCAGAGACATAACCTGTTTTATCCCTAAGAAATTATGAAGTTGCTAATGACTATATGTCCAGCTCAAGGGAACTATCCATTCATTCTAATAATAAGGGAGGCTGAAGTTATGGGGGGAAAAACAGAATGCAAACTTAGGTTGGCTGGAGAGTAAGAGCTCATTTCTACATACTGTACTTTATGCTCCTTGCCCTTGATTCTGGTACCAACATTTCTAACAAACTGGATGTGGGGAAAGTGGTGGGGGGAGCCGAACCAAAGAAAGTGACACATGCCACTAAGTTCTACTTTTGTTATTTTGAAGTTTTACGCATCTTTATTTTTTCCTTTATATTAGTTTATTTTCTTTTACTGTTTTTTCTCATCTGTATGAAAGTTTCGTCTCATTCATTATTATTCGTGCTACTACAATGGCAATTAGTATAAAATATATTGTGAATTTATAAAAGAGAAAGATGTATAAGGAGGGCGGGGATGTTTAAATTGCCATAGCCCCACTGACTGCGATGGACATGAGCTGATTTACATCACATAAAGGTCTAGCCCATTTCTTAAATAGTATGACAAAGTTATAACTCTCCTCTCATATGTGAATGTGAAGTGTTCAGTTCTTTTCTCTAGTTTTGCATTTTGACTAGGGATGTTAATGCAAGCAAAGGAAAGTTGGCATATAACAGACAACTATCACTAATAGACAGTGGTTAAAATAGATTGAAGCAGGAGGAGAATGCCAGCCAAGGAGGAGATGGAGCTGTGGGAGAATGCCACTCCCCTAAGCCATGGAGCGGACCCCCTTACTTGTGGTGAACCCTTCTGTTCCCGCCTTACCTTAGCTCCTGATAATAATTATTCTTTAAGAGTTAGAGAACAATGGGACCTTTGATTATGCAAGGGACGCAGGATTCAAACCCTAAAAACACAGAATATATGACGCTATATATCATAGAAACTTTGTATCAGAGCTAAATGGCAAATAAATGGGCATAAGCATGACAATACGTATGGACAAAACAAGAGCTAAATTAAAGAGCAGAAACAGGCCAGAGAGGAGCAGACAAAGACTCATTTTACCACAGCCTGGGTTCCCTGAAAGACATGTTCATGTTTCCCTGGTCAGGCAGGCTTCTCTATGCTTTCCTGCCAATCCTGCTTATTCCCAAAATCCTGCTAAAGATCAGATGGGACCAGGCCAGAGTCATTCTTATAGCCCCAGCACGGCCCTGCCACTACTGGTTCTCCACACTCCTGGTTCTGTAACTGAAACCTCTGATTTCCTTCTCAGATCTAATTTCCTGAGATCAGGGTCAGATGCTCCACCTGAACCACCAAGCTCTTCATCTAACTGCATGGATGCTCGAGGGTTGGCTGGCAGAGAACAATCTTGTTCAAAAGAGGTACAGAATGTCCTGCTAAATGGTAGAAAATTATCCATGAGAGCTACTTACCTTTCTAAGTAGAGCTTTTTTTCCATCTTGTCACATCATTCTGGGGTTTTGCTACCCTGCTCCTTAATCCAGCACTTGCTAGAATATCTACTATATGTGAAAGGTCAAGGTTTGACCGTTCGTTCTATCAGTGTACATTTACTGGAAATTTCTGCCTTGCACCCTCAGGTGGATAATTGATCTACATTTTCTAATGACACGCCCATAAGGTTTCTGAAAGGCCTAGACAAATTATATCCTCAGGTGCATAATCCTGTTTCCCCATGGAACCTCAATTTAGTGTTATCAAGACTTATGGCTCTGCTGCTTGAACCTCTGTCTATTTGCTCGCTGTTACATCTATCAGTTAAGGTGGCACTGTCAGTAGCCATCGCTTCTGCTAGAAGAGTAGGATAGCTGCAATGTGCTAATGTCTGGGCCTCCCTATATCATCTTCTTAAAGGACAAGGTTTAGCTACCCCCTCATCTGAAGTTTGTCCCAAGGGTGGTCTCTGTTCCATGTCAACAAGCCAATTTTCTTATCTTTGTTCTTCCTGAAACCACACTCAAACAGGGAAAAACAGTGTTTGTACTCCCTAGATGTTCAAGTGCTGGCATTCTTTAATAGAACTAAGCAGTTCTGTAAATCCTCTCATCTATTCGTGGTGATAACAGACAGAATGAAAGGTCAACCAGTTGCTGTTCAAAAAATCTCTTCTTGGATAGCCTCATGCATCTGCATGTTCTATAACTTCACTAATCTCACCCCGCCAATTAAGATCATAGCTCATTCAATAAGATCTCAAGTGGCCTCCGTGGCATTTCTAGTGCAAGTTCGAATACTAGACAATCGTAGAGCGGCAACTTGGTCCTCAGTGCACATGTTTGCTTCACATTATGCCATGCACTAAGGACTTGAGAGACGATGCTAGAGTTCGATGGATTGTCCTCCAGTCTTTGTTAAATTAGACGCCAAACCCACCTCCTATTTTGTGGCTTATGAGTCACCAAGAGTGGAATGCACATGTGCAATCACTCAAAGAAAAAATGGTTACTAACCTGTTCTGTAAGTGTTGTTCTTCAAGATGTGGTGCACATGTCCATTCCTCAACCCATCCTCCTTCCCATCTGCATTGGAGTTCTGTGAAGAAGGAACTGAGGGCGGGCGGAGGGCTTTGCTTTTTATACCTCTGTGCATGACAGCAGCCGGCACTCAAGCCACCTGGCTGGGAACTGCTGAGGGAGAAATGTTTCCCACGGCCATGTGCTTGGGTGCACAGGCACCAAGAGTGGAATGCACATGTGCAACATATCTCAAAGAACAATAGTTACGGAACAGGTTAGTAACTCTTTGTTTTTTCCTGTTTAGGATGAGAATTTTCCTGGCTAATAAGGCCTATTTGGAGAGACTGTTTCATTCTCAGTAATTTATGGGAAAGGGCACCTTGGTTTTAGGTTTCTAAAGCCAAATCACACATACAGTAAACAAGGGATGAAATATCAATGATGAAATGTGGAAAATGAAATGATGTAATACTGAGCAGCCTACTGAAGAAATGTTGCTGGTTCACGGAGCTGTGTTAGTCTGGCTCCATAGATTAGAAACTATGTGAGAAGACCCTTGTCTGATATATGTCAGATTTACACCGGAGGAGCTGCACATCAATTATTCCAAAAGTTATTTTTCAACATGAGCGTTACTGTTTCAAACAATGGCAACAAAATACTCTAAAAAAAAAACAACCCCACACTTTTTTTTTTTCTTCCTCGGTCTCTAATCAGTACTTCAGAAGCTGAGGCAGTGACAGCTTGGCAGGTGAGTCAGTCATAACACAAGCAGGAGGATTTTAGGCTTCACCTCACTGTTCTGCAGAAGTACATAAATCTTAGGATCAGAGTTTCAAATATGCTTGGAGCACCTTCACAGTCTTCTGCCAACCTGTTCTGCTTTGGAGCTGGCCCTTCACCCAAGTGGTACTTGGTCTGCACAGTATGTTCATCGGAGCTGCTACTAGGGTGACCAGATGTCCCGATTTTATAGGGACAGTCCCGATTTTTGGGTCTTTTTTTTATATAGGCTCCTATTACCCCCCACCCCCGTCCCGATTTTTCACATTTGCTGTCTGGTCACCCTAGCTGCTACAAACCATAAAGCATCACACATTGTCACAAATGTGGTACTATATGCCAATCCAGTGACAAGGAAACTGAATGTACAGAACCCTGGCCTCCAGTTTTGAATTTACTTTCCCAGAAATTTGCCTCTGGTTTCCCAGATAAAAGAGCACTTCAAATGTGCACTCTAAAGTGTTTCGTACCCTATCCTGGGGTGCTCTTAACTCCCACTGAAATCAGTTTTTCTGAGATTATCTACCACTGTCACATGACAGTGAGCAGGGAACACTTTCTTGGGGCACTCAGGATTGTGGGGCACCTTGTTACCCCCCTGCCTCCAGCATGAGGGATTTTTAGCTTGTGATAGCTGGATGTCAACTTTTGTACACTGTCAGCCTTTCAAGCACTCAAACACTCTCTTCAGACTCTGCCAGTCGTATTTTGCTTTGCAGGTTAATGGTAGGGGCACTCCAATCCTTGAACCCCTTTGAAGAGTGTTCCCCTGTAGCATCCAGAGACTGTCACCGGACACTCACAGAAATTACATGGCAAGTTGCCTCCCAAAGAAACAGTATACACACAGATGGAAAGTTACAACTCAGGTTTTGGACCCTTTATACCAATACAGCACTGTAATTTATTTATAACAATACAAATATGTTTATAAACAAATATAAGTCTATCAACAAAGAACAGAGATTTGCAGATTCAAATGAGTATCGAGTAAGAATGGAAACAGAAATGACTACAAATAAAACAAAAGTGTATGCTTTTCTAGTTTTAAGGCTGACTAATTTAAATTACAATCCTTGTCTAAAGCAGTTTCTCACCCTCCAAGTCTTTCTGCAGAGCTTTCTGGTTTCACTTAGCCCAGTTCCTTCACTAACCATCTCCCTCCCCCAAGAGTGTTCCTCACTGAAATGGATAAGGGGGGCGGGGGGGGGGGGAGATGTCCTTGCATGCCGTTATCGACCAATAGACCTTTTGAAATGTATTCCTGTGTTCATTCCTGGAGTGCTGGTGACATGTTGAGTTCACATCCCTCTCCCTTTCCCCCCACCTGGGTCAACCTGTTTTTCCTATTGACTTTACTGCAAATGTAGCTCCCATTGTTTTTTGGCTCACTATGCTTAATCTACAGCTACAGAGAGATAGCTACCTTCCCTCAGGTCTAGAAGAAAGCTGCTTCTCCCTTTGTTCAGTTACAGACTTTAAAGCCTAATATTAGTAGGCAGGGCTTAAATTCTTATAGAGTATTTCCCAGAGATCCCCATGCCTCTCACCAGAAAATGCTATAAAAACTCCAGAGGGGTTGAAAATATTTACTGGAGCTCCGCTCCAGCCAGCTCAAGTTGAATTTAAGCCCGCTTAGTAGGTAAACATAATTCCTCATAGTGTTAATATATACACTCCACAATGGTATCAATCAACAGTGTCACCACTTTTCATTTGATACCTCACATGAAAGTCTTTTTAGATAAATACTAAGACAGCAATGTGTTAGGTGTAATGAGTTTGCCAGGCCTGATGGGTAGGACCCTACCAAATTCACCGTCCATTTTGGTCAATTTCATGAATATAGGGTTTTAAAAATCATAAATGTAATGATTTCAGCTATTTAAATCTGAAATGTCATGGTTTTGTAATTGTACGGGTCCTGATCCAAAAAGGAGTTGTGTGAAGGGAGGGGCGGGGGTCATAAAGTTTTTTTGTGTGGGGGCTGTGGTACTGCTACCCTTACTTCTGAACTGCTGCTGGCGGCGACACTGCCGTCAAACCTGGGTGCTTGGCCAACAGCCATCGCTCTCGGGCTGCCCAGCTCTGAAGGCAGCGCAGAAGTAAGGGTGGCAATACCATGACCCACCTAAAATAACCTTGTGACCCCCCTGCAACTTCCTTTTGGGTCAGGACGCTACATTTGAGAAACACTGGTCTCTTCCCATGAAATCTGTATAGTATAGGGTAAAAGTACAAAAAAGACCAGATTTCATGGAGGGAAGACCAGATTTCACAGTCCGTGATGCGTTTTTCATGGCCGTGAATTTGATAGGGCCCTACTGATGGGAGTTGCTAACAGAGCAGTGAACCCTTTGCCGGTTGGCAATGATGGGTTCTTAGGGTCACAAGGTTAAGAGTTCCCTTAATATTTGTCAGTTATGAGATGAAGCTGCTGAATGGTCGTGCCCTTCATCTGAATAAGTTAGGAAAAGACCACTCTAATGCTTGGTGTTTATGTTCATGTATTTAAGCAGAAGAATTTAGAGAAGTCTCTCTAATCTAATCTCATATGAGATAAGAGAGGCAAATGTGATTCCCACCCCCCACCCCCCGCCCAAAACATCTCTTTACACTTATTGCTGTCCTATAGTCTCAGCCATCTGTAGGTATTAATGTTCTGTTTTGGTTCTAAGTGTATCTGTGGTGGAGGGGAGGAGGAATAGGGGCTCAAATTTGCTGAGAGCAATTTTGTAGCAAAGAGAAATGTCATGTTACTACTGCTCTGACTCAGAGAAAATTGGATACAACTGTAAGGAAACTGTAGCAAACTGTCAACTTCATGTGATTTTTTTCCCCCCACCCACAAATTCACCATTTTCTAAGTGGCCACAGAGAGCTAAGGAGAATGAGGATGGGAAAGAACTACAGAGCTGGTCCTGGAGAGTCATTTCCATGAGAAGAAAATGCTCTAGATCAGCAGGGTAGCTGCAGCTCTGTGATCTCTGAACTGTTCCCAAAGTACTAAAAAGTAAAATGTAAAGTTTGGGGAAAGAACACAAAATGTTAGGGCTTATGAATACTCATTGTGGGGGACTGATCCTGCTGCCAGGAAATAACCCAACAAACTTCAGACCACACATCCATTACAGTTTTTCCCCAGCTGGCTGATAGACAGTCAACCACGAGAGAGTTAGTAGATCCTTACTCTCTCATGACAATGAGAAGACAGGAGACCCCCAATGTTATTTTTAATAGTCTTTGTGTGACCTTTTCAAAAGTGTCTAAGTGATTTAGGAGCGTAAGTCCCATTTTTCAAAAGTCATAGGCAATTAGGAATCTCTTTTGAAAATGGTACTTAGGCTCCTAAATCCATTAGGAATTGAAAATGTTACCCGTAGGCTGTATTTGGTCTGAATATCTAGAAGTGATAAAACTTAAATTGGGGATTTTTATGACACATTTAATCTTCAGAGTATTTTACAAAAAAATAACTAATTAATCCTCGCAGTACACCAGTCAACTAAGTAGGTATTTAGCAGATGGGAAAACCAAAGCACAGAGAAGTTATTTAAATTGCCCCAGGCTGCGGAGGGAAGGAATTAAAGAGCCATGATTACAATTTCTTGTCTCTTCATCCAGTGCTCAGACCACTAGGCCTTTCCCCAACTCATCAGTGTTTTAAATAACTTAACCATTTTATGACATGGTGCAAAAACATAATTGGTGAAGGCACACAATGTCAGTGGAATGACAACACACAAAATCTAATTTTTCCAGTATCTGATTAAATCACATGGGGATGCATATATTTTTTTAAAACTTTTAATTCACAGAAAGGTAATAGCTTTTGAAATCCATGCAGTTTCTTCTCTTCTTTCCCCTACCAAGTCAGCTATAGCTCACTTCAGAATCCGGGACACTCTAAGTTTGTTTTATCGGTTCACTAATGTTATTAAAAATGTAACTCCAATCTTTGATTCCTGTTTGTTCCCAGCTAACGCTATATAGTATATGCTGTGATACAGAACCCTCCTATCTATATTTCTGTGCTTGTGCCTACTCTAGAAAGTGCTTTATGATACTTTGAGTATCAGAGGGGTAGCCATGTTAGTCTGTATCCACAAAAACAACGAGGAGTCCGATGGCACCTTAAAGACTAACAGATTTATTTGGGCATAAGCTTTTGTGGGTTAAAAAACCCACTTCTTCAGATGCATGGAGTGAAAATTACAGATACAAGCATAAATATACTGACACATGAAGAGAAGGGAGTTACCTTACAAGTGGAGAACCCGTGTTGACAGAGCCAATTCAATCAGGGTGGATGTTGTCCACTCCCAATAACTGATGATGAGGTGTCAATACCAAGAGAGGGAAAATTGCTTTTGTGTTGAGCCACACTCCCAGTCCCTATTCAAGCCCAAATTGATGGTGTTAGATTTGCAAATGAATTGTAGCTCTGCAGTTTCTCTTTGAAGTCTGTTTTGGAAGGTTTTTTTGTTGAAAGATGGCTACTTTTAAACGTGTTATTGAATGTCCAGGAAGATTGAAGTGTTCTCCTATTGGCTTTTGTATGTTAGCATTCCTGATGTCTGATTTGTGACCATTTATTCTTTTACGTAGAGACTGTCCGGTTTGGCCAATGCACATGGCAGAGGGGCATTGCTGGCACATGATGGCATATATCACATTAGTAGATGTGCAGGTGAATGAGCTCCTGATACTGTGACTCATGTGGTTGCATGCTCTGATGGTGTCGCTAGAGTAGATATGAGGACAGAGTAGGCAACTGGGTTTGTTACAGGGATTGGTTCCAGGGAGTGGGGGCTAGAAGCTGATTGGCAGTAGCCATTGAGGCAAGGTGGGGGTAGTGGGTTGGGGGTTCTTAGAACCATTTTCAGTAAGTCATGTACCAATTGCTTGATTTCTAAATAACTTGCAGCAAAAGCAAAACACAGATTCCTTCAACACTGAATATTGTAACTAGTTTCAATGAATTTCTTCCCCATTAATGAGTTTCCTCTTGTAATGCTGAGCAGAGAATTTTCTTTTATTTCCATCCTTAGGGAAGGGAAATTCATGAACTTGTTCAGGTCCATGTTCCACGAGTATTTCCACTGTCATCACATCTGGGCCATGAAGCTGGGTCCCCATACTGTAACTTGCTTAACTTCGTCATCCTTTTCTTCCTTCCACTTCATTTACTTCAATTTCTTCATGTCTCTGAAGGTGAATAAATTTTCTCCACTTCCATATCAGTCTGATGCTGTGAGCTGCCTTCTTCTAGAAGTAAGTTTCCATCATCTTGAGTTTCCAAACTGATTTTTTGTGGATGTGAGCTACCCTCATCTCGAAGTAATATACCTTCATCTTGATGATCCAAACTGCTTCCATGTAGATGTGAGCTAACCTCCTCTCCAAGTAAAATTCCTTCATCTGGATGCTGTGAACTGCTTCCATCTTTATTTGGATTAAAGAGAAGATATTTCAGGAAGGATCCCTGCTGTTTTGCTTGGTCCTTTTCCTTCTCAGCCTTTTGTTTACGATACTCAGCTCCTGAGGGTTTTCTTTTTCCTCTTTCTGCCATGGGGCATTTGAATATTGTTATGTACTAACTGTGCTTCCGACTGCAAGCATTATAGTGTTAAGGATGGCTGACACGCCACATGGTTGGTGATTTAAACCACATTGCAGCCATCCCAGCATGTCTTTTCACTGCTTAAAGGTTCAATGATTAGTAACATACACTCACTTACCTATTAAAACAGTTACAGCATTTACACAGAAGAAAAATGACCTTTTTGGACATTATAACACCGGTTGTTTGGAAAGTAATCCCCTTCCTCAGTTACTCGCTTGGAGTTTGACGTCATCACTTTCATAGTCTATTAAGCGTTAATGCTGTTTACTTTTCTTTTATGGACATTTATTACATGTGAACCAGTTATAACAAAGAAAAGTTCATAATTATAAATCCCGATAATAACGCTAAGGTTTAATAATGCTTAAAGATACTCACATTTTGGATTTATAATGCTGAAAGACGTTATTCTTTATTTGGCACCAATAAACACAATTTTCCACAGTATTCGCTCAATTCTTAACAATCTATCTGCGACGTGTGTTAAAATGACCATTTGACATGTATCAACTCACGATATCTCCACTCTACATGAATTTCCAGCTATGCAACCTTGATGTATATTTGAGTTAGGTGTCACTAGCATTGCAGCTCTTGCCGCTGGTGGATGAGTTTCATTGTGGCTGAGTTATTGCTTATCAAAATTGCGGAGTGGGTCATCTTGACCCTACATTGCAAATTGAAAAGAAAATCGCTAAAATATTATTCATTTTTGCAGTAAATAAAAGATTTGACATATTAATAAATTATCAGAAATGTAGAGAAATGAATTATAATTAATATTACCCCGTACATGCACGGGAATTGAAATTATCAGAAATGTAGAGAAATGAATTATAATTAATATTACCCCGTACATGCACGGGAATTGAAATCATGACATCTTTGTTATTTTATTTGTATTTTTTTCATCTTTTTCATTTTTTTATTTTATTTTATCTTTATTTGATTTTTTTCCTCAAATTTGGCGCCCCATTTAACTTGGCAGCCTAGGCGACTGCCTAGTTCACCTATATGGACGGGCCGCCCCTGTAAGCAGTACAGCAGCAATTGCTTAGAAATAGAACGTCGTTACAGTGTTATATATAAATTTTCAAGGTTTTAAATCATGAGACCCAAGCAGTAATAAGGAGAATATCTGGAAGACTGCTTTCAAATCTAGTGCACATTGCTGACTCGTGACACTTAAAAATAACACAGTACAGCAATAACAGAGAAGACAAGTTTTACTTAAAATGGGAGAGCATTCATGCAGCCATTACCAGTCTGTGATTATGGGACCATTACATAGGAGATAGGTTTTCCTTATCTTAGCTTCATCTTGATGTAACTAAATACCCTTATTCATTTTATCTTTCCCTGTTCGGATTCCATCATATGTTATCCTTTTTCCAGACACAAATAGCAACCTATACTCTCAGTCTGACTGATTTTTTTTTTCATTTTAGATTAAGAGAAAACTAGGAAAAGAGAGAACAAAAAAAGTCTCCATGGGAAAACAGAGTGGGTTTCTCCTCTGTATTGGGCTGCATCTGAACTGAACACAAAATGCTGCTGCTTCCAGCAAAGGGATGACTACTAGAAATATGAAGGTCCAGTATATTAAAAATAAGTTATGACAACTGTATTGCATTGTACACCACAATATGCAAAACGTAATAGTGTAGTGGAAGTTGAGATAGTGCCCCTGCTGTGGTTAGTGCAAACCAAGTTGCTCAGACCTCTAACAAAAAAAGTAGATCAAAACCAAAAAATATTTGTCTTTCTTGGCAACGGTATTTCTCACTGCCACTTTAACTAACTGTCAAATGATGGGCTAAGGCTCTGATTCAGCAATATATTTATGCACATGGCTAAGGATAGCATTGCATATTTAGTGTTAAGAATATGTTTGGGGCTAATATCTCTTCATTTTATGTTTGTATACTGCCTAACTTGGTCCATGACTAGAGCTCCAAGGTGCTACAGTAATAAAAATTAATAATAATAATTAATATACTTTGATACTTTGCTGAATCAGGACCTAGAATGTCTTGAATGGAAAATATAAGTGAGTGCCATTCGGCTCAAAGGGGGTTTTAAATGTTCCCTTTCCCCACATTTTAGGCTGCTACGGAATCACAGATCACTAGCTTTCATCGCAAAGTGATGGCCAGCAGTCGTTATTCCCCTGTTGGATTCCACAGTGGCCTGGCAGCGTTCTGTAATGTGGGGTGTCACTTTGGAGAGTTTTCAGCTGACAAAGAAACCAAACAATAAAAACTGTGTTTGGACAGGCTGAAGAGTCCAACCATTTTATAGACACAGACAAAACTTCGCTTTTCAGATCTGTATATCTGGCCCCTTTCAAACACTAAGCTCACCTTCCAAGTTCATTATATTTATTCTCCTCGTAAAAGGAAAAATCTTTTTTTCTTTTACAAATATTTTTATCCCAGGGATGGATCTTGCAGAACTGGAACCAAACTCTAATCTCAGAAGAGAATGAGATGCATGGGTTTTTTGTTACTTTGGCCTGTGTCAGAAAGATGCAGCTATTTCAGTACACAAACCTCTGCTTTTGTGTACTGTTTTGTGTACTCTGCTTTTGTCTCCTAAATCAATAATGTATATTGATTTAGGAGACAGAATAGCATTGATTTCTGGAGATCTCCGTGCAGTACCAAATATATTTTTTATATCAATGCATTTAAGTAGACTCTTCTTTTTTTTTAGAAGTATTTACATTCACATTTTTAAATGCTAGGAGGGATTTTGTTACATTCTTTTGGGTCTCAGTCAAGGCTTTAGCATTTCATTAAATTTTGGATTTTGTCATAAATTGATTTTCTGATTTACAACTCACTGAGATTTGGGGGCTTCACATCCATTTATTGATGTTTTTCCTTCCATTTGTTTTCAGGATTAATATCCAGAACTAACATGGTAGATATTAAAAATGCCCACTCGCCTGAAGATTATGCTTTGATACTTCTTGATTTGGGACATTTTCCGATCCTAACCATGATCCACCTGCTTTTGAGAAATTAAATCAGTTATTACTTGTAAGTCTTTGTTTAAGGGGATTTTATTCAGTGATAGCTACAATATTTTACAAGGCTCTATGGGAGCGATTGGCACTGTAGTTACAGGGAAATGGCCATGGCCTTTTTGAATGGTGTGTGGTTGACGTTCACAGTATTACCTCTTATAAAGTATCGCATGCAAGGAGAAACTGCCACAATGACTCTTATCCTTGAAATCAAGATCTGGAAGTGGAAACTAAGTCCCAGATCCTCAAAGGTATTTAGGACCCTAATTTCCATTGATTCCAACGTCATGTTTTTTACCCTTCCATAAGGGTCTATATACACTATCAACCAAATGGCGGCTTATCACTTTGCAATAATCGTAGCAGTTTTATTTTTTCAATCATTGAAGATTGTCATGGGTATTAAACATCACAAGACTAATAAGGCACCTAGCCCAGATGGGTTTCGCGTGCAAACGGCGCTGCACATTAACAACACTCTGGGCAATGCTTGCTTCTAAACAGGAGGCCTTTTCTGGAGCTGGGTTTAGTAAAACCTTCCGTTTTATCACATGGCTGGTGGCCTGGGACCATTCCTTCACCACCCGGTTGAGCTGAGTCAGTCTAGAGGCTAGTTTACCTGTTCTCATAGTGCTGCCTACAAGTACTCCTCCAGCTCCCTACCCCTCCCAGGCAGTAGCCTGTCTTGCTGAAGTGGCTCAGCCACTCCATTCTTCTTCCAGCTGAAGCTCTGCCATCACCCGATTGCACTGAGGCCACAGCACTAGTGTACACACAAATCTCACTGTGGCGTCAAGCAGAAAGAGCAGAGGAAGCATACAGGCCTGGATCCTCAAAAATATTTGTGCCTAACTTCCTCTGATTTCAACAGGAGTTAGGTGCCTACATAGCTTTAATGCTCTGGGCCCAAAAGACTGTGCTTGGCTGGCACTGCAGCAAGTAACACCTCCCCCTTCCTCCTGTATTTTCCCAATACAGCCTAACATCACACTGTGTCTATTCTGCATGTGTTGTAATGTCACTAGTACTGCAATGTACCCACCCTGGAGCTGCAGCGGCCCCATAGTGACTGGGCCAGAGGCCCAAACCCAGAGATTAGGTAGCTCTGCTCCTAAGCCCTCTAATCACTTATGAATTTAAATGCATACCGTTTAAGGCAAAGGGCCAAATGCAGCCTGGATCTAGGGGAGGAAACTCCAGTAGAAGTCTCTGGTCCAAATTCACTCAGTGGTGGTGTAAGATGGTGAGGTAAGTTACACGTCAGGATTAAATTGGCAAGAAAACTGGTACTCGAGAAAGTAGTGTAGCTTCCACTCATTCTTGGCACCCACTGAATGCCAAATTCCTCCGGCACAGTCGCATCCCAAATTTCCCTTAGGATGAAAACAACAACGAGTCCGGTGGCACCTTAAAGACTAACAGATTTGTTTGGGCATAAGCTTTTGTGAATAAAAAAACCCACTTCTTCAGATGCATGGAGTGAAAATTACAGATACAGGCATAAATATATATTGGCACATGAAGAGAAGGGGGTTACCTTACAAGTGGAGAACCAATGTTGAAGGCCAATTTAGTCAGGGTGGATGTAGTCCACTCCCAATAATTGATGAGGAGGTCAATACCAAGAGAGGGAAAATTGCTTTTGTAGTGAGCCAGCTACTCCCAGTCCCTATTCAAGTCTATTCCATTGCAGTCGACATACTACACTGACTATGGTGAGAGATTGTGCCACACACTCTCAAAGAAACTGAGGAACCACCTGATCAGCATCCTGTACAGTGAACAGGAGAAGATCAAGAATGAGCTCTCAAAACTAGAGACTCTCATACAAAACCAGCCTTCCACACAAACTTCCACATGGCTGGACTTTACAAAAACAAGACAAGCCATTTACAACGCACACTTTACTTCTCTACAGAGGAAAAAGGACAGTAAACTATCTAAACTCCTACCTGCCACAGGGGGCTACAACAGTGGTATACTTAACTCACCCAACAATATTGCTAATCTATCCAACCACACACTTAGCCCGGCAGAAGAGTCTGTCCTATCTCGGGGACTCTCTTTCTGCCCCACCACCTCCATATACATGATACAGTTCTGCGGTGATCTGGAAGCCTACTTTTGCCATCTCCTACTCATGGAATATTTTCAACACACCACTGAACAGAGCACTGACCTACAGGAACCCTCCTACCAACACTACAAGAAGAATTCTGCGTGGACTCCTCCTGACAGTCAAAATGACAGACTTGACTTCTACATAGAGTGCTTCCGCAGACGTGCACAGGCTGAAATTGTCAACAAACAGCATCACTTGCCCCATAACCTCAGCCGTACAGAACACAACGCCATCCACAGCCTCAGAAACAACTCTGACATTATAATCAAAAGGGCTGACAAAGCAGGTGCTGTTGTCATCATGAACAGGTCAGATTATGAACAGGAGGCTGCCAGGAAACTCTCCAACACCACATTCTACAGGCCACTATCCTCCGATCCCACTGAGGATTACCAAAAGAAACTACACTATCTGCTCAAGAAACTCCCTGCTACAGCATGGGAACAAATCTACAGACACACCCCTAGAGCCCCAACCATGGGTATTCTATCTGCTACCCAAGATCCATAAACCTGGAAATCCTGGACGCCCCATCATTTCAGGCATTGGCACTCTTACAGCAGGATTATCTGGTTATTTGGACTCTCTCCTCAGACCCTACACTACCAGCACTCCTAGCGATCTTTGAGACACTACAGACTTCCTGAGGAAACTACAATGCATTGGTGATCTTCCTGAAAACACCATCCTGGCCACCATGGATGTAGAAGCTCTTTACACCAATATTGCACACAAGGATAAACTACAAGCTGTCTGGAACAGTGTCCCTGATGAGGCCACGGCACACCTGGTGGCTGAGCTTTGTGACTCTGTCCTCACTCACAACCATTTCAGATTTGGGGACAACCTAAACCTTAAAGTCAGCGGCACTGCTATGGGTACCTGCATGGTCCCACAGCATGCCAACATTTTTATGGCTAACTTAGAACAACGCTTCCTCCGCTCTCGTCCCCTCGCGCCCCTCCTCTACTTACACTACACTGATGACATCTTCATCTTGTGGACCCTTGAAGAATTCCACCTGGATTTCAACAATTTCCACCCCACCATCCACCTCAGCATGGACCAATCCACAAGAGAGCCACTTCCTGGACACTACAGTGTAAATAAGTGATGGTCACACAAACACCACCCTATACCGGAAACCTACTGATCACTATATTTACCTGCATGCCTCCAGCTTCCATCCAGGACACATCACGAGGTCTGTTGTCCGCGGCCAAGCCTTGGGATGCAGCCACATTTGTTCCAGTCCCTCAGACAGGGACAAACACCTACAAGATCTCTATCAAGCATTCTTAAAACTACACTACCCACCTAGGGAAGTGAGGAAACAGACTGACAGAGTGAGACGGGTACCCAGAAATCACCTACTACAAGACAGGCCCAAGAAGGAAAATAATAGAACACCACTGGCCATCACATACAGCCCCCAGCTAAAACCTCTCCAGCGCATCATCACTGATCTACAACCTATCCTGGAAAATGATCCCCCACTCTCACAAGTTTTGGTAGGCAGGCCAATCCTTACTTACAGACAGCCTCCTAACCTGAAGCAAATACTCACCAGCAACTACACACCACACCACAGAAACACTAACCCAGGAACCAATCCCTGTAACAAACCCCGTTGCCTTCTCTGTCCCCATATCTACTCTAGTGACACCATCAGGGACTCATTCACTTGTACATCTACTAATGTGCTATATGCCATCATGTGCCAGCAATGCCCCTCTGTCATGTACAATTGGCCAAACTGGACAGTCTCTACGTAAAAGGATAAATGGACACAAATCAGACATCAGGAATCGTAACATGCAAAAGCCAATAGGAGAACACTTCAGTCTCCCTGGACACTCAATAACAGATTTAAAAGTAGCCATCTTTCAACAAAAAACCTTCCAAAACAGACTTCAAAGAGAAACTGCAGAGCTACAATTCATTTGCAAATTTAACACCATTATTTTGGGCTTGAATAGGGAGTGGGAGTGGCTGGCTCACTACAAAAGCAATTTTCCCTCTCTTGGTATTGACACCTCTTCATCAATTAGGAGTGGACCACATCCACCCTGACTGAATTGGCCCTGTCAACACTTGTTCTCCACTTGTAAGGTAACTCCCTTCTCTTCATGTGTCAGTATAATAATGCCTGTATCTGTAATTTTCACTCCATGCATCTGAAGAAGTGGGTTTTTACCCACGAAAGCTTATGCCCAAATAAATCCATTAGTCTTTAAAGTGCCACCGGACTCCTCGTTATTTTTGTGGATACAGACTAATACAGCTACCCCTCTGATACTTAGTTCCCTTAGGATGGTGCAGCTTAGCCCTCTGGGCCTGGCAGATGGCTGCACCTGCTCAGCCCTGACACTACCCTATGCCAGGTGCTGGAAGGAGTAGACGCGAGCCAGATATGCCAGGAATTTGTCCACTGACACTTACCTCACAATGGGGAAACCTCTGCCTGTGTTGACCTGGGCAGTTTCCAGCCCCTTTGCATCCAGCCTATGCAAAGGGCATAGAGAAAGCTAAAGAATCTAGGCCCCAAGGTGAGGAAGGTCCCTGGCAATTAGTAAAGAGTGACTTTGAATCACATGAACATCATAATGTTGCTGAGATGAGAATCAAGGGAGCCTCTTTGCCAATCTGTCACAAATGAGAAATTAAAGAAAAATATAACTCTCAGAAAAACAGCCCACAGTGCATTTTATATATATAGATATAGATATATAATGTAGTCTTCTGTGTGTCCCATTGCCACAGAAATACATAATGAATATTAAATCATAGATGTCAAGAATGCCTCCTTCTTGTTTTCTTTAGGCTAGAATGGTTATTTCTGAACTAGATGATCTGTTTTGCCATTGGCTCTGTGAATCACCTACTATTTGTTCCCCCTCATGTTAATTTGTTCTTTCAAATAACTAACTATAAATTAGATTCCTTGAAAAAATAATAAAATTTATGCCTGGTCTGAAAACATTCTCCAAGATAATTTTACAGAAAAAGGCATATTCTCTCGGAGGAATACTTACAAATATAAAACAAATGCACAGTGAATCCATTTAACTTTCAGTTTTTAAATTGCTTGTCACTTCTCAAACTGCTTAGTTTTAAGCAAAGGATTTTTCCCCCCACACAGCCAACCTTCCTCTGATTCATCAATGAAGTCATAATGCTGGAACTCTGAGATCACAATCATCTCTATGGCAACAGATTATGAATTCAAAAATAGCACAAAGGGCCAGAGCCAAAGCCCCCTGAAGTCAGTTGAAAAACTCCCATCAAACTTCAATGGGCTCAGAAGAAACAGAGCAGGGTAGGGGGAAAGTCTTTATTAAAATACAAATATCTTTAATAACAGCAAGAGGAAAACAGAAGATATTGATGAAGTAAATTCCTTTGTAAAAACATTTTTATTTATCAAATTTGTTCTACTATACAAGTCCCTCTTTAGCCAGTTACCACTGATACACTGTTCCATCTCAGTGAGTTTGGGGTGCTTTTGTATTGTACTTAAATATGTTCAGTGTTATTTTTTAAAGCAAAATGCAGTGTATGCTTTCATAAGCTGCACAGAAGTTATAGCTATAAAAGGAGCTATGTTTGTGTGTTAAGTGCTTTTGCACAAAACCTACACTATGAAAAATAGTATCAGCTGTTAATATTGCTTTTCTATAGATAAAAACTACTACAGCCTTCTTCTCTCCCCCAAAATAAAGTCTAAAACCAGATTTTAAATATCAGAATTTTAAGGTCAGTATTTTTCAAGGACCCTAGTGGCGTAAAGCACTCAAATGCCAGTGAAAGTCAATGGGAATTAGGCACCTGTTTCTCTTATGTAGTGTCAACCCCCTCCAATGCAGGGCTGACTAGAGGAAGGGAAAAAGGGGGCCCCTAAACCATCTGTGTAAATAAAGTGAAATGGCAAGGTGTGGGAACCTAGCAAACAGGATGTCTCAGGGCCCTCAATTTATTTCAACACATCTGCTCCCATGCAACCTCTTGTGACCAGGGGTGCCTCTGCAATGCTAACAGTTCCTCCCTTCTCACTGCATTCCCACCAGACAGGCTCACAAGCCCTTCTGGCCAGGCTTTTATTCTCGTTTTCCCAATACAGCAAACATACCACAACATAACAATCACCCTGGTGGTTAGGGTGATCAGATGTCCTGATTTTATAGGGACAGTCCCGATTTTTGGGTCTTTTTCTTATATAGGCTCCTATTGCCCCCCTTCCCCCAATCCTGATTTTTCACACTTGCTGTCTGGTCACCCTACTGGTGGTCTCCAGCTCTATCCTCACTGGGGAGGGGCATTTCCTTTTCTCCAGCTTACTACCAGGACACCTCACCCACTTATTGCCGTTTTCAGCCGCTCTAACAGTGGAACCACCTGATCCAAGCCAGGTACGCCTCCTTTGTAATCAGGGTTAGCTGGCCCTTCAAGGCAAGCTGCCTTGTTAAAATCCCTTGGAAAATCCCACCCTAAGTCATTAGTTATAGACCGACCATCTTTGTTACATGTTTTTATAGTGCCTAGCACAATGGGACAAGGGCCTCTAAGTGTTACCATAATACAAATAATGTATGGGAATTCTGAGTTCTCAGAGGCTCTTCTGCTTTGAAAAATTAAAAGCAAGAAACAAACAAAAATAAGACAACCCACTAAAAACCAAATCCCTTGCCAGCTCTGTTGTTTTAAAAAATTAGAAAATCTGCTTACAGCGTTTGTCAGTAGGAGTGTGTGCATGAAAGAGTGACCACCCTTTGATCTCTTCACTGGTAAGCACATGAAATACTGGAGTATACTGGAATATGTAGCCCAATTCATGTACACAGGTCTCTGAATTTGCTGCACAAGATTCATTACAGTGTGTCAGATGAACCCAAGTGTTCCTTTTTTAACTCTTACCCTCTAGCATGTGGAGTCTTGCAAAGTGGATATGTCTTTTAATTCAAGTGATTGATGCATTTACTTCTAAGAGAAGGTCACCGATTCTATTCCCCATGTCACATATATGTGGCAGCCATGGGTTTTGTATTTATGTAGCCAGCAGATTAGGATCTGACCATTTGATTTTGATGAGAACCCCAGAAGTCCTAGAATGAGCTGTACCGTAACAAATTAATGTGTGGGTGGTGATAGGGTTATGAAACAAAGGCAGGGGATGTGCTAAGACTGTCATATATTGTACCAGGTAGAGCTGATTTTCATAGTTACTTTGTCCCCGGTCCTATTTGTTTGTTTTCTCCCCGTTGCCTGGCATGAGATGCTAAAATTGTAAGTGCTTGGGGACAGGGACTGTCTTGTTATTAGCAGCGTATATAGTGCTTGCTACCTTACGTCCTTGATCCGTGGTGGGGGCCCTTAGGTGGGGTTTCTTATGTGTGTCTGCTTGAATATATGAGACCTGCTCCTACAC
This sequence comes from Macrochelys suwanniensis, assembly GCA_033296515.1. Lineage (NCBI taxonomy): Eukaryota > Metazoa > Chordata > Testudines > Chelydridae > Macrochelys > Macrochelys suwanniensis. The sequence continues at coordinate 85,524,715 of CM065780.1, forward strand.
AACTATATGCTGAGCTAATGAATCTGCTTTATTGAATGGAATGTCAGATCATGCTCAAGTGTTCAGTTTTCAGTTGTCTCATTCTTTGGTCACTGGTATAAAAAGATGATGATAATTTATATTAGAGTACCACCTAGAGACCCCAGCTGAGATTGGGGCCTTATTGTTCTAGATGTTGCACAAAGACATACTAAGAGACAATCCCTGCCCTGCAGAGTTTATGTTCAAAATACTACAAGACACTAGACAAAAGGTGAGAGGGAAAAGAGGCACAGGGGCTTAGATTCACAAATGGCACTATAGGCACCTAAATCCCAGATTCAGGCTCCACTGGGATTCACAAAGCCCCCCCACAGCTGCCACCAAACCCTGCAGGGACCTAAACTCACTCAGAGCCTAAATTTTTGAAGTAAAATTTTCCTAGGCTCCTGACCATGCGCACTGCAGCCCCATGCCTGGCATCTGGACTCCTAAGACCCAGAGCTATGCATGAACCCAGGGCTGTAACCAGGGTGTGGCGAGAGGGCCAGCCACTCAGGATGCAAAGTCACAGGGGAAAAAAACAGGGGGGTGGAAAAATGAGGGGAGGGGAAAGGTAGGCGGTACAAATATGCTTGAGTACCTTGGGCTCTAAAATGCCTACTTACGTCACTGCGTGAACCGAAAAAAGATAGGTGTTCCTCTGTCTGATATCTCTGCAGCACCTGATCCAGTAACTGTGTTCAGACTTCGCCTACCAGAGACAAGGCCTCCATAGATGAGCTTACACAAAATGGCCCAGGGTTGGAAGAACTGGATCCTGGTTGAAGCCAGTCTCCTGTGGATAAATAATGAAAAAATCATTGGCCAGAGAGAGAGAGAGAATGCACGATGAGAATGGTTCTGTTGCCTAGTAGTTAGACACTCACCTGGAAGGTGAGAGTGAGTACCCTAACCACGAGACTAAAAACAGAGGGAAGTCCTTCTTCCTGCCCCCAGCTTCTTGCTAAAAGAATGTAGGCACTGTACACCAAGAGAGGGTTTGCATCTGAGAACCCCAAGCAGAGAGTGAAATCTCCTCACAGCCTGGACTTAGGCACCTATATCCAAAAGAGGGACAAGGCTTAGCACACCCCTCTGAACTTGACATCTCCCATTGACTAGCTTATGCAAGGAGCCACCTTTTGTAAATCCCATTCTAAGGCACCTCTCTCCCCATGCATTGGCTAGGGAACCTAGGTGCCAAACTCAGCCTTTGTGAATCCCAGTGATTCTTTGAGGTGCATCAGGGCTCACTGTTACCACTCCTAACTCCCTTTGTGAATTCAGTCCAGAGAGGTGAAGTGACTTGCCCAAGGTCACACAGAGTGCACCAGTGTCAGAGTTGGGAGTAGAACCCTAGTCCAACACCTTATCCACCAGATCACACTACCTCCAAAGAGCACTATGACAGCCCACAGAGCCCCAGTTCCTCCAGCAGACGAAGAGCACTGAGATTTTGGAGCTGACTGGTATGCTCTCTGTGGTTCTGCCACGTACGTATTTTAGTGTACAACCCTGGTGTCAGTATATGTTGTCTGAGACTAATGTCTAGTTGCTCTTCTGCTGTGTCTGTAGCTGAGAAGCTTTAGCACTTTATCCTATTATTTTTCTTTCCTGTATGCATTATATGTTTTAATTCTGTGTTATATGAAGCATCCCCAGAGCCATGCACGAAAATGTCCATATTAATGATCATCTGTCATGAACTGTTGTATTATAAAATACAATAAAGCAAGTTTTCTAGCTTTCCGATAGATGTATGTTCTCAGGATAATGGACAATAAAAGTGCAAAACCAGGGACAAAAGACATAATTCACCACCAACAGGGTGAAATAGTTAATCAGTATTTTCCCTCTCTCTTTCTAATTATTTTTGCTGAAATTCCAATGCTCTGTTGTCACAGGCTCCCTTTTTGGGTATCTCATTACTGTATCTTTTCAGTGCTTGCCCAGGCTGTCCCAGGCAGCCTATGAAACACCAACATGTGCACCCCTATGCTTCAGCCACTATGGCTTGTCTTGGAATGAAACAATGCCCTAAGGTTTGCTTTTCAAACACTCCTCTTACTGCCCAGCTAGTGAGGTCAAAACATCTCTGCCCATAATGGACCAGTCTTCTGCTGAGTAATGAGTCTGGGATGATACATCTTTTTATATGAACCCAAAAGAATTGTAATTGTAATATTAATGCACATTCTTTATAAAAACAAAATCATATAGCAAACAAACCGACATACAAATGGTCTCCTAGGACATGAACTACATTTCCAGAAGCTACTCAGTAAGTTTGTTCATGCTACCAGAAAGCTTTACTATGAAGAAAGATAAAGAAAAGCTTCAGAAAACTGACAAACATCCACTCTTAGATATCATGGCCTGACTTGTGTTTTAGGAGCTGAGAGGCATGCTCATCAGCTGCAAGAAACAGACTCAGAGGAACCATCTGTGGCTCTCCTTTGCTCTCATCCTTAATTCTCCCCCCCACCTCCTGCCCCCCACTCCCCACCTACACCTACATCAGGAAGAGAGAGAGAGAGAGGCTAGCTGTACCTCTGTCCAGCCATCACAAGCACTTCATTAAATGTACTTTAACCCCTTTTGCATAAACAAGTTTATATGAAGGCCCAACAGCTCTGACCTGAGGTGATAGACTGGTCCTTCACTTTTGCTCTTGTGGAAGTAGTGTTATTACTTCCTATTTCTCCAGCCCTCTTTCATACTTCATCATGCATACTGCTATGTTCAGCAATCTTATAATATAGCTAAACTGGGCCAACTAAATACGTCCTCCACCTCCTTGAGTCAAAGCAATTATGAAGGTGTTGCCCCTTACACCTACTTCAACCTAAATGGCCCATCATGGTTACACCATGTATCTTTCTCAGAATAATAGTTTTTTCTCAAGGGTAGTTAGCGTTTACTCCCAGATTCAAAGTAAATTGGGTGTGCTTACTTCTCATTCAAAGAAATATTAAAAATTTCAAATATTTCACAGGGAAGTCCTACTGTTTCAGACCTATGATACAAACTAGAGCAGCGGTTCTCAAACTTCATTGCACAATGACCCCCTTCTGACAATAGAAATTACTACACAACCCCCAAGATGGGGGCACCAAAACCTGAGCCCTGCCACTCCAAGTGAGGGGGACCAAAGCTGAAGCCCAAGGGCTTCAACCCCAGGTGTGGGGCCTGTAACCTGAGCCCCGTCACCCAGGGCTGAAACCCTCAGGCTTCGGTTTCAGTTCCGAGTGGTGGGGCTTACCCTTTGGCTTTGGCCCCAGGGCCAAGCAAGTCTAACACCAGCCCTGGCGACCCCATTAAAATGGGGTTGCGACCCACTTTGGGGTCCCGACCCACAGTTTGAGAATCATTGGACTAGAGAGTTCTCTGGCCTTTTTCTTTCTCATCAGTTTTAAACATGACATATGTTTTCATTTATTTTTATTTGCACACTAAAGATTCTGTAAGTGAAATTATTTGTCCTGGAATAGAAAGAAGGAGAATTTTGATTATCTTTTCTTATTAATCTTGAGCACCAGGTCATTAGCCAAGTGGTCAGAAACCAGTTTTCAGTGCATGCAAATTTTTAGAGTATTTCATTCTATGCATCTTTAAAAAAACATACATAAATTAATTTTAACAGTAATATCTGCTGGTTTTAAAAACTGGCTGGGAATTCTATTTAGACTGTTTAGATATGTTTTTACAAGCTGAAAGGTTCTCTGTTCTGTTCCTCTTTAATATGGGAAATGAATTAAATGTAAATATATCACAGGCAGTATTTTCAGCCTCTGCAGGAGATGATGTGCATCATGTCACTTTCCAGCTGTCCCTATAGCAGTCATACGTGACTCCAAAGGGGCTCTCGCACCTTTCTTGTCCTGAAAGATGGGTTGGTTTGATAGGGATCTTTGATGGAAGGGGTGGGGTACAACAAGGTATAATGATGAAAAGTATGAGGATCCTAGAGGGTCTCTCCCTGCCCTCTAAAGGCTGTATCTCCAAATGACCGTCACATCTAGTACATAGAGATTATTTTGTTTTGAGACTGAGCTCTGACATGTACTATTGATTGCCGTGATTAGTGGCTGTCATGCAACCTTATGGTAGCTCTTTTCTCTTTCCCTGAATAGTTTTCTATATAAGAAAAAACAAAAGTTACCAAGAGTCAGTAGGCTGAGCTAGGTGAAATTTAGTATTTTCACGTGCTGATATTTACACAAACTAAAATATGATTTTCACTCTGCCTTTATGTGGGGGTGGGATGGGGGTAATTTCCCTCTATGAGGTTGTCCTGAAAACGTAGACATTTTATTCCATGAAACTTATTTAGGAATATTGCTGCTTTTATCCTATATAAAATTAATAGCACATAAACTGTTGTCTCATGTACTGATATGATGGTGTGATTTCCTTATCGAAAACAGCATCCCGGTGGATTAAAAGTAATACAAAATTCCAATATCTTCTGTGATTTTTCCCTCCCATGCTCTCCTGCCTCCCACTCTGGATATTTGTATGAAATCAGCATGAATGGGGCAGTAGACCTGCATATTTGAGAGCACACTGACACTAGTGTTATCCTGTTGATCGTCTCAGAGCTCACTCTGCCATCAATCAGACCTCTCAGTCACTGACTCCTGTAATCTTTAAAATGACCCCGTCCTGAACAGAAACAACTGGTAGTTTTAATTTGTCTAGTGTTTTTACTAAGGACATAGTAATCAGTCATCAATAATGGAGATGAGACCATCAAATTAATTTTACTATGAATTTGACTTTGATTGAACCCTGACTCCAAAGTGGATAGGCCCAGGTCCACAATTATTACACCACTTAGCCTTTTAAATGATATGTCTTTCTAATGACCTGCTAAACTCCTTCAGCTCCTAGTTGTATTTGCATACTGGGGAAAATGCCTTGATTCATATCCCTTCAGGAAGGATGTGACACTTTTCTATTAACCTGAACTCTTTGATTAAGGGAACTGGAGTTGTGTTGCTAGGGATACAAGAAAGAGCAGAATACTGTAGCCACCGCTGTGCTGGAAGATTACCTCTATGATTATAAAGCGAAAACAAGAATAATCAATTTTGTTGCACAGATTCAGGCAACTGTCAAACTGTTCACTGCAAAAGAATGACACAAGATTGATACTTCCATATTAAATCCATTGTAGACAATAAGCTTCCACCCAGCAAGCTAGAAGAGATGCAAAATTGCCACAATGTTGAGCATTATAATTGAACAAAATACAGTTAATAGCATTGAACAGCACAGCAATTGTTTTCTAATCTCAAAAAGCAAAAGTTTTAACTCTCCCAAATTCAGTGTTTCAAAAAGCTCCAGATTTTGAGGTTTTAAAAAAACAGTAGCTACTGCTGATCTTTTCTGGTTCCTTTGCCTAGCATAAGAAATATAAATAAGTATAATCTTTTGTTGATAGTAAGGTTGATATACTAGGGAATAATGAATTACATTATAGGATGTACCCTACAATGCTGCATAGTCTTGCCCCAGTTCGAGATTTCATATCAGCAATCCTAGACTGAGCCACACTTGCAATTGTGGGTGGTTAGAAATAAAGGAAGATCAGATTTATGGGTAAAATCCTGGCCCCATTGAGGTTAATGTTAAAACTCCCATGCTTGAAACAGCCTGTGATGGAGTAGACAAACCCCACACTGACCAAGAAGGGGTTAATGAAAGCTTGTGGGCTCAATCAGTCCCACCTCACTACACCTGGGAGAGGTGTCAAGCTTGGCGAGAGAGGTTAAAAGGGGGAAAGCTCAGCAGTGACTGACTGGGATAGGATTTTTTTTTTCTGGTGGTTTGAAGGATGGCCTCGCTGAGGCCAGGAGCTATACACAGACTGCTAGATGCCAGAGCCTCCTTAGGGGCAGGTAGGCCTGGTATGGGAACTTTTGTATTTGCTCTGTTTCTTCTGGCTAATGTGCTTTCCTTTTGGACCTGGGGGCTGAGTTTGTTGCTCTCTGTAGGCCCTGCTTAAAGTTGGAGTATGAGCATAATAGCCAGTGGCTGCCAGCAATACATGTGTTGATTTGACATTATTGGAGCTCATGTAGTAATTTGTCACAGGATCTGAAATGACTTTGATTGCTTGAACAAGGGGATCACCAGGCTACATCAGCCATCAGTGAACCTGCTAATTAAAAAATTAAAATAAATGCCAATCTACCTATGCAGGAAAGAAGTGAGACGAAAACAACTGCCCTTCATCACTGATCGCCTCTCAATGTGTGCTAAGGCCTTAGCAACACATAAGTTGCACTAGCTCACATAAAAGTGGCTTTAAAATGAACCCATGCAAACCCTATTGTGGACACACTTGTATTTAAAACTTGTTGTATCATATTAGTTTGTGATTGTACATTTACCAATGCAAGCTACACTGCTATCAGTAAAGTGATTGAAGTGTGTCTGTCTGCATTTTACATTGGTTTAACTAAACTGGGTGGTAGGACCATACCTTCAGTTAAAGTGGTGCGACTTTGTGTGTAGAGCAGGCCTTCACTACCATGAAATCCACAATTAATGATTGGGCACAGGGTTCTTGCCTTGGGAAATCCTTGCAGTAATAGAATATGACTGACACACTACATCAACTTGTTTTAAGTTAATGTAGTAAAGCCCACTCCAGGATTATTTTTTTTCAGCTGTGAGGGAATGGCCAAACACAAAACATATTCATAGATGTTACCACAGGGAGCAATAACTGATGCTAGTGAAAGTGTAGTCAACTGCTGTTCTGTATGGTCAGACCTAGATTTCCAGCCATCTGGACATGATTATATCTATATTATTTAGCTATTCAAATTTGTATTTGAATTAGAAAAAAATTATGATCTGGTCTTGGCTTTGGCTCATACTCTGACTTCTGGTGCCATAATTTACATTAAAGGACCAACTAAACATAAAACACCAAGTGCAAGTCAGACAGATGGGAAAACAAGAGGACAGAACAGAAAACCCTGGCACAGTAGTCCATAATGGATCGAGCAAAATGCAGAGAAATGCCTTTAGCCAATCACAACAGCAACAGTATTTTGTTTTAATCTACCTGAGTATGAGACCTGATCTTGAAAATTAGGATAATGATGCTTTCTTGTTGAGCAATCTCAGCTGCCCAGGGGCAAGTGATCAGAGCACCTTTTTCCCCCTTCAGTTTGCTTAATTGGTCATGAGATTCTGGACTTTAAGCCTGTCACTAGCCGAAGCTGAATATTGCTCATGCTGCTCCTCATATTTATTTACCTAAGATTATGTAGGTTTAATGTGAGGGAGAAGAAAGCAACATTTCTCTGGAAGGCTGAATTAGAAAACAATGGCTGCTCTTTGAAGTGAGGTGGTGGTGGTGGTGGTGAGGCTGTCCTGTAAATGGTATGGGGCAGCAATCGCCTTTGGCTGCCTTGCTGGCAGTTTGTTCACTGATCCATCTACCTACCTCTATCGGGAATATTAACAACCTTGCAAATCACTGAGCAGCTTTCAAAGTGTTGTCAGGTCATTTTTTAAAATAATATCTCAAAAATGTCCCCATCTCACAACCAAATGTAGACTCTTGTCTCCTCCCTCCCTCCACACACACACTCCCAAGCCAACAACAACAATAAAACCACCATGATCTGAAAGGCAGGATTGTTTCTGTACCATTTGCAGTTTTAAGAATCACTAGCTTGTTAGTTCTCAGGGCTAGGAATGGGTACTTTAAACCACTGGAACATTAGGAATCCCCTCTTTTTTTTTAACAAGTGCAGTACTTTTTTTGATGAGAGCAAAGATATCAGACCTTACACATCACATTGAGTTATAGAAAAGATATTTTGGATTATTTCTAAAGGGTTCTAATTTTTTTTTTATTAACATTTTGCTTCCTCCAACACTTCTACACTTGAACTCTTGGTACTAAAGCTACCTGGCTTAACGGATAGGGTGCTATGAAGAAACAATCCATGCTTTTTTTCCAAAGCATTTCTAAAATAGCTGTTCTGTACACAATTCGGCACAAACAAATCCATCTTCATACAGTATAGCATAAAGCTTTTATTGGCACTCTTTTGCAATGACCAACCTAACCCATTTGTGCCTTTACATAACTCAAGTAACATGTCCATCACAAATTCATGCAGTGAAATCTGGGTACCACACCATCACATCACATTCCTCACTCCTGAAATAAATCTATAGAAATATATATAGGGTATGATACCTATTGGCCTGTAAGAGGAAAAACTCCCAAGGGAAATGGTGTAAGAGCTATCACTTGGCACATTAAAATTAGACTAGACAGAATACTAGTAAATCTGAAGTGTGCATATCCCTACTAGCAAGAAGCTGTATAGTGTGTGTGGATACGCACAATATATTTTATTATCATTTGTCATGTATATAATATATTGCAGTTGCATAAGAAGCATGGTACCTTGCAGGGCTGTTTGAAAAAGTGAATCTCCATCCTGTGGGAAATGCCAATATTTTAACATTTGCTTTCATCCCAAAACAGGACAAAAAGTTGAAATATCAAAAATTTTCACAGAAAAAAATTCTGAGAAACTTCATTGGAAATGACAATGTAAAATTTGGATATTTTCAATGCAAAGGAAACAGTTCATTTAGAATGTCAACATTTTATACACTTTCCACATTTTTAAAATATCAACATTTTCAGTGTTTTGAAACATCGACATATTGATTCAAAACAAAATATTTTGGTTTTAATTTTTCCACCAAAAATTGAAAAGTTTTTCAAAATTGACATTTCCCTGGAAAAAATTCTGTTTTAATGAGCTGCTGTATTTTGTTGGGAAAATGTGTTGGTCAAAAAATGTCTACCAGCTCAAGTACCTTGCAATCTAAGGAACTGCCCATGAAAGTCAATGGGAGTTTTCCTGTAGATTTCAGTGGGTGCAGGATTTGGCTCTAATACAGAGACAAATGAGATGGGAAAACAATTCAAACAGAAGAGGCTGAGGAGACCATGTCACTGTGAGGATGAGCACTAACAGATTTTGTGAAAGCCTGATATGTTTTGTATATATTGGTATGCTTACATAGCAATAGGATGCATTATAAACAATAAAACACTATGTGTAAGAGAATAGTGGTCACAGAAACAAAAAAACAAAACAGTACATAGCAGTATAATACTATTTTTAACAATACGACTGAAACAAAAATGGAAAAACTTTCCTTCTTTTAATTCCATTATTCTGTGCATAGAAGTCCTTAGCATTCCACTCTGAAGTCTCCTTTTAAATAAATCTTAGAGCTTTCAAGTCTCATTATTGTGCAGGAAGCCTGCCATGTCTGAGGGTTAAAACTTCCATCAGCTGCTAATTCACTAGTTGAGAAAAAAAATTTAGCTATGAAACTGATAGCACTGAATTGACTTTTGAGAGGTTTAAAAGTGAAATACCTGTAGTTTTACATAATGTTGCTTTGCTAAAGAAAGCTTTGGAGGCAAAAAAATAACTCTGAAGTTCTCTGATTCATGTAATCTGTGGGGACTTCAGATCTAAGGAAAATGATGAAAGCCTAGTAACGTTGTTTTGTTCTGAGAGTTGCAAGGTGATTGCAGGTTCAAACTGAATGTCATCAGGTCATATGTGCATTAGCTTTAGTTGGATGGACTCCTCAAACAGTAATAATTCTTCATGACTTTGACAAATTTATGGGTTGTTCTAATTCACGCTGAGTGATTCAAGCTGGAGGTGGCTGGGTACAGTTGTAGTTTGCATATACCACCTTATTATATCTTACTGGAAATCTAGAAAATTGCCAGTGATCAAGATTGGTATTCCCGAACAATCAGGATTGTAGCATCTGAAAGGGAAGTGGTGGCAGTGTTTTCTCAGAGACTAGATTAATTAGTCCAGTAGTCGCTACTCTTGTACTAAGTGTTTTGTCTGCCTCAGGCAGATGAACTAACCATGTAAGCAGCAGTTGTGAGGAGTCTCATGAATTCTTCATTTCCTCCATTCTTTCTTACCTTCTTCTTTCCCTTTCTTTTTATGTTTCTGCTTTGGGCCAGTTTCAGGTGTGTCTTAAACCAGGTAACAAAATCTCATTTATATACTACTTAAAATATAGGATCACATAATGCTGTCATGGATAGTAAGGAGAGGATGGATGGTCTTGTGGCTGAAGTCCTGGACTGGGAGTCAGACTTAGGTCCTATTTCTGTCTCTGCCATGGACATCTTGTGTCACCTTGGGAAAGTCACTTTACCTCTCTGTGCTTCAGTTTTCCCTTCTGTCTAATGGAGCTGTTACTACTTCCTTGGCTAACAGGAATTTGTATAGCATCTTTTTTAATAAAGAACGTTGAGATAATACTCTACATGCATATAGTGTTCTTCTAGCCCGAATCTCATTCAACTTTCACCAGTTTAATATCAGTGTAATTCCATTGACTTCATTAAAAAATATTCCTGATTTACAACAAAGTAATCAAGGTCAGACTCTGGCTTTTCATTGATAGATCACAAATGTTTTACCAAGATGGATAAGCATTATTAATCCCATTTTACAGAAAAGTAACTAGAGGCCCAGAAAGGTTGAGATCAGCATTTCCAAGAGTGACTTGTCATTTTTTGTGCTTCAGTTTTTGGGGTGCCCAACCTGAAACACAAGACCTGTCTTTCAGAAGTGCTGGGCACCCACAGCTCCTGTTAAAATCAATGGGAACTGTGAACATTCAACAGCTGTGAAAGTCAGGCCTGTGATACCTCAAGGTAGGTACCTTTTTGGACTGATGAAATCAACATTTTTTGGGTCATTAAAAAACAAGGGCTCAAGTATCTGCTATTCAAAGTCCATCAAATTCAAAGGCATTTAAAACAAAACAAAACCCCAAAATAAAAATATCCCCCAGGCTTTTCATAGGTCTATATGCTCCGTTAATATCACATACAATGTTTTCTATTTGCTGACATAACTTTGCTGCCTCCACTCCAGCATTTTACTGAAATGGTGCCTCTATAGTTAAGTCCTTCTGTGGGGTTCCATCTCACTCATTTATTTAAGGAAAGCTATTCATTGTATATATTCAGCACTGTGATCACACAGTGTTGGGCTGCCAAATCTTACAAAGAGGAACACAGAGATCCCAAGTCAATGGGTGTGCATCCCATGTGACTATCTGGATTTTCTGTAGCTGTGAATATGTCTGAGACAAGGAGAATGCTACCTCCTTCCCCTGATTTGATTTTACATCCATCTCAGGACCCCAGATGGTAATGAATTCAATAGCACACATGTTAATTCAAAGTCATTCTATCCCACATGCTGTAACTTTGGCTCTGTTTCAGCTGCATTGGCTGTCAGTTGCAGCGGGAATAGATTTTAAGATCTATCTGGCACATCAAATTCATCATTGTCTTGCTCCTGTGGTTGAGGTTGAATATAAAATTATTGTTTCTTTGTGTTCATTAGATGCATGTCAGTTAAGTGTTGCTAGAATTCATCCTGCTAGTAAAAATTTTGGCTAAACAGCTCAGCATCTAGATGCCTCTGGCTCTGGTATTAAGGACTGCTGATAAAAGGATATTTTCATTTCTAAAGGCTTATTCAGTGTAATGGTTGTTTTAATTGTGTTTTATGTGAAGTTCCTTGGGATGCGTACATAATAGACGCTATAAAATAAAGATTGGATTGGACTGGCAGAACAGTGACAGAAGCCCCATACGAAAGCTGTCTTGAATCAGACCATTATAACAGGGTCTGAGCATTGCAGTTTTCAATCGTGTCAGCCCCTTTATCTGTTTGAGCACAATGATTACTCAAATGCATATTAAAAAACCACAAGAAATACTATAGTTTTTTTCTTTCACGAGTGAGAATTCAATAAACATGGTTGTCAGAGCTATTAGTGACCTCTCACTTAAATAGATCTCAGTGCAAAAATAAGAGGAATCTTTTTTTATTTTTTATTTTAAAGCTCATTTAAATAACCCCTTTGAAGATCAGACTTTTTGTGGGAGGAGAAAATTCCTTTGGAGTCCACTTTGGCTGTGGAATTCGCTTGGGTGCAGCAGAGGCTGGATTTGTTGACCCTGGGGATAAGCTGCAAGACTCACTTGTTTTCCCAGATTGATGCAGGGGAGTTTGTTTTGGTGCTTGGGAGGTTTTTCAGGAAGACTGGATATTTTATGGTTGCCTTAAAATGATTTGGTTGAAGTATGTATTTAGAATTGTACTGTGCCTATCAAATCTGAGAGACTCAACTGAAAAAAAAAAATCTTTGCAAAGCAGTGAATTGGTGCCAGATTGTGCTGCTTACTTTTTGTATCTTTTCTTTCATTTAAAGAGACAGTCAGACTTTTAAGGCCCCCAAATTTTCCTTCTAACAGCAACACTAGCCATATAGTGAAACAATACATAGGGAGTATGTAGTCATGTTTCTTATCTATGAATACTGGGGCTTACAACTGTGCAGTGCCATAGCTCTATACCGTGTATTAGGATAGTTGTTTTGACAGTCAGAAAATTAAACTGATTGATTACAAGGGAAATAGAGGATTTTGATTTCACAGGAAAAAAATGAGGGAGGAGTTCAAGCTATTTATCTGCTGTATCATTAATTTCCAAATTTCCTCTATAATGAGATGGGGGTATTGTATGCAATTCGGTAGCAATGCAGCCTGTATTGCAACAGAATGTTTTCACTGAGTGGATTTCACTAATGCTGCCAGTGGGGCTTGCTTTTGTAGGGTTTTTTCTAGTGATCTACAAAATCTGATTTAGGAAAAACTCCCCTGTGCCTCCCTTTATTTTGGCTTCAATCCTGCAGCTGCGCAGACAACTGCCTATCCAAAATGTGCAGGATCAAGTCCTTGGCTAGTTTTGCATCTTCTAATGGCATTTTAACACGAAGAGGGCAGCACATCCGTCTTGCATAGATTTCTGTGGAGCTGTGCTTAAATTTTCTTTCACTACGTTGGATATGGGAGACAGACAGGGTTCCTCTTCAAGGAAAAAATATCTTGAATTGCTAGTGAAATCTAGGACAAACTCATCTCCAAGAGACCTGCCCACTCAGCTCCTCATTCCCGGCAAGAGAGCAGATCCTATTGTGAAACCAGGGCCAGCTCTAGCTTTTTTGCCGCCCCAAGCAGCCAAAAAAAAACCAAAAAAAACCGTGGCTGGAGAGCTGCCAAAGCAAAAAAAACACCTGCCCTTGAAATGTGCCGCCCCAAGAATGGCCGGAATGCCGCCCCTTCAGATGTGCCGCCCCAAGCACCTGCTTCCTTTGCTGGTGCCTGGAGCCAGCCCTGTGTGAAACTCCAATACCTGTCCTTCTGTGTTGGTAGTGCATGGGGTGTAGATACCCCCAAGGATCGATACAGATCCCAAGGAGAGGAAGGAAATGGGCCAGCTGGACTCACATCTGGCTTCTGCTATAAAAAGGATCTGATTTCAGAGGCCTCGGATCAGGTGTTGGGGGAAGGAAGCTCCCCTTGGGGGAAGAGCGCTGTGATCTGAAGGAGCCTGTGAGTTGGTAGGGTCAATAACCTTGGCAAGTAAAAGGTACCTTTGATCAGTGGCAGGTGATGGAGCAAGTCAGACCGTAATCTTTGTTTGGGTGTGACTGCAGTAAGCTACAGGGGGACCTCTGAGGGTTGAAACTCTTGTGGGGTGAATTACTCAGGCAAACAAAAAGAATAAACTTTCTTATTAACCTTACCCAAAGGTTCAAGTGCACCTCCTTAAAGGGGGAGGTGGCTGCTTTGTGAGATAAGCAAGCCTTCAAACTTAAAATGTCTATGTCTCTCTCTTTGGGGATTTATACTATTTCTGGTCTCTTTTCGGCTAATAGTTCAGCTAGCACTGAGTGTTTGCTTATGCATGTGTTCTTAGTTTAGAATTCTCTGCTTCAGCTTGCTGGACTGGCCTCCATAGAGGATCATCCTACCTTAGATAGGGATGAGTACCACAGTCACCTGTGTCTTTAAGTAACAGCAATATTGCCACCCCTGAGTGGTCAAAAATCATGTCAGTCCTTCCCCCCCCCCCCCCCCCGCAAAAAAAAAAGACTTGAAAAAAATGCAGGATTTGTTTTATTTGCTTCTGGTTTCTGGGTTTTTAGGGTACACATGAGTCATGTTTTCAAGCTTCCCTCTACCATCACGAGAGCTAGGAGCTTACGTTTTTTAATGAAAATGGAGATTCTCTCCTAATCAGATGTCTCCAAAAGCTGGGGCTTTAAGATCAAATGCTGCAAAACATGTAACAAAATTGTGAGAATTAACAACACCGTGAGCCATATAGGGTGACCAGACAGCAAATGTGAAAAATCGGGACAGGGTGGGGAGTAATAGGAGCCTATATAAGAAAAAGACCCAAAAATCGTGACTGTCCCTATAAAATCGGGACATCTGGTCACCCTAGGGCCATATAAAATCTATGCAATAAGATTCCAGGATTTTCACTGTGTCACTCTAAAGCCTAGAATATCTGAGTCAATGAGGGAGGATGGAAACAGCTGCATGCATGGCTGAGACAATTCATCCTGGTGATATTCTATCATTGGGATTCACAGTCTGAAACTGTCCAGTTTTAAAGTTCAGCCATTTTGACTTTATGAATTATACCCATGTGGTATACAGCTACAATAAGACGTGTATCTATGCCATGCCAAGAGACCATTGTGATATTAGAGGTAACTCTCCCAATCACCATCTGTACTCTACAGCTAATTTGCATACAACAATTTCGTTGGTTGTATGAAGCAGACTGCACAGATGGTGGATTACGTGACCCAACTGCCACATCTGTGTGACAGCACGAGCTTTCAGCTAACTAGTATCATGATAGACTTGATATGAAAACAATTTATCTAATAATTAACCAGAATGGGCAAATACTATACAATAGTGCAAGACTGTCCATCAGTTAAGACCCAATGCTATTAAATAGTCTACAGAATAACAGTACTGTATCGGCTTTATTAAAACCAAGGTGGCAATGGCAGCAACAGTACAAAATCCATCCTAATCTTAACACAGTCCTAGAGGCTTAACAAATTCCATCAGTTCTGCAATGGGTTTCCACAGAATAGGACTGAGTTCTTATTTGGGGTTTAATGTTTCTTTTTTAAAGTCACTGTTTTTCTACAAAACAGGAGGAGTTTTACAGCTCCAGGACTTTAGATATCTTAAGCTAAATAAAATTCTTTGTCAAACATGGCACAAGGGTCAAACCTCTTTCTTTATACAAATATAATAATGCAAGCCAGGACAATCTGCCAACTAGCCTGCCACAAAACTCTCATGTTGTGAATGTCATTTGCCAGGGTGTGGCGTTCCCTCACACATGGCGTATGGTGACTGTCTCATTCACTATGTCCCTATGTGGCTCCTCACTGAGGCATGAATATTTCATTGATGACTCAGTCATGTTCTTCTGCTGCATTTGAGTGTCTTCCTGCTGAGAGATGACTCTCTTTTTTTTGACATTTTTGCCTACTGATGTGAACACTTTGGGCCTTTTTTCCCTGTGGTCTTGTGTGCAATATATAGGATCTGAACTGTACCTGTCACAAGCTGCCAAATAATTCATAAAGTGTAGGGGACATAACCTCTGAAGAGTATCTATTTGGTGTTCTTGTGTGCTGGTGTTTTCTTGCAACTCTTCCATTAGCAGATTGTCAGTATATCTTAACAATTGGATAAACCTGTCCGGCTCTTCAGCAGCCTCATTTCTGCATGGTAATTGCACACCACTTAATCATCTGTAGGGGTGGACGATCTCTTATGTCCAATACAGCCTTCATTTTAATTGTATTTGGGACTGCAGGACTTGGAGCAGGGACATACTGAGTCATCTCTTGGCTCAAACCAAGTCTATTTTGCCCTTCACCTCTTAATATCTACTGTAGCAAACTGTGTATTGTGAATAGCACTAGTGTTCCAGCAGTAGTCACACTGGTGCCAAATACAGAGGTAAAATAACCTCCCTGCTCCTAATCAAGATTCTTTTATGTATCCAAGGATCACATTAGCCCATTTGGCCACAGCATCACAATGGGAGTTTATATTCAGCTGATTCTCCAGCATCACCCCAAATATTTTTCAGTCACTGCTTTGCAGGATAAAGTCCCCCACTGAGTATGTATGACCTACATTCTTTGTTCCTAAATGCATACCTTTACATTTAGCCATATTAAAATGCATATTGTTTGCTTGTGTCAGCCTATTGAGAAATCCAGATCGCTCTGTATTAGTGTAGGGGACATAACCTCTGACAATGTGCTCACCATTTGCCACTCCCCCAATTTTTGTGTCATCTGCAGACTTTATCAGCGATTATTTTATATTCCAGGTTATTAATAAATATTTGAATTAGCCTAAGGCCAAGAACTGATCCCTTGGAACTCCACTAGAAACACACCCACACATTGATTTCCCCATTTACAATTAAATTTTGAGACCTGTCAGTTAGCCAGTTTTAATCCATTTAATGTGTGTCATGTTGATTTTACCTTTCTAGTTTTTTAATCAAAATGTCCCATGATACCATGTCATGCCTTACAGAAGTCTAGGTATATTACATTAAAACTATTATCTTTATCAATCAAACTTGTAATCGCATAAAAAATCTAGTTACTTTAACAGGATCTATTTTGCATGAACACATGTTGATTGGCATTAATTAGATTACCCTCCTTTAATTATTTATTAATGGAGTCCTGTATCACCTGGTCCATTATCTTGACTGGGTTCAATGTCAGACTGACAGGCATAAAAACACCTTGGTCATCCCATTTACCCTTTTTAAATATTGGTACATTCGCTTTCTTTGAGTCTTCTTGAAGTCCCTATGTTGCTCTAACCTGTGACGGGGGCAGGCACAGATCTATTATTAGCCAAAATCTCTATCATGAGAATCAAAGAGCCATATCTGGGAATTGTAGGCTGCAAGAAGGCATGCTGAGAAGGAGTGACGGGAAATATATGGAGCAGCCTTCCCTCAGAACGGGATGGTGATAAATTGTATGGTCAATTACTTGACCACACTTTTCCCCTGCTGTTATGGTTCCTCTCAATTAATTAGCCTCTTAAGGTTGGTATAGGCACTTCCACCTTATCATGTTTCTCTGACTGTATAAATATCTGTCCACTGTATGTTCCATTCCATGCATCCGATGAAGTGGGTTCTAACCCACGAAAGCTTATGCTGATATAAATTTGTTCGTCTCTAAGGTGCCACAAGTATTTCTTTCTTTCTTATTTTCTTTTTGCTGACACAGACTAACACGGCTACTACACTGTAACACTTTTGAATATATTTCATAATGAACCAGAGGCCAAATAACCAATGTCAGTCAGGTTATTGCTCTAAGCCAATAATATAGTACAGGAAAAAGGTTCAATAAGGTGCCAGTCTCCAGAAGCAGTCTTGGTCAGCGATGTTGCATTCACTTTACACAAAAGGTGTTCTCCCAAAGTTGCTCATTTCAGCTGGTATTGTTAATATGATGATTTTACAAGTTACACATTTCTTCACACCACTAAAATCCAACCCATCAGTTTGTCCCCGTTCCTAACTTCTTGTTCTGTTTCTTCCTTTTCTTTGTTTTGGCTATTAGCGTTCCAGATACTGGTCCATGAAGGTACTTCCCTAGCTTGTACTAAGACATAGGACAAATGTATCTTGATTTTGACAAGTTTCCTAGCTGCTTCAGCAAATGCAAGTTGCTATGGGATACTTAGCATAAGTGGACAGGTTATGGTGTAACACCGACAGACTCTAGTCATCAGCGGGCAGGATCGAATCTGGCCCCTCTAGAGCTTAATGCATGAGCCTCTACTGCATGAGCTAAAAGCCACATGGCCCTTAGCTAAGGCTGTAGAGCAGACTCATTAATCTCTAAGTGGTTTCAGTATCACTAGATGTGACAGAACACCACACCCAGGAGGTGTATGGGTTTCAATGGCATAGGCCAGTTTAGGGTATATCACTGTTACAATATTTGTGCTTAATGTTACTAGTGCTTAATGCATCCTTGTGTGTATAAGGTATGGATAATATATACTATATGTATGATATGGGTAATACATATTATTATGATATATATGCTAGCCAGCATATATTAGTCAACAGGGGAATGGGTAGAGAGAGACTAGACCAGTTGGAGGTCTATGTCTACACTTCAGCTGGGAGTGAGCCTCCCAGCCCCGACAGACAGCTAGCACACTAAAATAGCACTTTGTGACTCAGAAGGGTGGGCTTGAGCATGAGCTACCAACTCCCTGAGTCTAAGTGGCTAACTCAAGTCTCCATTGGAGTGGCATCATCCACCATGCTATTTTTAGCATGCTACCTCAAGCCCTGCTAGCACAAGTCTCTCCACCCAGGCTGGGAAGCTTGCTCTCAGCTGCAGCATAGACATATTCCCAGATGATGTCTAGGAGGAAGCCTGTAGGTTGTTGAAGGTCTGAGAGGCAGGACATAGAAAGAAACCCAGAGATGGGGTAGGCTGCAGTGGAATCAGAGACTGCGTATGAGCCCTGTCCTGAAGAATGGAGACTCTCACCTTCATCCCAAAGCAGCATTCTTTGGCCTGGAATGAAGTGGTATGGTGTGGGGTTGAAGCTTGGTGTGTGGACTTGCACTCATTTAGGGGTCCTACTCTAGGTTGGTGTTTCTGGGAAATGAGGTGGGGGGACACATAAGAATGGCCATACTGGCTCAGACCAATGATCCATCTAGCTCAGTATCCTGTCTTCTGACAGTGGGTGGTGCCAGACGCTTCAGAGGGAATGAACAGAACAGGACAGTTATCAAGTGATCCATTCCTGTCGTCCAATCCCAGTCTCTGGCAGTTGGCGTTTAGGAACACCCAGAGCATGTCTCCCTGATCATCTTGGCTAATAGCCATTGATTGACCTATCCTCCATGAACTTACCTAATTCCTTTTTGAACCCAGTGAAGCCCCACATTTCTTTCACCTCCATGTGCATGTTACTCTGAATTATGTTTGGATGGAGGGATAAACTACCAAATTCTGAGGCAGCAAGATTGGGGCACCGAGGTGAGGCAGCTAAGGCACAGCTAAGTTCTGAGGCTAAAAGTCTGATCCATGACAATCTTATACATCTTATCCTAGCTTATGTACAAGAAATGCAGATGCTCTTTCCCATATACAGTAACTATCTAATCTCTTAAATTCCTAGCAAATCCTTGACCTCAATAATATACTCAATGACTGATACCTAGAGGTACTTTCTAGTCCACTTGTAACAGAGGAGGATGTTAGACAATATCTGAGTGATAAACGTTTTTAAAAGAAGCAGGCCTGGATAATTTACACCTAAGAGTCCTAAAAGTTGTCTGAGAAGATCATTGGGCTGCTGATATTAATTTGTAATACTCTTGGAGTATTGGGGAAATTACAGAAGACTGGATGATTGGTAATGTGTCAATATTCAAAAAGGGCAAGTGAGATGATCTGGGTAACTATAGGTCAGTTAGCCTGACATCAGTGCTGAGCAAAATAATGGAAAAAATATCAGATTCAAATGACAAAGAATTAAAGGTTGGGGAGAGATTTAATGCCCAATTCAACATGGCTTTAAGGAAAATAGGTCTTCTCAAAAAATGAAACCAGGTCTGTTTGACAAGTTTAAAAGTTTGCTTGATAAAGGTAACTGTGTAGATGTAATATACAGTACTTAGCCTTTCATAAGGCATTTCATTAAGTACCACACAACATTCTCATTTAAAAATTAGTACTATACAACATCAGCAAAGCACATGTTAAATGTATTTTTATGGGGAGAAAATATCAGGTGCTAAAGGTCTCTGTATTCTAGCACAGAAAGGCATAACAAGTAGCAATGGCAAGCAGTTAATATAATATATGGAGATATGCTTATCTCCTAAAACTGGAAAGACCTTGAAAGGTCATTGAGTCCAGTCCCCTGCCTTCACTAGCAGGACCAAGTACTGTCCCCTAACAGATTTTTTTTTTGCCCCAGATCCCTAAATGGCCCCCTCAGTGATTGAACTCACAACCCTGGGTTTAGCAGGCCAATGCTCAAATCACTGAGCTATCCCCCCCAAAGCCAGACACTCAAATTAGAAATGATGCACAGAGTTCTAACAGGGAGGGTGATTAACCATTGCAGCAAACTACCAAAGGAAGCAGTATATTCACTGTCTCTTGAAGTCTTCAGATCAAGACTTGGTGCCTTTCTGGAAGTTATGCTTTAGCCAAATGCAAGTTACTGGGCTCAGTACAGGAATGACTGAATGAAAGTTAATGGCCTGCGAGATACAAAGTCATACCAGATCTAGCTTTAAACTCTATGAATATGAATCTATCTTGTTGTAATAGGTTCCACAGGTTAATTATGTAGTGTGTAGAACAAACTATTTATTTTTATCATGCCTACATTTATTGAGTTTCAGTTTTATTGGATGTCCTGTTCTAGCAAAGGATAATTAGAAGGGCCAGGACAAACTGGTCTGTACCATTCATTATTCTGAATGCTGTCTGTGCCCCTTCTGCAATATGACCAGTCATAATTCCTGCATGCATGGAGGTCTCAATTTTTGTTGTCTCTCTCCAAACCCCTGTGTAAAAAGAAGAGTGACTTTGAATTAATGGAGTCAAACTCCTTTGCATGTCCATGCCAGACCATTGCTGCTTTTCATCGTTCTCCATATCTCTTCCCCACCCTCCCATGACATAACTAGAAAGAGACAAGAGAGAATACATGCTATAGTGCCAGCAAAATGAAACAATCTATTACATGAAGAATTGGAGTGATTTAGGATTGTCAGGTTTTGTCCAGATAAACTGAGATACTATGGGCAGAGAATATCCTTTTTGTAAATTGCTGTTGGAAAATCAGAACTTGTTTTTGTTCTAATCTAGTTCAAATGTGCAGATTTTTATCTTTAAATCCAGTTCTCTGGTCATTGGCCTGTTGAGTCACCTTTATATCCGGGCAGGATATAGCTCTGGCCTGTGAAATACAATCTGCAGCTTGTTGTTCGTCACTTACATCAATGAACATCATAATTCTAATTCAGGTTCTTTAGTCTGAAGTCAGCCAGGCTACTTAATCTTATAGTAGAGCTACACAATAAAACCCTCTCAGCCTAATGGGTTCAGGCATATCTTTCTTTGGCTGATCTCCAGGAATTGATTGGTGATTTGTTGGGGTTTTTTCTGCCTTTAACTAAGAGAATTTACTTAAAGCAAAAGACTTTTCATCTACAGGGAAGGAGAATTTTATCCAGAATACTCCCTCTGCCCAACCCCACTGTGCATCCTTGCGTGAGGTCAGTCCTTCCCCACTCTTGCAGGAGCACCCTCTCCTTACACAACCCATCTCCATTGCAGGGAAGCCACCTCCATTGCTGCTGGTTCCCCAGATGACTGTCAGGGTAGGAACTGGTTGTAGGGGGAAAGGGAGAGCTTGTCAAGGGTGAGAGCAGAGCTGGTTTTGTATAATGTTTGGTTTGAGCTAATGTATTAACAGTCTTGGCTTGTTTGTTTGCTGTCATTTCAAACTGCATCAGGGAGTTTGGATTCTGCAGCAAAATAGGAATATATCAAAGGAAATGGGGGCGAGGGGGAAGGAAGGGAAAGGTAGAAAATGGGGGAGCAAGGGTTCTGGGAAAAATTTCTTTAGCCCTTAAAGCAGTAAAGACAAGTACATTGGAGTTCTATGCTGAGAAACTGTGCATTAGAACTCTGGCCACCTCCCCTCAGCTCCCTTGCTCCACCCAAGGGGAATTATGCTTTTCTTCTGCCATGAGATGCACTCTCTTCCATCTATATAACCCCTCTACAGCATTCCCCAGTGTCTCATATCCCCAGCATCACCAAGAAGACTGACTGCCTCAATTTCCCTCCCACCAAAATCCCTTCTCAGTTGTCTCGTGCTACTAGCTCTGTCAGTTCTTTCCATGTATTTGGCCTCCATTCTAGATACAAACTGTCTCCTTCCCCTTGCAACTGGTTCACAGCCTGAAGGCCAGTTGGCTCGTATCAGGAGAGGAGGCTTCTGCAAAGGTCCGAAAGGCCTAGACCCATCCAAGAGTTCAAACATGATCCTCTATTACCACCCTGTTCCCACCTAATATCTCTCTGACCAGCACCTGCAGACTTGGTGTCTTCAAGCCTGCGTTTGAGCATCCACACTGTATTAGAAACCTGGGCCTCACAGCCATGCTGGTGCATCCATAATGCACTGTGCAGATTGGAATCAGAACGTCAGCTTCTGGGAGCATGTACCATCATATCCCAGAGTTCCTAGAACTCTTGCCAGCTGAAGCTGCTCTTTGGTTTGGTTCATTGTGAGTTGTGAGAACTTGTGTGCCCAACCTAAGGGAGTTGACTTTGTTGAATTTTCACACAAGGCTACAATTTATTTTACACACACTTACCTATCAGTGTAAGAACCAGATAGGCAGACCAGATGTCCACAAAATCTACAACACAATAAACAAGCTTAAGTGCCAAAACAGCAAAAAATCAGTTACCAAATGACATGGCCAGCCATTCTTGGGAGTCCCCTGTCCCTCTGTTCTGCTTGGCCTTTCTGGTGTATTTTGCACTTACAGGCCATGGCTGGACTGGAATGGATGAGTGCACAGTGTATATTTGTCTATTCCAAGTGCTACCGCTCCTTGCCTGTGACATGGTCCAGCCAGCCCCTGAACTGTCCAAAGCCTGCATAGGCTGGAGCATGAGCCAAAGGTGGCAGTGCAGCCTGAGGTCTGGTAGCCACAAGCACAAGTAATCACTCGAACAGCTCCTTCTGCTGCACCCTGTCTTCCTTCCCCAACCTGCAGTCACGCTCCATTAATCTGTCTGCCAATCCCTTCTCACTCTGTGCAACCTCTGTCCTTCCACACTTCTTGCATCCTTGTCCTTCTGGAATGCTATCTGCAGATTTTTTTATCTAGAATCTCTCATCAGCTTATCTTGGACTTGTTCTCCTTGCCCACAGTAGGTGGTTCTCCTCCCCCAGGCTCCTGGTGCCATGTGTTTGCCCTGCAGAGGTAGAAGGGCCTTGAAAGGAAAATGATAGCACAGTATTGTCTGACCATGATAAAAAGTTACACTTGCCACTCTGTCAAAGTTGGGGGTGGGGGGGTGGGATGCTGCTTACATTCAAGGTCAAAGATCCTTTTTATCAATGGGCTTTATTTTAGTCACACAAACACTGGCCAATTTAGTCATCCTTTGGAGCAGCACTGAAAGCCATCACACATCAGGGTAAGATACACATACAAAATTCAATTGGAATTGAAGTAATTTATATATTCCCTTCTTTTTATCTGGAGATGGGGGAAACTTGTGAGTGGTCTAGTCACTAGCTATGGTTTTTCCATCCTTTCAGGTAGGGCAAGCTGTGGAGAGCATTGATATTCTGGAGGTCCCCAAGCAGAAACAGGAACTTCTGTTCCAGGCCAGTGGAGGACAGTCATCTGTGTGTGTGCTAATCTTCTAGTGAGTGACCAGCACATTTCAGAATGGACAGGGCCCATGAGTTAGAGGACACTAATAAATGTGTCCTAAACTGGAAAGTAATCAAACATCTGGAGTTCCTACTCCATGAGAAGTTTGTTTTCATCTCCAGCCAGCAATGCTTGAAATGTCATGTTTCTTATGTTCTTATGTGATGGTAAACAACAAGATGCTGATTTAGCATGGACATGCTGTATACCCTTCTTAAAAGCACCCTGAGTTCATGCACAGACCCAACTGACTGACTGCCAAATAGACTCTTAATATAGACAGCCACCCTCCATTGGCATTTGGACTCTGTTGTTGTTGGTTTTGGGGGTTTTTTTGGCCAGGGGGACTCCATTTACAGGTGCTCTGGGACAGTGTGGGCATGGACCATTTATTATAAAATGTGCTGTGTTAGACAGGATGGGTATGTGAGGCTGTTAATTGTGGATACCCAACCTGTACATATACCAGTCAGCGAGTATGATGGGTTGGATCACAGAAACCCCCTTTGGGACTGCCACCTGATGTGCTTTGATTACCTCTGAGTCTGTTTTCCCTGCCAGCTTAGGACTTCAGTACCCTGCCTGGTTTGAGCCAGACACGCTGGCCTGCTACATAGACCCAGGTCTGAAGTATGTCCCCTAAAAGCTGCAGGCTTAACTGAAAACAGCTTAAGAAGTGGTCCTGTCTTCAACACTCAGGTACCCAGCTCCCAATGGGGTCCAAACCCCAAATAAATCTGTTTTACCCTGTATAAAGCTTATACAGGGTAAACTTATAAATTGTTCGCCCTCTATAACACTGATAGAGATATGCCCAGCTGTTTGCGCGCGCGCACACACATATGTACTCTGGGTTAATTAATAAGTAAAAAGTGATTTTATTAAATACAAAAAGTAGGATTTAAGTGGTTCCAAGTAACAACAGACAGAACAAAGTAAATTACCAAACAAAATAAAATAAAACACGCAAGTCTATGCCCAATACAGTAAGAAAACTGAATACAGATAAAATCTCACCCTCAGAGATGTTCCAATAAGCTTCTATCACAGACTGGATGCCTTCCTAGCCTGGGCACAATTCTTTCCCCTGGTACAGCCCTTGTTCCAGCTCAGGTGGTAGCTAGGGAATTTCTCATGACTGCAGCCCTCTTTGTTCTGTTCCACCCCCTTATATAGCTTTGGCACAAGGTGGGAATCTTGTCTTTCTGGGTCCCCACCCCTCCTTCTAAATGGAAACGCACCAGGTTTAAGATGGATTTCAGTACGAGGTGACATGGTCACATGTCCTGTGAGACCCCAAGCCTTCATTCCTCCCAGCCTGACTCACAGGAAGGCCTGCAAGCAAACAGCCATCCACAGTCAATTATCCCGGTTAATGGGAGCCATCAAGATTCCAAACCACCATTAATGGCCCACACTTTGCATAATTACAATAGGCCCTCAGTTATATTTCATATTTCTAGTTTCAGATACAAGAATGATACATACATACAAATAGGATAACCACACTCAGTAGATTATAAGCTTTGTAATGATACCTTACAAGAGACCTTTTGCATGAAGCATATTCCAGTTGCATTATATTCACACTCATTAGCATATTTTCATAAAATCATATACAGCGCACCGTCACAGCAATTAACTAGTAAAAATGTCATAACTAGTTGTTTAGCTTTTTTCCTCACTTCACAGGGTCCGTTCTGAATCCTACCTGGAATCGGGGCAGCAGGGAGTGTTGGGGGCATGCCATAGGTTCTGCCCTGAATGGAAGCACACCAAAACCCAGATATTACAAACAAACATGGTGGCAGAAACTTACCAGGCTCTGGCTTTAGCACTTGCTCTGTAGCTGGTTCTGCAGTGAGCTGCTCCCCAGGACTGTATCCAAACAGCTCCTTTGAGTACAGACCCAGGACGCTGTAGGTGTTCTGGCAGCATAGCCACTTCGGTTACTAGCCTCAGCACCAGGGTCAACTCTTGGTCTTTGTCCGGTGGCTGTCTCTCCGCTGGTGGTGCCTGTGACTGGGGGGTTATAAGGGAGTCATCCCTCTGCTCAGCATGTTGTCATGCACCACTGTGGGCTCAGGGTTACCACAGTTCTCACTACCTGGTCTAATTTCTCACAAAAGAAGCAGGAAGATGTGGAGTTCCCAGAGGTACTGTTAGAATCTTTGACTTTGCAGTAATCTGTTTGCAGCTGCTTTATTCATTCTCTGCATTGTTCCGCTGTCCTGTCGATCTCCAGTGCTGCCAGCCACTTGCATATAGGTATGCAGGTATGATCATTTCTTGTGCTCTTGCTGAAGGCAAACGTCTTGCTTGCCTTACATGAGAGGTTAACCAGAATCTGGCTGTGTGCGCACTTGATGCATGACTTCTTAGAGTTGACCACAGTAAATACACGAGGGTTAATTGTGTTTCCAATTGAGTCCATCTGGAAATGGGGGGTTAAACACGAAGAAGCTGTATTTGAAGTTGGTTCTGGTTCCTGGGACGTGAATAGAAAGCTTTGGGATGGAAGGGCTAGGCAGAGGGCAGTACAGCCCCCCAGGGATTGTGCAATAGTAGTGGTGGACTCTCTACTGTCTGGACTTAAGCTGGATCCACCCTGCAAAATTTCTGGGCTTTGACCTGCTCACAGCAGGACTCAGGCTCTGATACACCCCTCTAGCAAAGTTTGTGGGCTGGAGTCCAGAGGAATTCTTTCCCAAGTCAGACTGATTTCTGTATGGACAGAAGGGGGGCTTGGGCCTAAACCAGCATCAGAGCCCAGGTTTAATATGCAATTCGCTATTGGCCAGAAACACTCCATGGTATGTTGTCAATTATCAGCTCTACAAAAACACTAAAAACTAGTCAGTCCTTAAATACTAAACTGGGAACTAGGTATTTTCCAGAAGACTTACTGGCATTGTGCCGCACCCAGAAGGCCTTTTGTACTAGGCTGACTAGAAGCAAGAAATACAAGAAAACTAGAGAAGTCTGGTACTGTGAGATGGCCAGCCCCCTTCTGAAGACTAAGGGCTTCAAATAAACATCCAAACTTTTGTCTGTTCATCTAAATTGAAACCAGCTTGCATAGTTCACCCATCACCACTACTCACATATATAAAATCTACCCACAAACTTTAAGTCCTGCAGCAGAAAATAGCATGGAAGAAGACATGTGCATGTCAGACTCCTGAGTTAATTTCAAGGAACAATTATACTATGATACTTATAACATGAATCATATTCCCAGTGTTGCAGGGGAGGAACCAAGTTGCTTTGTCCTGATTGTCAGCGGACAGCTCTGGAAAGAAAAACCCAAATGCAAATTTTTATGCAAAAATGACCAACTATTTTTTCTGCATAAAGTAACTGGAGTACGTTTAAACAAACAAAAGTAAATGAAATGGAAATAACAGTTTAAAATCTAATATGGTACAAGAATAACATGCCACTCTGTCTAGGGAACTGACACCCCAATGACTTTGCTGGCTTGCCCACTGTTCCAAATGCGTCTTCAGAAACAGTTGTCTTCATCATTACCAAAAGTGCTCACCAGCATGTGATTCCAGTGATCTCTCTGAAAGACTAGTTCAACTTACAGCAGCATGTCTTTATAAAGTTAATGATGCTTTAAGTCTGTGACCTGTGCTAAATGCTTTCTTGTAATCTCGTCTGTGCCAGTACAACCCAATATCTTTAAACTCTCTTTTGTATGGAAGCATACATACAGTACTTTTGATCAACATACTGTGTGTGGTGGGGTGAGGGCTGTTCTCAAAATGGAAAAATAAAACTAAAGGTGCACTACTCCCAAGAGCTCTAAGGCTCATCACTTGTCTCTGCACCTTCCCACCCCTTCCAAATACCAATTAGGTTCCAAAAAAGCCAGCCGAATCCTCTCCAGTCCATCCCCTCCTATATGCCCTGATTTTTTTGGCCTAGTCAAAATTCTTCACCTGTATCTCTGACTCCCTCCTGCCTTTCATTTACCTCAGAAGTCCCAAACAACTACTTGTTCCTCTCTAGTCCCCTCCCTGAAAACAAGACCCATTTTCCCTTCCTAGCTTGCTTCTGCCCCTGGCTCAAGTCCAATTCACTATAACAAAACTTGGACTGACACTCAGCAACTGTTGCAATATTATGTCTCTAAAGCCCCAGTTCAGCAAAACACTTAAAGTTACACTCAAGTCATATTGGAGACAATGGGAATTCAGCACTTGTTTAATTTTAAGCATAGAATCTTAGAAATATAGGGCTGAAAGGGACCTTGAGAGGTCATGGGGGCCAGTCCTGTGCAATGAGGCAGGGCCAAGTAAACTTACTGTGCCTCACAGGTGTTTGTCCAATCCGTTCTTAAAACATCCAATGATGAGTGTTCCACACCCTTCTTTATAACAGCCCTTAACATATTTGAAGACTGTTACCAGCCCCCCGCCCCCACGCAGTCGTCTTTTCTCAAGACTAAACACGCTCAGGTTTTTTTAACTATCCGAATAGGTCAGGTTTTCTAAGCCTTTTATCATTTTTGTTGCTCTCATCTGGACTTTCTCCAATTTGTCCATATCTTTCTCCAAGTGTGGCACCCAGAACTGAACACTACTCCAGCTGAGGCCTCACGAGTGCTGGGGAGGCTGGGACAATTACATACAACATTCCTGTTAATACACCCCAGAATGGTATGAGCCTTTTTTGCAACTGCATCACATTGATGCATTAAATTTGTGATCCACTATAACCCCCAGATCCTTTTCAGCAGTACTACTACCTAGCCAGTTATTTCCCATTTTGTAGCTGTGTATATTTGATTTTTCCTTCCCAAGTGTAGTACTTTGCAGTTGTTTATTGAATTTCATCTTGTTGATTTCAGACTAATTCTCTAATTTGTCAAGGTCATTTTGAATTCTAATCCTGTCCTCCAAAGTTCTTGCAACCCCCTCCCAGCTTGCTGTCATCTGCAAATTTTATAAGCATACTCTCCACTCCATTATCCAAGTCATTAATGGAAATATTGAATAGTAAGACCCAGGACTGACCATTACAGGACCCCACTAGATATGCCTTCCCTGTTTGACTGCAAACTATTGGTAGCTAACTACTCTTTGAGTATGGTCTTGCAACCAGTTGTGCACCCACCTTGAAATTTCATCTAGATCACATTTCTCTAATTTGCTTATGAGATTGTCATGTGGGACTGTGTCAAAAGCCTTACTAAAAGCAAGATCTACCACATCTTCTGCTTCCCCATCCACTAGGCCAATAATCCTGTCAAAAAGAGGAAATCAGGTTGGTTTTGCACAATTGGTTCTTGATAAATCCATGCTGGCTGTTGCAACCTTATTATCCTCTAGGTGCTTACAAACTGATTATTTAATTTATTGCAGTATCTTTCCAGGTATCTGAGTTAGGCTGACTGGTCTCTAATTCCCTGGGTTTTCTTTGTTTCACTTTTTAAAGATAAGTACTATGTTTGCCCTCCTCCAGTCCTCTGAGACCTCACCTGTTCTCCATGAGTTCTTGAAGATAATTAACGCTTCTGAGAACTAACTGTTTCAACTAGTTCCTTAAGTACCGTAGGATGACTTTCATTAGGCCTGACAACTTGAATACATATAATTTACATAAAAATTATTTATTCTGTTCTTTCCCTGTTTTGACTTGTGTTCCTTCCCCCTTGTTGTTAATATTAATTTTGCTGAGTATTTGGTCACCAATAACCCTTTCAGTGAAGACTGAAGCAAAATAGGCATTAATCACCTCAGTCATCAGCTCTCCTTCCCCACTGCATAGAGAACCTATACTTTCCTTCATCTTTCTGTTGTGCCTAATGTGTGTTAAAGTAGGGCTATCAAGCAATTAAAAAAATTAATTGTGATTAATCAGTTTTAATTGCACTGTTAAATGGTATTCTAATATTGTTTATTTAAATATTTTGGGGTTTTCTGTATTTTCAAATATAAGATCAAAGCTGGGGCCTCTCAGATTCTGTCCTGCTTGGGGCTGTGGACTAGGGCTGCTTCAGCCCCCTGCCGCTGATGCCTCCCGTCCCACGCACAGGTATGGGATTAACGTGTTAAAAAAATTAATGTGCTAATTTTGCTTTCAGAATTGCAGGTGTTCATTGCCATTAATTGACAGAACTAGTTTAAAGAGCCTCTTCTTATTGCCTTGCATGTCCCTCGCGAACTCATTTTGTGCCTTAGCCTTTCTGATTTTGCCCCTATATGTTTATGCTATTTTTTTTGTACTCCTCCTTAGCAATTCATCCATGTTTCCACTTTTTGTAGGATTCCTTTTTGATTTTCAAGTCATTAAAGAGCTCCAGATGGAGCCATTGGGATGCTTTGGTGTTTCACCTAGACCAGTAAGGGGTTTTGTCACCACTTTCTCTGTAACACTTCTGTGCTGTGCAGCTTAGGCTCAGAGCCCTGACACAAGCAGCGAGCTCAAAGCAGGATGGCCTCACCCTGGCTTCTACCAACCTGGTTACTGCTTGCCAGGTGACCCAACAGCTCTTTCAGTCTCTCCTGTAATGTTCAATCTCTCTCACTGGACCCTCACAGAAGTTAGCAAGTTCCCTGCCTCCAAAGAGACAGAATACACACCAGCCTGCTAGATAAGCAGAGGATTTTACCCTTTAGTTTAATATACAGAGGTGCTTTTGTAAAAGTGAAACAAGTTTATTAACAATAGAACTTAGATTTAAGTGATACCAAGTAGAGAAGAACAGGGATGGAAATGATTACAAACAAACAAAAGTAAAAATCTGCTTCTGTCACTAAAATCTAACTTGTGTGTATACTGCATGTCCTCCCAGTTTTCACATAGTGATGCCAATGATTAAGGCGATAACTTATTTAGAGTGTAAGCCCATTAGGGTTGGGAAGCTGTCTGTGGGCATTGACTGGCACAATAGGATACCAATCTTGGTATGCAGGCTCTGTTGTAATACACGTAATAACTCAACTTTCATTATTATAGCCTCTTGCTTTCACCTGCTCAGAACTTTCTCAAAAATTCTCCTTTAGGGCTGAAACTTTCCATGTGGAGCCTCAGCCTTTAGATTAATATGTAAAACTGATTTATTTGATTCCCACAGTAACAAACCTTCCCAAACAATCAATACCTGCAGCAAGAGGATATCCAGACAAAAGAAGATCCTTTATTGTAAGCCATTAGGACCTATATGTTAGGCATAGTATACAGCACATTAATGGGTATTATGTGCACAATATGTATATAATATACATTATGTATTTATATATGAGTGTTAGAAGTTTAACTGAATGCATTAGGCTTTTCCCACAATTCTGTTCATCCATGGCAAGTATCTGCAAAGCTGAAGGCAGCTTTGGCATTAGAAAATAGAAAGCAAAAATATGTGAATGGTATGTCTTGGGACAGGTTGGGATGTTCCCTCTATCCCCAGCTGGTTTGAAATATAGTATCCAAAACAGAGATAAGACAAGTACAGAACAAAACAAGTTAAGGAACAGTTACGGACTGGTGGATTGGATTGTAGTAATGTGTCAAGAGTTGTGTAACTTATAAAATAATACTAAAATGCTACTGACTGGAATGTGCATCTTTGGAGCGCACCTGTGTAAGGTGAACATGCTACTAGATAAGAATTGCTTCCCAAAAGGAGGGTAGGTAGGTTGCCTTTTCATATTGTACTGCTTTATCTTTAGACAATACATGTAGCTAAGTTTGGCTATTTGGTCTCCAATATTTTTAAGACTGAACTGCAGCTGTACTCAAACAGTTGGCTACACCTTTTAGTCAATATGATGATCACAGTATATATGCAAGAGAGGCAATGTTGAGAATTTATTTTGAGCCTGTAAGGACTGTTTGTACCTCCCTTTCTTTGCGGGAATAGCTGTGAATACTTCTAAATGGCTACGGCAAGATTTTTCTTTTATTCATATTTATGATTTTTGTTGTAGTAGTGCCTGGGAGTCTGTGACGGGCCAGAACCCCATTGTGCCAGGTGCTGTACAATCACAGAACAACTAGACAACCCCTGCCCCGAGGAGTTTACAATCTTACATTGCTAAAGTTCCCCATTCAGATGTCTCCCAACCATGTTAGTAGGTGAGCTGCACAAGCCACATGCACTTCATGAAGCAGCAAAGGTGGCCCAAACGACTGTGTGAAAGCTCTAACACTTCACTTGCACCCAGATGAGACCAAATTCCCTGAGTCCTATTAGCCTGTGGGCATATGCCTTGGCTATAGCTAGTTCAGAAGATGGCAAGGTGATTTCAGTGCCTCAAATCTATTTGATCACAACTTTCCTCTTCCCACTTTACTTCTGATTTTTGAGAGGCTGGGTGGTTTGTTGCTCTGTTAAAGTCCAGCTCTGCTCCTTCCAAATTTTAAAGGTCTCTGAGTTGTGTTGTCAAATAGACACTTAGGCCCACATCCTCAAAGCTATTGAACTGTCTAAATAGCTTTTTGAGGACCTGGGCCTCATTGTATTAAGGTCCCTATTCAGCAAGGTACTTAAGCAGATGTATAAGTTTAAGCATATGAGCAATTCCATTGTCTTGATTGGCATTAATGGGACTATTCACATGCTCAAAGTTACACATCTGATTAACCACCTAATTCAGTGCCCATGACATGATACAGGTACAACTACCAGTAGGGGGTATTCCAAATACCTTCACAGTAATTACTGCTATACATTACACACTGCAGGAGAGAGTTCTCATTATGCAGTTGCAATGTTTGAATCTTTTAGATTTGCTATTAAAAGCATGTTTGCAAGGCTTGTAGCCTAAAGTGAAACATGCCAGCTCACTTGTTTCCCATGGAGCATGCATATGTGAATCATAAAATCTCTCAAATCTTCCTTTCTGCTCCAGTCTTTGAGAAGTCATGCTATTGAGTGTTATGAGAATCATGTTTTGGAAGAGAGTCTCAACTTTCTCTCTAACAGCAAAATTCATTCTTGACTTTTGTGTCACTTCCTCATTGAGGCTCAGGATCAAATAATAAATATTAAGACTGAATCTTCAGAAAATGGGTAACGTTCCACTTCATGTCATGTAGTTTCTCTGGATTTTTCAGCTGTGCTTCATAGGCACAATATGCTAATCGAATCCAGTCTCTGTAAAATAAATATATTCACTGGAGTGGCCAAACAGTTGCACAAATCTTTTGAAGACCATTTTTCACTGTCTTCCAAAGGGGAAGCAATACTAAGGTTTCCCGAACTGTTTTCTCAAGTATTCCTGGAGATGTTTCCTGAGGAGTGGGAAGTCCACCTCATTCTGGGATATAAAACCAAATCCTTAAATCTAGTTTTCATTTAAATTATGGATTTAGCCATCCTACCTTTTTAGTAATTTTGCATCTATATCAATCAAATATTCTTTCAAGTATTTGAATACTCAGCACATACAAATAAGTAGTATTTGGTTAATAAATTAAACTCTTCTAAAACAAGGTGCAATTCTAATAGATCTCCGGATGGGATCAGTAAAGAATTGAGATGAGAATAAATGGGGTTGCTCTTGTAGCAAAGTTTGGAAACAAAGCTTTCCTTTTCCATCGGTTGGTTCTTGTATTTAGCCATATTCAATGTTTCTGTGTAAGAGGCAGTAATGAGTTTAATCTGCATTAAATCTAAATTTAACAACATACATCCAGTTACCATTGAAGCAGCTGTGTCTATTATCATAATTCCCTTACCAATCTACACTAATTTCTCTCTCTTTAGATTGGAAAACAAAAATTAGGAGAGGAGGAGAGTTGCATTTTGCTTAATTATAAATATGGGCTCAATCCTGTCAGAAAAATGAACTAACAGTGGCATTACAGCTGTTCAATTATCTGCCATTCACCTCTGACTCACACCCAGACACCATTGCTGTCACAACTTTAGAGACTGTTGCTATAAAAGCAGTGGAACGACTAGGAATTTCAGTGCTCTCTCATGTAAAATGGAAACCTTTTTAATAGTCTTAATATTAAAGTATTTTAAAAACTTAAACTACATGAACTCCTTGTGTGACACACAGTTTAAGGGGAGGCACACTGGTTAACACAGCACAGAACTGTAGGTACATTGGATCCTATCAAGTAGGTGTCCCAAGTCAGAGCACCATCTGTTTGATGGCAAGCAAATTGGCCTAGTTGATCTGGATGATTTTAGGCCAACAAACTGACCACTCTAGGTTGTCAGTTTAATTCCAGCTTGGTAGTTACCAAGTGATCCTCTGATGGCTGTTGGTAGATATATGTGAAATTGATTAGTGGCCCCTCTCTAGGTACTAGTGGGCAGGTGTGTCACAAAAACCATCGCAACAAAGAGGCACTGTCAACAAACGTGTCATCTCCATAAATGGCACTCTTCTTGACAGTGCCATGAGAGAGACCACGGACTGGATGGACACGAGACTGTACTAAAGTATGACCTCTATGTGGTCCTCTGCTGAGATCAGGTTTGAGGCACATTGGCAAGGCTAGGTGGGCAAACTTAACCTGGCATTGCCACGTTGTGTGGATAAGACCAGCAGGCACCTCTAGACTCCGATTCAGCAAAGCACCTAAGTACATGTTTAAATCTCATTGTGTTTACTTTTATGTTTGAACCTCTGTATACTTTCAAGAAACTGTCCCAAATGATTATGGTGAAATCGTCATTTTTGATGAACAGATGCAAAAGTTTGTCATTTTATTTTTGTAGTGACATATGCATGATGTTGAAGGCGGAAAAAGTTTGTTGTGGGCCAGGTATGGTGCCCTTCCGTTCAAGTGCTATGGTAGATACAGTCAGTATATCAGCTAGAACAAGGTAGTCCAGTTAGATCACATCCCCATATTTTGAATCCCTGATCTGACTATAGGCAGCACAAGTAATGCTGCCTATAGTTAGGGTTGCCCAACACTGTCCACTATATGATCCTGTTTTCAGGTGCTTATAATTTTGCCAGATTTTAAACACTCAGGCTGAACTTTTCCATACCAGTCATCTGACTCAGGCTTTTTTGTTAAGTTTCATCTAAAATTATTCAGAAGCAACAAAGGGTCCTGTGGCACGTTATAGACTAACAGAGGTATTGGAGCATAAGCTTTCGTGGGTGAATACGAAAGCCACTTCTTCGGATGCAAGCAGTGGAAATGTCCAGGGGCAGATATAAATGTGTAGGGAAAACTTAGGCTAGAGATAACGAGGTTAGCTCAGTCAGGGAGGGTGAGGCCCTCTTCTAGCAGCTGAGGTGTGAATACCAAGGGAGGAGAAACTGCTTTTGTAGTTGGCTAGCCATTCATAATCTTTGTTTAAACCTGAGTTGATGGTGTCAAATTTGCAAATGAACTGAAGCTCTATTGTTTCTCTTTGGAGTCTGGTCCTGAAGTTTTTTTGCTGCAGGATGGCTACCTGTAAATCTGCTATTGTGTGGCCAGGCAGATTGAAGTGTTCTCCTACAGGCTTTTGTATATTGCCATTCCTTCTATCTGATTTGTGTCCATTTATCCTTTTACGTAAGGACTGTCCAGTTTGGCCGATGTACATAGCAGAAGGGCATCGCTGACACATTATGGCGTATATTACATTGGTGGATGTGCAGGTGAATGAACTGGTGATGGTGTGGCTGATCTGGTTAGGTCCTGTGATGGTGTCCCTGGTGTAGATATGTGGGCAAAGTTGGCATCGAGGTTTGTTGCATGGATTGGTTCCTGAGTTAGAGTTATTATGGTGTGGTGTGTAGTTGCTGGTGAGAATATGCTTCAGGTTGGCGGGCTGTCTGTGAGCAAGGACTGGCCTGCCTCCCAAGGCATCTGGGACCTTCATCATCTGGACCCATGGGAAAGAAACTCTCTGGAAGAATTCCACCACGACTTCAACAGCTTCCACCCCACCATCAACCTCAGCCTGGACCAGTCTACACGGGAAGTCCACTTCCTAGACACCACGGTGCAAGTAAGCAATGGTCACATTAACACCACCCTTTACCGAAAACCCACCGACCGCTATGCCTACCTACATGCCTCCAGCTTCCATCCCGGACACACCACACGATCCATTGTCTACAGCCAAGCGCTGAGGTACAACCGTATTTGCTCCAACCCCTCAGACAGAGATCAACACCTACAAGATCTTCACCAAGCACTCTCAAAACTACAATACCCACATGAGGAAATAAGGAAACAGATCAACAGGGCCAGACATGTACCCAGAAGCCTCTTGCTGCAAGACAAGCCGAAGAAAGAAACCAACAGAACTCCACTGGCCATCACTTACAGTCCTCAGCTAAAACCTCTCTAGCGGATCATCGGTGATCTACAACCCATCCTGGACAACGACCCCTCACTTTCACAGGCCTTGGGAGGCAGGCCAGTCCTTGCTCACAGATAGCCCGCCAACCTGAAGCATATTCTCACCAGCAACTACACACCGCACCATAATAACTCTAACTCAGGAACCAATCCATGCAACAAACCTCGATGCCAACTTTGCCCACATCTACACCAGGGACACCATCACAGGACCTAACCAGATCAGCCACACCATCACCGGTTCTTTCACCTGCACATCCACCAATGTAATATACGCCATAATGTGTCAGCGATGCCCCTCTGCTATGTACATCGGCCAAACTGGACAGTCCTTACGTAAAAGGATAAATGGACACAAATCAGATAGAAGGAATGGCAATATACAAAAGCCTGTAGGAGAACACTTCAATCTGCCTGGCCACACAATAGCAGATTTACAGGTAGCCATCCTGCAGCAAAAAAACTTCAGGACCAGACTCCAAAGAGAAACAATAGAGCTTCAGTTCATTTGCAAATTTGACACCATCAACTCAGGTTTAAACAAAGATTATGAATGGCTAGCCAACTACAAAAGCAGTTTCTCCTCCCTTGGTATTCACACCTCAGCTGCTAGAAGAGGGCCTCACCCTCCCTGACTGAGCTAACCTCGTTATCTCTAGCCTAAGTTTTCCCTACACATTTATATCTGCCCCTGGACATTTCCACTGCTTGCATCCGAAGAAGTGGCTTTCGTATTCACCCACGAAAGCTTATGCTCCAATACCTCTGTTAGTCTATAAGGTGCCACAGGACCCTTTGTTGCTTCTACAAATCCAGACTAACACGGCTACCCCTCTGATACTTAAAATTATTCAGACATTTCCAGGAATGAGATTAGAGAAAATAAGTGGTTTTTGCCCATGTTAAAAAATATTTTACAACCATTTTGTTGAGACCCTGTAGTGTCCCAATGCTTTGGAGCAGAGGATTTAAATTTGTAAGGGAGAGGGATGTGCCTTTTGCCATCCTTGTGAAAAGTCACCCAAATTTGGCCAAGTTATGTGCCTCTGAAAAATGACAGTTTGCACATGTTCAGTAGAGATTTGTTAGAATTTGGCAGCTAAATTCTTGGAAGATTCCGTCTGCACTGAGCATGCTCCATCCCCTCATAGCTCCCATGTGTGATTGTCCTTCCTGTCCCACCATGTGCATGCATTGTGATACAGTTTTTAACTACATGATTGTATACTATTTTTTCCCCCACAGGACCCCAGTGCATATGCTCGACCTGCTCTAGGAATGAATCAGGGTTGTGTAGTTGCAAGGTCTGTAGTGAATCAGGTAGGGGACTGCAGGAAGAGAAAGTGGGGGGAGGGATAGCTCAGTGGTTTGAGCATTGGCCTGCTAAACCCAGGGTTGTGAGTTCAATCTCTGGGGGGGCCATTTAGGGATCTGGGGCAAAAATTGGGGATCAGTCCTGCTTTGAGCAGGGGGTTGGACTAGATGACCTTCTAAGGTCCCTTCCAACCCTGCTATTCTATGACAGTCTCATGGTTTTAAGGCAATGGAGTGCTTTCCATGAGAACTGGATTCTATCCCTGCCTCTGCCACGGAGTTCCTGTGTGATGCTAGGAAACTTGCTTAGACTTTTCAAGGCTGGTTGCTAATTGTGTTTCTTAATTTCTGAGTGCCCAACTTGACCCTGGTGTCTGATTTTCAAAAGTGTTTTGTACTCACAGCTACAGCTGAAGTCTAAGGGAGCAGTGCTTTGAACATATAATGTGCTCTATAATGCTACGTACTCTGAAAAATCAGGTCCTAGGTATCTCAAACTGGGCACCTAAAATTAGCAGACACTTTTGATCCTAATCAATTTGTGCCTTAGCTCCCCATCTATATAATGTGGATAATAGCACCCCTTCAGCTCACAGGGTATTGTGAAGATAAATTAATGTTTGGGAAGCCCTGAGATGCCATAGTAAGGAATGGCATAGAAAAGACCAGGAAAAAAATAATAATTCTGTCTTCAGAACAGGGTTTGAATAATGTGGAGTAAATAAGGCATGAGGCCTACATTGAACAATGAGGTTAAAATATTGCCTAACTGCTCATTCAGTGAGCACTGTCCTGCCCATGCACTGAATGGATATGGGACAATGCTGCTCTTGCGGTCTCCCTGGAGCATCTCCCAAAGAAGGGTTCCACAGTGCAGAGGAGGAAGCAGTTCAAGTTAATATAGTCCTAGCTGTATGAACTTCCTGTGTGTTCCCCTATCTGCTTAGGCCCCCATCACTAGCAGCTGAGCACATCAGTCATTAATGTATTTATCCTGACAACACCTCTGTGGAGCAGAGAAGTATTATCATCCCCAGTTTTACAGCTGGAAAACAGAAGTCCAAAGTCACACAGGAAGCCTGTAGCAGAGCAGGGACTTGAGCCAGGTCTTATGGGTCCCAGGCTAGTTCTTTAACCACTTCCAATCTGGTGGAGATTGTATGGGAGAATCCTAAGGAGCTTACTTGCCGCTTACAACTCCACGGAGCTAGAACCTCACAGATAAACTTTTGGAGGGTTGGGGAGAAAGGAGCCTGCTGCAGAGGTGTAACTCTCTCTTTCCATGGGATTACGCAATATGCAGAGTGGAGTAGGGGGTCTTAAAAGCTTTCTTCCACATGCAGCATATAGAATTTGGGCATTCTGAATATATGAAATACTGGATGCCTCTTGGGTAGCTAGGTACTGCATGCTGTGTCATATTGTAACTTGTAAGGTTGTTTTGCCTAGGCTTGTAGTAAAGTCTTGGGTTTGACCCATATCAGCAAGCTATTAATGCTCTCCGTACAGGTAACATATATGGAAACGTGTTAGTTCTTTGATGGATTTGCTACTGTAAAATGGTCTACTACTCACCACTCGGCAGCGCTTCCTTACGGCTCATCTGGGGAATTAGTTCACCGCTGTCCACACCCCATCCGGCAGTCACTCAACCCACTGAGTGACTGTGGCCCCTCTTGCTCATCAGGAGCTGCAGTGCCTCTCCTTCATGGGTTAGCCCTCTGGCCAAGTCACGAGAGTCCTCCCCTTTCGGAGTATTAACAGTCTCCTTCCTCAAAGTCTCAGGCAGTCTCCATCTCCACTGTGCTGACTGTGCCACACCCACACTGGATGGTAGAGAAACCTGGGCCTGGCCGCTACACCGGGTTCCAATCTAGGGACCCTTGAACCAGCAGTTCAGGTCTATCCCTCTCAGATCTGACTGCTTCCTACCCTGCCTTTTTCAGGCTCTTCATCTCCCCCTTGTATCAGGGAGCATGACTGCAGCCTCACCTCACTGCAGCACCCTCCATCCTCGACTCCTTTATAGAAGTCCAGCCTATAAAAGTTCCTGTTCCTCCCCAGGTGAACTTTGTTCTCAGTCTCCATGCCCCTCAGCTCCCCAGCAGGCACAGCTTAAGGCTAATTGGCCTCTTGCCACTTTAACCCCATCCATGCTGGTGTGGGGTGAACGCCCCATCGCATCTAGAATATAACTAATGTAAAAAGATAAACCCAAGTAGCAGAACTCAATTTCTAACTGTTAACTTAGTTACAGTGCTGTACTCTTCTAACTAAGTAGCTTCATAAATATTTAGGGCCAAATTCTTCTCTCATTAACACTATTGAAAATAGAGTTGCTGAACGTCATTAATTAAAGTTAAATAATGAAATACTTCTAAATAGATATTCATGACAAATGAATACTAGAGCTACTGGTATTGCCGTTCTTTCATTAGCCAGATAACAGAATGTGCTGTTCTTAGACAATGCAACAAAGTAATTATTCTCTGAAAAGTCTCCACAGATAGATACCCTGTAACTTCCATTCTAATGGTTAGCAGCATACTGAGAATTGGAAAGGATGGCTCTGCTTAAAGTGTAGTAGAATCATGGAAAAGTGGTGGTCCATCCCCTTGCCAGTGCAAAGTGTATCCTAGTGCAGCGGTTCTCAACCAGGGGTAGGTGTACCCCTGTGGTTATACAGTGACCTTCCAGAGGGTACGTCAACTCATCTAGATACTTGCCTAGTTTTACTATAGGCAACATAAAAAGCACTAGCAAAGTCGGTACAAACTAAAATGTCATACAGAGAATGACTTGTTTATACTGCTCTATATATTATACATTGAACCGTAAGTACAATATTTATATTCCAATTGATTTAATTTATAATTATATGGTAAAAATAAGAAAGTAAAGCAATTTGTCAGTAATGGTGTGCCATGACACTTTTGTATTTTGATGTCTGATTTTTTCTGTAAGCAAGTAGATTTTTAAGTGAGGTGAGACTTGAGGCATGCAAGACAAATTAGACTCCTTAAAGGGGTACAGTAGTCTGGAAAGGCTGAGAGCCACTGTTCTAGTGCTTTGTCCAATCCATTTAAAAATGACTCCAGCAATGGGGCTTGATGAGATATTCTTCAGTAGAGCAGATCTCACAGTGAGGACACTTTCATTGCAAATGTTCATTTATTACCTTAATTTTATCCTTTATTTTTAGATGTCCCTCCTTTATTAGCTAATAAAGCAGAGCTTTATGTTGTAAAAATGTAAGGGTGTCAAACATATGTCCCCACCATGCTGAACTATAGTCAGAAGCAGAGAACCAGCAGGTGGACAGAAGCCATCTTGTACGGATGCCAGGCTCTGTTACCTGGTGGCTGTCTTATGAAAAAATCAGAAAACTCCATTGTAATACTTCTCTCTTGTACACACTCCAGGCTGCCATCACTCAACAGACGTGAGGCTCATGGATGGTCTCTTGGCTACCTATGCTCATCCCAATATGTTTGGATGGCACTGTGCCCTCTCACCAGCTGATTGGAGTATCTTTCTGTGGAACAGATGTTTAGTGTCCATAGTTTCAGAAGCAGCCAACATAACACCAAAAAGCTCTCTCTGGAAGCATTAATGTATTGCTAACACATCTTTTGTAAATTGATGATGCCTGCTGAAATTTAAATTATATGCATTAACAGGACAACTCATGACCTTCTGGACTATTCATTTCTCTAGGTAGGTCTTCAGTACATGGAGACAGAGATAAGGGCATCTTATAAAGCCAGGTGATTGGTGAAGTTCTTTACAAGATATTTGCTGCTAAATGTAAAGGGCAACATAAGGAAGCATTCAGTGTAGCTTGTGGGATTTCTTGCTGTTTTCTCTGTGCCATCTACCCCTGCCCTGGATAAAGGCCTCCAGTGCTGTCTCTGCATTAGAAAATCAAACCATTGGTAGCTGAACCAATGGGACAGCACTGTAGGTAGGGAGTAGTGTATCAGTGTTCACTATACTGTTTCAGTTCTGCCCCACATATCTATTTGTGCTGTTCTACACCACTGCATTTACACTGCTCTCTAGGTACCTGGCAGTGGCATCAGGGAGATTTCAAAATTGGCTTGATGACACCAAGTCCTATGTTTAGCCGACTTAGACCTTCCAAACTATTCAGCTTACCATAAACCCTGAAAGGACAAAAAAGCCAGTGGAATTGCTTTCATCTCCTTGAACTTCAGAGCCAAAAAAATCACATTGGGTTAGACAGGGTCATTTGCATTTACCTGTGTAATACTGTAAACCAGAGCCAAAACTAACCGATTTCATGTACACCCACAGAACACCACGGTGATCATAAGGACCTGACTAAACTGATTGGTGGTGAGGACTGGAGTCAACAGCTTCCTCTCCTCAGGCATAATGGAATGGTGCACTACAAAAGTAAAACGTGTCTGTGTAGGAGATTGAAGCTTTCTTGGGGGCTGGTCCAAGATTGTGTAACAAATGCCCACACAGTCTAAGAACTACCAAAAACGTCTGTCTGGTGTGCTCCAAGTGCCAGGCATACTTCTTCAGCTTTGCGATTGCTAATGTAAGCACACCACAGAGTGTACATAGATTAAATTTAAAAATCCTCACCATTTCCCATGGGGAGAGGAAATGCGAAAAAATGACGTGACATATTCGTCATGTAGCTTAATGCACTACTGAAAGGTGCTCAGATAGGGTGGTGGTGACGGGTGTATAAAAACCTGAAAAGGATAGAAAAGGCTGAAAGGAATTGTGAAAGAAGTCTCCTTTTTGCTTAGCAATAACGGTTTCTGCAGGAGCTTTTTAAAAAGCAGTTGTGGGATATCTGAAGAAAGCTGGTGAAGGTGTTCTTGAAATACTGTAGATAGCCAGATACAGAGACCAGCAATTCTCAAAGATTGTGTGGCAACGGTTGTGCACACTCTCACCCTCAGAGAAACTGGCTTTATATGATGCTGAAGGTTCATTTGGTG
The DNA here is from genome assembly GCA_033296515.1 of Macrochelys suwanniensis. Lineage (NCBI taxonomy): Eukaryota > Metazoa > Chordata > Testudines > Chelydridae > Macrochelys > Macrochelys suwanniensis. The sequence goes on from CM065780.1 coordinate 85,566,809, forward strand.
AAGTGCTGCTTTTGAGTCTGGATCAAGACCACAGGCTGTTGGGGACTATGTTCTCAAAATCCAGGACAAGCAGCAATAGCTACATAACTCTAGAATGAAGAGACTTTTCTATGCCTTTGTGGTTAGCTCATTCTGATATTGCAGTGCAGCCCCAGGAAGATAAGAGCTTTGATCACCATGAATATCTGTTGCCCTGAGGCAGCTCGCTACCCTGGAGATGTACTGGTCAGTTGGGCACTGTTTTGGTGTCAGGAAATCCCAGGGTGGGTGGTGGTGTCTTGGAGGTTTGCATGGCACTACGTAGAATGTTGCAAGGTCTGTCTGTATAAGATGTCCCATGTCCCTGAAATCACTGAGGGATTTAAACAATCAGAATAGGAGCTATCAGTGGCCTCTCCCCATTCTATTCCATCCTTCCAAAAGAGACCAGGAAGGAGTACTGCTCAATGATGGTGTAGATATTGGAGGGTGGTTGTGGCATGCATGTAAGCTGGCCAGGCAAAGCACATAAGCCCAAACTTTCAAAAACTGTGGACCTTTTAAAAAATGGACAGGGTGGAGGAATCTTTTCCCAACCAGTTAAATTGATGCTAATGATGTCTCCCTCCCCACAGATGGAAGTGACCCTACATGAGGGTGGGTGACCCTACATACCTACTTTTTTTGTGACTAATGAACCCTGATTACACAAAGCTAGTGAGATCCAATTCATCTATGCACTCAGCAGGTGCAGGATGATGACAGTGTGTGCCTTCAGAAAACTGAAAGCAAGGTGGAGATGTCAGATCACCAATAACAGTTCAATGACGAATGTAACCATTTTATAGTAACTGCCTGTTGCATTTTGCAAAACATATGAAACCAAGGTGATGACTTCTGCTTCCATGCCATATTTCCAGGCATAAACAAGTAGAGCATAAAAAGAACCTGATAGTAGAGAAGAGGAAGAGAGATGGCTTTATCCATCTCTCTTTAGTCATTGGGGCATGCAGGCACTGTCTTAATCAATGACACTCAATGTTGTTAGGTATGTGATCGCCATGAAATGTAAAGAGATCTCAGTCTGTCTATTAACAGACTAACACAGCTGGAAACTAGACAATATCCATATGATCCAGTGTGATGGTATGCAAAGCTCTGAGTGCCCTGGCAAGTCTGATGTCCAAGTTCTGTAATCACAGTGGAGATGAAATTAAGTTTCTGAAGTACTACACTTAGGATTTGCAGCAATCACTTCTTTCCAGACATCCTGATGATTAGAGTCCTTTAATTCTGAAGGGAATTTTAGGCATGGATGACCTATGAACTCTGTTTCCATGGTGATACCATGGTGAAGGCCATAAAAATAAAAGAATAGTGATAAACTGAGAGATTTTCTAAGTGGTTTCATTTCCTCTAGCTTCTGTACATAGGATGTTTTTACCATCTTGTGGGATTGTTAGGTTAGATTAACATATTTATCACATATATAAAGATTAAGCCAAATCCATGCAAAATCTAAGCTCTCTGAATATGTTTAACTGATAGTTCTGAAAGGATTAACATCAATATAAAAATGCGCTGCTAATTTGGAAAAAAGAAAAGAATGAAAAATATTGCTTTTAATTAAATCTACAAATTTGTCTAATGAAAATTAGAAAGTACTGGGGGTGGCAATTTACTCTGTCAGTATGTAAGTGCCTTTTATTTCAAAGAACTGTTAAAGCTATTTCAATATTCATAGCAAGACATAGGGAACATACAGTGTATATTTGATATTGTTGGCAGGAAGAGAATTTGGAATTAAATCCTTTTGCATTTTGTACAGCACTCTAATAGCTTGTGAAATGGCTCTGAGAAGATTAAATGTTTTCTGCAAGTAAACTCAAGCTATTTACATATATCATTGCCTTTTTCATTACCAAGGAGTTCTGTAAAGGAACACCCAAGAAAGACATAATGGAGTTAATATTCAACTGTGCTTTGTCTGACTGTACAGAAAAGCACATTTGAAATTTCAATTAGATATTTTTTACCCCAAAAAAGTAACAATAGCAGAAAACTAGGAAAATACAGGACTTTGCTCATTGTGGCTTTCTAGCTTTTTTGTTCTGCATTTTGATATTAACACCAAGGAATCTAATACCGTAGATGTTTGAAGTAACCAGCAGTGAATAATTCGAGTGCAAAGTATTGGGGTTACAATTTTTTCCCTGTTAACTTGACTTTTGAGTGGCTATCTGTCACTCTTCTCTTCATACAGCATTTCTGTTCTACCACAATTCTGTGTAACTGACAGAAGGTCTAGACTGTTTCATTCACTGCCAGTAAAGCTGAATAACATGCAAATTTCTGGCAATATTTGTTTAAATAAATCCAATTTATCAACTCCCCTGATGTTCTTAAAAGCTTTACACAAAAGCTAATTCTACACCTGGTAAAGGGCTTCTAGATCGCAACTAGTCTCATCGCTTGCCCACAGATGTCACAATCTAATATTATGTTATAAAATTATTATTTTTGTTAGATTTGTTTACCAAGAACATTAACTGACCTCTTCATGGTGCAACTAGATCCTATGCACAAACTGTAGCTAGTTAGGAGCAGCTTTTGTGGTCTTTTGGCTCAAGGAAATGGGGGCAGAATTAGGTGAAAGGGAAGAATGTTGATCTGAGACGTAGTAAAGCAGGCCAGCCATTGGGAGGAGGTGGAGTGGGTGGGCCCCGTCCCCTTTTAGGAGGGAGCCAGATAGTTCAGGACATAGGCGCCAACCCACAGAAAAAAATGAGTGGGTGCTTAGCACCCACTGGCAGCCAGTTCCCCACTCCCTCCAGTGCCTCCCGCCCACCAACAGCTCTGCTGATCAACTCCTCCCCGTCCCAGCGCCTACCACCTGCTGCAATCAACTGTTTCATGGTGTGAAAGAGGCTCGGGGCAGAACTGGGCAGGAAGAGGTGGAGTGGGAAGAGGTGGGGTGGGGATGGGAACTTGGGAGAAGGGGTGGGGGCAGAGCGGGGTGTTGACCACCCCCTTGGGCCCAGAGGAAGCCGGCGCCTATGGTTTAGGAACAGAGGTGTTGTATTAATTCAGATGGAATAAAGGGCCCAAAGAGAGAAACTGATCCCAAAACTGTCCGACAATAAACTGTTTTAAAGAAGGTTCGGGATTTGATATACAGAGACCTCAGCCTGCTGAGTACCATGGTGTACACACCATTAAAACCCATGTAACTTTTTTTTTTAAAGATACAGAAAAGAGGAAAAACAGCTAAAACATTTGAAATATTAAGTATTCCATAAGGCTTTCATTTTAACAACATCCCTTGTTCCCTTTCTGTTTAGTTGATTTTATATATATATATTTTTAAAGAAATAGTCCCCACTGTTTAACAGTCTTTTAGATGGTAATAACTGTCCTTTTTGGGGGGGTAAGAAACAGTTAATTGAGATGGGCTGGAGCTATGGTAGTTGCTGCTGTTGCCAAAGTCCAGTCCCATTTCCTAAAAGACCAAACAAAATGAATGCGCAAAAAAGAGGGTGAGGAAAAGAATAGAAAGATGGAAAAATGCAGCTTCTGTCTTTGGTGTTGACTCTAAGGCTACATCTACACTAGGAGTTAGGACTGTGATTCCTAGCTTGCGTACACATACTAGCACGAATATAAATAGTCGTGTAGCCATGGTAGCACAGGCAGCGACAGCACGACTATGCTGAGGACAAACCTGCCTGAACCCCATGAACACTTCCCCAGCCTGGCTGCTGCCACTGCCCATGCTTTCATGGCTACACTGCTATTTCGACTCTCACTAGCTCTCATTGAGCTAGCATGTACCAGCATCATGCAGTTTACCTGCCTCCTTCTGGTCACTGGCTTACAGCAGTGTTGCAAAATACACAGTATTGGCTGGCTAACCCAGACTTATTACACAGAAGGAAAAGGAATGTGATTGGAAACAGAAGAACTCAGATGGGGAAGGAAGGAACACGTGAGGAAGCAGGGGAGGGGTGTGAGACAAAGGCTTCCATCCCAGGTGATGGTTGAGATTTAGCAGGAGCCAGTGGCAATAGAGATGTCATTTGGCTCCCTCTCTCTGGGCTACTCTGGTCAGGACATCTCTCGGCAGTAGGATGAAGAAGGTCTGGGGTAACAGTCCTGATAGTGAAGCTTGCTCCTTAGCCTTTTTTTCAATCAGCAAACATTGTGGTAACCAGCCTTTCCCTCTCAAAGTTTCTTTCTGAGAACCCGAAAAAGGGCACTGGTGGGAGAAATAGACTGTATCCTCATTTTTTGGGCCTCCCTAAGGGCACCTCACCCTCTGCAGCTGTATTTGACACTGGGGGCTGTAGTGCTAGAGTCTCACAGGGCATTGTGATCCTAGGCTCTGTGGAGGTTGACAAAAGTAGTTAAACCCCAGTCATCAGGTTCATCACCAGAGATACTCTCATCTTCATGTCCCTGTTCAGTCAGAACCAGACCATCATAGTTCTGTGGAACAGCCTGACTTCTAGTAATAGGCTTAGTTGCCATCTGTCATAACCATACAGCTAAGGGTAGCCTAGAATTCCTCCTTACCTGTAAGGGGTTAAGAAGCTCAAACAACCTGGGGGGGACACCTGACCAAAAGGACCAATGGGGAACGAAGATGCTTTCAAATCTTGGGGCTGGGGGAAGGCTTTGTGTGTGTGTTCTCTTGGGAAGCAGAGAAGCATCAGGTCAGAAAACTCCTCCTATCAACCATCCTAAAAGTCTCTCATATTACAAAAATTTTGAGTAAAAGCCAGGCAAGGCATATTAGATTATCTTTTGTTTTTGCTTGTGAATTTCCCCTGTGCTAAGAGGGAGGTTTATTTCTGTTTTTTGTAACTTTAAAGTTTGCCTAGAGGGGCATCCTCTGTGTTTTGAATCGGATTACCCTGTAAAGTTATTTTCTATCCTGATTTTACAGAGATGATTTTTACCTTTTTCTTTTTAATAAAATCCTTCTTTTAAGAACCTGACTGATTTTTCCATTGTCCTAAGACCCAGGGGTTTTGGTCTTTGATCACTTTGTAACCAATTGGTTAGGATATTATTCTCAAGTCTCCCCAGGAAAGGGGGTGTAAAGGCTTGAGGGGATATTTTGGGGGAAGAGGAACTCCAAGTAGTCCTTTCCCTGATTCTGTGTTAAATCACTTGTTGGTGGCAGCGTACCATCCAAGGACAAAGGATTTGTGCCTCGGGGAAGTTTTTAACCTAAACTGGTAGGAATAAGCTTAGGGGGCTTTCATGCGGGTCCCCACATCTGTACCCAGTTCAGAGTGGGAAGGGAACCCTGACACCATCTCTCTCTCCCAGACTCACTTTCAGGGACTAGTACCAATTGCCCAATAGGCAACAAGTGATTCCTGTGAAGAGTTCTGACATTTCTCCTTCTGTCCATCCATCTGGAGCCAATCTATGGTAATCCCAGGTAATTTCTGAATGACCTGAGGGAAATTAGAACCTGTCTTCACTTTTACTCCCAAGTTCCTTATCAAAACCTGGTCACCTGTGAATAAATCTTGCTCCCTTATGCACTGGTCACGTCTGATCTTATTCTGAGTTGCTATCTTCACTGCTGTGTCCGTAGCCAGTCGATAAGTGTTCTCCAGTTGTTGCTTTAATTTCTTTATATGTTGGAGTTACGTCTCAAGGCCACCTCCATCTTGGTGGCACTCCAAAAGAAATATCCACAGGTAGTCTTGCTTCCCTTCCAAACGTTGTTAATAAAGGGAGTATCCAGTAGTATTGTTTCTGGTACAATTATTACCGTGTACTAGCTGTGAAGTGTGTTGGCTCTGTTTGTGCTTTTGTATCGGACTGAAAGTCCAAGCATGTTCAAAAGCATCCTATTGAAATGTTCTGGCTGTGGGTCTCCTTGTGGGTGACAGAGAAGTCCAGGATTTCTTTATCCCAATTATTTGTTGTAGTACCATAAGTCTCCTGATCGGAGTGATTCTGGCAGGCCAACCATACTGTACAAAGTACTTGTCCCATAATATCTTGGCTATAGAGGTAGTCTGCTGATCTTTCATGGGCAATGCGTGAGAGTGTCAAGTGAAATGATCTGTTATCACTAATATGTTAGTGTTTTTGTTGTCAGGTTCTAAGGACAGAAAGTCAATACATGAAAGATCCATGGGTTACTGGCTTTGCATAGTATCAGAGGGGTAGCCTTGTTAGTCTGGATCTGTAGAAGCGACAAAGAGTCCTGTGGCACCTTATAGACTAGCAGACGTATTCAACATAGACTAACAGATAGATGCATCCGACGAAGTGGGTATTCACCCACAAAAGCTTATGCTCCAATATGTCTATAAGGTGCCACAGGACTCTTTGTGGCTTTGCATGTTACCCAGAGCATCTGGCCAATTAGTTAACATCTTCCAAGCTAAACATCTGGTGTGATTCTTATAATATTCATCTATATCCCTCACTAATCTGGCTAACAGAACCTTCTTCGTACCATCTGAAGTGTCTGCTCTACCCCAGAATGCCCTCTTTCATCATGCAAGGACTTCAGCACCAGGTCCCTGCATTCTGCTGGCAACACCAGCTGATGATGATGATGGTGATTAAGAGAGTCCCTAGTGTCTTGATATAACATGCCTCCTTTCAATGTCAACCAGTCCCACTGTCTCAAAATCTGTTTGATATATGGATGGATATTCTGTATGGTATTCATAGGTCTCCCCAGTCTTTTGGCAATCAGGATCACTTTCAGGCTAGGATTCCCTAAGATGGGCACTGCGGATATCTTGCCGATGCAATCTGGGTAATGAAGTAAGGTCCAGATGGGTGGTATTTGTTTACACCTCAGGTAGAGGATAGAGAGGGACTCCAAGCATCTTGATGGCCCTAATCTGGTTCACAGTGGCATCAGTAGGCTGGGCTCTCACAAAGCTCTCATTCCAGGAATTGGGATGTCAATCCATTCCTGGTCTGGTGACCTCTCTCTGTGTGGCTTTTCGAATTAGTGTATTGGCATCCACGTTCACATGTCCTGGCCAATTCTGTATTTGGAAATCATAGGTGGCCAATGCTGCTTAACCACCTATGCCCTGTGGCATCCAAATGAGCTGACTTCCGGATATAAATTAAGGGATTGTTATCAGTATGGACTGAATTTTGTTCCATTGAGCTAATCATGGAATTTCTCAGTCACATCCCACTTTAATGCAAAGGACTCTAGATTGTGAACCCGATAGCTCTTTTCCAATGATGCTAGATCCCTGCTGGCATAGGCATCTGCTCTCCATCCATCTTGATATTCTTGGTAAAGGACTCCTGTAAGTCCTTCTATATTAACATAATGTGTAGTAGATACGTGTTTTTATTATCAGCAAAAGCTAACACAGGAGCATGCATCAGTACATCTATTCACATCTGAAAAGCATTCTCACAATATGGAGTCCACCAGTTTCCAAAGGGTTCTCTGACTCTGTAATAGTTGGTATGTGGATGCAGAGACTGACCTCCTCTTGTGGAGGCAGAAAATCCCTCTACAATTTACCTATAGTAATTGCAGAATCCCAAGAAGCTCTGCAGTTCTTTCAAGGTTTTGGGTCTGGGCCATGTCCTCAGGGCTTCCAGCTTGTCTGGATCTGCAGCAACTCCATCTTGAGAGATGATATGCCCGACATACTTTAGATTTTCTTGAAAAAACTAGCATTTGTCAACCCTTGTTCAACCCTTGTTCTTGCAGGCAGTCCAACACTTTCAACAAGCATTCTTCATGTTCTTCTAAAGTGTGACAAAAAGCTATCAAGTCATCCAGATACACCAGGCCTTCCAGAAGGTTAATGTCACCAACTGTCTGCTCCATGGATTTCTGGAATATGGCTGTGGCCCCAGATATTACCTGGAACAGTCACTAAAATTTGTATAATCTGCGTGGACAAATGAAGGCAGTCTTTTCCATATCAGCTGTATGGGTACCTGATAGTATCCACTTCTGAGATCCAAAATGGAAAACCAACAGCTTCTGGTTAGACTGTCTAAGACATTATCTGCTCTAGGGGTGGTATATTGGTTAGATTGTATATCTATTCAGTAATCTATGCACATATGTACATCCCCATTCTTTTACTGGCCACAACAATTGGGGCAGCCTAAGAACTTCTAGAATTCCTGATGATTCCTGAACGTCAACTCCTGGGTATGTTTCCAAACATCTTTGACATTAGCATGTACTAGCCGCCTTGATCTTTCAAGTAAAGGTCTATCATCATTCAGCTGAATGTGATGTTCAGTTCCCTTGGCACAACCCATGTCCCGCTCAAGGTGGAGAACACTTGGGCTCTTTGTGCTAGTTTCCATTTCAATTTCTCTTTCCACAAGGAGGACTTGGGGTTCCCAAATTTTAACTTCTCTAGGTCAAATGTGGGCATGATCGTCCTGATAGGGGCAGTATGGTCCACTGTTGCAGCCAAGTATACCTGTGCTAACATAGTTGCCCAAGAGATGGTTGGACAGATCAGAGCAAGAGTGTCTATCTTTCTCAGTTCCACCCCCATCCTTTCAGAATGTTAATTTCACTAGCACATATCCCAGGTGCAGATATTGGTCATCTCCTAACCCCCATATGGCCAAGCTGGTTAAGGGCTGTAGGGGAAGATGGATCAGATGTTGCCAGTAAAAGGGTTTGAAGATGATTGTGACCTGAGAGCTCTATCTAGAATAGCTGTGCACTCTATTCCATGAATAGTCGCTCCAACCTCAGACTTTGGTCCACACAGTCCTATAGGCAAGTCTGGCATAACTGGAGGCAAAGACTCAGTCTTTGAGTTGCGGGGAACAAAGGTGGTTATGGGACCCAGGCTGCTCCCATACCTGGTTCCACTGAAATTTCCTGCTGTCTTACTTATGTAGAGGGCCTTAAATTGTTCCTCAACTCTCCTGTGGTTTACAGGACTCAGACATCCTCATAGCTAGTGCCCATCCTTTTCACACTGATAACAGAAATGCATGGGCTTCAAGAGGTAGGGGTTCTGGCAGGCCCTATCATTGTCTTGACCCCTGCCTCTCTGGTACAGCTGTCCATCTCGCATTTGCTCTGGGGGAGAGGAAGGGGTATCAATATCCTTGACCACTCATCATTTGTTGGGGAGTCATACAGAGTGCTGATTCACTGTCAGGACACCTACTTTATCTTGCAACTCAGCTATCTGTTTCATCATATGGTCACTTACATGATGGATATTATACTGAGTGACTTCTAAAGTACACACCCTCATTTTAGCCCCTCGGGAAGGGTTATCTTCAGAGTCCTGAGTTTCCTGCTCCCTGATCTTTCATCAGTGTAATGAAAAATGGAGTAGTTCCTTTTCTGTCCTCTAATCACAACTGGAGCAGCATCAATCGAGCATGTCTAGCACCCTTAACACTTACTCCAGTCTGAGGCGATCCAAATCACTCCCTACAATTCCTTCTGCAGGAGTCGTTCCATTCACGCCAGATACTGTGAGAATTTCTCGCCGTGTTCCTGATGGCTGGTCCAGAATTTTAATAGGACATCCTCTCCACTTTCAGTGCTTCCAAACATGCCCTCTGAGATTGAGAGGTATTCAGCCACAGTTGCTTCTGGGTTACTGGTCCTGAGTGACCTGACAGTAAGCAGCAGGCCCTCTCAGATTTTCCACTAGTCTATCTTTTTCCCTTTTAGACCATGTTCATTCCTATTCCTTCTGAACAGCATGATCCAACTGGGTTTCATATTCTTCCTCATGTGCAGGGGCAGGTTTTATCCCTGAAAATGTTCTTAGTCTCTCATAACTGCCAGTTCCTGCTTCCAGGCCTACCACTTGTCCCATGGCCGGGGTAATGGCTTTTTGAAGTGAATCTTCTGACAGAAGTTGAGAAGATGGGGCAGCAGCACTATACAGTGCCCTCAAGTCTTCCCTCTTTCCCATTCTCTGGAGTAAACTGTGAATTTCTCCTTGAAAATCAGATCTCTCATCCTGTGGAGTAGAGGGCATAATTGGCATAGTGCCTATGGCTTGTAGAGTCCAATGAATCCCTTTTCATCAACAATTATTTTGTGGGTACCATCTTCACATCAAATCTCTTAGACCTAGAACATAAGGCCTACCATCTGTTCTTCCACCTGATAGGTTCTGCCACAGGAGGTGACCTTGCCTAAGGCCTTTAGAGGCTGTGGCTACAATACAATCTCTGCTCAGGTGGTACTTTTGCCAAAACCTCCCACCATCAAACTTTTGTGGGTCTACTTCATTCTCTTCACATCACTCTAGGACCTGTCTTCCATCTATGCTTATTAACAGAGGGGATAATAAGGAGGGTTTTGTTTTCTCTTCCCAATCCCAATGGTGCCTCCAAGAATGTAAGGGGGTTTTATGGGTTGCCATATACCTAAGGGCGGCTAACCATCAACAGGAGCTGTTACACAGTGTCCCTCTGATTTGTCCACAGTGAGTTTCAATGCCCTGGGTTCTTAGATAACTGGTGGTGCCTCCACCTGACTCTTTAAGGTAGTCAGTACCCTACATTACCTTCCTATGTGGTTTTGACTATCCTTGACCCAGTACTTATCCTTATAACGAGCCTGGTAGCTCGTACATATACTCTTCTGACACCTCCATAATGGATGAACCAACAATCAAGATATGCTTTATTTACATGGGGAACTATAGAGAGAGATTGATTTGGAGTGGGTACCTCAGTAACACCAAATACCTGCAAATAACACTACCCCCTGGGAGAATTTCCCTGGATTCACGAGTCCAGTTTATTCCACACTAGTGGGATCTATAATGTGGAGGAACCCACTTGCTTGATGAGTTGTTGCAGGCCTGAAGGCGCGTGAGGTGCTGATTTGCCCAGGGGGCTAACCTCTCTGCAGCAGAAATAAGTGTTACTCTCAGTCGGGAAAAGTCCCCAAGGCATAGAGGGCTTCCTCAATGTTTTTAAGTCCAATTGCTCTCTCCTAGAGTGGTTTGGCAAAACCCTTTCAGGACAAAAAGGTTACCCCTCAGGCAGGGAGAGACAGGAGATTGCCCACGCTCCCTAAGGCTGGGCTGTTCTCTTCTTATTCTCCTGCCTGTTGTCTGAGTGAGCCTCATATCCCCTAGGGTTCACCCAATCACAAGGCTCAACACCATCCATTCCTTTATTGGCAAGGTGAGCACACTGCAGTTTTCGCCATTTCTCATCTATCCAGCAAAAAGCTTGGCTCCCTTTTTCATCAGACCCATTAACATGGGTTACATATTGTGACGGGGCAAGGCCAGAGGGCTATAGGAAAGTGGTAAGGAACCAGTATGTTAGCCCCAGGCTAAACAAATCCCTGATACCTTATTGGCAGTTGCTCCAGATTAATCAAGACACCTGGGGCCAATTAAGAACTTTCCAGAAGTCAGGGAGGTTAATTGAGACACCTGCAGCCAATCAGGGGCTGGCTGAAACTAGTTAAAAGCCTCCCAGTGAGTCAGTGAGGCGTGCATGTCAGGAGCTGTGGAAGAAGGTTGCGTGTGAGGAGCTGAGAGTAAGAGGGCGTACTGCTGGAAGATCCTGTGGTGAGGATAAAGAAGGTGTTGGGAGGAGTCCATGGGGAAATAGCCCAGGGAGTTGTAGCTGTCGTGCAGTTGTTCCAGGAGGCACTCTAAACAGCTGCAATCCACAGGGCCCTGGGCTGGAACCCGGAGTAGAGGGCAGGCCCGGGTTCCCCCAAAAACTCCCAACTCCTGATCAGACACAGGAGGAGTTAACCTGGACTGTGGATTCTACTAGAGGGGAAGATCTCTGAGGCAAGCAGAATCCGCCAATATGCACAGGACCCACCGAGGTAGACGAGGAACTTTGTCACAATATTTAATCCTGCTTTCTCATTGGTGTTGGTTCTCCTTTGAGCAGGGGATTGGACTAGATGACTTCCTGAGGTCTCTTCCAACCTTAATATTCTATGATCCATCATGCTTCCCCCCTCAACCTTCAGTGTATCTGTGATTTATAATATCAGCCTTTTCTACCTGCATCTTATTTACACATCAAATATAGGGCTATTTTGTTTTCAAACTCATTGGTAGGTTAGAAGGAAAAAGGTATTAAAGCAGCTTTTTGGGTCAAGACCAAACGGTGTCTATTTAATGTGATATCAGAATATGGAATCGTCCTTTTAAAACTGAACAGCCTATGAAACAAAGCATCCAGCCATAAATTGTACATACATGAAATACTGAGCTCCTCTACCTATCATCACTTTATAAAACAATGAAAACCTGTAAGAGATACTGATATTTTCCTTTCTGAGAAACTCTTGCTTACAGACTAACACAATTATAAACTAAACCCTCACCTGACTGAATGTAACTTTTAAGATGCCACTTCAGCAAATTATGGTTATAAAAGTCTAAACTAGTAATGGCATGTATGATAGTTCTATGATAAGCAGATAGCAAATGTGACTAGAGCTTTCGGTGACTTACATTTTAGAGTGTAGAACCTGTTTTACTTATGTATTAAAGCCACCAGACCACTGTGAAACATAGCACCTGGTTTGACAAAGCCTCATTACTCATTGACAAAGCCTCAGACGTTTGGGGTTGGGTTTTTTTAGGGACCATCAAGACCAGATGTGGGCAAACTTTTTGGCCCGAGGGCCACATCTAGGAATAGAAATTGTATGGCGGGCCATGAAAGCTCACAAAATTTGGGTTGGGGTGCAGGAGGGGGCGAGGACTCTGTTTGGGGGTGTGAGCTCCAGGGTGGGGCCAGAAATGAGTTCAGGGTGCAGGAGGGGGCTCTGGGCTTGGGTGGGACAGCTGGGTGCAGGGGGGAGGTGAGGGCTCTGGCTGGGGGTGCAGGCTCTGGGGTGGGGATGAGGATGAGGAGTTTGGGGTGTAAGAGGGTGTTCTGGGCTGGGACCAAGGTGTTCGGAGGACAGGAGGGGGATCAGGGCAGGGGGTTGGTCGGGAAGTGGTGCAGCCTCCAGCTGGGGGTGCGGGCTCTGGGATGGGGCTGGGGATGAGGCGTTTGGGGTGCAGGAGGGTGCTCTGAACTGGGATCGAGGGGTTTGGAGGGCAGGAGAGGGATCAGGGCTGGGGCAGGGGGTTGGGGCGTGGGGAGAGGCTCAGGGGTGCAGGTGCCGAGCGGCACTTACCTCAAGCGGCTCCCAGAAGCAGGGGCATAGCCCTTCTCCGGCTCCTATGGGGAGGTGCGGCTCTGCATGCTGCCCCATCTGCAGGCGCTGCCCCATCTGCAGGCACTGCCCCATCCGCAGGCACTGCCCCTGCAGCTCCCATTGGAGCGTTGGAGGGGGCCATTGGAGCGCTTATGAGCTGGAGCGGTGCAATGCCGCGGCTTTCGGGAGCCGCATGGTGCAGTCGCCAACCCTGCGCCCCATCTGGAATGCCAGAGTGGGGCCATGCTGCGGGTTCTGGGATCTGCGTGGTGCACCCCCTCAATCCTGCACCATGGCTGGAGCGGGGCAAGCCCCAGACCCCGCTCCTCGGTGGGAACTCATGGGCCAGATCCGGCACACGGCTTGTAGTTTGCCCACCCCTTATCAAGACTGTCTTACAATCTGTGGTTCTAAGCTATATATAAGGTATACGAGTGACTGTATAAGAGCACTCTGGGAAGGATAGCTGCCCTCTTTATTCATTGATTATTGTAATACTTGTGGAAATAACTGTAATTAATAGTAAAAAGGGGACTTTCAGATGTAGAAAGCCTGTTTGACTGGCAGGGGGGTGTATATGGCTTTAAAAATTAGTTTCTAACAACCTTGCCTGATGTCTTCTAAAAATCAGCCCCTATTTTACACTATTATTGAGAGCTTAAAAAAATGAAAGCATTGCAAAAAGTTATCCTTCTAATGTGCGTCAATGTACAGTTGCTTTAAATACAAGAATGTTATAACAAGATTGGAGTGTAGAGAACATGTTTATTTCATTCTGTAAATCTGCTCTGGCAGTTTGATCTTTTAAACAAATTAGGAAAGTGTGACCCTTCCTTGGATAGATATTTAATCTCTTAAAATAATTCCTATGACTTTTCCCATTACTGAAATTAAAAAAAAAAAGGTGGTTGTATTTTTAGATTCACCTTTAAGAATAGTTGGCTGCATTCCATTCTTCAGGGTTCTTCTCTGAACTGAGCACGCTTCTTAAAATTCATTCTGAAACTGCTTCTGTATCTAAGCATTTAGACCAAAGCTTTAAAAAGTGTCTAGTGATTTTTTTGGGTGGCTCAATTTTTTGGCTTCTAATTTGAGGCACAGTCTTTAAAGGGCCATGATTTTCAGAAGGTGGGTGCTCAGCACTTTCTGAAAATCAGGCCCCTGATAGTAAATCATTACAGAAGTATTGCACCTAGTATGAGGTAACTCTATTTTGAACCTCATTATGATAGATAAAGATGAAGTAATCACTGGGGCTGGAAGTTGGTGGTTGCCTAGGGATCAGTGATTGTGACCTGATTACATTCAATATGAGTAAATGGAAGACAGTCCCAATTAGTTTTTATATATATATATATATATATATATATATATATATATATTTGAAAAATGTCACAATTCCACAATCAAGAAAGGGGAAGTAGATGGGAATCAATACAAATCAGAAGTTATGAAGTGTAGAAACTAATAAGAGAAATTAAAAACATCAAGGGAACCTTCCTGGTTGGCAGGGCTAATGGACAATAAAAAGGAGTTTAAATCTTTGAAGAACAAAAGAAATCCTAACCTAGTATAGGCCCATTCTTAGATGGAGATAGTAAAATTGTTAACTGTGATGCCGGAAAGGCAGAAATACTCAAATATTTTTATTCTGCATTTGGAAAAAAGGAGACTGCTGCGCTCATATCACATGAGGATGATGAAATATTTTCAAGCTCATTGTAATTAATGAGGATCATAACATCTATGAGGGATAAACACTTTTAAATGAGCAGGCTTGGGTAACTTGCACCAAAAAAGAGTTAGATGAAGAGATCTCTGGCCTGCTGACATGAATTTTTAGTACATTTGGAATACTAGCAAAATTCAAAAAAACTGGAAGAGTGCTCATATTGTTGTGTCAATTCAAAAGAGGCAAGTTGGTTGACCGAGGTAACTGTAGGCCAATTATACTGATATTTTACATTGGACAAAGACAACACAGGATTCAATCAATAAAGAATTAAAGGTTGGGAATATAATTAATGCCTTTTAATATAGCATGGGTGGCCAAACTTACTGACCTTCCAAGCCGCATATGATGATCTTCAGAAGTTCGAGAGCTGGGCGTGCCTGCTGGGGCTTGGGGCTTCAGCCCTGTTGGGTGTGCCTACCAGAGCTCCTGCCCCGTGGGAGGCACCTGCCATGGCTTGAGGCTGAAGTCCTGGCAGGCGCCTCTGGAAGGGCAGAAGCTCTGAGATGCCCCCTCCCCGCAGGGCAGAAGCCCTGAGCCCCGGCAGGCACCTCCCATGGGGCTGAAGCCCTGAGACCCCCTCCCCATTGTGTAGAAGCCCCTAGCCCCACCATCCTGCCACAGGGCAGAAGCCCCAAGCTCCCTCCCCAACCCCCAGTCTGGTAGGCAGAGAATGGTGGTGGTGGGGGAGCGTTCTGCAAGCTGCACTTTAATTGCAAAAGGGTAGGGTGACCAGACATCCCGATAAAATCGGGACTGTCCTGATTTTTGACCATTTCTCCCGATAGTCGGTCGGGACTCCTTTTGTCCCGATTTTCAGTCGTCTTCAGTTTTTTTGTTTTTGTTTGTTTTCTCAACAACTTCGGTGGCAGAGGCTTTTCTGGGTTTTTTTGGGTTTTTTTGGGGTGGGAAGTCCTGATTTTCGGGTCTTCCCATCTGGTCACCCTACAAAAGGGCCACATGCAGCTTGCGAGCTACAGTTTGGCCACCCCTCAATACAGTTTTATGAAAAATAGGTCTTGTCCAACAAACCTGATTTTGTTCTTTGAGGAGTTTACAAGTTTGCTTGATAAAGGTAACTGAATGTAATATACTCAGCCTTTTGTAAGGCATTTGACTTGGTACTACACAGCTTTCTGAGTTAAAAATTAGTGCTATACAATATTAGTAAAGCAAATGTTAAATGGATTAAGAGGTGACAGATCTCAGAGTAGTTGTCAATGGGGAATCATCATCAAATGTGGGGTGTCATGGGGTGTATGTACCCCATGCCAGGCCAGCAACCAAAGGGTTAACACAGGCACTGCCAGCCATTGCTGATTGGCAGCTCCCAGCAGCTGGGAGGATAAAAGCACTGAGAAGCAGAAGGGCATAATGGCTACCAGAGGAGTGAGCCAGCTGAAGAAGGGCGCTCTTGCCAGCAAGCTGCTGAAGAGCCACTCAGGGACAGCCAGACCAGCAGGCTGAAGAGCCTGCAGAAACTGGGGGAGCCTGGAAGGAGCTCATGGCAGTGGGAGACAGGCTTATCTAGCTTAAAGGTGCTGAGCTGGAACCCCAGTGGAGTGGGTGGGCTGGGATTCCCCTACCAACCCGCTGACAGACTTGAGAGAGAAGAGGACTTTCAGACCCCTGGGCACCAGGAATAGACTGACAGCCCCACCAGGCTGAGTGAGCTCAGGGACCTCAGCCCAACCGGCCAGAGGAGAGACAGTTGCACCAATGAAAAAAGGGGGTTTCTATTGAGGGTGAATTCTAGCCCCAGTGCTATTCAACATTTTCATCAGTGTTCTGGTGGTTAACATAAAATTACTGCTGTGGATGACACGACGATAGGCAGATGGTTAAATGATGATGACAGGGCAGTCACACAGTGATCTGAATCACTTTGTAAAGTGGGCCCATTCAAACCATGGTGGTTTTTTTAAATAGCCAAATGCAAGAGCAAAAGAAACTACATACCTACAGAACGGGAATATTATATCTGGAGAAGCATCTTGTCTGTCTTTTTGCGTGTCTGGGAGAAAGGGCTAATGGATGTATAAACAGAGGAGAAGTAGGTAGAGTAGTGAGGTGATTTTTTTACCTCTATATGCAGCATTGGTGAGATGGATACTGGAATAATGCATCCAATCCTGGTGCCCGCATTTTAAAAAGAATGTTGAAAGATTGGCGAGGGTGCAGAAAAGAGCCACAACAATTATTCGAGGGCTAGAGAAAATGCCTC
Source organism: Macrochelys suwanniensis (assembly GCA_033296515.1). NCBI lineage: Eukaryota > Metazoa > Chordata > Testudines > Chelydridae > Macrochelys > Macrochelys suwanniensis. The sequence continues at coordinate 85,583,900 of CM065780.1, forward strand.
ATAGTGAGAGATTTAAAGAGTTCAATCTGTTTAGTTTATGAAAAAAAATTGAGAGGTGGTGTGATTATAGTGTAGAAGTATCTTTTGGGGGAGAAAATACTGGGTACTAAAGAGCTCTTTAATCTAGCAGAGAAAGGCATAATAACTAAGGCTGGAAGCTGAAATCAAATTCAAATTAGAAATAAGATACACAATTTTAACAGAGAGTGATTAACCACTGGAAAGATCTGCCAAGGGAATTGGTGGAGTCTTCATTTCTTGATGTCTTTACATCAAGAGTATATGCCTTCCTTTCTGGCAGATGCTTTAATCGAACACAAGTGAGTGAGCTCACTATGTCCGGGCCACATCTGGCAAAACCTATCTCCAGCTGTTTCTGTTTTGTTAAGATGCAGCTCACTCCTCCTGAACCACTTTAATCCTTGATCTGTTTGATATACCCACAAACTTACAGCTTTAATCATGTAACGTAATGCTACTCAGAATTTACAGTCTCCACCCTGTATTAATTACACTAATGTATGTTTTGTGTTAGTCATGGCATGTCATCCACAGCCCCAAATGCTGTCTTATTCTCCATGTCCACAAAAGTGGAAATGAGGGACTGGGTTCATTACTAAACTGTGAACACAGCATGATCTGATTTAAAGAAAAGAGAAATTCTCAAAAGGGAGTTATGCAGAGGTTTATGATTTTAACCTTTTAGTGATCAATTGTAATTGTGACAGTGATTCTGGAAAATGTAATTAAGATAAAGATGTGTAAATAGGTCAGCATTCTGAATTACATTCTTACCCCATGAATATCAAAACTGTCAATATGGACAGTAAGAGTTTTCACTGTGCATTTATTTATTTGGGGCATTATATTGTGATGTCTGTAAGCTCTTTGAGACGGGAATAGTGTCTTACTATGTGTTTGTAAAATGCTGTACATATTTATGGAGCACATTACAATCTTTAATGTATTTATTCTCACAACACCCTTGAGATAGGGAGGTGCTATATCCCCACTTTATAGATGCGGAACTGAAGCGCGGAAAGACTAAGTCTTGTCTACACTTAATGCTACGGTGGTACAGCTGCACCACTGCAGTTGCATGGCTGTAGCACTTCAGTATAGACACTGTCTGGGCTGATGGAAAGGATTCTCCCATCGGCATAGGTAATCCACTTCTCTGAGAGGCAAGAATTCTTCCGTTGACCTAGCATTGTCTACACAGGCACTTAAGTCCGCTTAACTATGCCATTGTTCACACCCCTGTGCAATGTAGTTGTGCCAACCTAATTTTATAGTGTAGACCAGGCCTACAGGTGGGATCCATGAAGAGACTTGCAACACTCAGAATTGCAGTGCCTAACTTAGGTGCTAGAAAAACACAGGAACAACACCGGGATCTACAAAGCTGAGTTAGGCACTTACACTCCCTGTACAACGAATGGGGAGAGAGGCACCTAAGAATGTGATTCACAAAAGCCAGCACACTGGGGGGAGAGCCACCAACGCCAACTGATGGGGAGATGCCAACCAGAGGGATGTATGCTAAGCCCCACCCATCTCTTGGAGACAGGTGCCTAATTTAGGCTGCAGGGAGGCATCTAGCTTTTTAGCAATCCACAGTGGGAACTAACTTCCTGGAGCCAGGCTGCTTAGGCATCTAAAAGTCACTTGTTGAGGGAATGAGGTGCCTGCTTCACTCCACACAAAATGGAAGTGTGTGTGTGTGGGGAGTGGGGATGGTTTCACTTAAACAGTTATTTGGCCAAAGAGAGTGAGTGTGGGTGTGAGAATGACTCCATAGTCCAGTGGAAAGGGCACCTACCTAGGAGGCAGGAGACCACAGGTCCATTCCCCCTGCTCCAATCGCTCTTTATTTACCCACAGTGGAGCAGTTTTCACAGGAGAGACTGGTGGAGACCAACATTGGAATATCCCATAGCTCAGTAGTTAGAGCCGCCTTCTGAGAAGTGGGAGACCACCCCCCGTTCAAATCCTTTCTTTGCTTCTGGCAGAATCTGGGTCTCCCACCTCTCAAGTGAGTGCGCTAACCACTGGGCTAAAAATCATATGGCGCAGGGTGGCACCTCCTTCTCCAGCTACATTTTGAATAGGACCTGATCTGGTAGGCAGCCTATGAGCATGCCTACCAGCTCAGGCCCCGCACGCAGCCTAGGCTGCCAAATGCCTATCTTCCCCCAGTTCGTAAATCACTCTGGTGCTTAGGTGGGAGATAGACATCCAGGTGCCTAGAGGGAGGCAGGAGAGTACATGCTCAGAGGCAAATACATAGGCACCTAGGGAACTTTTACTTTGAAAACCTAGGTACTGAGTGAGTTTAGGCGCTGAATAGGTTCAGCAGAATTTTGTAGATTGCAGTAGAGCCAAAACTGGGACGTAGACATCTAAGTCTGGGGGTTTAGGTGCCTAAGTCCCTTTGTGGATCCTAACTTAATTGATTTGCCCAAGATCACAGAGGAAGTCTGTGGTGAAGCAGGGCCTTGAACTAAAATGTCCCAAACCCTAGTCTAGTGCCCTAACTACTGATTCATCCTTCCTCTCTCTCTGGGTAGGGAATAACCAGCGAACATCTGTCCCAGGACTAAATGGCCTTCAGAAAAGAACCTGATACAGTTCTTTAGAATGGGTAGTTATTTGCAATCTTTTGAGCACTCGAGTAGGAAATGCATAGAAATGTGCAACATTTTAGGCAAAAGCTTGTTGTGTATTTTATTGCCTACCTGTATTTTGCACATCTCTTCCTCCTACAACATCCCCTCCATTGGCTCAGTCTTCCAGCCTCTCATTTTAGTTTCTACCTCCTCTCGCAAGGATTTTTCTGCCTTAATTCATTCTCATTTCAACCCTACAATCCCAGGGTGTGTCCTAAGAAGCCAAATAACTGCTTTCTCCTGACTGTTTTTTGTTTTTGCTCACCATACTACAAGGAATGAGAAGTTGGGGGCAACAGATGGGTCAGAATGGATCCTCCTTATCAAGCTAAATCAATAAGAACTCTACTAAGCTAATTACAGCTGGAAGTTTCTTGCAGGGATCACCTCATGCCTGAACTTGCTTGCACTCCTTGACGTCTAAAGGAGTTCTGGGAGCACAGGAAATGCCAGATCTGGTCCTTAACAAGTATCTTTGTGTTCTTTAAGGTGTCTTTTGTGTTTTTTTTTAAAAAAACCCACTACTCCTCTATTTTACAAGTATCAAATCCATTTCAGCTCGATGCTGCAACAGTTGGATAGCTTTACTCATGTGAATAGTTCCAGTGATCAGCTTTACTTGGGTGAGTAAGGTCCTGTAAGGCAATATTTTTCACCTTGCCTGATTTTGCAAGGATATGCTTAACTTCCCATGCGGGAATAGTCCCATTTACTTCAATGGGATCAGTCATGGGCATAAAGTTAAGCATTTATGTAAGTGTTGGCAGGCTAGGGGGCCTAAATCTGGAGTTGAGGAAAACAAAAAGAAACCTAGGAAGTTTACACACACAATACCATAGTACTAGTACTGTATAGAAACCTGTATAGCATAGAATTCCAGCTGGTTGTGCATTTTTCTTAATTAAATACTACACACTTTTTATTTTTGTTAGCTCATCAAAGGTTCATGATGCTGTTGGCCACAAACAGAATTTTTCACAGCTGTTTCTATGTCTCCTCTAGTTTTTTTTGTCTCTTCCCCCCGCCCCTCCCACCTACCCCACCCAAGCTCAGGCTTACGCTGCAAATCTTAGAAAACATGGACACAAAAGTAGAAGTGTGCAGAGGATTGATTGTTTAATATGAGAAAATCTTTTAAATATGCTTAATCATTTTTAATTATATGTATTTTTGTGTGTTGAGCTTTTGAATTTTAAAGTACTTTGAAAGCCATTAATGAGGCTTTTTCTGTTTTCGTTCCCTTTCCTTTAATTTCTCAAGAGAATGTGGTATAAAAAAGGAAGAGAGAATCACATACAGAGGAAACAGTTGGGATACTTCCATCATTACTGAGCTAATATTGTGCTTACAATGATATAATTCCCCCTCTTTCACAATGCCTTACTAATTAGGCTTAAAGGGTAGTTTTTCCCATTGTGCTGGTATATTGATTGTTTCTTCACTGCTCTGTGTTTTTCTGCAAGTACTGCCAGCTGCTCCTTCGTGCTTTTACTACACGAAGAACTCATATTTTCTCCAAAATGTCAAGAAACACAATTAACCTTGGTTTGACCTTTTCTCCCCCTTTAAATGTACTGATTTGAGTTGTTGTGTACAACAGACACATCTTTCATACTATAAAAGTATTAACTTGAAATACTACATGAGTCCTTCTAAATCCTAATAGCACCTATTCTCCTATTGTGTGTGTCTAAAAAATATGAGCACTAACAATATATTCATATCTGTGTACAGCTCTCAGCTACTACAATGACTGCTTTTGAAATTTTTCCCTCCATCAATTATATATATTTATTTTTGTAGTACTTTACACACATTGATAAAACCACAGAACACCTTTATACCAATCAGATGGGTATACATTACCGTATTCACTTTACAAAGGGGTAAAGTGTGGCATGTATATAAATAAGGCATACATACCTGTATATATGCATATACACACACACACACACCACCTATATGGCGGTGGTAATCATATGCTTCTTGGGGGGAAAAAAATTGATAACCGGCAGTGATTTTACGCCTTAGATTAGATTTCCTACAATAACTGGTCTGACATCTAAAAAAAAAAAATCTGGTCTACAGGTCTCTTTTGAAGTGAATTATTTTTCTTGCACACCTACTTAAGTCAACAAATGAGCTCTCTTTGCTTTAAGAAAGAGAGCCGTGGGGGGTAGGTTGTTAGTTAAATGAGTATTAATTCTGTTTTACTGATATGACATCATGAGGTGTGTACAAAGAAACAGAAAGAGACCCAGGGATGAAGTGATTTGCCTATGAGGCACTGTGGTCCAGTGGATTAAGCCAGTGTCAGGCAAATGTAAGTTCTGATACTGACTTGCTGTGTGGCTCAATTTTGGGTACCCAACGTAGGCCTGAATTTCAAGGTGCTAGCTACCCACAGCTCCAACTGACTTCACCTGAATTTGCAGGTGCTCAGTTCCTATGAAAATCTGCCCCTACAAACATTTTGTCAGCTATCCAAATTTGAGGCACCCAATATTAGGCACCCCTTTAGAAAGTTCTAGCCTTTTAGCATGTCTGAGACTCAATTGTCCTAGCTGTAAAATGTGGGTAATTATTACTTACCTACTTCATAGTCATGTTGTGAGGACTAACTAAAAATATTAAGGAGGCACAAATTGGGTAGCTAGAGGTACAAGTATTCAGATGCATGCACAGATTTTGTGGGTTCGTGGTGCACACAGAGAGGTTGGCCTCAGCCCAAACTGACTCTCAAAAGGTTGACACCTTTGCCGTGTCAGACAGTGAGTCTATCATTCCACAATCCTCATTCACAAGATTATAATCACTGGTCTACAATTTTTGAGAAGTCGTCTGCTTCAGAGATAAAATGTGCTATTTAGTATGTATTTTGATGTGCTGAATTCAAATATGACAATTAAAACAACTGATTGGCTACTGTTTCTAAGATATTTAAGTTTTTACATTTTATGTCTATGTATATTGTGTAGATAGTAGAGTTTTAATCATAAATTGTAAACCTAGGTCTTTTCATGTGTTTACGGTTGCTTTACATGATACTATTTCACCTGTTCTGTTTATGTAACACTTTAAAAATCAGCAAAGGGGTTATATAAATAAAATTTATTATGAAACAAAAGGCAAAAAACTATTATGTACATAGTTTAGTCCTATTCAGTGTCTACTCGGCGCTTCTTGGCTTGTCTCTTGTATTCATTAAATGGAGCATCTCTTGTCACTGTCCAGCAATAGTCTGCAAGCATTGATGGGCTCCATTTGCCCTGATAGCGTTTCTCCATTGTTGCAATGTCCTGGTGAAATCGCTCGCCATGCTCGTCGCTCACTGTGCCGCAGTTCAGTGGAAAAAAATCTAGATGAGAGTGCAAAAAATGTATCTTTAGTGACATGTTGCAACCAAGGCTTTTGTATGCCTTGAGGAGGTTTTCCACCAACAACCTGTAGTTGTCTGCCTTGTTGTTTCCGAGAAAATTTATTGCCACTAACTGGAAGGCTTTCCATGCCTTTTTTCCTTGCCACGCAGTGCATGGTCAAATGCATCATCTCGAAGAAGTTCACGAATCTGAGGACCAACAAAGACACCTTCCTTTATCTTAGCTTCACTTAACCTTGGAAATTTTCCATGGAGGTACTTGAAAGCTGCTTGTGTTTTGTCAATGGCCTTGACAAAGTTCTTCATCAGACCCAGCTTGATGTGTAAGGGTGGTAACAAAATCTTCCTTGATTCAACAAGTGGTGGATGCAGAACACTTTTCCTCCCAGGCTCCAATGACTGTCGGAGTGGCCAATCTTTCTTGATGTAGTGGGAATCTCTTGCACGACTATCCCATTCGCAGAGAAAACAGCAGTACTTTGTGTGTCCAGTCTGCAGACCAAGCAAGAGAGCAACAACCTTCAAATCGCCACAAAGCTGCCACTGATGTTGGTCATAGTTTATGCACCTCAAAAGTTGTTGCATGTTGTCATAGGTTTCCTTCATATGGACTGCATGACCAACTGGAATTGATGGCAAAACATTGCCATTATGCAGTAAAACAGCTTTAAGACTCGTCTTCGATGAATCAATGAACAGTCTCCACTCATCTGGATCGTGAACGATGTTGAGGGCTGCCATCACTCCATCGATGTTGTTGCAGGCTACAAGATCACCTTGTATGAAGAAGAATGGGACAAGATCCTTTTGACGGTCATGGAACATGGAAACCCTAACATCACCTGCCAGGAGATTCCACTGCTGTAGTCTGGAGCCCAAAAGCTCTGCCTTACTCTTGGGTAGTTCCAAATCCCTGACAAGGTCATTCAGTTCACCTTGTGTTATGAGGTGTGGTTCAGAGGAGGAGGATGGGAGAAAATGTGGGTCCTGTGACATTGATGGTTCAGGACCAGAAGTTTCATCCTCGTCCTCTTCCTCGTCTGACTCAAGTGAGAATGATTCTGGTGCATCAGGAACCGGCAGTCCTTCTCCGTGGGGTACTGGGTGTATAGCTGATGGAATGTTTGGATAATGCACAGTCCACTTTTTCTTCTTTGACACACCTTTCCCAACTGGAGGCACCATGCAGAAGTAACAATTGCTGGTATGATCTGTTGGCTCTCTCCAAATCATTGGCACTGCAAAAGGCATAGATTTCCTTTTCCTGTTCAACCACTGGCGAAGATTTGTTGCACAAGTGTTGCAGCATATGTGTGGGGCCCACCTCTTGTCCTGATCTCCAATTTTGCAGCCAAAAGAAAGGTGATAGGCTTTCTTAACCATAGTGGTTATACTGCACTTTTGTGATGCAAAAGTCACTTCACCGCAAACATAGCAGAAGTTATCTGCACTGTTCACACAAGTACGAGGCATCTCTGCTCACTTTGGCGAAACAGAAATGTGTCCCTTTGCAAAATCAAACACTGACAAATAAGAGAGCACGACACTGTATGATTTCTAGAGCTGATATAGGGCAATTTGTTCAGCAGAGTGATGTAAGCTTTGTTATGATTGCATCATCCATGACTTCTAGGAATAACATGATGCAATTCATATCATGTATGACGCAATACCAGCTTCAGATTGCATCATTTATTGTTTTGCCTAAAAAGCAAGTACTGTCCAAACCCAGTCATAGATTTATTCATAGATCCAGTCAAAGATATATTTTAGTCATTTCTGGTTTAAATTGAGATCCCTTCCCTTTATAACTCACTTATCCTCCGCCATTCCCAAGTCAAGGGTCGTATATACTGACCCAATAGCATGTCTTGAAAACTAGAGCCAATCAACAATTTTAAGCATCATTTTCGTTCTCAGTGACCCAGAATTAGTAAAGTTTGACTACATTTATTTCAGAAGCATTTTGGCTGTAGAGCAGTGTAATTTACCTTCTTTTAAAGGATGTAATAAAATTGCAGCAGTTAATCTATAAAGGGCAGCTACTTCTTCCAAGAGTCACAGTATTTTTTGTAACATGCTTTGGTAAAGAGCTGAGTTTTTTTAAAATATGAATAGCAAACTGCTCTTGATCAGGTGCTGACATTTTTAAATAGACTGGAAAACATAATTACATTAAACTCATGAGGCCAAAAAGGAAATGAGAGGGAAAAAAACTCCTGGGGCTACTGAGATAGCACTGATTTTTCTTTTTTTCCCATTTACATTGGTTCTTGTGTGTCTGCAGAATGACCTATTAATTACATTTTGCCTTACTCAAGCAAAACTGCCATTGAATTCAGAGATTTGGCCCAAAAGTTGAATGGGATACAGCTTTTACCACTTTTCACCTTTGGGTTTTTTTTCATTCAGCAAAACAAAACCTGAGCTCCTGTATGAACTTGAACTCTATTAAAATCCATTAATCAAAGATGGATCCTTCTTACATATTGAAGAGCTTTTCTTGAGCCAGTAAAATGTTGCCTTTTTTATTATTTGTACGCAACAAACCCAGTGGACCTCCTTGATCATTCATATTAGGCCTAATTATCAAACCAGCTCCTCCACTTGTACCACCTAATTTTAAGCTTGCACCCCCTTTTAAAAATCTACATTTATTTATGCAAATGTGGGTGCAAAAACTAAGTAATTGCAAATCTACAGCGGTTGCCATTAAAAGGTAGATATTGGCCAAGTTACATGACAGTATATGTAATACAGGTCTGTTGCATCTTACGCGGGGGTTACGTTCTACGCTGAGCGCGTAAAGCGAAAACCGCGTATAGCCGTTAAAAACCCTTAAATCGCCCATAAAGTAGTTTTGTGTATACAACCCTGTATAGTACTATATATACTATACAGAAATGTACATTACAGTATATAATAGAGTATACACTCAAAATATAATTTTACAGTACTTTATTTTTAATAACATAACAGAGATGGAAGAATGAAAGAATAAAAAATCAAAACTGTACAGTACTGTACTGTACAGTACTGTAAACTTGAACAGTTACCAGTCACCCTGGATATTCTTGCTACTGTACACACTCCAATGTACACACTCCAATGATTAGTCTTCCTCTTCCTCTGACAACACTATTAGGAGGTCATCATGGCTTGATGTCGATCTAGGACATGATGGGCCAGGCTCAGGTGACAGAGAGCAAGTCATAGATGAAGTGGTTGGCTCTGGTTCAGCTCGAGAAGTTGCTGCTGGTTGTTTTTTCTTGAAAAACATGGTGATTGGCAACTGTCACTGTTCTCTCTTGAGCTCCTCAAACATTCCTTGGTACGGTCTCAAATCACCCGTAATACTACGTGTGATTTTGAGGCTTCGTTCCATAGAGGGATCATAGTCAGAAATTAAATCATTCAAGTGTTTCGCTGCTTGGAACACTTCAGAAAATTTATGAAGAGTCCAAGTTGCTGGCTCTTCCTGTTCATCGTCGTCATCTTCGTCTTCTGTAGACGATTTTATCAGTTCCTCTAACTCTTCGTTAGTCAATGTTTCTCTATGGCCCTCAATTAATTCCTCAATTTCTTCCTCAAGGATGTCAACGAAGCCATTACCACCCACTTGCCTGGCCACCTGAACAATGCATTCCACTTCTTTGTCAATGGCCGGGAAACCCTTAAAATCATTCACACAGTCTTTCCATAGGTTTCGCCAACATGCATTGACTGTTTCAGGCTTGATTGCATCCATTGCCTGTTTAATATAAGTGATGCAATCAGCAATGTTGAAGGACTTCCAACACTCCATCACGTTAACATTGGGATCAGCATCCATAGTGGTAAGGATCTGTGAGAATGTAAGCCTCGTGTACGTGGCCTTCAAACAGCTAATGACACCTTGGTCGAGAGGTTGGAGGATGGAGGTGGTATTGGGGGGGAGAAAGGCGACTTCAGTGTCATTATGCGCAAACCGGAGTGCATCAGGGTGGCCAGGAGCATTGTCTACGAGCAGCAACACTTTAAAGTCAAGTCCTTTCTCTTCAAGGTACTGCTTGACCTCCAGAATGAAACACTTGTGGAACCAATCCAGAAATGTTGCTGCCGTCACCCAAGCCTTCTTATTTGATTGCCAGAACACAGGCAGGAGATTTTTGTTCTTGCCTTTTAGGGCGTGGGGATTTGCAGACCTGTAGAGCAAGCCCGGCTTTATTAAATGCCCAGCCGCATTGCCACAAAGCAACACAGTCACACGGTCTTTAGCTGCTTTGAAGCCAGGGGCTTGTCGTTCTGATTTCGAAATGTAAGTGCAGGTGGGCATTTTTTTCCAGAAGAGCCCAGTCTCGTCAGCATTAAAAACTTGTTCTGGAAGATAGCCCCTTTCCTCTATGATTTCCTTTAATTGTTCAGAGTAGGCTTTTGCTGCCTCCTCATTGGCAGATGCAACTTCACCAGTAGTCTGCACGTTTTTGAGGTTGAAGCGGTTCCTAAAACTGTTAAGCCAACTTTGGCTGGCTTTGAATTCCTTCTTGTCAGAAGGCTGTCCCTCTTCGGTGGGAGGTTTGAACATCGCATAGATGCTAAGAGCCTTTTCTTGCAACATGGTGCCATTGATAGGCACACGTTTACAGTTCATGTCTTCCAGCCATAAGTTTAATGCCTTTTCAGTCTTCACTAAAGCCTTGTCACGCACTTGGCTCGTCACCTTAGCAGTTCTTGGAGCACTTGATGCCACGGCTTCACGAATTTCTGTGTCTCTAATCTTGATGGCACGGATGCTAGATTCATTGCGGCCGTATTTACATGCCACACTGGCAACTGACATACCGCCTTTCAATAAGTCCAACACATCCAGTTTTTCCTCCAGCGTTGGAACAGATCGCTGTTTCTTTGGTGGAGCACCAGATGAAGTAGCTGGCTTGCGTTTAGGGGCCATGTTGCACTCAGCGTGGCGAGATGCACACAGAATGAGAGGCACAGGGGGACTAAGTATGCATTGGGAACAGCAGATTCGCGTCTCACGCTCACTCCGGGAATCGGCCGCACTACAGGCGGCCGAGTGAACTTTTTTTTTTTTTTTTTAAACCGCGAACCGCGCAAAGCCAAAATCGCGCAAGTTAAATGCGCGTAAGACGTGACAGACCTGTACTGAAGTTACTTCCTATTCTATGGTGACTGTAGGCAAATGTTTCCCTTTTAGTGGCAATCAGCACACACACTTGTGTGCGCACACACACTGGTTTTACACATTCAGAAACACTGTGGAGCAAGTTCAGGGGCTGTTTTCAAAATCTGACCAATTTGAACTATGGCATTGTGATGGGGTGTTTACTCCAGACATGCCATGAAAGGGTTATTATGGACCTGAGAGGTCAGTTAACACGTCTGGCCCAGGCTTAATTATAAATAAAACCCAACTGGGGAAGAGCATGTCTTGGGCCATAAGGAGCTGGGTGAGCCCAATTATTTGCGGGGGAAAAGGAGACCAGAGGAGAGAGTTCCCTCTCTCTGGGAAGCAGCCTGAAGGCTCAGAAGCAGAGCAGCAGGCAGCTACTCCAAAGGTGAGCTGAAAGCAGGGGCCCTGAGGACCTGTAACCTTCCTGAACCTGAGTGAGGGGAGAAGTGTGCCAGCCCCTGTGGGCTAGTGAGCTGACTGAGGTACAGAAGCCAGTGATTAGACAGAGGGACAGTATAGAGCAGCAGATGCAAGCCTGCGAGGAGGTGGATGCCAGCTGAGCTGGTTTGCTTTTGTTTACATTTCTTTTGGACTTTGGTAAAGCACTCTGTGGGCCCGGAAAGGTCAGGACACTCCTGTAGCCAGAATAGGTCAAAATAAGGTGGAGAAATCTGAGACCCAAGGTGCTACAGTGCCTCAGCCAGCCAGAAGAGGGCATGCTGGAGTAGCAACTTTGCCCCTGGCATGATAAGGAAAAGAGTTTTGCTGTCTGCAAGATTAAATAAAGGAATGTTGGACAAAAAGTTGATTGATTGTCTTTCAGGGTGGATAAAAATCAATGATTTTTTTAAAAAATCAAAAAATCTGATTTATTTAAATTGGATTTCTTTGATAAAATGCTTTTTGAGGAAATAACCTATCTTAAATTAAAACTCTCTTTACATTATAGTTCAAAGATATCTCATCATGGAATAGAGATTATAAATTTTAATTCTATATTATGAGACAATATAGTCATGTAATCTTTAAGAAAAGTTTTGTAAATGAATTTCAATAGTTCATGGATTAGGGACCCAATTTTATGGAGTTTCAGGGGCTTCTGTATAGATTACCTTTCTATCTAACCAATGGGACTCAGTGTGTGGTCTAGAAGATACCATCAGAGATGCTTAGTTTTGCAGTTCTCAAGCTGGATTTGTGTCTCCAGATATAACATGCTTGTTAACAGTAAAAAAAATAAAATAAATAAAATAAAATAAATAGAGGTTAGAAATAACAGACCTCAACCCTATTGTCCCTCTGCAAATTTGTGTACTCATAGTCAGTCCCTTACCTCTCTAAAAGTGCAACGTTTCAAAAAGGTCAATGAGTAGAAGATTGTTGGGAGCGGAAAAGATCTGGACAAGGAGAAGAAGTCTGGGGAAATGTGAGAAGGGAGGGACAGGCAGTAGAAACAAAAGTGAAACTGTTTGAGCAGCATATTCCAGAAGTCTTGAGGTCTTTCTGAGTGTAGCCTTCGTTGATTTGAGATCTACCATACCATTCTCTCACTAAAAGGGAAAACCTATAATGGCCGCAGGCCATAAAAGAGATCCAGTTTGTGAATAAGAACCATTCAAGAAATATGTTTGCTGATGATGTTTTAAAGAAAGTCAGACCAGTGAACTGGTGGAAGTCACTTAAGCACTTGGATTCAGAGACTGTTGAAGTGCTAATGTCACTTTTAACAGCAGTAGCTTCTTCTGCCAGTGTAGAAAGAATATTTTCTTCCTTTGGACTAATTCATTCCAAACTGAGAAATGGTTTGGGACCTGAAAAGCAGGAAAGCTTGATTTTCTTTTCCAGATTATGAACAAACAGAAAAATGAAGGTGAAGATGACTGAGTTAGCTGCAGAAGTCAATATTTTAAGTTTCTCATGTTGACTTGACTGACATAGTTGATTTAATTTTGGGGGTTTTAAAAAAATATTTCATGTAACTATTTTAGTTGAAAACAGTTTTATCAAAAACAAATCTGATTTTAAAAAACTTGACTGTTTAAATTCAAAAATTCATATGCTTGTTTTGTTAAAATGTTTGCTGTTGAAGAAAAAAAATCCAGAATACATAATGTTGTTGTTTTAGTTAAATAAAACAATTTAAATGTCAGTCTGGTGATGTTCTCCTCCCAATACAGCATAGCAAGAAAATCCTCCAAATATTAATGATTAATTGAATTGGAGATAGTTCACCTCCCAAAGACTTCATAAATATCTGCTTCAATTACCTTTGGTAAATGAAATAACCAAACAATCATTCATTTTCCGATATAGCTGTAAAACGAATCTGAAAAGTTTTCAAAATAATTCACTTTAAAAATGTATAATGTGTGCCTTCTAAAAATGAAACCTGCATCTATCTCTGAGTTGTGAAGAATATGTATTAAGGTTATACCAACCAACAAGAATGTACTTTTATGTAGAAATTCATGATTAAATTGAGTCTTCATGACTACTGATTTAAATAATAATTTAAATCAAATCCACCCTGATGTCTGTTGACATTTCACTCAACATCAAACCAGAGGCACAGTGTGTATTATTAAGAATCAAATTTTGGAAGTTTGACTGGGTAGATAGCTGCAACCTCACTGTTCATCTTAGGTTCAGTTATCAATTAATTAAACTTTTTTTCCAAGACTACAATATGGCTCAGAAGTTGCTGGATGGCAGACATTGATGTAACTTAGTGCTGCAGGGATGGTTCATGATGATTTAGCCAAGATTTTAGGGGTTTTACCTACCTTCCATTTCTAAATGTCTTCCAACTCTGGAAATTTTGCCCTAATATTGGGAACTTTGCAATCAGGTTTGAGTACTTTTCAGGCTTATTATAAACAGGCACAGATATATTTTTTTAAACCTACATATTTCAAAGTAACACATTGCCTTATCTAGTTAACAGTTAACATCTTACATTATTAAGATGAAAGAGTTATAAAATCCAACATACTTTTTGCTCTTTATGCTGCTTTTACATTTTGCATTTTACAGTGAAGTTGATTTCTCTTTCAGGTCCTACTGCTGCAGTGTTTTGGTTGCAGACACAGCAGGACAATGTTTATTTAACAATTGTTTTGATTGCAATTTTTAAAAGAAATATGAAAACATTTCTATTAATCTTAAGCTTTGAAAGTTTATTTTGACAAAAAACTAAATGTTGGCTCCCATTTTAGCTGACAGTTTGATCTAATCTTTGCTGGGAGAGATCCTGGAAGTTTTGTGGGTGGGATCCATCTTCTCCTAGGCTACACTGGAGCTGCTCTACAGCCACTGCTGCAGCTGCGTTAAGGCCTGGTCCAATGTCTACTGAAGGCAGTAGGAGCCTTTTCATTGATTTCAGTGGGTGTTGGATCAGGCCCTTGTGTAAAATGAAAAGAATAATTCCCCACTTCACATGCATGCTGTGAGGATAGATTCATCAGTGTTAGAATGTACTTGAACTACAGTGATGAGCACTTTAGCCAAGTTAGTAAATAAGGTTTCTGTCTAGCAAAGCACTTAAGCATATAGTTAGGTGCTTTGGAGCAGATCCTAGATAAATAAAATAGTGGTAGCTATTTCCATAACAAACAATGCAGAATTTGTTTTTCCAGACCTGCATAAGATAATCTTGTTAGAAGGAGATGATGTCTTTCTTACAAAGACAGGGTATAAAACAAACCTTGGTTAAGAAACTGTTTAACTATTACCCATATCACCTTTCTTAGGGTTTTTTTTTTATTATTTTGCTTGCTTAACTAAATAAAAGGACTTAATAGTTCAGATTAGTTTTATAGAGTTAAATATCCTTAACAATAGCAAATAATATAGATATAGGAAGGCAAAAATGATATTGGACTGATTTGGCTATGTAAATGAAAAATTGGTTGATACAACCACTTAGATTTTCAGAATCAAACTACACAACCACAAAAAAAATAGCACACACTCAATTACTATCTTGGGAAGGTGACTTTGTTTAGAGTATTTGACTGAGTCCCTTGGAATAGGGCCCACTTGTGCCAATTGCTTATCAACTCCAGTATTGCTAATACAACAGAGGAAACACAATCAAAGCTAGATAGGGGAAAAAAACGAATTTTTTTTTTTGGTCAATGACTTGCATTCCAATTCACCAAGGTCTCATTCCCAGTAGATCTATAGTAGTCAATCATTTTAACCTATTTCCCAAGGAATGATATTAGCCCCTGGATCTGACTAACACTTCTAACTACCTAAAATAAACTCTTACATTTATGACCGACTGAATGCAGTTCAAAAAGCTTGCACACTTCGTCTTATTTTATGTCTCTATATACCTAGAACTTGACAAGCAATGTGAATCCATTAACTAGAGTAGACATGTACAGTGTTCTATAATCCTAGTTAACAATAATAAGTTGTTCAGTTCAAAAGCTACTTTATCGCAATCTTGACTGGATCCTGTTACAAGACACACACACTCTGTGACAATCTTTAAAACACTCATGTACAGGTCCTTACTAATTAGGAACTCCATTTCAGGAAGTGGTCAATTGACTGATTTGGGTCATCACCCAATGTAATGATGCTTGCTTTGGTGGGACCCAACTGAGAGTACCAATTCAGAACAAATTGCTTAAAGCAGGGCAGTTACAGCCCAAGACTGGGGTTCCTTTGCACACCAAGGCAAACTAAACCAGCCAAACAGAGTAGACTTTGGTTTTACCCCAGTGGCTAACCATAAGGGACACAAACAATTTCCTTAGACACTCTAGTTTCCCAGTATCACCACCAGTGTCACTCGTTATGGGGACGAATGGTTATGAAAACCAATACCCCAGTAAAAGAAAAAAGGTTCTCCCAATCCCAAAGGACCAAGCCCCAGACCCAGCTCAATATACAAATCAGATCTTACCCTCAAATCACACTGTTGCCAATCCTTTAGAATCTAAAATCTGAAGGTTTATTCATAAAAAGAGAGAAATATAGATGAGAGCTAGAATTGGTTAAATGGAATCAATTACATACAGTAATGGCAAAGTTCTTGGTTCAGGCTTATAACAATGCTCCTGACGAGAGTGAACTTTTAAAGTTAAGTGGATTTCCCAGGAAATCTCTAGGAGAAGGTGTATGCAAATGTACCACTTCTGGTTATGCAAGAACTCAGCTTTTTGAAGCTTGGCCCTGAGGAGGGGACCTTTTTCTGCGGATCACCTGTTACCTGTGGACAATATAAGAGGCCCAAACTGTACAAAGGAGTGTTCTTGTTCTGAGAAAAAGGCATTATGAACTTGTAACCGCAGAAAAACCCCTGTGTGGGGATTGAAGGACTGACTCCTACCAGACTCCTTGTTGGAGTTGGGGTGATCTCTGGTAAGCTTATTAGCATGCATGCAGGGCCTGCTCCAGGCACCAGCAAAGGAAGCTCGTGCTTGGGGCGGCACATCTGAAGGGGCAACATTCTGGCTATTCCTGGGGCGGCACATTTTAAGTGCGTGTTTTGCGGTTTTTTTGCTTCGGCTGCTCGGGGCGGCAAAAAAGCTAGAGCCGGCCCTGCATACATGCAGGGTTTTTTAATTGTTTTAACATATTTTCGATGCAATGCTTTCACCTCAAGAATATGTGCTTGCATAGAAAGAGCTGTGAAAAGGAACCCTCAGTTGAAAAGGGACCCTCATCACCCAGTGAAAATGAGCGAGTGTGGGAGAGCGAGGGATGGAGTGAACAGGGTGGGGCCTCGGAGAAGGGGCAAGGTGCAAGAGTGTTCAGTTTTGTTCGGTCAGAAAGTTGTGGTACCTTATAACTGTGGTCAATTATGCTGTTTATAGCCTCTGAGGGGAAAAGCAAAGCAGGCCTGCTTAGGCAGCGTATCTTGCTGGGGAACTCACAATGTAGGCAGGGAACTGTGCAGCCAGGAAAAACCCAAATAAAAAGGGAGAAATCTGTGTGTCCACCAAAGAGAGGTGACTGCTGGGGTACTAGAAACCTGAGAGTGGGTGCCCTTGGTGGACCATAAAATGGGAATACAGGTGCAGTTACCCTGAACTATGACATAAACTTAAGGCTGTTACTATTTCTCTTTTCTCTCTCTCCCTCCCACTCCCCCCTGCATTTCTCCAGTTATATAATGTTGGGGTGCAGAGGGCATTTGGTTGACATGGGTTAATGTTTGTGGGCTTTGTGGAAGAAATGTTTTGATTAAAGTATGGTATACAGTAAATTACTAGTTGTATCTGCAGTACATATACAATAAGGATATTGCATCTCAGTTTGGAGGTTGTGGTAATTATGTATAATCATAGAAACACCAATAGATGAAAACCGAATCCTGAGGTGCCCTTATATTCCACCATACTTTGTGCATTTGCTCTAAGGAAGCTGATGAAAGAAAAAATAAATAATTTATATTGGCAGTAAAATAACCTTTGATCTGTGTAGCTTATTCTAAGTCAAACTCTTATTTCTTTTAGAAAACCTAAATCTGTGCTACGATTGTTACAACAGAGTTCATAAATATATGTGCATCTGATACATATAAACAATATTTCAATTAAAGATACAAATTTTATTAACTTGTTTGCATATGAAACGGAAGCTAGAAATGTCAGGACAGTGTTTCCTGTCCAATATTTTTTGTCTGATTTTACTTTCATACTTCTATTCATTGCATTGATGCCCCTTTTTAATTAAAAAAAAAAAACCTATGTAAAACTCTAAAGCCCCATTACAAGTTGATCAGTTTGATTCTAAAAGCTATGCCACACTAAAAATAGAAATAAACTTGACTTCCTATGAGCTTTCTATAGCAATTTTAAAATCCATGTCATCTTGGAGAACTTGGCATGCTTAATATTAAAAAGGTAAGCTTAGGGAAAGAATACTAATTGAAGATGAACTGCAAAATATAGTGGGGAAAATTATTCAAGACAAACACGTTGAAAGGCTAATGTTCCCCAGCACATAAGCTGATAATATTTAGTGTATTATGAAATCGCAGATACTGCATTAAAATTAATGACAAGACAAATGATATTGGAGAAGGCCCAGTGAGCATTTTTTAGATTTGATTTGCAAATTATTTGACTCAGGAAAGACTTCTAGATATCTAATACAGAAATGACAGAACAATCAAATGACAATTCAGACCAAAAGCAAGAGAGGAAGCAGGGTGAAAATAAACCTCATTCAGAGCCACAATATGAAATACCTAGTTACATCATTGAGCAGTTACTCACATGAATAATTCAGTGGGACTACTCAAGAGTAGGGGTTTCACAGTCTGCCACTGAATGAGTATGTAGTATGGGATTGTGGGTTGTGACCATTTATAAACTACTAATAAGGTTGTATCTCTCTAAATGCAGATGTCCATATAGCTGATTTACATAATCCTGTAATGGAAGAAGAAAATAACACATGTTGTCCTGCTCCTAAGATGATTGCTGTACTTTCTGCACACCAAAGAGGATATTTCAGTATTCTGGATTTATGTCAGTGACTCATCAGTTCAGTATAAATCTCTACAGTCATTTTTACTGTGTGAATCAAAAGCAACTTAATGGGTGGTCTAGCCCCTGTATTTTCAAGATGTTTAAAGATTATATTTTTAAAATTAGCCAGCCATTGGGGGCATTTGCAGGCATACTGGAACAATTTTTATGGTGGGGGTGCTGCTGATGGAAACCATGTATTTGGTGTTTGTTATTACTACTTCAAGCCAGGGGGTGCAGCAGCACCCCTAGTTCCAGCACCACTGCGCATTTGTGCACAACAATTCACTCTATAGAAAAGTTAGGGCCCAATCTGCACCCCCTAAAGTGGCAAATGTTCCATTGACTTCAGGGGGAGCAGGATTGAGCTCCTAAAGTTTAAGATAATGCCCTTCCCCTGGCATGCTGCCAAGCAGCTGGAGCCAGGGCTGAGGACTGAGCCTAAGAGGTGTGCAAAATGAGTGTAATTTAGGTGCCAAGCCAATGAAAAGGGGTGTAGCAGGAAAAGCAACTACTAGGAAGGATCAAAATAGGATATGGGAGAGGCCTGGTTTATTTCACACCTTCCTGTTAGCTGTAGTTCCTGCTCATCCACTTTAACCCACTAAGTGTGTGAGCTACACTTTGCACGCCCACTCCCATTACTAGCCTCGTAAGCTTTCTGACCAATCTAACTTGATGTGTAACTTACACCACCAGTTAAGTTGCTGTTTAACATTTATATTGCAGTAGTAGCTAGAGGCCAATCAGGTGAGGGTACCATTGTGTTAGGTGCTGTACTAATGTAATCAATGAAAGCCCTACCCCAAAGAGTTTACAGTCTCATGCAGAATTTAGCCCAGATTTTTATGGGATTTATGGCCACTTGCTAGGGTTGCCATCTCTGAGGTACCAAAAAAGGGACAGCCGCAGTGATCCTCAGCCCATTCAACTAGACATCTGACCGTGTCTACTGACACCCTTATAGACTTCCTAGGACAACTACCTCGAAAAAGGGACAATCCTGGGAAAACCTAGACAGGTGGCAACCCTGCCACTTGCACCAGGTCTTGATTTTGCCCGTTCAGTTGCTGCTGAAAAGGTTCTAACTTCATGTTTAGGTTCCGTTTCACAAACATCTCTGCTCTCTAAAAGGATTGTGAGCTGCTATTTCTAGAACTCACCTTACATTTATGCATGTTCCCCAAATACTTGGGGCAGAACCTGCTGTTCTTGAGACTTATCCTGCACCCATTCAAGTCAGTGGGAGTTTTGCATTGCCACTTACTCAAGAAAAATTCTCATTGACTGGAGCACTGGTTGGCAAATTAGACTGACTAAGGACTGTAGCATTTGGCCCATATTTTTAACTCTTTTAAACAGAATCCCCTTTCACAAAATGAGCATTTAACCTAGGTTACAGCCTCCTATGGACACAAAGGGCCTGATTCTCCTTTCATGCACCAGTGTAAATCAGCAGGTACTCACTGATGTCAGTAGAGCTACAAAAAGGGGTCAGAGGAGAATTACGCCCTTACTTTTAGGAGCAAAAGTACATGTATGGCACAAGAACAAGCCAAGTAGCCTAATAACTGTCTGTCTGTGGCTCACTAACCTCATCAACCCTTACACTGTTTTGTCTCAGAGATCAGTTGTGATACTTTCCTATTTAAAGTGATGTAATTTCTCAGATTCAGTACTTCAATAGTAAAAACACCTCGCTACACCAATACAGCTTCTAACATTTTAGTTCGTATTCTCAGGCTTACTTTCTCAGCAAAGCAGTGTTTCTCCATTGCTAGCCTTTGATAGGAAAAACACAGCCCAAACAGAAGAAGTTGTTATCAACAGAAGCTAGTGGAGCTGTTTTCACTCTAAACCTTTCATTCAAATGGCATAAAATGCTGCTTTACTACTGTTTGTTTTTGTTTTAATCACAGTCCGTCTTAGTGAAGCAATTGTTTATATAATATTTGTTCCAGCCATTGTAAGTAAGGCTAGTTAAACTTATTGAACAAGAACAGGCCAGATATGTTTCCCTTTCTTGGAACCAAACCTTTACTAAGGTTCAGATAAGGGGCTCTCTTATACTAGTTCCTAACACAAACTTCCTCCCTCTCTCCCCAACTAGCAAAATCCCCAATGAATCCTCCTTGCCTCTGATTCTTTTGGCTAGCGTCAGCACCCTGCCCTTTGGAGGATCCTGTTGTGAAGTTCAGCAGGTCTAACAGCGGTAGCATCATCTTGTCCACATTGCAAAAAAAATTCTTAAAATTTTCCACCATGGCTAGATACGATTAAAATGTCACCAGCACCTTCTCTATACTAGAGCTAGCACTGGTGGGAAAATGTATGGGTTAAAAAGACAAGTGGGGTCCTGGGCACTAATGCATTTGATCATCAAGTGCTTTGGTATGCTTTTGGTCATCTCTGAATGGCAGCCCTAACGTGGGTGTGTTTTAATGCTCCCAGAATTGGGGCTCATCAGACTGACAAACCCAGATCTCTCTAATATCCTGGGATTGACATGACTATAACAACACTGCATAAACCCAGGTCTGGCAGCCTAGGGTTGTCAGGCCCTGTGAGCATACAACATGGAAGAATGTGGTCAAGGAATAGAAATCAGGTGGGCCAGGAGTATGTCAGAGGATCACAGAGAGAGAATCAAGGAAGGGCTTGTAGTGCTCCTGGGTTATGAAGACTAGCTTTAAGATGTTCAGATTTTTTGCTCTGGCTGAAGCTTATCCAAACCTCCAAACATTACAGGTTTTCTGATCTCTAACTGGATGCCTTTTCTCATATTACTCTCCATTTTTAGTCCATCCTCATGTGTTCACTTTGCTGTTTGTTTTTGGTTGGATCTGTTTGTAAATCCTTTTTGTTACTGTTTTAGCTTCAGAATTTTAGATTCTTCAGGCATGATTCTGATCTCAGCTCTGCACATACGTAGCACCAAGTTGTGGAACAATACATGTATGTGAAGAACAAACTGCAATATTTACTCCAAATTGTAGCTGT
This sequence comes from Macrochelys suwanniensis, assembly GCA_033296515.1. Taxonomy (NCBI): domain Eukaryota; kingdom Metazoa; phylum Chordata; order Testudines; family Chelydridae; genus Macrochelys; species Macrochelys suwanniensis. The sequence goes on from CM065780.1 coordinate 85,605,611, forward strand.
CAGGATACCGCTCTTCTACTCCAAAAGGTGCATTGGGACAGATAACACTTATTTCACATGCCTGTGATTAAAGATCTCAGAGAGAGGGGACAGTCTGAACAGAAGTGTTAGGAGGACTTGGCCCAGTAAACTATAATGTTACATCAAAATAGCATATCATGGCCCATTTCACCAGTGCAATATGTTCCTAGCACTTCCTAGAATAAATAATGCACATGATCCTCTTCAGATTCGTAGATAGATGATAGGGAGCTTTCTGAACTTTATTTCAACTTGTGGATTACACATCTTACAAATGCAAAATTCAACACTCAGGGTCGTCCTACGCATAATTTGTATCCAGGACTGTGGATGCATAATCCAAAGAATGGATTACTTACAGAAATCCATCTACTGTATTTACGCTGTGAGAGATTCTGTTGATAATACTCTTCACTTTTAAAGGTAGCCTTGGTATACTTCAATGCTAGTTATTAATCTATTAGAAATTGTCTTCATTTCTTTTAACTATCTCCAAACACCACATGTTAGAGAATTCACTTGTATGTGAATAGTTTATAAAAATGTGAGCTGGGTCTGCAACATTGTGTGACACTTTGGCATGCCTGTCAGTAAAGTTTAAAAGGCTTGTTACAATTTTTTTTTTTTACTGAAGCATGCTGTAGCCTAGGTGGCATGTGACAGCTGAAAAGCCACAGTTAAGGTCTTGTGCTGATCAGTTATTTCAAAGGGGAGGTGAGGCTTGTTTCTTATTTGAAAAAAAAAAAACCTGAATTGAAGTGTTTTTAAGCAATCCCATGTTTAATTTGTTATGTATACTAACGAAGTTGTTTTACAGTGGAATAATGCTGCAATAGTCTCTTCCATCCAGTTCAGGTATTTCACCATGCGAACCCTTATGTGAATAGTCCCACTGAAGTGAATGACACTGCTCTCCTGAGGATGGAGGCTTGGGAGGAAGGAAATCTCCATAACCCTCCCTTCACAGACATCCGTATGCATCATCTAGGCCAGAGATGGGATTTGCCTCCCTTGTGGGAAAGGCCACTCCTAGAGTTTGAAGAGCTCCTACGTCGTGTATGGTCACATACATGCCACAATATGGTTACCGCACTTACATAATTCTACGTTACCTAGCCATCTAGAAATCGCTGAGATATGTCAAAGCGAGACCCACAGGCCTGGATGAGAGGATGTCATCCAATGTGTGACGACATCTCTGATAGGGTAGATATTAAAACCTAGTCAATAGAAACTTGTGGGAATTTTGGTCCTGATATCTCCACAGTGCCCTTGGGAATTTGCCCATGTTGACTGCACAGGGCCTCTGCCAAATGCTTCTAGGGGAAAAACATACCTGTTCATCTCTGTAAACTTATGTATTTCCCTCCACCATGGCCTAAGTAACAGCATCCATCTCATGAAAGAAGGCTTTGTCAGATGTGTACCTTACATCTGACAGGGGAACACCAGTCCGTAGGGAGCTTCTTGGCACTGCAGTATGACTTTTAGGCACAGAACGCAGAGTCATGACAGCATATACCCCAAGATAAATCAAGCGAAATGTCTGGGCACAGAGATCAAAACAGCAACCAGATCTTGCCTAGGGGATTGCCATAGTAAATGTTGGCTTCTGTAGGAAACTGGGAGCTCTCTCACCTGGGAACTGACTGAGGAGGTCAGCCTGAGAGAGAGAGAGAGAGAGAGAGAGAGAGAGCCTGAACAAGGGGTTCACTATAGCTTGGGGGTTGGGCCTCTGGACTTCCAGATTGTGTGCGCCACGTGACTAATAAATGGTTGCCTTGTTTTGAAAAGGTCGGTGGTGTCACTGTAGATACTCCCTGAGAGCATTGTGCCCTGAAGAGCTACAGTACAAGCCTCCCCCAGGAGTCTGGCTTGGCAAGTTTTCGCTGCAGGAAGCTCCATAGGGAGGATTGGGTGGTGCTGAAGTTTTGGAGGCCTGCCTCTATGGAACTGTGTGGTCCTTGGGACTCAAAACACTAAAGGGGTTGCCCCCAGGAGACGGGTTACAGGCTGGGGCATAGACCAGAGTCTGAGACTCCATGACAGAGGGTTGGGGGCCCTTTTGAATTCTATGGTGTAACCGCAGGAAATTGTCTCTCAACCGTTTGTCTGTGATCGTCACAAACCAGGTAGGAACAAAAAGAGACAAGCGCTCTTCCCTCCACCCCAGGAATGTTGGAGGTCATCATTGATTGTTCTTAGGGGCATTGCTGGAGCATGAGTCATCCCTGGGTTTAATGGGCCTGGTTTTCGCCCATCTATTTTTAGAGACCCTGTTGTCTCTCCTACTACATCTACATGAAGCTCCATCACCTTGGAAGGGCTGCCTAAAATGGAAAAATGGCTTAAAAACTCTACTGATTTTTCTTATTACCATCATTGTTTTTGTCCTGTACTTTGAAGGTGGCTTTTTTGATTGGCTCCCTGAGAAAATGTCTCAAGAGTATGGGTTTGCTACCAAAAACCTTGCAGAAATATCCACCTTTTCTGCCCTTAGCCATGATGCTGCCTTTCCACTGCGCTGGACACCATGGATCTGGTGGACAACCTGAAAGCATCAAGTGAGGCATCTGAAACTAGAGCAGGTGTATTGGAATTTCTCTTTAAAGAGGATCCCAGCCCCTTGGCACTTTTCAGCATTGTGGTAATGTCAGACAGTGGGGACTCAGTAGAACCAAAGACTGCTCTGGTGCAAAAAGTGGCCTTTGCTGAGGCTCCAAGTACTGCTGAGACTGCATCATTGTCTCTGTGGTGAGCTGATTCCACCCTTCTGTCAGTGAAAACTTTGGGTAGGAAGTCCCCTTCATTGGGGTTGACATTGTCCTTGACAAGGGTTGACAAAGCTGCACCTATTTTAGGTAAAGCAACCAAGAATGCCTTTGACTAATGGGCACTAGAATTTTTTAAACTATTTTTTCGGTGGGAGGGGAGAATTGGGTCGGATACTTTGTCTTTGCTGTGTTTACCATTCTGTCTTCTTGGCCTAAAGCACGGTGACTGGGATAGGAGTGTAAGGGTCAGTTTTTACCTTCTCCTCCTCATCATCCCCTTCTTAATTCTTTTTTTGGTGAATGCTCAGGGGAAATACCAAGAACCGCAACAGAATAGACTTGAAAAACTGCAGGGAAAAGCAGTTGCTGGGGATCTTCTAGGATTTATTTGCTTTGTCTGCATTTGTGACCCTGAGCCCCCTTAGAAGGACGACGACCAGGAGAGAGGCGTGAGGATTTGGAGTCATAAGGGAAGAGGAGGAAAGGTGGGAAACTGATTACTCTGTGCCCCTAGCAGTTCTCTGGACCTCTGAGGAATGGGGAGTGGGGGAGTCCTGACCACAGCATCCCAATGGTAGGAACAGGGGAGTCCTGGAAAATATAGGCCCCATTGTGATGCCTTAGCTGGTGAAGGAGAGGAGGGAAGGTGACTGGTGCCCCAATGTTTTACCATGTGCCAGTTCTGTTGACTGGAGATCCTGGGATCTCTGGGGTTCACCCTCCTGAGGTGGGACACTTGGCAATGCGGCCTGGTTCACATCAGTGGCCAGGGATTGGGCTGTTGTGTCCTGGGCACTTGCTTCAGCACCTTGCCTTACTAGGCCCCTCACTTGCCTGCGGCCACCATCACTCTGTCCTGTGGGATAGCTTGGCGACCTGTTTTGTAACCACAGTAGCACTGAGATTTTGGGTCAAAAGGAACACTTTCCCCCTTTGATACACTTGGCCAAAGGTGCTGAGCATGGGGTACAGATCCTGTCCTCACCCTACTTTTTCAGGCATTATCAGGGGCTAATTTGAGGGGAGAGCTCAGTAAAAGTCCCCACAATTGCCCAGGAGCTCCTTAAAAAGCAAGTAACCCTTCACACTAAGAAAGTTGAGAGCTGAGGAAAAACAATAGGAAAAAAGAAGAAAAAATGAATGAGGGTGTGGTCAATCTACTGAGGCCCTGAGTCATAGCCTGCTGCACCTTTGGAGTGGAGAAAATTCTGGAGGAACTGTTCACTAGGGAAAGAAATTCTCTCGAGACTCATCCTAGCCAATCAATACATCTGACTTTGCCTGCTGTAGTATGGCGACTGAAGAACCCATCACTACTGAATATATCGACCCATTCCTGCAAGTGAGAACACAATCTTTTCAATCTCTCCATATGGGAATTTTTCCAGGCCCTTGATCGTTCTCATCATGCTTCTCTGAACCCCCTCTAGTTCTGCAATATCCTTTTTGAGATGGCGTGACCAGTTCTGCATGTAGTAGTACTCCAGATGAGGCCAAATCATTGATTTACATAAAAGTCATAATGTTTTTTGTATTATTTTCCATCCCATTCCTTATGCATCCTTGTTTGCTTTTTTTGATCACAGCAGCACACTGAGCAGAGGTCTTCTTTGAGTTTTCTGCTAGGTCCCTTTCTTGAGCTGATACATACCTTTACAAGGTTCTAAACTAACTGTAAGTATTTCAAGTCCCCCCCCCCTACAATGTGCATTACTTTGCATTTATCAAAATTGATCTTCATTTGCCATCATCTTGCCTCCATACTGCTTCACCTTGCTCATGTGTCTATCCAGAGGTTTTATTTTTGTAGATGAAGTCTCACCTTTTTGTCTTCAGAAAATACATTTTTGTATGAAGTCAGTCTGTTATGGTAGGGTGTCTCTCAAAACTCTCAAATAGAGCTCTCTCTGTCCAATGGGGTAGGAGAGGAACAAGATGGCTGCTGCAATGACCCTGCACTATTAATTAGCCTCTTAAGGTTGGTCTATGCACCTCCACCTTATCATGTTTCTCTGACTGTATAAATATCTGTCTACTGTATGTTTCATTCCATGCATCTGATGAAGTGGGTACTAACCCACAAAAGCTTATGCTGAAATAAATTTGTTAGTCTCTAAGGTGCTACAAGTTTTTCTTTCTTATTTTCGTCCTGCACTATCAGTTATAAAGGCCTTTTTGGCCTCCTTTTGCTCTTTGGTTTGGGCATGATTTCTTGTCCTTAGGAATTAGATATGACCTATAAAACCGCTGTACAGTTCCAAAATTTATTCTAATGAAATTTATCATGAATTTTTCCTTTATTTGCTCACAAGAAACATGTCGTCTTGGTCACTCTACTTCAGCAAAAGATATTTTTTTTTAGGTACTTTGTAAAATCAAGTAAAATACAAGATGCATTTTGTATTCAGAAATATAGCAACTTTAATTAGACCATAATGAATTGAATGGGATATATTTGCTGCATTTCTTGCTTATGCAGTGATAATGACTTTGTGATACCTCCTTTTGTTGCTGATGAGAAAACTTGGCAATCTGTTTTGTTTCCCTTTGAATATTATTGTATATTCTAAATTGCATTTTCATGGGTTTTTTTAAAAAATGATCAGTTATTTTAACTCACACTTATGACTGAAATTGTTACTGTCCTTCCAAGTAATACCTAAGATTACTATAACATAACAGGACTAGAGGAAAAAGGATTTTTTCTCTATTTTTTCTGTTTGTTTGCTTTGTGCATTTGACAGCACTCTGTGTATAGTCCCATTCACTATTTCCCCTGGGTAGTCATTCAATTAGTCAATTTCCTTTGCTGTTTGTGTGAGTCTTTCACACAGCAATAGAGGAGAAAAGAGCATTTTTAAAAGTAAGAAAACATGAATGAAAACCCAAAAATATAGGCAGGAAGGCTCAGGGGAGGCTGCTGTGCTTGAAATTACTTTTAATTGTCTAGAAGACTTGGTATGTGTGAGAGCCTGCTGGGATTCCCCAAATTGTGAGTTACTGGGTTACCCCTCTTAGCCTCAGCAAGTTAGAGCTTTGCTATTGCTATGCTATGTCTCAGCTCCCTGACACATCAGTTTGTCAGTCCCTGCCAGCATACTCTTCAGGACGCTGCTAGTCCAAACCTTGCCTAGCAGGTAACAATCAGGAAACCGCAATTTCTGAGTTCCTCAGAGAAGTCTTTCTGCAGGGCACAGCTCCTTCTTACTGTCATATTCACAAAACCTTATCAAATTCATTGTTCCTTTAAAGAGACAGTACTCAGCAACTTATTAGCTTAACTGGGGTTAACAAACACTCTGTTTCAATCAAAGCACTGAGATAGTTTGTAGTAAAAGTAAAGTTAGTTTATTAATAAAAGGACATGTGGAAGTGATATCAAATATAAGGAATAAAGATAGAAATGCAAGCAAAAGCAAGAATATACTTCTAAAACTTGAATCTAACCTAACAAACTACAGTATTTTGTTCAAAGAAGTTTCTCACCAGTCTTTCTTCTAGAGTGACTGACCAGTTGTTTTAGCCAGGACACTTCACAGAGCTCAAAATGCTCAGTTCCTTTGTCTCCTCAGGTGATGGATAACTTAGGAGTTTTCTCCCTCTCTCTTTATAGTCCAGTAAACCTTTGAAATGTGTTCTTCTGAAATATGTCCTCAGATAAGTAGGCCCCTACCAAATTCACGGTCCATTTCGGTCAATTTCATGGTCATAGGATTTTAAAAATAGTGAATTTCATGATTTCAGATATTTAAATCTCAAATTTCAGTGTTGTAACTGGGGGACTCCTGACCTCAAAGGGGGCTGTGGGGAGGATCACAAGGTTATTGTAGGGGGATTATAGTATTGCCACCCTTACTTTTGTGCCACCACCACCAGCAGCACAGAAGTAAGGATGGTATGATATGATATGATCACCCATACTTCTGTGCTGCTGCCTTCAGAGCTGGAACCTCAGCCAGCAGCCGCCACTCTCTAACTGCCCACTCTGAAGTAGTATGATATTGCCACCCTTACTTCTGTGCTGCTGCTGGCAGGGTGTTGCCTTCAGAGCTGGGCACCCTGGCCAGCAGCCGCTGCTCTCTGGCCACCCAGCTCTGAAGGCAGTGCAGAAGCAATACTGCAACCCCCGCCAACAACCTGGCATCCCCCCACTATGACCCTCTTTTGGGTCAGGACCCCTAGTTTGAGAAACACTGTTCTCCCCCATGAAATCTGTATACTAGGGTAAAAGCACACAAAAGACCAGATTTCATGGGAGAGACCAGATTTCACGGTCCATGAAGCATTTTTCACGGCCATGAATTTGGTACAGATAATGTTTCTGTCCCCTGCTGGATCTAGACACCATGCTCATTCCTCCCCTGCTAGTAATTTCTAAAATGCAAATGATCTTTTCCTGCAAGCTCCAGTACAAATGAATTGCCCATTGAATTTGGCCACACTAGTTTGAGGCGCTGGCCTCTTTCCTTTGTCTGGAGAAAACCCTGTTTATGCCTGGTTTAAACATATTTTAGCCACATATTTCCAGAACATCTGTAAAATTCTTTCTGGGTTAACTATACATAATTCACACAGGAAGATTAATGATCAGTGTTATTAGTTTTGCAATTATATGTTACATGCCATCTTTTGGGTAAAGATCATGACAACAGTGTGCCATCTGTCAGTGGGGTGCTCTTAGGGTCACAGTATACTTAGCCAGTATTGCCAAGAGATCAGAGTGTATTTGGTACTGGTGTCTTTCTTTGTTGTCTCTAGCCCCTTGCTATTGATCTTATTTGTAGCTGAGCCATTTTCTTTTTGGGTAATCTAATGGAAGAGTCTATTGAACTACCTGTGCGTTGTTTGTCTATTGAAAGGATTCCTTATTGAAGGAACTTCTATCTGCTCTGCTCACTGTTTCCTCCCCTTCATTGTGGTGATGCTATATGCAGATCAGGGGTCAGTTATACATTAGTTCTCGAGGGGGACAGGGTGGGTCTGATTTTCCACCATTTACAACTGGTGTAGTCACTGGCACCTATGAAAGGTGAGTGTAAAATGCAGATACCCATTCTGCACAAGCGTCTACACGAGCTGCAAAGCAATGGATAATCAAGCCCAATATATGTGTGTATATTGGGGGGGGGGAGGAGAATTTGAGCACTGTAACTTTATTTAAGCTGACTAAAGACAATGGGATTTCATTAGGGATTTTCTGTTAGTAAATCTTTTTTTCTCGGCTCTTTAGCTGTGGTGAAATTTAAATCAGCCATCACTTGAAAAAAAGGGAATGAGTCTATAGGATGGAATGGCTTTCCAGAGCTTCTGGTGTCCTCTGGGAAGCAAATTTTGACACTTGTGAGGCTTGTCTACCTTAAAACACGTGTGAAGTTTTTGAGGCGAGGACTGTCTTTGTGTAATTTGTTGTACAATGCCTAGCACAACAGAGCTCTAATGCTGGTTTGGTGCCCTTAGATGATTCTGCATTCGAAATAATTAGTACTAATAATCCAAACAAGGACTGATCCTACAAACCCTTATTCATGGGAGGGGTCGTCCTGACTCGCAAAAGCAGTCTAAAGTCACTGGACTGCAAAGAGAATAGGGCTTCGAGCATGGGGGGCGGGGTTTGGTCCCTAAACTGTCAGTCTTTTTGGGCCATGTCTGTACAGCACCTTACACACCAATAGCATTATGATCTAATAAAACTCAGAAACGCTTTTGGATTGCCCAGAGCCTGCTGCAGGCAGCTCCTAGGCAAACGGAGCTTTTCACACAGTCTTCCCAGCTGTTGCCTCTAATGAAATCTTAACTTCGGGACGAAGTGCCTGTGTATGTAGATGGGTGTGGATTCCCACCCCCCCCCCCCCGAAAAGGGGGGCGCATTTTAAGGAGGGTTTCCTGCCTAGCCCATGTGCTGGCTTGCAGTGTCCTAGTCTCTTCCCGGAGGAGTCTGTCTGCTTGCGTTAGCCGAGATTGATTGCCCACTCCCACGCCTTGAATTCGGGATCGTGCGCTGCCTTCCTGCCTCTCCCCACAATCTCTGTGACTCCGCTTTCCCCGCCTTTACCTCCCGCTCCAGCACTGCAGCAGAGGGAGGACTGCAACGTGCTGCCCACACAACCCCTTGTCCGCCCCTCCTCTGGCTCTGTCACGCCTGGCGGCGACTCCAAGAGACGCCGCCGCCAGCAGCAGCGCCGAGCCGAGCTCGGCAGGCAGGAGAAAGTGACGAGCTCCGCGCACTGGAGACGGCTGCTGCTGCTCGGTGCGGGCACCTCGGGCGTTCGGTGTGTCCTAGCGGGTAAGTGGCAGGCCTAGGAGTTCATGGGTGGGGGCGGCTGTTTCTGCCTCCGGGGCAACTTTCCCCACGAGCTTCCGTGTCCGAGAAGGGCTGCAACTTTTCCCCGGCGCCCGGCGGGAGCAGCGAGCGGCTTTGCTCGCCTGGGCACTTAGCAGGTGGGCTGCGGCCGGGGCTGGTTTCCAGAGCAGATGGTGGTTTCCCGGGGGGATCTGACCGGCGGGGAAGAACAGTCTGGGGCGGCTGCTGGGCTACAGGGCGCTTCTTGGTACAGACGCCGGCTGCCTTTCCCCGCGGTGGGAATTGCTTTGCAACTCGAGTGCCTTTGAAACCGACTCGCTTATTAAGCCTGGCACAACTTTTGCGTGACGGAGGGCAGCGATTGCAAGAATTGCAAGTGGTCCGGGGGCTTTGGGGACGCAGTGGGAACGCTGCAGAGGTGCTGGGGGCAAAGATGGTCCGGGAGCTGCGTGAAAGGAAGCGAAGGAGATAGAGGCTTTCAGATGCGCGGCGGGAGCATGTTGTGTTTCACCCTAAGTGAATAGATAAATGCTAACCGTCAGATAGAGCCTTTGAAACCCGTCCTGCCTTTCTATCTTCCTGGGCTGCATGCAAGGATCGGGGCTCAGATTGGCTGGAAGGTTTTGTAGTAGGTTCCCCTCCCAAACTGCCTCCTTTGCTGTTTCGACGCAAGGATGGGAGTTTCCTGAAGCGTGCAAAGTTGTTGGTCTCCAGTTGCTTTGGGGACAGATCCTGAAGTCCCTTAATTAAGTTGTTGGCGGGGGTTGAGACGGAGGGGGTTGAGCCACGGCAAAAGTCCCAGTGAAATCCCTGGGGAGTTCTAACCTGAGGGCAGACCGAGCCCCCCGGTTGGGTTGCGGGACTGCAGCGCGGGAGGGGTGGTGTCCGGAGTGAGGAGCGGTAAAAAAGAGAGAGGGGAGGAAACGTGCTGAGCAGCCTGGGGCGCTGGCAGAACTCGCCGGGGAAATCCGCGCGCGTCACGCTCCCGGGGGAGTTCTGCGGGTGCCTGGGGACTGCGGGGCTCGCTCGGTGCCCGTGGGGTAGGACGCTGGAGGGCTGAGTCATGCTGGCCCGGGCGGCCACGTAACGTCTGTGCGCAAAGTGGGGCGGACAGATTGGGGAAAAGATGCAAAGGAGATGGCGGGGTGGGGGTGGTCGTCTCCTCAAGAGACGCTGAGGGGGCCCAGAGGCTCCCGGGGATGGACAGCCCCCAGCGCTCCTTCCCGCAGAGAGTTAGGGGGCGGAGACATGATGAGCGGGGGATTGCAGGGGGTTAGCGCAGCACGGGGAACCCTACACAGACAACCAGATGGGGGCTGTGGCCCGCCTAGCCTGGCGTGGGCTGCGCTGCACTGCAGTGCCGGGAGCTAACAGCAACTTCTGCCTGGAAAGGAGGAGGGAAAGGGAGCTGTTCCTGTGTTTGTAGGGTGCCACGCTCTACTCACTGTTGTTACAGAAATATAACCTTATTGTTACCTTAGGACTTTTACACTATCAAAAGGATTTTGCTCCATAAGATGATTACACATTGATTCGGAAATGGACAGGTTCCTATTGAGGGATCTTTAAAAGCGACTTCCTGATAAATCCTCAGTCCTCAATTGTGAATTAATGGAAAGGATTAGCACAAACAGGACATAAAGTTGTAGCCATAGACGCCGTGAAAGGGGTATAGTTCTCTGGAATCGCTGTTATATTCCTGTATTACGTTGGGAATTCCACTGTTTCATGAAAATATGCATTATTTAAATTTTGTGATGAATTTTCTTTGCTTGGAATGTGGCCCTTATGGGAACTGGAACTTCCATTATGCTGTTAGAACAATGAATATTTTACATTTATGTAGTTAAGCATTTATTTCCCATTTTCATCAAAAACAAAACACCAGCAGACACACACCCCAACCCTCTATTCTCTGCTGTTTAATGAATTTTAACATTTACTGAATCTTGCTAGTTGCTTTTTATCTGTATCATACCATTTGAAGACAGGCAGACTTCCTCTTTATAAATTCCAGGGACGCACAGAACCTTATTCAAGTACAACCATAATGTATTTCAAGTGGATTTTTGTATAGATTTCTAGGAAAGCTTGCCATAGGCCATATATTGACAGAGACAGTTTGCCAATTAACTTTATTGAAGAGCTAGTGCCAACAAGCATCTTTAAAAGAAATCTGTATAAGAAAAAGGAAGAAAAAAGGTTTAAGATCTTTATTTTGGAAGCTTTTTGGGTATTATTAAAAGATGACCCTGAAGATCAATAAGCGCAGACAAGGCATTGACTTTCTCAAACATCATCCGGATGTAAAATCACATACCATTGGCTTCTGAAAAAATAAAATTAAAAATAAAAAGATTTGTATCAAAAAAGAGATCAGAACCAAGTGCTTTCTGATTGTATACTGTATTCGAGAAATCTAATTCATTTTTTATGATGCAGTAAAATGAAAAAGTTGTTTGTTCTCAGCAACATGAAATAAACATGCCACATAGTAAGATCATCCATAAAGCTTGTAGTTATACTCTTAAAATGTGGTTTTTTAAAATTGCAGATGCAATAAATGTCATATCATGCCATACGCATGACCGAGACCACTATAAAATTGTCAGTGCAAAATACTGCATATAGGCTTGCTCGATCCACAAATTATTATACATTAATGCCTGATTTTAAATAAGTTAAAAGACAATGCTTTCTAAAGCACAATAAGTAAGCATTTATTCTCAGAGGCCCAGAGCTCCCATTAAAGTTGGTGGGAGTTTTGCCATTGACTTCAGTGGGAGCAGAATGGGACCTAATATGCTGGAAGTGTCTTAAAAAAATTTTTTTTGCATAATTAATACTGAATTAGTGAAAAAATTTCTAAGTACTGTAAAAACTGTTTTTATCTAGTAGCCTGATCACTTGGGCTATATGTTGCTGAGAATTTCTTGTGACCACATGCATCACAGCATGCATATCAATCCTTGTTTAAACAAAAGCTCATCAATTAGATGAAATATGTTTTCAAACCTATGATAGGGAACCTGCTGCTGCCATGGTATATTATAGCGCACAATGTTTTCATCTTTAAACAGATCAGGAATCATTTTTAAAATGTTGCAATAGATTGAATTTGGGGCTTGATTTCTTTAAGTGTTTATCAAACAAGAAAATTCTGTTTAGATTATTTGTATAAGTGTGCCTGAAATGTTGAGGGTAATAACAGTGCTAAGAAAACATTAAATCAGGTTTTTAAATTTCTGTTTTAGATTAGAAAACAGCTTCAATTACTGAAGAAAATACCACTTCTGCTTTAAAACTGTAAGTTCAAAGATATGAGTAGCATTTTTACTTGAAATATTTATTTACTATAAAGTTATAAAAATAGTATTTAGCAACCTCTTAATTTCATGTATCAGTATTTGGTTCTTTTAAAGGAGTTATAAAGATAAAAATATCTATTTTTGTGGAAATGCATTCACTGTCAGACTTTATTACGCCATTTGTGCTCTGTATACAATTTACGTTTTTTGAAAAAGATAAATATCTGTTCATTAAATACAATCAAGCAAATATTTCTACAGGACTGGTAAGATTAGTACTTTAATGGGAGGACAACAATGACGATTATAAAAGGTAAATTAAGCAAAGTATCTTTATCTCATGTTTGAATTCTCACTCTTCCTCCCCTTCTGCCCCCCAGGCAAATAACTCAGGCATAACCATAAAATTGCTGAAGATTCTATCCAGTGTACATCATATCACAGTGTTGTTTGATCTTAAGACTGAAATCCTATCAAAGTCTGACTGCATTTCTGCCAGCCAGCAGTTAGCTTAAGGCTTTAACACAAAACACCAAAAGCCAGAAAATAAAAAGCTAAGATGGCCATTACATCCCTAACCCTTCTAACTGAGCTAGGAATTTATGATGATGATTAATAATACCTAGCACTTACAGCACATGTGGCATGCAACATTAGGCAGATCAGAGATCGATCCCTCCAAAATATATGCACAATGGGGGAAGTTAAGGACTTATACAGGTTTGTGCCATAAATTAAGGTATAGCAGCATCTCTGCTCCTCTACAGAAGCTCCCCTTTGTAGTAAGGTCTCTGTAGGTCTCAGTGTGTGTGCTAGGCTGGAAGAGCTGTCTGCTCCCCACAACTCTATCTGTAGGTTTCTGATTGGCAATCTGTACAGTAATTAATGCTGTTGGTTCCAGTATCGACTACTTCCTTAGGCTTTTGTTTCTATAGGTGCTCAGCCCAAAGTAACGAGCCTATTTTTGGAGGAGGGATGCCTAGGGAGCACCACAGAGGGAGCTGGCTACACAAAAAGTCCCAGGATCCACTGGATCTGGACATGACATCCTCTACAGATTGTCAGCCCCTGTGGGTCTTTGAGATGCAATCTTCTCTCTCTGTGAAGCTCTAGTGTAAACCTTTCATTCTGATAGGAGAAAGTAAGTACTTACTCCACGAAGTAACTGGGTTAGGCACTGTGGAAACTTGCAAGGAAGAATCTTTCCTCAAGCTATGGAGAGACAGTGCTGCTGCTCCACCACCACTGCTGCAGCCTCCCAGCTGCAGTAGTGCTCATGGTTGATGTGCATCCGCTCTTGAAGTGGGAAAATGGCGAGTGGCTCTCTGGATCTGCCGGTCCACTTGCCTTGTCATTGCTACTCTCCCAGCCTACTGGTGTGCAGGGAGCTAGCGAGGCAGCATGGAGCACAGCCCTACAGCACACAAGTTGCAACTCCTTGACCTCTGGAATACTGCATTTCCTGGTAGTTGGTTCTGTGTCCCTGGCCCTTCATGCCAGAATCACAAAGAGGACTTAGGTGTTGCAATGCTGAAAATTGCAGCCACCTAGGCTCCTTGCTGCCCAGTGGTATTCACAGCCCCAAGATAGGCTTCCCATACAACATATGGGAAGTGTTAGGCACCTAAAAGGGGGATTCTCAGAAGCCAGCAGGCTGAGCAGGGAGTGAAATGAGGAGGAAAGGGGCAGGGGTTTGGGGCCCAGATCTACAAAGGGAGCTAGGTACCTAATTCCCACTGATCTGGGCCGTAGGCGCCTGACTGAGGAAGCCGAGGCAGGTGCCTCTTCCGCTCAGGATTCTCTGCCATGACCCCTCTCCTGGAGTTAGATGCTTAAGCCAGATCAGCCCTGTCTCCCCAAAAAGACAGGGAAAGAGAAACACACACCCTGCCTCACGCCACTATAACCAATAGCCTAGTAGATAGGGCACTCAGCTGGGATGTGAAAGAGCTGTTTTCAATCCCCACTCTGCCTGATCCTGAGCAGGAACTTGACCCTAACTCTCCTGCCTCCTAGAAGAGTGCCCTCATCAACAGGCTATTGGAGTGGGTCGATCTCTCCCATTGGAGCTGTTGATTCTCTGGTTCAGTGGTTAGGGCACTCATCTGGGATGTAGGAGAGTTAGGTTCAAATCCCTACTCCAATACATAGGCCTACAGTATTGTCCATTGCTATGGGACTGTCCCCTTAATATGGACACACAACTACCTGAAGTCAGACATTCAGAAGGCTGAACAATTGTATGTGCAGAGAGTACACATTGTGCAAGGCAGGTCGTGATTTGCCTCAGTGCTTTCTGTTCTCCATTGCATTAAAGGTTAAAATGGTACACTTCCACATCCCATTTGACATCTTACTTCGCATACAAGTATTTTTAAAAAATATTCTTTTGACTTCTCACTTACCAAAAGTGGTTATGCTGTAAGGAGTAGCATTTGGTTCTTAATTTGACATGGATGTAGCCAAGTTATGCAATTAACTAGAGCAATACTACATGCATTCTAATGAGTCCTGTTTGGAACTCAGAATTTTTATGTCCTTAGGTGAACTATGCAATTAAAGGGATACCATCAACCTGAAAACTATTCCATTGCACAAAATTAATTAAATTGCTTTCAGATACTGTCCTGCTCCTCAAATCTTCCTGTAAATTTTTGGCATTTTACAATCACATTTTCTTGTTTTTGTTTTTTTAAATCTTTTTCTCTTTCCTGTTTTGTATATAAAAGATCTGTGGGAACTATCTAACTGAAGGGTCCTGTGGCACCTTATAGACTAACAGAGGTATTGAAGCATAAGCTTTTGTGGGTGAATACCCACTTCTTCGGATGCAAGCAGTGGAAATGTCCAGAGGCAGATATAAATGTGCAGGGAAGAGTCAGGCTAGAGATAACGAGGTAAGCTTAATCAGGGAGGGTGAGGCCCTCTTCTAGCAGTTGAGGTGTGAACACCAAGGGAGGAGAAACTGCTTTTGTAGTTGGCTAGCCATTCATAGTCTTTGTTTAGTCCTGAGCTGATGGTGTCAAATTTGCAAATGAACTGAAGCTCTACAGTTTCTCTTTGGAGTCTGGTCCTGAAGTTTTTTTGCTGCAGGATGGCTACCTTTAGGTCTGCAATTGTGTGTCCAGGGAGGTTGAAGTGTTCTCCTACAGGCTTTTGTATATTGCCATTGCTTATATCTGATTTGTGTCCATTTATCCTTTTGCGTAAGGACTGTCCAGTTTGACTGATGTACGTAGCAGAGGGGCATTGCTGGCATATTATGGCATATATTACATTGGTGGATGTGCAGGTGAATGAACAGGTGATGGTGTGGCTGATCTGGTTAGGTCCTGTGATGGTGTTCCTGGTGTAGATATGTGGGCAAAGTTGGCATCGAGGTTTGTTGCATGGATTGGTTCCTGAGTTAGAGTTATTATGGTGCGGTGTGTAGTTGCTGGTGAGAATATGCTTCAGGTTGGCAGGTTGTCTGTGGGCGAGGACTGGCTTGCCTCCCAAGGCCAGTTATGGCTGACATGGAACAACGCTTCCTCAGTTCTCGTCCACTCACGCGCCTTCTCTATCTACGCTACATTGATGACATTTTCATCATCTGGACCCCTGGGAAAGAAACTCTGGAAGAATTCCACCACGATTTCAACAGCTTCCACCCCACCATCAACCTCAGCCTGGACCAGTCTACACGGGAAGTCCACTTCCTAGACACCACGGTGCAAATAAGCGATGGTCACATTAACACCACCCTATACCGAAAACCCGCTGACCGCTATGCCTACCTACATGCCTCCAGCTTCCATCCCGGACACACCACACGATCCATTGTCTACAGCCAAGCACTGAGGTACAACCGTATTTGCTCCAACCCCTCTGACAGAGACCAACACCTACAAGATCTTCACCAAGCATTCTCAAAACTATGCTACCCACATGAGGAAATAAGAAAACAGATCAACAGGGCCAGACGTGTACCCAGAAGCCTCCTGCTGCAAGACAAACCGAAGAAAGAAACCAATAGAACTCTGGCCATCACTTACAGTCCTCAGCTAAAACCTTTCCAACGGATCATCAGTGATCTACAACCCATCCTGAACAATGATCCCTCACTTTCACAGGCCTTGGGAGGCAGGCCAGTCCTCGCCCACAGACAACCCGCCAACCTGAAGCATATTCTCACCAGCAACGACACACCGCACCATAGTAACCCTAACTCAGGAACCAATCCATGCAACAAACCTCGATGCCAACTTTGCTCACATATCTACACCAGGAACACCATCACAGGACCTAACCAGATCAGCCACACCATCACCGGTTCTTTCACCTGCACATCCACCAATGTAATATATGCCATAATATGCCAGCAATGCCCCTCTGCTATGTACATCGGCCAAACTGGACAGTCCTTACGCGAAAGGATAAATGGACACAAATCAGATATAAGGAATGGCAATATACAAAAGCCTGTAGGAGAACACTTCAACCTCCCTAGACACACAATTGCAGACCTAAAGGTAGCCATCCTGCAGCAAAAAAACTTCAGGACCAGACTCCAAAGAGAAACTAGAGCTTCAGTTCATTTGCAAATTTGACACCATCAGCTCAGGACTAAACAAAGACTATGAATGGCTAGCCAGCTACAAAAGCAGTTTCTCCTCCCTTGGTGTTCACACCTCAACTGCTAGAAGAGGGCTCACCTCCCTGATTAAGCTTACCTCGTTATCTCTAGCCTGACTCTTCCCTGCACATTTATATCTGCCTCTGGACATTTCCACTGCTTGCATCCGAAGAAGTGGGTATTCACCCACAAAAGCTTATGCTTCAATACCTCTGTTAGTCTATAAGGTGCCACAGGACCCTTTGTCGCTTCTACAGATCCAGACTAACACGGCTACCCCTCTGATACAACAGAAGGTTGATTTTTCTCTTTTGGTGGTTCGGGTTCTGTAGTTTCCACATTGGAGTGTTGCTCTTTTAAGACTTCTGAAATCATGCTCCATACCTCATCCCTCTCAGATTTTGGAAGGCACTTCAGATTCTTAAACCCTGGGTCGAGTGCTGTAGCTATCTTTAGAAATCTCACATTGGTACCTTCTTTGTGTTTTGTTCATTTTAAGAACACTTTCCCTGCAGACTTGACAAGATGTGCTGGGTCATCATCCGAGACTGCTATAACATGAAATATATGGCAGAATGCGGGTAAAACATACAATTCTCCCCCAAGGAGTTCAGTTACAAATTTAATTAACGCGTTATTTTTTTAATGAGCATCATCAGCATGGAAGCATGTCCTCTGGAATGGTGGCCGAAGCATGAAGGGGCATATGAATGTTCAGCACATGTGGCACGTAAATACCTTACAATGCTAGCTACAAAAGTGCCATGCGAATGCTTGTTCTCACTTTCAGGTAATATTGTAAATAAGAAGCGGGCAGCATTATCGCCCATAAATATAAACAAACTTGTTTCTCTTAGCGATTGGCTGAACAAGAAGGAAGACTGAGTGGACTTGTAGGCTCTAAAGTTTTATATTGTTTTGGTTTTGAGTGTAGTTATGTAACAAACAAAAAAATCTGTATTTGTAAGTTACACTTTCATGATTGCACTTCAGTACTTGTATGAGGTGAATTGAAAAATACAATTTCTTTTGTTTATCATGTTTACAGTGCAAATATTTGTAATAAAAATAATAAAAAGAGAATACAAAGTGTACAGTGCTCAATCTTGTAATAGAAATCAATATTTTTGAAAATGTAGAAAAACATCCAAAAATATGTAATAAATTTCAGTTGGTTTTGTGATAAATCGCGATTAATTTTTTAATTGCAATTAATTTTTTGAGTTAATCGCATGAGTTAACTGTGATTAATCGACAGCCCTAGTTCCTTTTTCTTTCTGGCCCAAAACTGGCAGATAATCTTGCAGCTTCTTACAGCTATTTGGGAGGGCAGACAATATGTCATCTCTGTGACTAGGCGAGTGATCAGTGCCACTGCTCACACAAAGTGGGAGTCTTCAAGGTTGCTCCCAAATAAGAAAAGTGGTGGTATGGAGTGGCGGGGGGAAGGGGGAGAAACGGTGGGAGGAAATTTGTATTTATGCTCTGTGTTAATGTGGAAAAAAGTTTGTTACCAAAGCAACAGAATAATAGAATAAAGTTCATGGTAACATGTTATAAAGAATAAATGAGAGAATATTTGAAGAGCCAGCCAAAAGTGAATGGTAAAAGCTTGTATGTGCTTTGTAAGCGTGTATAATTAAGGTGTTGATCAGGACACCATGTGCCTTATCTGTGGCACACAGGGGACGTTATTGATGTCGCAGTGCTTCCCTGATTTACTGATAATCACGATGTCTTTAGTTACACAAAAAGCTCATTGTTTTCCAAAACATTCATTGTGATGAACATGAATATGCTACGACTGTGCAGCCTTTTTGGATTCAAGGGACTGCCAAGGAGCAGGATTGATTTTACTCAAGGACAATATCAGTAAAAAGCCAGAGTGTGAAAGATTAATATCAAATCATCGAGGGGGAGAAGTGAAAGAGCTCATAAATTAAAAGGAAATGATTTCAGACAGCAGCTTGGCTTGAATGACACCTCAGTTTCCCTTGCAGTCTCATGGAGAGATAATATTATTGCTTTAAGGCTGACAAAGGCAACAATAAGTGTTGGAGAAAAGTTTGGAACAGTCTGAATCTTTCACAAAATTGCCTGTTCGTGGGGAACTGAGCAAAGTTTGGTAACTTCCAGAAACCTGAACTTAAACTCTTCCCTTTGTTTTCTAATATGCAGTATTACAACATATCCTACTTTGCCACATTAGACCATGAGTGTAATGATGGTGTTCCATCTCATAAAGGCTGGAGCTAACATGGGAAGGTAATTAAACATGCTATATACTCTCTGCTAGCTAAGGGTTTGATTTAACAAACAAAATTGCAACTCAGGGTTGGAAGGGAACGGTTGGAGTTGCCATTCCTTAATAAATCTATCCCTCTATCTACATAGGTCCTTACATGGCCCCCATTGTTGTAGTATTGAGCACTTTGTTTAGAAGGAGGATGTAGATGTGTTTGTGTGAAATGATAGTTTATAGACACACCCTTCTAAAGGACAGCATTATGAATACAGGTATTTTGAGATGTTTTGGAAGCAGGGGTGGAGAACACAGTGTAGCTGTGTGCTGCAGTTCATCACAGAAGCTCTCTAGTTTGTTTTATTCAAAGTT
The DNA here is from genome assembly GCA_033296515.1 of Macrochelys suwanniensis. Lineage (NCBI taxonomy): Eukaryota > Metazoa > Chordata > Testudines > Chelydridae > Macrochelys > Macrochelys suwanniensis. The sequence continues at coordinate 85,625,244 of CM065780.1, forward strand.
TCATTCCTTTCTCATTCACTGGTTTATTATTTAATGAACCCCAAGATCATTTCCTGGTGTCAGAAGTACTGAATAAGAAGGTGACTGCACTCATTTTGAGGTTAACTCCTGTGTGTGAAACTGAAAGCAGAGGAAAGGGGAGCAGGTGGAGCAGCAAACAGAGAAGAGCAGAGGCTCTTGTATGTATTTTGTGAGCACAATAGTAACTCGATTGCCTGAGAAGGGAAGAAAGTCTGGAATGGATGTGCTACAACCTCCATCCAGTCTGAAATTGTCAGGCAATGTTGCAGTGAACTAGAAAAGATTCCAACAGAGATCTGAATCTTATTTAGCAGCCATAGGGGCAAAGGGGAAAAATGATAGAGAAATGATCAATCTTTTTGCGTATTGATGGAGAGGAAGCACTGAATATTTATAACAACTTTAAGTTTGAAGAAAGTGAAAGCATGAAGCTAAGGAAAATACTGACTACATTTTAATATTGCATGCCAAAAAGAATGAGACCTTTTGAGAGAGAGAGATTTTTTTACATACAGGCAAAAAACTGATGACACCATAGAGCAATATGTCACAGAATTAAGTAGACTCAGTAAAACCTGTGAGTTGACAGAGTCTCTGGTCAGAAGTAGAATCATTTGTGGCATTAAAGACAATGTGTTGAGAGAGACTGCTCCACGAAGGAGATTTAACTTTAGAAAAAGCTCTTCAGATATGCCGGGCAACAGCACAAGCCAAAGGGAATTCACCAGAAGGGGTAATCCATCCCCTAAGTACAAAAGCTACAGCCAGAAAAGGTCAAACCAAAAAGTGAAACCCCTGCTAGGGAGGAGACTGGTTACAGACGGTTATGTGGAAGGCAGCATGGCCACACTGTTTTGCCTTTGGGAAACTCTGTCATAAATGTGGGGGAAATAATCATTTTGCAAAATGACGCAGATCTAAAATGCAGAAAAGTCAAGTGCATTCAGCTGAAGACAATATGGTTGAGGAGTTTTACATAGACATCAAGCAATCCTGATGAGAGGGACTGGATACTGTCTATGAAAGTGAATGAAATAATTATTCCACTGAAACTGGACCCAGGAGCTCAGGTTAGTATTCTGTCTGAACAAGATTATGAGAGACTGAAAATAAGACCAAAACTGGGACCAACAAAAATAAAAGTAACTGGTTATTCTGGAACAAATATGCCAGTGAAGATGAGGTGTATTGCTAGCATCAGCTATAAAAACACCACGTGCAGGCTCCCATTCATTGTAGTGCCAAAGGAGGTGATACCAGTTTTAGGCCTGGCTGCCTGTGAAAAGCTCCGTCTGGCAAAACAGGTGTTCTCACTACAAGATCATACTGAACCTGGCTCTGAGGTATTCATTTGGGAATATCATGATCTTTTTCAAGGGTTGGGTTGCTTGCAGGTGAACATACAATCCAGATAAACAAGCAGGTCCCTCCAGTTATCCATCCATGTAGAAAGGTGCTATTTGCACTCCATGATAAACTCAAGGATGAGCTTGCAAGGATGGAAGCAATGCAACTAATACAAAAAATTGAGGCACCAACAGAATGGGTTCCCTAGTCGTCATGGAGAAAAGTAACATCTAGCTATGCATATGCTTATATCCGAGATCTCTTTTTTTTTATAGCCTTATTGAGGTAACATTTCAAACTACCACTCAGAAGATTTGCAAATGCACAATATTTCAGTAAATTGGATGCATCCTCAGGTTTTTGGTAGCCGGGGTGAAAGTAGGCTAGTATGGGCCGGTACGGCGTGCCGATAAGAACCCGTACCAGCCGTATTCACCCCACATTAAAGCGCTGCCGCGGCAGCACTTTAATGATCCTGCCCCTTTTGCCTCCCCTGTCAGGGGCCCTGCTGGTACAGACCCTACCGGCAGGGCCGCTATTAAAGCTGGTGTTGTGGGGCGGGGGGAAGGGGCAGGGACGTTAAAGCGCTGCTGCGGCAGCGCTTTAAGGACGGTCCTTTGCCAGGGCAGCACTTTAACATCCCTTCCCCTTTTGACCTCCTCCCCGGCCGCCAACGGCAGGGAGGGGTGGGGGGAAGGGAACAGCTGCCCCAACTACAGGCACTTCCTGGTATGGGGGGGGGCGGTTCTGACCCCCCTGAGCCCCACCCCTTCCACCCGAGGCCCCACCCCTTTTGGGGGGCCAGAGCCGGCCCCAGCGCGGCCCCGTACCGGTAAGTGCCTATAGTTACTTTCACCCCCGTTGGTAGCTAAAATTAACTGAAGAAAGCTCAAAACTATGCACATTTAATACACCATTTGAAAGATACAGATTCTTTTATCCTTATCCTTCGGCATAGCTTCAGCACCAGAAGTGTACCACAAAACCATACTATGATCTATGAACATATTAACGCTGTTGATACCTCAAAAAGATGAGATCATCACCTGGGGCTCAATGAAAGAGGAGCATGATTGTAGACTTTGGGAAGTCCTGGATGCAACTAGAACTGAAAAACTCAAACTAAATAGGGGAAAATGTCAGTTCTGTAACCTCTAAAACACTTTTGCTGGGGCTGTTATTTCCACTGAAGATGTAAAACTTGATTAGAGGAAGGTTTCAGCCATTGAAATGATGCTATGTCTCTAGTCAAAGAAACATGTCCATCAGTTCCTGAGGATGGTTAATTATCTTAGATTAGGTATGAATTTTCCATCTCCCAAACCTGCCGCTTTGACAAAATTCTTAGAGAATAAAACTTAATGATATTGGGGTACAGAACAGGAGGAATCATGAGCATGTTTGAAACAATAACTGATACAAGAGCCAGTGCTGAAGTTCTGTGCGCCAGGAAGGCCTATTAAAATCTCAGCAGATGCTTCACAGTCTGGGTTAGGTGAAGTGATTTCACAGAAAAATGTGGATTGTTGTCAACCAGTGGCATATGCATCCAAATCGCTAACTGAGCAGAAATCATTTACACACTGATTGAGAAGGCGCTTTTAAGAATATTGTTTGTCTGTGAGGGATTCAATTAGTATATTTATGGTCAGACTTTGGATGTTGAAATGGACAACAAGCCCCTGGTAGCGTTATTTGGCAAATTGCTAAATGACTGTACCTCAAGGATTCAAAGAATGATGATAAAGCTGCAAAAGTATAATTTAGTTGTGATTTACACGCCTGGTAAATTCAGGTTCACTGCAGGTGCACTTTCCAGAGCAGTATCTCCCACTAACAAAGCCAGAGAAGACCTTAGAGAGAGGCTTGCATCTCTATGTAGATCTGATTGTAAAGTCAATTCTTGTAGCTAACAGGAAACTGCAACAAATAAAAGGGGAAACACAGAAAAATGAATTGTTGGGGATCCTTAAAGAAATGATAATTAAAGGGTGGCCTGAAGAAATAAGCAGTGGCTGTCCAAGTATAAGAGACCATTGAAACTGCAGACATGAACTTACTATGATAGATGGGGCGATTTTCAAGGGTAGCAAGATTGTAATACCAGTTAGCCTCCAGAAAGAAATGCTACAGAAGAGCCACAAGGGTCATTTAGGAATTGAGAAATGCAAACAATGAGCATGAGAGGTGCTGCCTTAGTTGTGGATCAAGCATGACACTACTAATGTAGGAAACTGCTTTTCATGTTTGAAATACAAGCTATGCAAGCAGTCAGAACCGCAGAGACCTCATCCAGTTCCACAAAGGCCTTTTGAGAAGATAGGCACTGACTTATTTACCTGGCAATCAAAGGATTATTTAATAGTCACAGATTATTATTCTCTGTATCCAGAAATTTGCACACTGGACTAGTGATAGCCAGCATGAAGGGAATCTTCTCCAGACAAGGAATTCCAGATGAAGTCCTTAGCGATAATGGGCCATGGTTTTCCAGTGCAGATTTTAGGCAATTTGCTATAGATTGGGATATTTATCACAAAACATCAAATCCAAATTACCCCCAATTGAATGGGCTTGTGAAAAGGTCTATATGGATGGTAAAGAACCTTATGAAAAAAGACTTTTGACAGTGGGGGTAATTTGTATGTAGCTTTATTGGTTTACCAAAGTATACTTCTGGAGAATGGCTTTTTTTCCAGTTCAGCTGTTAATGGGAAGAAGGATCGGATCAAATCTGATCTACCAATCACTGCTAACTTCCTTATGGTTTCATTGTCATGAGATTTTAGCAAGATTAAATAAAATCAGAAGTGGAAGCAGAAATATTATTTTGACAAGAGCCCGTGATCTCCTATCTCTTAACCCAGGTGATAGAGTGTGCCTGAAGAATCTCACCTCTACCATTAAAGAACAACTGCATCCAGGGTTTTATGTAGTCCAGATAGACCAAGGTGACATATTTTGATGTAATCGAAGGGATCTAAGAGTAATCTGAGGAAGTTCCAAAACACTGACAGTAAATGTGGACTTTGGCATTTCCCAATTGACTGACCATTCATCATCAACAGACAAAGGAGAAACTGTCAAGGAACAAGGAGAACAACTCTGACTCTAACGAAAGATTGATACTGAGAAGATGAGAGAGGGAGATTAAACATCCTGAAAGACTCCTAGAGACTTGCTCACCTACCTGGAGAAAGGGTATTTGAGGAAAGTGGGTGGAAAAGATTCACTTCAGAATGATGTGCTGTTGACCTCTCCTCTCTAGGTAGTTGACACATTGAGTTTATGAAAATGTACTAGATGGGTTGAGAACTGAATGTATGTGTTATTAGCTAGGTAGCTCTTACATACATATATAACAGCTAACTGGATGTTTTTTAGGAGGGAAGATGTAGCGATCTGTTTGTGCAAGATTATAATTTAGAGACACTCCCTCACAAGGGACAGTATTATGAACACAGGAATTTTGAGATGTGCTCTGGAAGCGGGGGTGAAGAACACATGGTAGCTGTGTGCTGCAGTTCACCACAGAAGCTCTCCCGTTTGTTTTATTAAAAGTTTGTATTCCTTTCTCGTTTGTTGCTTAATGAACCCCAAGATCATTGCAGAGGAAATGCAATAGGAAACATTTTTGTTTAGTTATTGGGCAATTAAGACTCAAGTTTTAATAACTGCAGAATCCTCATGTCCTTTACATGTTTCCTTTTATGCCAGTTCCTTTTCATAGTCTTTCTCCCTTCCCCACGTCTTCTAGCTTCTAGGTTTATACCTTCAGTCCCACTGCTTGACAGTGATGGTTCATGACAACGTCACTTAGGAGCCATATTGTTCTAGTGTGCTCCAATTCCATAATACAATTCCACTCTCGTGGTTTCTTGACTTCCCCCCGGAAGGTAACTGCTCTCATTTCTGCCTTGTGTATGACAGCACAAAACTTGCTTTGACAGCGCTTCTAATATGCTGTTTGATTGGCAGCACTGAGAATCAAATCTGTGGTCCCCCAGTATACAACAGTTTCAAAATCAAAACACCAGACTAGCCCTAAACCTTCCTTTCTTTAAGGGTATTGTTTGTTTGTTATTGCTTTATTTGTTTTACTCATGATGCCAGAAATGTGCATTGTTACAAATCCACAATCACAGTTGTTAATAATAGCAGAGCTGCATGGTTTTGTTTGTTCTTCGCAAATTTTAAATATTCCTTGTTAGCAGACTATTGAAGCTACCCATTCCACACAATGGTGTTTAGACATCTGAGCCCTCTCCCCTTGTCTTCAGAGAGAGTGCTTCCATTGACTAAATGGGAATTTGATCAAGTGGAGAAGTTTGTTCTTCTCTGTTGATGTCTGTATGTAAACGGCTACTTTAGGCTTGCAGGTTTGTTACTGCTTCTTGTGTTATAACTAGATTAATGGAATGCAAGGAAGGAACCCCAGATATACAACATAAGCCAGATATTTGAATCTGCAGCTGAGTAGCTGAAATTGCAGTATACGTTTCCTGTGTGTTACCACAGAGGAGACGCAAACCAAGATCTTCCAATGAGCAGAGGGAGCCTCAGCCTCCCACTAGTGAAGCAGGGAAGAGTTGTGATAGATTGGTCTCTATTGTAAGCTGATGTTGACATATATTTTTCTAGTATCTATTTTTCTTTGGCTGCTGTCAGAACATCTCCATATACTGTACCAGGTTGGGGGAAGAAATGAGTCAGTTGTTTTGGATATATATCTGAGTAGTCACTATTTTGAAAGCTGATTATTTAAAGATTCCTTTAAAGAGGGGAGAGAGAAACCATGTAAGAGGGAAGGATCCTGCGTAGTGGCTAGCTCATGTGCCAGGAATTTGAGGCTGGCAGGTAATAAATTAAGACCACCAAGAGTTTGTGGAAATAATGATAATCTGAGCAGCTGGAAATACTGAACCAGACCTCTAAGTCTGGGTTGAGAAAAAATAGTGTCTGTCTTGCTGTTTTTAAAAATAAATTAATGGTGTTAAATGGCAGAATGTTTTCTGGAATGAAATGTGTGGGTCTCAGCTCACCTACACCATATTGCAATATGGACGTAGACCTTTGGGAGCAGAACACTTTTCAGGTTGGCAACTAGGCTGTTTTCAAAACACACCATTTTAAGAGGTTCCTCTAGAGTCTAGACTGAAAAGTGGTTCCATCTTAGTTATGCTGCCTGCCTTAGAGCCTGTATGACTCTAGATATCGGAGTATTGACCATATGTAAGGCTACGATTTTGTCACGGAGGTCGCGGAAGTAATGGAATCTGTGACTTCCAAAGACCTCTGTGACTTCAGCCCCGGTGGCTGGGAGTTGCAGGGTCCCACCACCTCCTGCAGTGGCAGGAAGCTGTGAGGTACCCCCGTAGCCTGAGGCAGTGGGCCCCCAAGCTCCTAACTGCCATGGGCAGCGGGGGTACCCCGCAGCTCCCTGGCTGCTGTGGTGGGGCAGGAGGACCCTGGAGCTCTGAGCCTCCAGGGTAGTGGGGGACCCTGGAGCTCTGAGCCTCTGGGGTAGTGGGGGCCCCGGAGCTCCCAGCCACCCTTGCAGCCGCCCAGTCCCTTCCCATTATATCATGGATATTTTACTAAAAAGTCAAGGACAGGTCATGGTTTCTGTGATTTCCCCCCCCCCCTTTATTGCCCGTGACCTGTCTGTGACTTTTACGAAAAATATCCATGACAAAATCATAGCCTTAAGCATATGTAACGCATGCTTACTCATTGTGGCTCTCTGTTGCCCTCTAAGGTCCAGCCACTAGGGGTATGTCCACACTGCGGCTGGGAGAGTGCTTCCCAGCTTGGATAGACAGACAGACATGCACTAGCTCTGCTTTACCTAGTGTGCTAAAAATAGCAGGGGTCGGGGGAGGCAGCACAAGCACAGCTTGGGCAAGCTGCCTGAATACATATCCAGGGGTGCGGGTGGGTCTATACTCAGGAGGCTAGTCCAAGCTGCCACACATGTAACCCCCGGCTACACTGCTATTCTTAGCATACTAGTTCGAGCTGAGCTAACGTGTGTCTGTCTACCCGAGCTGGGAAGCTGGCTGCCAGCTGCAGTGTAGACGTAACCTAACGGCCGACAGAAATCTACAAAATGATGGCTTATGGAATTTAGTGAACCAGGTAGGAATGTATAATTTAAACCATTAAAATATTGAGTTTGTGATTTAATGGAAGCTGTGCATCTGCAGCCACTTTGATTTATTATTTACTATTCTTCATTTAGCCTCTGTGCTTTCTTTGACTTATTGAAAAGCTAAATGTGCTTTTGTGATATTAAGAACAGCCCAAGGACAGTGGGCAAAAGGCACCCAGATATCTGGTAATGAACTGCAACTGGCTTACCCACTTCACTTTCTTTTAATTTTAAATTAATTTCTTTAATGTCATAAATATATCTGATAAGTGTCATGCAAGGTGTCAATGAAAAGCTCATGACTCACTGGTTATTAATATCATGTAATGTACGTGTAAGCAACTGGTGCAAAGTTGTGGAAATAAACTGAAATTATAATTCTTAAGGTGCGTTAGCCAATTTACCCTACCTGAGGATTACCCCACACAAGAAAAGGAATGTGGTCTCCTCACCTAGAGCATTACTTCCAAAATACTTTGAAAGACAGTGAGAATGTATGCACATATTGTATAAACAGACCCATCAAGCTAACAAGCGGTAGAGGCAAACCCCACGCTATCACAGTGGGGGAGGAGATTGATAATTGCATGTCTAATGGTCATTCAGTTGCTCCAGAGGGAGCAGGAACTGAAAAATTTACGTTTTAGCAGACACAACTCCAGCAAGGGAGGAAGCAGCAGGACACTTCCTTCAAGACAGACTCCATGTTGCTTACCTCTCAGCTGGAAATAGACTTTGATCTGGAATGATTCTTCAGTTTATACTTGATGATTGGTTGGTGAAGTCTAAGAATAGAACTCCAAGACAGTTTGGGGTTTGTATCCTGGTTGGTACTCATGCTCTTGAGTCACTGCAGGACAGATTGACACTTATTTTAGCAAGAAATAACCCAGCTCTCAATTTAAAAAGTTTTTTGGGGAAAAACCTCTAAAATTTCCCTTTACCACCTCCACCGCTTTCAAATCATAGAATCATAGAATATTAGCGTTGGAAGAGACCTCAGGAGGTCATCTAGTCCAATCCCCTGCTCAAAGCAGGACCAACACCAACTAAATCATCCTAGCCAGGGCTTTGTCAAGCCTGACCTTAAAAACCTCTAAGGATGGAGATTCCACCACCTCCCTAGGTAACCCATTCCAGTGCTTCACCACCTCCTAGTGAAATAGTGTTTCCTAATATCCAACCTAGACCTCCCCGATTGCAACTTGAGACCATTGCTTCTTGTTCTGTCATCTGCCACCACTGAGAACCGCCGAGCTCCATCCTCTTTGGAACTCCACTTCAGGTAGTTGAAGGCTGCTATCAAATCCCCCCCTCACTCTTCTGCAGACCAAATAACCCCATTTCCCTCAGCCTCTCGTAAGTCATGTGCCCCAGCCTCCTAATAATGTTTGTTGCCCTCCACTGGACTCTCTCCAGTTTGTCCACATCCCTTCTGTAGTGGGAGGACCAAAACTGGATGCAATACTCCTGGTGTGGCCTCACCAGTGCCGAATAGAGAGGAATAATCACTTCCCTCGATCTTCCTTCTGTATATTTGTCTCCAGAAATGATTACATTTTGAAGAAGAAAGACATTAATTACTGGATAGTACAAAGATCAGTACCCTGTAATTTATTTAAGTAAAAACAATCAGATTGATCACCTGTCCTGTGATGATTTATCAGCGTGCATTCTTCTTTCTTGGTTCCCTTTTTATTTCATTCATGGACATTTCCAATGAGGGATGGTATGAAGTTTATTAGGATCTATTACATCATGAGTTAATACTAATAATGTCTGTGTAACAACATATTTTCTTGCTGTTTTAGGAGCGTATAGTTGGTGTAGACATTTGGCTGTAGATGTGTAACTTTTTATAATTTATAAATGGTATTTTCTAATGTCAGTTCAATAGAACATAGACACTTTCCTGAAAACACAGAAAATGCAGACAACACACAGGCTTTAGAATGAACTCTGAAGATGACAACATGCATTTCTTTTTGAATGTACATTTCTAAATATACAAGTCACATCCAGTTTTGTTATCTTGTCTTTCACTGTGGTTTTCATCTCATGAGCTATTTAATTAGCATTTTGTATCCAGGATGTTGGGATTTTTTTCCTCACAGTTGGGGTATTTTTGTGGGATTTACAGTATTTTTGATATCTGAATAATAAACCCACAAGTTCCAGTAACAAGAGTGCATCCTGATATAGTAGCTGGCTAGCGTGCTGAGAATACAGTGCTAGGAAAGCCCTGCAGGAAACCGGATGAAATGGAAACGATATCATCTGGCAAATACTTGATGGAGAATTTCAAACTGAATCATTTATAAAGCACCCTATGTTTGGCAATTAAGAAAGCAGAAGAAAACTGGGGTGGATAAGCATCCAGTTTAATTTGTTCGCAACAGGGATGAAGCTGTCTTGTTTGTACTTGTTAAACAGATGCTTGAGGACAATTTAGCTTTTTAGGTTAGTGTTAAAATACAATAAACTCTTCGTTAAAGTCTCCTCCTGTCCATCTCAGATGTACCTGCTCTTTAAGAAGCAAACAAAACCATCTCCCTCATTTATAATGTGAACATGAACAATCTGCTCCAATCTTTAAGGCAATGTTGTGCAGCATGTTACTTTTTTTTTTTTTTTTTTAATGTCAAGAAAGTTCTACGTGCAATACTGAGCTGTTGTAAGGTAGGTCACCAACCGTATTTCTTTCTTAAGGAAAAAGGACTCATATGTTTACATTTCAGTAAAATTATACAGAGCCTTCAAACTGTGCATTATCATTAAGCATGCAGAAGCAACATTTCTGGGAAAAGGTTAATGTTTTCACACATTTTTCACATATCCTCAATATTTTCTGAACATATAAATATTGTCAAGCACTTCTAATCTGTTCTTTTATCAAATGATTTTCATTATACTGCTATATAAATACTCTTACCATCACGCTTGCTTATAGCTCCCTTCCCTGATAATTGAATCTCCATGTCTTGACCTCTTACAGTCACCCTACCTTTTGTGTGAAAGAACATCTGGTATTATCAAATCCTTTATTGTCACATGATTTCTAATGAACCATGGATGTGTGACATTGATAGCATTTCACTCTATTTATTAGTGGGTAGCCTGGCATATTGGTGTGCTGTTTTTGTTTTGTTTACTTCTACAGCTAGCAAATGTACAGAGCTACATGTAGGGTGAGAATGATCTCCAAATTGGACAGAGGGGTACTGTCAGGTGAAATGCATTTTAGCCTCAGCTTTGCTGAACTTTGTGTGACCTTGGACAAGTGACAACTTCTCTTATCCCATCTTCAAAGTGGGAGAATACTTAACTACCTCAAGGGCGTAATATGAGGAATAATTAATTTGCATAATGTGTTTGGAGATTCTCGGACAATAGGTGTTATAAAAGCATGAAGTATTTGTTTTATATTGTCTACAAGAAAAATACCTGTGGCACCTTATGCTGAAATAAATTTGTTAGTCTCTAAGGTGCCACAGGTATTTTTCTTGTTTTCTTTTTGCTGACACAGACTAACACGGCTACTGCACTGAAACCTTTATATTGTCTATACACTCTCTAAATACTGTGTGACAAAAGCTAATCACCATCTTGTTGCGGTTTTTAGAAGAAGAGCTAAAGCAATGAGCAAGTTTACGAAAGTGGAATCTTTGTGTATCAAAATCAGAGGAGACCCTGAACTTTTGAAGTCTCTGCTATTGCAGAACAGAATCATTATATGCTCTCAATCAAAGGTATTCGGTACGGATGTGAGTAATACCTGACCTGGATTTAACTTCTGTACTAATCTGGATATTATTTTGGGGGGGCATATTCATTTTTATACAAACTTGATCTGGGGTAAAAGACTATTTTCCATTACTTAGATGTGGAAATGGCTAATCTTCCTGGTCCAAGCTCTAGTCCATTATCTGCCCTCTCTGTCTCCCCTTCCTGCTTACTTCTTCCCTCAATTCCACTGAAGCTTCCCCTCATTCCGCCTCCCATTATCCGCTATCTGAACTCTGAAGCCCGTTACTTGGGACCCAGTTACCCTGTGAAAGAGTAGTATTTATACACTGTCATGTTCACACTTCTCTTGTTATGCTTCCATTTTTCTTTCATAAAAGGTAATTACTCACAAAATGACATCATTGAGGTTTCCTATATTTTGATCATTGTCTTTTGTCCGAAACAGTTAAGAAAACAAAACAAAATCTAGCTAAAGTTTATTTCTTATCTCTCCCCCCCCCCCCCCAATAATATTGTGAAGAGGGATATGGAGTGGACTGATCTGCTCTTTTATCTGTGCACTAAGACGCACTGGATGTTTTTCTTTAATAAAATCTGCTGATTTTTTTGCATTTGTAAAACTGAAGCAGGTTGTGCAATAAATGTTTCATTAACTGGTTATTTGAAGGAGTGAAAGAAGGATACTCCTGAGGCAACATGGTTTAAAGCAGTGGTTCTCAAACAGGGGTCTGGGGCCCACTGAGGGCTGTGAGTAGGTTTCAGGGGGTCCACCATACAGGGCTGGCATTAGACTTGCTGGGGCCCAGGGCAGAAAGCCTAAGCCCCACCACCTGGGCTGAAGCCCAGGGCTCCAAGCCCTGCCACCCGGGGCTGAAGCCAAAGCCTATGCAACTTAGCTTTGCAGGACCCCTTGTGGCATGGGGCCCCAGGGAATTGCCATGCTTGCTATCCCCTAATGCTGACCCTGGCTTTAATATGCAGAAAAACAGTTGTTGTGTCACAAGTGGGCCGTGGAGTTTTTATAGCATGTTGCGGGTGGGGGTCAGAAAGAAAAAGGTTGAGAACCCCTGGTTTTAAAGGATTAAGTACAGTGCTCAGTGTACAGGATTTCCAAGTTCTCTGTCTCTGACTGGCCTTGATGCTTTTCACTTTTATGCTAATATTGTGCCTTTTAGGATAGAGTGGTCTCCATTAAAAAGAAAATATTCACTGCCAGTGCTATCTGAGAAACCACAGTGTTTTCTAATGGTGACTGTTGTACGTAAATATCATCGTCTCTAATTTACAACGGGAGAACTGAGGCACAGAGAGAGTGACTTCTGTAGATCAGTGTCAGATCAGGATTAGAATTTAGGCCTCCTAACTCTCAGTACGTGCCCAGTCCAAGAGACCAGAAAACTCTCCTAGGCAAATCATTGAAGCCAAATTTTTCAAAGTTGGATGCTTATAATTAGACACTTACACGTGTATGCAGACTCATTGATGCACGCGCTGCTCCTTTCTTCCTATGATACACCATGTGACTTCTTCTCTCCAATGGGGTAGACTTAATCATAGATGGGTAGCACAGCTCGCTCAGAGCCTGGAAAGCAGGGGGTTAAAAATACCAGGGAGTTAAAACTATTTTTCAGGCAACTAGATTTCCTATAGCTGCTGCCAGCATTTATACATACATATACATTTATACATTGTGCCACAACTCCTGCTCTTATCAAGGTTTATTGGCAGCAAGTAGCTGATTCCCCAAGAAGATAAGGACATATACCAGCAGCAAAGAGCATGCGAGAGCTGGCAGACTATATTAGTTTAGAACTGAGAACGGTCTTGGAGTTGTCCTTCTCTAATCACAAAGATGATATATACACTGCTAGAAAAGGGATATTGTATGTGCGCGCTCTCTCTCTCCTTCACAGAGTGTATTTTTTACTCTTAATTGCAAGGTCTTGCACAACCTACTCTGCAAGGCCCTCTCTGACCTTAACATATGCTCACTGATCTCAGCTCTCTGATCTGACGTGCTGTGGCATCTGTCTGTCTAGGTACATATATGGGCCCCATCTCCCTAGTACAGGGGTCTCAAACACGTGGCCCACGGGCCACATGCAGCCCGCGGAGTTATTTCCTGCGGCCCGCCATAGGCACCAACTCCACTAGCAGCCAAGCTACAAACATTACTGAATGTTTATATTTTATTAAAACCCCTCTTTGCATTACAGTTTTTAAAAAGTTAATATATTGACTTTTAATAGAATACTATATTGCTCTTCATTTTTTACTATACTTTTGTATCATTGTATGAAAAGGTTTCAGTGATGCGGCCCTCGGGCCAATTTACTAGTTCTCATGTGGCCCTTGTGGTAATTTAAGTTTGAGATCCCTGCCCTAGTATTTAAGCATCATAGATGTTTTGAAAGTAAGAAAAGACCACACAAGTTATCCAGTCTGATTCTGCTGTATTTTGCAGGACTTACTCTCTATATAATTTCCAGCCTCTTATTTAATGAATTTTTGATACCTCAGGACAAGGTGCCTTGCCCACTGCTCTTAGAACTCAGTTTCAATGTCTATTACAACACTTAAGGTTGTTTTTTCCTGTTATTTAATCCAAGCTTTTCCTTCCTTATTTTCGGACCATATCCCCTCCTTTCTTAAGGGAGTTCCTTCACTTTCTTCTCCCCCCATTGAACACTTCACACCAACTCCTGCCAGGTGACCTGCCTGTGCCAAGGTATGGGTCTTACAGAAGGCTGTTTCCCTCCATCTTTGCAGGAGACAAGGAACAGAATCATGGCAGATAGTAAAAAGATGGCATATGCTAGAAAATAAACAAAAATAAAACAGCACTGACAGGATTTTTTTGTTGACTGACAGAGTTCAAGCGATCAGAACGGAGCTTGTCCCATTGCTTTGTGCCACTTCCTCTCTGTTCTGTATTTAAATGCAGTACAGTTGTTTTCACTTTGATGCTGACAGCTGAAAATGACAGTACACATTGGATCTGGATATCTCTGATGGACACAGAATGAATTTTAAAGAGAGGAAAGTATGAGACTGGAGGATAGCTCTTCTACCAGGAGGAAACAGGCTTTTTGTTTACCAATAACCATTTGAAAAATATGGGGGAAAATGAGCTGGTCAAAAATATGTTAGATAAAGAAAAATACTTTAGAAAAATAATGCCAACTCTGCTTACATTCATGTAACCCTTTCTTTTACAATGGGACAAACTGGCTGGTACAGTATATTAGTTCAATATTTTTTCACTTGGTTTTTGCATCCAGTTTAGGCTTACAATATTCCTTGTGGGATATTTGTCTGCATCACAAAACCGCTGCACCATTTGATGCAATTTAGTATTCTTTACTCAAGAGAGCACCTGTAAATGCTCACTCAAGACATTCAACAGGAGTAGAACGGGTGGCCTAGCTCAGGATTGAGGTGGTTGGCAAAACTATGTAGGGGAAGCTTTTAAAAGGCCTGCCTGAAACTTGCTGTAGTATCAGTCACCCAGGTCTAAGTCACCTCGGTTAATGAGCACCAAATATTCTTGAACTGTTTCTTGCATATACACATACCAATATAGAAAAGAAAAGAAGTAACTCTTTCTTCAGCAAAACTAGATTGTAATAACTCTGATGGTAAAACCTACAAAAGGAATTAAATGGATCATTTGGGATGAAACCTCCAATACTTAATTACAAAGGGGCAAATTTGGAAATGATGGAGATTGGGCTCCATCATGACTTGTAACAGAGATTTAAATAACTCTTAGCAGTAAATGTAATTTCTTATTTTATCCTCTATCTACTTTACAAAAGGTGTATGGGGTATTTAATTGTGAACATAACATATTTCTATTGTCAGTTATTGTTTCCTAGACAAGAAATGGACTTGATTTCAGAAAAAGGGAAAAATGCACGTGTCAAGGCTGATTCCCCACTCTGGCACTTCGAGTGCAGAAGGTGGGGGCCCGCATGGATTTTAAAAATTAATACTGGCCGCTCCAGGCTGGTATTAAACTCCCAAGGTCACAGCGTCTCTCTGACCTTGGATGGGTAGATGCTGCCACCACCCAAGTGCAAAAAAATGCCCCCCTTTGAAAACCCAGGAAGGAACACTTGGGAATTCCTTCCTGTGAGGTACCCTCAAGCTCTTTCACTCCCCTTCCCGGGAACAGCTGAGAAAAAAACAAAGGAAATCAGCTGTTGCCACTAGCTAATTAAACAACATATGCACAAACCTCTTAGGGACACAAGAATCCAATCCTGTTCTTAAAAAAGGTAAATTTTATTAAACCCCAAAAGAAAGGAAATACATTTGGAACTTAGGCTTTTTGCTAGATCTTAACAGAAACGATTACAAAAATTAAGCATCACAATAGCTCTCCTGAGGTTCAGCTTAAAAGTTACAAGCAAAGCAAAAGCATCTTGGGTTAGCACAGAGGAGTCCACAAGCCAATAAGAAATAACCCTAATCGCGTCTTCCTAGACATTCCCTGGTTACTTACATATTTGGGGTTTCAGATAAGTAGGGTTGAGGTATAATTTGATGCTTTTTTTTTTTTAGCTCATAAACAAACATATGATAAATAGGACTAGTTTTGAGCAAAGAAGGGGAACTGAATGCTGGGAAAAAACTGCTTCCCAGACGGATTGGTAACGCAGTAACACTTTCCTTTTTGTATTGTATTGCTTTGTCTTTAGACAATAAATTGGCTAAGCTTGGTTATTCGGTCTCTTGAACATTTTTAATACTGAACCATAAGTATAGTCAAGCAATTGGCTATATTTTAGACAATAAGTGTAAAGGGTGATCAGTCTAGCAACTCCACAGAGTTGCACACATAGCAGTTTTTATTTCTGCTTCCCTTGTTAAATATAGTGTTCAACTTTAATATAGTACTCTTCACATTGTTAAATGTTTATCAATAAAAGACACAGGCCCAAAGAAGGTTTCTAGAGTCTTTTCTAGAACATTGGTTCACTTTGGCATTTCCTGTCTCTTTCATGCTTTATGTCTGAGTTATAATGTGGCAGTAATGTTGCTGGTTTACTTATTTATTTGTTTATTTATTCATACTAAGTGCAGTTTCCAGATAAAAGTTACTGATCCTGATTCTCCTCTTTAGTACACCAGTGTAACTGAGAAGTAAATCGGTTGAAGTCAGTGGAGTTACACTGTGTTAAACAGTGTGCAAGCAGAGAACTAGGTTCCCTGTCACTTGCCAGGAGGATTTGAGTGTCCTTAAGCAGGAAAAAGATTCCTAGGGCCTGATTCATTTACAGTGCGGCCCCTTTGTATTGTTCTGGCAGTGTAAAGGGCTTCATAAAGTAGGTGGGAGTTACCTTTTACATTCACTGTAGGGCCCTTTTACACTACAAAAGCAGTATAAAGGGAGACTTAATGTAAATGAGAATTGAGCCCTCAGTACGTTTTGGATATAACAGTGTATAGGGTTTCAGAAGGAATAATCAGACACTCAAATATTCCCCTTCTTGCAGCTATGTAATATAGATGAATTTATTCATTACAAGCATGTCTCAAAACCTAGTAAGCCAACTTATTACCCCAGCTTCCTTCTCTCTAGAGTGCTATTACATACCATGCTGCCACAATATGATCTTCATTATGGTTATTTCCTTGTTTTTAAAAATAATGTATTTTGGATTATTATTTTTAATATAATTACCGTAATTTCATCAGCTGTTATCTTGATATGGCATGTAATTGTGAGGAGAGCAACAGAGTATGTGAATTTTTATGAAGACATAATTATGATGTGTATTGGTGTCGAGTATACAGATCCAATTATGTGCAATGATACTGAATAATCAAAAATAAGTGAACTGTGGCATGTGTGTGCAGTATTTCATTTGGAAAATTCAGTGTAGTGGCTGCTTTATTGTTTAAAAAGGCTAAAGTAGTCTGGGTTGTAGAATATCCACCTACCCAAACCATTTGAATTATTGGACATTAAAGTTTTTTTTTTTTAAAAATCACAATTTTTAAAAAATACGTAGCTCCAGAAATACTGATTTTTTTTTCATCCATTTTTACATGAAGAAAATGAATTCTCTTAGTTGGGATGTGTATTCTAAATTTCAATCTGATGCTATAAAACCCTGACTGAAGGCTTTTTAAATGCTCTTCAATCTGATTTCTGTATTCATTTGAAATCCTTTTCTGCTTCTGACTTCCAGTGGTTTCCCTGAAAGGAAAAGCCATAATTTTCTCAGCAATCATTACTGTACAAGGCAAATAATATAAATTAGGCTTACACATGAAATGTCTATCTTTGATTTCCAACTAGGTTGAATATTGTTGAGATCCCACTTTTTTGTACATGAGGCGTGGTGACTTAGAAACATTGGTTCCACCTCTTCCTTAAATTCACATCCCCCTTGCGGTGCTACCTAGCATGCAGATCAGCAGTCAAGCTTTGTGCTATGTAAGACCCTATTCCAGCAACACACACAAGCACATGTGTAACTTTAAGTATAGAGGGACTACTCACATGCTTAAAGTTAACACGTGGTTTCTGGACATAGGCCTTTGTTTCATGTGAATTGTGTTGCATATAAAATGTTAAAGAACTTGAATAAAATTTTGAAAAGCATTATATTTTGATATGTCATAGTACATAATATTTTTTTATTTCTCCTAAGTCATTTTTCACATCTGAGACAACTTGCAAGAAAACAGTAGCTTTTCTCTCTAAAGCCTTGTCGACAAAACAGTGGAGGTGTACACACTGAAATGCTCCTCCTGCCGATGTAACTCCTCTGCTATGCCAGCATAATAACACCTCCATGAGAGGCATAGAGCTTATCTTAGTGTAGTTCGGGCAACACAGTGTCTGTGTAGACATTGTGTTCCTTACATTGGCTCTTGGCTGTCATTCTTGTCAATTTCATGGCTCCAGCGAAGCCGTGAAATTGACAGGAAAGCTGTCTCTCTGGCTGCTGCCTGGTCTCTGCTCTCAGCCGGGCTGCCACCCAGGCTCTCGACTTGGGCTGCCACCCTGGTTCCCTGCTGGGACTGGGAGCCCTGCTGCCCCCGGGGTCCTGGCTCCCTGCTTCCTGCAGTTCCTCCATATACCCTATGGCGGGGCGCGTCCCACTCCCAGTGCTGTATGGAGAACCAGTTCCTGGCGGGAGCACTCAGCTCACCAACAGCCTGACTGGCAGGCTCCTTCCTTCCCCACTGCCTCTGGCTGGGCTGGCGCCCTGGGAAAGCCCAAGGCCCTCTGGCCCGGGGCACTGGCCTGGAGGAGCCGAGCCCTGCATGAACCAAAGCCCAGCACAGCACTGGCACGGGGGAGCCTCTCCTCTCCTCAGCTAAGCTCTGGAGTGGTGGGTTGGGGGAAGCAATTTCTAGCCTGTTCACACCCCAAACCTGCAGGCGCCACAGCAGCTCCTTTCACCACACATGCCCCACCCGCCCTGGGTCTGTCCCGGGGGCCCAGCCAGGCATGGAGGGTAGAGAGCGATGGGCAGGGAGGGTCAGGTCCATCAGTCACCTCTCTTACACAGAGAGGTGTATGGGAGAGTGTGTGTCATCTCTCCCCGTGTGTGTGTGACCATCACCCATCCCCATGTGAACCCTAAAGCCTTAAAGATAAGAAGGTAACTAAAAAGAATCCAACTATGCAGCATTTCTTTTTAACAGGAGCTCAGTCAACTTGATGTTAATTTGAATGTTTGTACTGCACAGTTTTGATTGATTGCCGTTGAACTTGCTTAAATATGAGTAATTATACCAGGTGTCCCATATTCATTACAGGGAAATATGGTCACCCTACCAGTAATGTCTTTAGAGGGAGACTTTCAAAGCTAAAGAACTTTAATGATAGCAGTAGTCTTGGCCCACTAGACCTACTTAGGAGGAACAAGATGAGTCTAAAATTAGGCTATAGTTTTCCATCATAAATATTACATTCTCATTTTTTTTAAGTGCTCAGTTTTTCTACTGGTGACTGCTTTGGTTTGCATAGAACATTTGAAGGGTACTCTGACTTTGATTGATTTGAGGAACATTCAAAATGTGTAAAATTAATTTAGACTGAGGGAATAAGAAGAAAAATAAAGAACTGTGGTGACTTTTAGTAATATTTATGAACGTCCTAACATTTCTTTTAGTTTCATTAAAACATTGATTTTTAAGGTTATATGACTTCAGTTTTTTCTGTTATTAAAATTACTCTGTGTCCTATCTTTCATAATGTATTTTATAATTCTGCCTATACCACAGAACATTGCCAATCTAAAAATGGATGTCTGAACTACACTTTTAAGGATAAATATTTAGTACAACACATTACTTTAAGGGTGGATTTTAAAAAGTAATCAGCATTTGTTCAGATCTACTCCAATGGAACTCAGTTGCTGAACTGTCATTGATTTTAGTGGGAGGAGGAGAGTTAAGCCGATGCTGAGCACTTTTGAAAATTCCACCTTAAATATAAAATACTCTTTATTTTTGAAATATATTTCTTAAACCAAAACTTCTTCAGAATAACTTTATTTAGCCCCTTCTTGTTTATAGTATGTGCTAATTTTAACTGGAGGGAGGCACACTTTAAAATCAACTTAATACTTTAAAAATGCTTGAGCTAAAAGCTAGGGGGATGGGTAATAGAATAAGGAGCTTTTCACCTCTAGCTAACTGTTCAAATTCAGACTAGGCTTGTACAGTGGGATTTTTAAAATCGTGAGTTGACTTTCCATGGGACTTGTGGTACTAAATCACTTAGCTGCTTTTGAAAATACCACCCAAGGTGACTATAGGCATTAACTACAGAATGTTTTATGGCCTGGGTGCAATTAGCTAATGTTCTCAGTCCATTTCCTTAGTTCAGGTGTCAATATCATTACAGTTTAAAACTGGCACTAAGGATTGAGGGCATGATTTAATGTCTATTGAAGTCCGTGGAAGTCTTTCCATTGATTTCAATGTATTTTGGATCAGTCTTTGAATCTTTATGAAGACTGGACTACGCTTTCATCACTAGATGTGCCTCCTCCAGGTCAAAGTTGAAGCACATTGATGAGCTAATATGGGGAAGCTTGCGTCACTGATATTTGTAAATAGACTTGTGTCCATAGTTGTTCATCTGTTAACTTTTCACAAGCATAACTTAACTTCTTAAAAAATGACATTGTGGTGCTATGTTCATCTCTCCCATTTTTTTCATAAATTGGAAACAAGTAATGCTTATTTTAAAGCACTAGTATAGAGATTTTTTTTCTTTCAGACTTAAAATTAGTGTTGGGTGAGACATCAGCAGACAATAAAGTCCATAGTGCAAATGTATAGGGAAACAGGGAGTTTCTTAAGAGTATTTTCTCAATAACATTCAAAGAAAATGTATGTACACCATCTTTGGAGCCCTTTGCTATAGTTGTGGAAATGCAGCTACTGTGCTGTAGCTCCCAAACAATTATTAATAAGGTACTGTACCAGTGTGAAGGAGCATCTAAGAGGGTACAAAATATAAATAAGGATATTCTCTTTTTATATTTTGCAGATATCTTGTTGAAGCTGAACATGTTCTCGCATCTCCACTATTGACGTGTAGCGCAGGCTAGATATTCCAGAGAGAATCAATAGATCCATTTGTAGTAGGACCATCGTACATTAATATAATATGGAAGACACATACAAAGACAGGACTTCATTAGTGAAAGGGGCTAAGGACATTGCCAAGGAGGTGAAGAAACAAACTGTAAAGAAGGTAAATAAAACGATAGACAAAGCTCAGGATGGGTATACGCAGAGATCCTACAAACAATTCAAGGACGAGGAAGATGATGATGACTACTATACACGAGGAAATTATGATGGAGAAGCCAATGATGATGAAGGGTCAAGTGAAGCAACTGAAGGGCATGATGAAGATGATGAGATTTACGAGGGGGAATATCAGGGAATTCCAAACGTAGGGCAAGGCAAGGATGGCATAGTGACCCTAGAGCAGTCCATCCATGATGAATATAAGGACCGTCATGAACTGGAAACAGAGAGGAAAGCTGATGAAGAGGAGCTAGCGCAGCAGTATGAGCTGATTATACAAGAGTGCGGACATGGCCGTTTTCAGTGGGCCCTCTTCTTTGTTCTTGGAATGGCACTAATGGCTGATGGGGTAGAGGTTTTTGTGGTTGGATTTGTGTTGCCCAGTGCTGAGACAGACATGTGCATACCCAATTCTGGATCAGGATGGCTAGGTGAGTCAAATCAATATGTCTCTACTGTATGACAAATTACATTTGTAGTCTGCTTATTATTTTCCCAACAGTAATGCTTGTTAAGAAAAATAAATATTTTTCTCTATTAAATGTGATTTTGCAAGTCACTAAATGTATTAGATGACTGAAATGCATTTAATGAAAACTAATTTTGGGGGGGGGGGGTTTGTGTTTCACGGTCATTCAACAAAAGTAGCTACACACATACTGTTGAGATAGTCCTGGGTGTTTTCTTTTTCTGGGTAGTCCAAGGGCTTCTCTTCAGGATTTTGTGCATGGTAAGCTGGGGTGTAAATCTACAGTCCACTAGCTTGCCACACAGTAACTGGCCATGTAGTCCTTTCCTCTGCACACTAGAAGTTCTGTAATGCGCTTTGACCTACTGTTGTTTAAAATTTTGCTTTCAATTACAGCAATAGACATCCAGAAGAACTATATTAAAAATGTGATCTGATGAGTGAAGCTATTCTGGATTTACTCTGGCATAAATGAGTAGATTCTGACCCTACCGTATTAAAATTGTTTGTTTCTTTTATCTTTATAGCGCATGGTTTTGTTGAAACTCTCATTTTCACGTTAGCTCAGTTTTTCTACTATTTTAATTCTTGTCCCTTTGTTCCTGACTGTTTTGGAACTATCTGAATTTCCTAAATGTTCAGTATGTACAAATTAGACTGTCCTACAAAATTTAAGTTATGACAGAAGCTGTCTTACTAAGGTAGTAAGCCTATTTCAGATGGAATTCTCAACATTGACACCAATAGTTTACTCGCTAGCTTTTAATACAGTGAATCAGATTCTGTTCTCATTTACACCCATGCACCCCCACTGGCTCCTTTAGGGATGCATGGGTATAACTGAGGGCAGAATTTGCACCCATAAGCATCCTTTAAGACGGTCTTTGCTTTTATATTAGTTGAAGGCTCATATACTTTGTTGCTAGAGCCAAAAGACATTAGTTATTTGTGTGGTACAAAGATTAGTCTTTCATTAAAATTAATGAAGACATCTAATTTAAGACCAAGCTAGATGGCTGAAATAATACAACAGGGCAAGCTACCTGGCTTCTTCCATAGCAGCTAATTCCCGCTGATACTTTTCCACCAGGGAGGTCAGGCTGCCTATATCGTCTCCTCCCAGGGCTTTATTTCACATCTTGGCAGGAGGTGCTGCCATGACGGGAAGGTCCACTTTTACTGCAGCCTCAGTCTTTGCCCCCTTCTCCCGAACACTAATATAACCCTGCCATTCTCTAGGGGCTCCCACATTTTGATCATGTTGCCCAGCAGCCAATTCTGGCTTTATTTCTTCCCTCCACTCAATCACAGTAGGGGTTGCTGTGACCATCACCACCCCAACTTGTTTCCCTCACCACAGGTACCTGGGACTGACGTATTTCTGTAACATACAGACTGTCCCCCCTCTTGACTGCCCATCTCTTTGAGTCTCTCTCTTGGTCTTCAGGGATTTTCCCTTCCCACTGACCTCATTATGCAAGGGGATACCCTTTTACTGTGTTCTGTCTCTCTGCTCTAAAACATTTGGGTGGACCCTTATTCTGGGACCTTGCTCTCACATGCTTCTATTTTTTCTTATATGTCCCCCCATAGTATTGATACTGCCTCCTACGGCACTCAAATCTCCTGTGCCCTGTTTTTCCACATCAGAAACACACAGACATTCCTCTCATGTAGGAGACAGTGGTCTCCCTGCCAGCGATGCTGGGCCCCAAACCCAACCATCTGTACCTTCCACTGCATGGCCCACTGTGCTTTCTGTAGCTGCCACTGTTCCTGCAGAACTGCCTATGTCCATTGCTGCTGTTCAGACAGCAGATGAACAGCTTCCTCCAATTGCTGCACTGTTGCCACTTCCCTCCTTAATGGTAGACGACTCTGTCAAATCCTGCCAACTATGCCAGTTGTAGTGGACTGGCCACCTCTTGTGTGACCCTGAATGGCCTAGGGTCGTGCCACAGGCAGCCTGCCTCAGTTCCCCCTCTTGGACTGTTCAGGGAACATAGACTCTTTTGTTCATTCTCATCCCTTCTTGAGTTATGCACTATTAAATTTACAAACATTCAAAATAAAAGTTTTCAAGTCCAGCCGAAAGTTCACACAAACAAAAGCTTCTGTTTCTCCTCCCAGGACTTCCTGCCTGGGGCCTTTACTGCATTGGCAGGCCACTTTCAGGCTCTGCCTGGCTGAAGTTTGAGTCCTAACTGTCAGGACTCTTTGCTAGAGCCTGCTCACTCTTAGCAATCTCTAATCCCTGAGCATTGCCTTCTTCCGCTGCTCTTCATAGGGCAATCATCCTGATCTCTGCCAGGTGTGGCTCCTTCTGTCGTCAAGGTTGGCTACGCTGTTCAGTGACATTAAAATTATTTCTGGCAAATCTTAACTAAGGTTCACTACAGAAGTGTGTCTGAATTTATTCCTCAGAAATTATGTAAATGGAAACCTTACTTGTAAAGTTAAGAAAAGAGAACACACTTAGCTATCTGAGTATCATATAATAGTCTCATGCCTCAAATATGGAAATTATAATAAATGTTCCTATATCTTTTTGTAGTAACAATACTAGATTCTGTGTTATAGAATTATTTATTTGGTAATACCTCTTTAAAAGATTAACACACACAAGCAAGTACGGACGGCACTGTGACACCTTGGGTCATCTTAGCAATAGGGCCCACAAAAACATAGTGATATTACCTGCCCCCTAGCAAAATACAAGTGCTGTAGATTGCAATACTACAGTACAAGTGGTGAACATAATATTTATATCCATTATATACATGGCATGCATAGATGGAATAACTATATCCCCAATGATATGTAGTATTCTTCAATATCATGAGAGTCTGTGGCAGAAGCATTTTAATGGCATCATATCTGGGCCTTCACAGATATGCATTTCCATTATTTTGCTGTTATAAATTCACATCATAATCACATCCTAAGTGGGTCTTTTTAGACAGACCTTAAAATTGTTTTACTATTATAATTTCATAACTTAATGGGATTGTTAATGTTAGGAGTCTAAAGTTATGGCACCAGGGCGAAAAGTTATATAGAGAAATCACTGCACATGCGGCTATTTTTTATACAACTGTCTAGATTACTAAAAAATGATGATTTTACAGACACACAAACATACACAAAACCCAAGCTGGTCTGTCATTGAAATATGCCCCGTTAGTTCAACATATGTATCCCACCTCTCCATCGCTTTCTAGTCGGACACCAGATAGTTAGAGATTATGCAAACAACTTAACCATTGCTGTATAGAAAGGCTTCCTTGTTTTGTTTTTATATTTTGTTTCATTTTCACCAGAGCTGGCTCCCTCTATATCAAATCATTTCAACTAAGCTATGGATTGCTATCTGGTTGGACGCCTTTTCAGTAACATGATGAAACTGTGGCTCAGCACTCTCAAACTGGTGTCTCAATATGTTTTAGTTTAAATAATATTGCCAATTAACTTTTCCTTCTGTTAGAGCAGAGGTGGGCAAACTACGGCCCGGGAGCTGCATCCGGCCCTCCAGACGTTTTAATCCGTCCCTCGAGCTCCCGCCGGGGAGCAGGGTCCGGGGCTTGCCCTGTTCCGCGGGCGGTCCCCCCTCCAGCTCCTATGTGTAGGGGCAGCCAGGGGGCTCTGCACACTGCTTCCACCCC
Organism: Macrochelys suwanniensis; assembly: GCA_033296515.1. Taxonomy (NCBI): domain Eukaryota; kingdom Metazoa; phylum Chordata; order Testudines; family Chelydridae; genus Macrochelys; species Macrochelys suwanniensis. The sequence goes on from CM065780.1 coordinate 85,650,433, forward strand.
AAGTGTCTCTCCTGCAGCTCCCAGCCTCACCCCAGAGCCCACCCCCACCCTCCAGCCAGAGCCCTCACCCTCTCCCCCACCCCAACCCCCAATTTTGTGAGCATTTATGGCTCGCCATACAATTTCCATACCCAGATGTAGCCCTCGGGCCAAAAAGTTTTCCCACCCCTGTGTTAGAGAATGATTTTCTCTTGTTAATTAGTTGACACCCAAAGCACAAAGCTTGAGAGAAAGGCCTTTCTTGTTGGATTCCCTATCCTGCAACTTGATCTGCACATGCAAACTCCTGCACCTACATGGAACCCCATTGACTTCAGGGATCATTGACACACGAATCTGTCTGCATGGTACAAGTTGCAGGATCAGGGCCTAAAACACAGCTTTGGTTCTTTTTTAAGGTATCCTTGCCAGCATTTTATTTCTTTCATTTAACTGCATTATATGACAAGCTCAAAATTAGGCTGGTTTTGGTTTACCATGATAGGACTCTGAAAGCTCCCTGACAATGAAAATCTCTGTGGTGTACTGTGCAAACTGGTCTTTCCTCCACTAGATTTGTATATTTTTTGCTATAAACATGAGGTGCTAATTGACAAGCCAGTGTTGCCCTTTCTCTCTCTCTCTCTCTGAAACCACACAAGTTGATGCCACTATTTAGGAAGAAGATCTAAGAAATCCAGCATATTTATTAGACTCCAATTTCTGTGGAAATATATTTAATGCTTTTCTTTTCTGTTGCCCGGTAGGTAGCAACGTATGTTTCTTGGAATCGCACTCAGTGCGGCAGCAGATACACTCAAGCTGATGTACTAAAAATATTTTCCCTTGAGGCAAATATTCAGAAAGACAAGAAAAATACAATGTTTTCTACTGACACTAAGGATAAAAAGATGTCAATCTGTTTCCCACTGAATGCTTCCTTACTATTTTAGCAAAATCACAATGGAATTGCCTTCCTTGTAGATTCAAACAGAGCATCTCAGCCTCAGTTTATCAGCTCACTCAAAGGGAGAAAGTGTACTAGCCTGCCTTATGGGCAGTCTTGCTGTGATTTGCTAAATTCAAGCTGGTGGACTGAGACCAACATAGTGAGGGGCAGAGAAAAGGAGGGGCCATGATATCACCTCAAGATGATGTATAAAGCCCAAATAGTCACAGAGAATATCATGTAATCAGTCTATGTGAGATCTCATGCTTTTCATTGTAAGGGGGAGAATAGAAAGAGATGACTCATGAAGGAGGAAACCATTGGTTTAGTTAAATTATAATCAATGAATCACAATATGTGTATTATTGGAGGAGCTGATGGCAACCATTTATGTTTACAGTGCATAACACTTTCTGTTATAAAAGATTCTGATCTTTTTTGAGAAGCTCTCACACCTCCAGTGTTTGCAGCATTCTTTGTAATTTGGCAGGGAGAAAGCCTTTGGGCTAGAGAAGTGCCTTCTCTTTGTTCCATGAAATTCCATTTGGGTTTCGCTGAGTTATAAACTGTTGACAATTGCCATTTCCAGGCTCATGCTTGCTTTATCAGCAAAAATGTTGGCAGCTTGCCAAAATAATAATTGAACATGAACATTCTAAAGAAATGGGTCCATTCTGCCACCTCCACAACCACAGACACTGCACTGAAAATCCTGAAAAAGAGACAACTTGCTGCTGTCAGAGCGACTGTAGTGTCGAGTGGAAGAGGAGAGAGCCAGGTCATGCTCCCTTTAGCCCCAGCAAGTGGCACTACATGGGGCAGGAGCCCCCCATCTCCTTCAGCAGGGAAAAGAGGGAGCCAGTCTGAGCTCCCCCTAACCAAATGCTGGATCCAGTACCTGGTACTAGCAGTCTTTTTTTCCCGCCTATGGTACACCTTTCTCTTGCTACAAGCTAATGTCTATAGCTCAAGCTAAGTTGCAGTGCTGAAGGCCTAGAATTCAAATCTTAATCATGTGCGTAATAGAATTAGTGTTTTCCTTTTTCCTTAAAAGCTCTATAAACTACTTACAAAACCCCCCTATATTAAAAGTGTTGCATAGATTGCAAAGTCAAGGACATGAATGTTAGAAAATGCAAGAATTTAAGTTGCCATCTGACCTTAATATGGCCCCCTTGTGCCTATGAATTATGATAGTCTTTAATTATACACTATTTTTTCTGCAGGATCTCCCCGCCGTCTCATTCAATGTATAGGTAGTTCTTCAATAGTTCTTTTATCCTCATCACTCAATGTGTGGCCACTTCCTTATTTACTGCACACCATCCAAAGCAAGCAATACAGAATTATTAATTTCTCATAGCGCCTCACAAATGCTAATGAACTTATGTCCACATTTGCCCAGCGAGAAAGGAGGTTTTTGGAGGGGTGGGGTTTTTTTTGTGGGTTTTTTTTTTTGTACTGATGAGGCCATACAGTGGATCAGGCAGAGCTAAGATTAACACTAAATCTCTCCTGACTCCCAACACTGTGCTGATTTCCCCCATACCATGCTGTCTTACTGCCAGAGGAACTGACCATCTACAGTAGCGTAGCCAGGTCTTGAGCACAGAGGGAGCGGCGCTATAAAAAGGCGCCTCCCTGCTCCCCCTGTACTCACCTGGCGGTGCTTTAAAGGGCCTGGGGCTCCAGCCACTGCAGAGCCCTGGGCCCTTTAAAGCACCGCCGCTGGAGCTCTGGCAGCAGGGCTCCGGCGGCGCTTTAAAAGGCCCGCGGCTCCCCGCAGCAGCAGGAGCCGTGGGCCTTTTAAAGCGCTGCCCCAGCGAGGCTCAGCTTTTCCTCACAGGGGGAGCGGCCGCTCCATCTGCTCCTCCCCGGCTACGCTACTGACCATCTACCACTATTAATACATTTCAATTAAGTTATGTTCATCACTTAAATCAGGCCCCATATGTATCAAGTTGGACAGCAAAAAAATGAGGAACACAAAACTAGTGGCCACCTGCCAAAATGTTGGTTAAGTGGGTAGCTTAGTATCACACAGGAAGTCCATGGCAGAGGCAGAGATAGAATTAAGTTCTCCTGTGTGGTATTGATCTATTTTATCACAAATGCATCATATCTTTTCATGTGGTGCCCTGTCTCTTTCACTGCACCTTCAGATTTTTAGACCAATGAGACTGAATCCTAGAAACCGCCTCCTTCACTCCACAGCTGCGATTCTTCCCAAGAGCAGGTTCATCCTATGCACTGACTGAAGCAGGGCTCCTGTGGGAAAAATAGCATGTGATCATGTAATTAAAGACTGTATCATAATGCATATACACAAGGGGATGGGTTAAGGCTACATGGACAATCTAAATTCTGGCATTTTCTAATTTTTGAATGCTTGACTTTGCAAGCCTAATGTTTTTAATGTAGTTTATGTATGTATATTAATGTAGATGCAGATGTATTTTCAATGGATCACATTCACAGCTCAGTGGTAAGTCAGTGCCTTTAATAGTAGTTTTGTCACTTTTACTCTAGGGATGAATTGATCCTAATATTTTAGGGTATAAGATACTGAGAAAATGTATTTGTTATTCAGTTATATAGTGCTGTTTATGTACCCTTCCCTGCATAAAGTGTAAATGTGCCAAATAAAATGAGTCTTTGTACCAAAGAGATTAGAGCAGTGTTTCCCAAACTTGGGATGCCGCTTGTTCAGGGAAAGCCCCTGGCGTGCCCGGCCAGTTTGTTTATCTGCTACGTCCGCAGGTTAGGCCAATCGTGGCTCCCACTGGCCGTGGTTCGCTGTGCCTGGCCAATGGGGGCTGCGGGAAGCGGCGCGGGCCGAGGGACGTGCTGGCCACCGCTTCCCGCAGCCCCCATTGGCCGGGTACAGTGAACCATGTAGTTGTAGCTGAACGTAGCTGAAGTCGATGTACTTAGATCTACTCACCGCAGCGTCTTCACTGCGGTGAGTCGACTGCTAAGGCTCCCCCGTCAACTCTGCCTGCGCCTCTCGCGGTGGTGGAGTGCAGGAGTTGAAGGGAGAGCACTTGGGGGTTGATTTATCGCGTCTAGACTAGACGCGATAAATCGACCCCCCCACCCCCGCTGCATCGATCGCTATCCGGCAGGTAGTGTAGACATACCCTAAGAATACAGTTTGTTTAGTTGTGTTCTTTTTACTGGATGGATTGCAGCAGCACATCAAAAAACATTAAGGGCTAGATCAGGGGTCTCAAACATGCGGCCCACGGACTGCTTGCGGCCCGCAGACCGCTTCCGTGTGGCCCGCCAAGCTCCCCGCCCCCCCCGCCCCTCTACCTACCCCATGGCGCCGTGAGCAGCTGCGTGCTGCTCCAGCCCCTGCTCCATCCCAGCCCTGCCCCCACTCCCCTGAAGACCTGCAGCAGGGTCGGGCCTGCACTCACCGGTGGTAAGTAGAGCGACCCGGCCCCAGCCTGCTCCGTTCCCCTGGCTCCCAGCCGCGTGGCTGGTGAGTGCTGGGGGGCGGTTCCTCCCTCCCCCAAGCCTGGGAGCCAGGGGAGCGGAGCAGGCTGGGGCCCCAGGCCTCCGCGGGTGGGAGGGGGGGAGCTGGCCCCAGGCCGCACCGCTCACCCCTCCTGCACCCCACACCCCAATTCCTTGCCCTGAGCCCCCTGCGCACCACCTGCACTCTCTGCCCTGAGCCGCCTGCCACACCCCGACCTCCTGCCACACCCTGCACCCCTGGGGGAAGGGAGGTGGCAGAGTTGGGGTGAGGACTTCGGGGAAGGGGTTGGAATGGGGGCAGGGAAGGGGCGGGAAGAGGTGGGGCAGGGGCGGGGCCTCATGGAAGGGGTGGAGTTGGGGCGGGGCCCAGGATGGCTGTCTGTGATGCGGCCCTCGGGCCAATGCCCTAGTCCTCATGCGGCCCTTGTGGTCATTTGAGTTTGAGACCCCTGGCCTAGATTATCCCTGGCCCTTGTGAGGCACCAGAAGGGGGCTCAAGGAGCTTTCTACGCATAAGGGGATCCTCACAAGGACTAAGGGTAGGGTGACCAGACAGCAAGTGTGAAAAAATGGGACGGGGGATGGGGGGTAATAGGAACCTATATAAGAAAAGGACCCAAAAATCGGGACTGTCCCTATAAAATCGGGACATCTGGTCACCCTAACTAAGGGCAAATCATCGTCTCTGGGCTCAGAATAACAGTACAGATTGAAGAAGAAAATGATCTGGTGAAGTTCCAGAAGGGTATTCCTTCCCCCTCCTTGGGGGAGGAATAGCTCAGTGGTTTGAGCATTGGCCTGCTAAACCCAGGGTTGTGAGTTCAATCCTTGAGGGGGCCATTTAGGGATCTGGGGCAAAAAAATTGGGGATTGGTCCTGCTTTAAGCAGGGGGTTGGACTAGATGACCTCCTAAGGTCCCTTCCAATCCTGATATTCTATGATTCCCCACCACATTCGAATTTGTAAGGTAGCTCATTGTGTGTTACTTTCCACTACAGTAACTGTGTGTATGTGTGTATACACACACACTTGCAAGTATGCTATATATAGTAAGGCATACTTGCAAGTGTGAGAGATGATAAAACATTTCCTTTTTAATTTTCTGTTTTTTAATCTTTTGAAAGAGGCAACAATGTGTGGGGAAAGAGGCAACAATGTGTCTTTAAGGCTTTTGATGAAAGCGGATCACCAGAGAGAAATGATTTATTTTTTCTTTGCATGACAGATATCCAACTGAATTCCATAGAGACTGAAAAAGTCACCAAAAATGTCTTCATTGACAGTAATTTTATGGAAATAAAACAAATAGCCCCCAAATACTGTAGAAGATATTATGCATCTCTGAGGATTTAGAGCTTCAAATTGCACTATAGGCCTGCATCCAAAACCAATTTTCCAAGCATAATAAGTTTAGCTTCTCTTTGCTCTATTGCCCAATTGTTGTTTTCACTGTGTTGAAAGGTTAATGCTATTCAAAATGAATCCTGGTGTTGTTTAAAGGTTAATTACACTTCAGCTGATGTAGTTGTAGAATTTCTGAATTTTTTCTATGGTTATTTAACCATAACACAAAGTTATGGTTAAATGTTTTCTTTCAATCTGTGATCACAGAGAATACTTAATATTTAAAGAATAAGGTGAAGAGTTATATAAGTGTAAATGAAGTAGGGTTGACTAAGTCACAGCATCTTTCTCTCTCTCTGAGCGGGTGTCTCATTATTTATATTTGTCCACACGTATTCTGTTCCCGACATCCACAGTTGCAAACTACTAGCCTGCTTCACAAGGTGTTGAAACATGTGACCTGTCTTTTGCAAAAATGTTTCTCAGATGCCAAGAACTATGTGATGGAAGCATAATTTGCAGATTCTGTTTAATTCTTACTGTTGTTACCTGTTGAGATAAGTGTGGTCTGTTGAAAGATTTTTCTATGATCATCTTAGATTTCTTTGCAGCGTCTGCTGTGATCAAAAATCTAAGATAAAATACCATTTAGCTGCTTATGGAAGGGCTTTTTTCTTCTTTTTGGTTTTAAAGTATTCTGAGTTATTTGATGTGGGTGACATGCTATAACCAACATGATCAGTTATTTACATTGACATCTGTTACTATGATTTTTAATTCTGTAGTTCTGTACTAGAATTCAGAATTGTAAAGTGGAGAACTCTCTCACACAACTTGTGCCAAGCTTCTGTCGTCCTTGGATGACTTGTAGGCATCCTAATGATTCATACATGAGGGTAAATACAATCATAAGGAGATAATAGTGCTGGGATTGGGAAGGTGAACATCCAAGGAGAGTTTACTTGAGTCATCAAAATGTTTTCTAAGACCTCACAAATTCAGTATCAGATATTACCTTGACTTAATGTCTTCCCCAAAGCTCATCGGAATGGTACTTGCGTTATACAGGGTGTTCTCAAGAGTGAGGTTCAAAAGTGTGTGAGAAGGTTCTAAACCAGGAGTGGGCAAACTTTTTGGCCTGAGGGCCACATCTGGGTGGGGAAATTGCATGCAGGGCCATGAATGTAGGGCTGGGGCAGGGGGTTGGGGTGCAGGAGGGAGTGCGGAGTGTGGGAGGGGGTGCGGTGTGCAGGAAGGGGCTCGGGGCAAGGAGTTGGGGGAGAGGAGGGGTGCAGGGTGCACGAGGGGGCTCAGGGCAGGGGGTTGGGGTGCAGGAGGGGTGTGGGGTGTGGCAGGGGGCTCAGGACAAGGGGTTGGGGTACTGGGTGCAGGAGGGGTTCGCGGTGTGGGTTCCAGCCCGGCGCTGCTTACCTGGAGCGGCTCCGGGGTGGCAGCAGCGTGCACCGGGGCCAGGGCAGGCTCCCCGCCGGTCCCGGCCCCTCTCTGGGAAGCGGTTGGCACCACGTCCCTGTGGCCAGTAGTGTAGCCGGGGGGGGAGCATGGGGAGCGGCCGCTGCCCCACTGAGCAGAAGCGGTGCCTTTTTTTTGCTCTGACGCCTTTTGCTCCTGCGCTGCAGCCGGAGCGGAGCATTTTTTTTTTTGCTCCCGGTGCTTTTTTTGCTCCCGACGCCTTTTTTTAGCTTCGCTCCCCCTGTGCTCTAAACCTGGCCACGCCACTGCCTGTGGCCCCAGCGGAGGGGGAGCAGAGGGCTGAGCGCGCTGCCCTTGCCTGTGGGTACCTCCCCCGAAGCTCCCAACCTCAGCCAATGGGAGCTTTGGGGGAGGTACCCACAGGCAAGGGCAGCATGCTCAGCCCTCTGCTCCCTCTCCCCCAGGGGCCGCAGGGACGTGGTGCCGGCTGCTTCCCGGAGTGACGCGGGGCCCGCGGGGCCACGGGGGTGGGAATCCTGCGGGCCGTAGTTTGCCCACCCCTATTCTAAACAGATCTTGGAAGTCAGATACTCTCCGACTCAATTTTGCGACGAACAGGACAAGATGTCAGAGACTTTCCTGAGATTAGGCTTTAAAGATGTGATGTTAGTACATGTTAGCTAGCTCAATATAACTAATATCTTCTAAAACTCTAGTCAGGACAAGTTGTACTTTAGCACGTGTTAAACATGATCTAACGTAATTCTAGTCTAGAGAAATCCTGGCTTCATTGTGAAAGGATAGGCTGCCCAGGGGACAAAGTGGCAGGTCAGAAGTGGCTACGATCTCTGCTAAAATAACAGATAATTAGTTTTATTAAGAATCTTCTGTACTTTTTCTATAAGAAAGTGTTAGCATCACAGCCATTAGTTATTTAACAATCTAACCTAATTTTATTTTCTGTGTTTACTGAATAAAATAAAATTCTCTTTGGTTATTTAAGGAAACAACTGTCTGTGACCTTTAGAAGAGTTCATTATTTATTACTTATATTCAGCCATAGATATGCATGGTGCTTTGCAGAGGAAAAGTAAATGAGTCTCTGCCCCAAGGAGGTTATAAACTAAGGGGTGGGGGAGAGGAGATAGCTCAGTGGCTTGAGCATTGGCCTGCTAAACCCAGGGTTGTGAGTTCAATCCTTGAGGGGACCATTTAGGGATCTGGGGCAAAAATCTGTCAGGGGACAGTAGTTGGTCCTGTTAGTGAAGGCAGGGGACTGGACTCAATGACCTTTCAAGGTCCTTCCAGTTTTATATGAGAGGCAAGAACATCAAGGGGAGACAGCTATATAGGATTGTGATGGGGAAAGACAACATAAAATCAGGTCAGTTCAGCTCTTACTGCACACATCTTGATGATTGCACAGTTGTAGTTACTTGTCTGCATTTCAAAGGGTATTGACTTTGAACTCACTGGCCTGACACAAAGAGGCTGACTTAATGAAGATCTACCACATAAAATTGTGCTGCCAGCAGCAGGGACACAGCCCAAGAGAGTTAGACCAATTCAACCTTTGACGCTTTCATTAGGTCTAATTAATACACCGATGCTGCTAATTGGGTCTTTTTCTTATATAGGCTCCTATTACCCCCCTCCCCTTGTCCCGATTTTTCACACTTACTGTCTGGTCACCCTAGCCTATGTGGATTGGGGCATAACTTCTTACTGCCAAGGCCATATTGATTTATCCATCTAAGATCCTGATCCTGCACTCAGACTTAACATTGAGCCCCCCTGCAGTCCCACTGGCTTCTATGAGGCTCTGTCTGGATGCACCAAAGTGCCAGTGTGCAGTGAAGTGAAGGACTGGGATCTCAAGGTATTTAGGCATCTAAAGATGCAGATAGGCCCTTGGTGGGATTTTCAAAGGTGCCCAGTCACCTAATTCCTATTGAAATCAGTGGGATTATCTTGTACTTAATCAATTTAGCCCCTGTATTTCAATGTATTTCCAGAAACAGGCTTTAGAGATGCAGTGCAAGGAGGCTAAACTACATTTCTCTTGATCTGGTGGATCAGTTAGGAAGATCTTGAACAAAATCTCATTTCAAGTTTTCCTTTGATTTTTTCAATATGTTTGATGCCACAGATGTTTTCTAGTAATTAAGTAAATTTTGGTTCTTGAAAATTGAAATTTGTTGACCACATTGAACAGATTTTTTTTTAAAAAGACTAATTTAGTATGGAAGCTAAACATTGTATCTTTGATTGCTGGCTACATCACAGCATTTTTTTTTTACCAGTTTTAAAGAAATGTGATTGTAAGTCTGAGCAGAGATATTTTTAAACTAAGTTTACTGTTTTGGATTTTTTTTCCCCATAAATTCACAGGAGCTTGTTCTACTAACCTTACACTGAATACAGTAACTCGTCGCTTAACGTTGTAGTTATGTTCCTGAAAAATGCGACTTTAAGCGAATCAATGTTAAGCGAATCCAATTTCCCCATAAGAATTAATGTAAATAGGGGGGGTTAGGTTCCAGGGAAATTTTTTTCACCAGACAAAAGACTATATATATATATACACACACACACACACACAGTATAAGTATTAAACAAACAATTTAATACTGTACATAGCAATGATGATTGTGAAGCTTGGTTGAGGTGGTGAAGTCAGAGGGTGGAAGAGAGTGGGATATTTCCCAGGAATGCCTTACTACTAAATGATGAACTAGCACTCGGCTGAGCCCTCAAGGGTTAACAAGTTGTTAATGTAGCCTCACACTCTACAAGACAGCACAAATGGAGGGAGGGGAGATAGCATGGCAGAGAGAGACACTGTGTGTGTGTGTGTGTGTGTGTGTGTGTGTGTGTGTGTGTGTGTGTGTGTGTGTGTGTGTGTGTGTGTGTGTGTGTGTGTGTGTGTGTGTGTGTGAGAGAGAGAGATGCACATTGCCCCTTTAAGTATGCTGACCCCACTGTAAGTACATTGCCTTTTTAAGTAGATCAGCAAGTTGAGAGGGCAGCTGCTGCCAGCAAGCTCCCTCCATCCTGAGCCCTGTGGTTTGTCCCCCCTGCTCTATGGAGATTGGGAAAGCGGGGGGCAGGAGCAAGGGGAGGGGACACCCTGACATTAGCCCTGTTCTTCCCCCTCCCCCTGCACAGCAAGCAGGAGGCTCCCAGGAGCAGCTCCAAGGCAGAGGGCAGTGGCTGTGAGGGACAGCTGAACTGCTGGCAATTGATAGCCTGCTGGGCGGCTGCTTCACAGGGAACTTAGGGGAGTGGAGAGCTGATAGGGGGGCTGCCGGTCCACCCTGGTTCCAAGCCCCCACCAGCTAGCTGCAATGGGCTGCTCTTCCTGCAAGCAGTGGACCAAGCAGGCGGCTGCCAAACGACGTTATAAGGGAGCATTGCACAACTTTAAATGAGCATGTTCCCTAATTGATCAGCAACATAACAACGAAACGTTAACCGGGACAACTTTAAGTGAGGGGTTACTGTAGTACCATACTCTGTGAGTAGCTTGACTGAAACCAATCAGTCAGAAACAGGCCCAGAATTTATAATCCAAAGTAGTTTCTGTTAGTTTGAGTGCAGTTTGGGAATCTATAATATAGTCTCATTATTTTTGAATTTTAAAAAAAAGTGGGAAGTGTAAATTGCCAAGATATTAGTATTTAATAATTACCTACTGGAAGTGAGCATTGTGGTTGTCTCCCAATTCAATTTCAGTGATATTTACTTTGGACCGTACACATCCTCCACATGTCATTGTACAACTGACTGGAACACCTGAGTAAATATTCAGCATTTCTTTTTAAATAGGTCTGAATAGTAACTGATATTCACATAACCATTCCTGTGTAGCAAATGACAAGACTGAATAGTCTGCTAATAAAACTAGTGCTTGGCACACCCACTTTTTCTTTTTTTTTAAATACCTCTTACGTTGTTATATAGAAGTGTGAGGTTTGTTATGTATAGCTACTGGATTGCAAATATCTGAGAATTGGCTTTGACTATTGTGATTTGGTAACATTTTACAAACACTTGCATCTGCTTTGCACTGATATAACTGGCTACACAAGGTGCAAGGCAATGGGGAATCATGCCCAATTTGTACTTTTACTACCGGACCCTGATGGTGACAACTGTGTTCAGACAGCGTTGTAGCTGCAGAAGCACTGTTTTGCTCCCAACATGGATAGAATCTTAATTCGCTCTGTCACTATGGGGTATATGATAATTCTGCATTGGAATAATACTAAAACTCTCTTTTTTTTCTGATGGCTGAAATTTGGTTCTTAGTATGAATGATAGTTTTTCCTGAGGGTAGGCATAGTTCTTGAAAAGATATATAGGAGTTGTTTTAAAAATCATTATATTATCTGGAAATGTGTCTAGGTTAAGAATGGGTAGTGAAATTGTGGCAACCCTTCGGATGTGAGGCATTTCATTGAAATCGCATCTCATTGTGCTTGTGCTTAATGGTAGTAATAATTTTTGAGTGGTAATAGAAATTTCTAGAAATATAATTCTAATTCCTGAAATATGCCATGCATCTTCCCAAGCAAAATGAAAAATTGCTACAAGTACACTTTATTTCTTCAGATGAAGGTGCTAAAAATACAAACACTATCATGTGTAATGTTTATCTTTGGCACAGCTCACTTGCTTTCCTGTTTCACAGTTAGAACATTCTTCCTGCGATGTATGCTCAGTTTGGCCATCAACCTTAATGATGTGAGAATTCTGCCTGGGAGGAAAAAATTAAGATAGATCCTCAGCTGAGGTAAATCAGCATTGTGTCATTGAAATCAATGAACAAGGTGGTTTTTGTGATGTGGTTCTTGGCTGCTATGTAGGTACAAGGTAGTGATTATGGTCAGATTTGAACCAGTAATGAAGTGCGGTATATCCAGTTCTCTGAGTCATGGGTTCTCAACATGAAGATCCATCTTCTCTCTCTGTGTGGTGAAATGGGAATGGGGACCCAAAACTATGGGTAGGCATCATTCCAAAGCTCTTTTCTATTGTAATTTGGGGTCATACTGTGGGAAAAATTGAGAACTATTTGAAAACCATTGATATGAGCCATGCAGTTTCCTCTATTTCAGATTTTCTAATCTGTAGCTTTATCATTGACTTCTACAAATGGACAGCTGTTGGCATGTGTCATTCATTCTTCACTTCTATTAGGTTAATAACTTGTAATGGTGTCAGCAGAGTGGAATAAGTAGACTAGAACTAGAGAACAAGTACAAAGTGCAGCATATATTTGAGAAGCAGTCCTACAGGAAAAAAGGGCATACCACAAGTAGTGTACGTTTATATTAAACATGTGAAAATCACCATATTTTACTTCATTTTTGAGGGGTGCAACATTTGTATGTTAGTCTGAGTATGTCTCCTCTGGCTAACTCCTTTTTTTAGTTTAAATAGACATAACTATGTTTGTATAGATTGGGACAGAGTTGGATACATGCATGAATTTAGCTGTGTGCACCCAAGCTGACATTTTCAAACGTGGGAGCCTAAAGTGAGACACCAAAATCCATATTTAGGCCCCTAAATTAAAAGTGGCTTGATTTTTTTTTTTAAGAGGTGGTGAGCACCCTACTCTCCTGTTGAGATCAGTGAGAGCTGTGGGTGCTGAGAACCTCCGAAAATCATTTTTATTTAGGTGACTAAAATTGGGCCTTGAAATTTGGGATTTGAGGCCCTAATGTATGTACACAAATACCTGATGTTCACACCCACGTTCAGGTATTTGCATGTTCATGTGGCTAGTTACAAGTCTACTTGGCAGCATGTTCAAATAACTAATGTGAATTATGTATTTGCACATATACATTAGCTGCATTGCCAACTCTCATGATTGTATTGCAACTCTAGTGATTTTGGGGTGTCTTATTTACCTGTCTCATGAAAACATGACAAAAGGCTGCCAGCTCATGAATTTTCCCTTATTCATAATGGTCACCATCTCCTATTGCTCTCATTTTGGCAAGGAGTAGGGTGGCCACCTTGGAGGTAAAAATACCTAGGACATCTGGCATGAATGATTCTGAGCCCATACAGTTGGACAACTGGCAGCGTATACTGAGCACCTTTCCAGATTTCCCAGGGCAGCTACCTCAAAAAAGGAATGATCCTGGCAAAATCTGGACAGGTGCAACCCTCGTCGGGAGGGAAGTGGAGGGAAGGCCTGGTTAAGGGAAGGAGTGCTGCCCAGTTCCAGGAAGAGAAGTGTTGGTGTGTAAGGGGAGAAAAGGGGGTGTCAGGGAAGCATTGTTTCTTGCAAAAGGCTAAACCAATCCCATATTGTTTTTACTGTGACATTATTGCTTATATGAATGATTGGCAACAACCCTAAAACGTAGTGCAAGTACTATGTGCAGGTGTGGATCATGATGCATTAAGTAAGTCAGTAGTTCTTAAACTATTTGCCATCCACCTCTTCTGTTATCAAAGGAAATTAACTAGGAGGAGGGAGAGTTAAGACAATAATAAGAAATGGATGGCAGTTCTCTGTCTTAGGGGTGAGGAGAGGGTAAGTGCAGCCAGGGAGATGCATGCATTTTTGCGTACATTTAAAAGTTGACTATTCAACCTGAAATTATCTCTTTCACACTGGCAGAAGAGTAGAGGGGACTTAAATAGTTAAAAGTAGGGCTGTCAAGAGATTCAAAAAATTAATCACGTGATTAATCGCACTGTTAAACAATAATATAATACCATTTATTTAAATATTTTGGATGTTTTCTACATTTTCAAATATATTGATTTCAATTACAACACAATACAAAGTATACGGTGCTCACTTTATATTTATTTTTGATGACAAGTATTGACACTGTAAAAAACAAAAGAAATAATATTTTTCAGTTCACCTAATACAAGTACTGTAGTGCAATCTCTTTAACATTAAAGTTGAACTTACAAATATAGAATTATGTAAAAAAAAAAGCGTTCAAAAATAAAACAATGTAAAATTTTAGAGCCTGCAAATCCACTCAGTCCTACTTCTTGTTCAACCAATCGCTCTGGCAAACAAGTTTGTTTACATTTGCAGAAGATAATGCTGCCTGCTTCTTGTTTACAATGTCACCTGAAAGTGAGAACAGGCGTTCTCATGGCACTATTGTAGCCAGCATCACAAGATATTTACGTGCCAGATGCACTAAAGATTAATATGTCCCTTCGTACTTCAACCACCATTCCAAGGACATGCGTCCATGCTGATGGGTTCTGCTCAATAACAATCCAAAGCAGTGCGGATCAATGCATGTTCATTTTCATTCTCTTAGTCAGATGCCACCAGCAGAAGGTTGATTTTCTTTTTTGGGGGTTCAGGTTCTGTAGTTTCCACATTGGAGTGTTACTCTTTTAAGACTTCTGAAAGCATTCTGCACACCTCATGCCTCTCAGATTTTGGAAGGCACTTCAGATTCTTAAACCCTGGGTCGAGTGCTGTAGCTATCTTTAGAAATCTCACATTGGTACCTTCTTTGTGTTTTGTCAAATATGCAGTGAGTGTTCTTAAAATGAATATGTGCTGGGTCATCATCCGAGACTGCTGTAACATGAGATATATGGCAGAATGCAGGTGTAAAAGAGCAGGGGACATACAATTCTCCCCCAAGGAGTTCAGTTACAAATTTAATTAACACTTTTTTTTTAAACGAGTGCGATCAGCATGGAAGCATGTCCTCTGGCATGGTGGCCCAAGCATGAAGGGATATATGAATGTTTAGCATATCTGGCACGTAAATACCTTGCAACACCGGCTGCAAAAGTGCCATGCGAACGCCTGTTCTCACTTTCTGGTGACACTGTAAGTAAGAAGAGGGCAGAATTATCTCCTGTAAATGTAAACAAACTTGTTTGTCTTAGTGATTGCCTGAACAAGAAGTAGGACTGAGTGGACTTGTAGGCTCTGAAGTTTTACATAGTTTTTGAGTGCAGTTATGTAACAAAAAAAATCTACATGTGTAAGTTGTATTTTCATGACAAAGAGATTGCACTACAGTATTGAGGTGAATTGAAAAATACCATTTCTTTTGTTGATCATTTTACAGTGCAAATATTTACAATAAAAAATATAAACTTTGATTTCAGTTACAACACAGAATGCAATATATATGAAAATATATTAAAACATCAAAAATATTTAATACATTTCAATTGATATTCTATTTAACAGTGCGATGAAAACTGCGATTAATCATTTTTTTGATCGTGATTATTTTTTTAAATCATGTGAGTTAACTGCGATTAATTGACAGCCCTAGTTAAGACAATCTAAAAACATGATCTGATGGTTTTTTAAATATCATGATTTTGGGGGGTCTAACTCATGATTTTTGATCTTTTGTGGTTGGCAATACTGAATTAGGTTAATTTAAACACCGTAAGGTGTTTCTCCTCCCCACACATGTGTCTAAAGTAGTTAGAAATTGCTGTGCTCCTTTTTCAGACAGAGTAGGTTATTTTCTGGCTCTGTCTATTCCACCACAAATCAGGACTCTACCATTCACGTCACATAGAAATTTACAATCTGTACAAGAATGGCAGGGAAAAAAAATGCCTCCCAAAGGAAAAGCCTGAGGGCCTTGGTGATTTTACACATTTAATTTGGCTTTCTCCTCCACTTTTTTTAAATCTCAGCTGTCTGGGCTCCTCTGGCTGAAGATATCTGACTGTTTAATGCATTAGGTGTCAAATCTAGTTTTTAAACCAAACAACGTTTTTAACACAACATTGAACTCTCCTCAAGGTCCAGGTTTAGTTAATTTTGCAGTGTAGATAAATCATGGTCTACAAGTCCCCACTTATCAAAATGGTGATCTTTATTATCTGATTCTTCTCAGCTCCTGAACATCACATCTTATATCAAAATTTAAGTTTTGAAATTGAATGAGAGGACATAAGAACTCCTTTGCAGGAAGTATAAAAGTATACATTAGGGGTATTAATGAACTTTATTAAAGAATGGAATGAACATAAGCCATAAGTTCCAAGTCCACTGTTGAATAAATTCTTCCTTCTGTTCCACCTATGTTTTTTATATGGGGACCTAATGAACCCAGGACTTAAGGACATTTCGGTTATTAATTGTACCTTTGTAACGTCAAGTCAGCCAAGAACTGGTAGCCAATTAAAATACAGTATATTCCAAAGCTTTTACTTGTTTATTCAAATGACAATATTTAAAAGCAAAGAAAATGCAGTTAAATTTTTTATCTAACCCTGATAGCATTTAAATGGGAGAAAAATCTGCCTCAGAAGTGTGAGCAGCTGCTCTGAATATACTAGGCCCGATTCTTTACCATCTAATACAAGGTTTACACTGGTATAACTTCATTGAATTGTAAAGCTGTTGGTAACAGAGTGGAAATTCAAGCCCAGTGTGTTTTCTACAAATATATATACTTTGATAGCGGAATGCCATTGAAGTTACTTAGCAAAATACCTAAATAAATAATATGAAACAATACATTTCAGTTTTATAATGCATCATTTGTGCAAACATTTCACAGGCACAGCAATTACAGTGGTGAATAACAATTCCACAAAGGCACCTTTATTTATCCAGCTGTATAATTGCTTTTTCATTTATATTTGGCCCTTACTTCACCATTTTTTATATCACCCACATAAAGAATGGAAAGACTAGTTTGTGGAGAGAGGAGAGATAAAGATACAAACCTAAGTATGAACCTGGAAATCTCCCACACTGAGTACAGCTGAATGACAAGGCACAAGTGTGCAGCACAGCGAATAGCTGGAATGGGATGGTGAGAGGTTTATTAGAAGTTCTCTGGCCATTGTTTATTCATTCCTTGGTCCCAATTCTGTACACAGCCCAAGTAACTCTGCTGAATTCTGGGAACCCTGTACTACTTCCGAGTAGTGGGACAGATGGGTCGTGGCCCGTCCAAAACTAAAGGCTGCCCCTCAACTAAGGGGAAAGGACCACTAAACCAGGTCACAATTGAGTACTTGGAACAATGAAAGAGAACACAGGATCAGGAGTGAAGTTAAAGGTTAAAAATGAAGGATCCAGAGTGGGACAACGAGCAGAGAACCCCAGATAGCAACCTCTGCTCCTCAAAGGCATCTAGGAAATCAGTCAACACCACCCAGAGGAACTCTGCCTAATGATATGATCGAAAATGGGAATGGAAATAGACCCCACAGTTGCAGAGCAACCCACCTCCTCTCCCCCCAGTCCAGCTTTCTCCTCCTGGAGTGGTGAATGGCCATTTTGGCCAGAGCCAGGAGGAGGTTGACGAGGAGAGCCCATGACTTTGTGGGCCCATGGATGAGGTGTGCATAAATGAGGAGGTGTGAGAAACAGTGCAGACAGAACCTCCATAAGAGGTTCTGGAGGAGCTGGAAGAGGAGTTGCAACCTGATGCCCCCTACTTAGGATGTGTGCCAGGGGCAGGTGTCGGGGGAGTTCGTGAACTTTGCCAAGCACATCCCTGTGCTCATGGCTCCATGGAAGAGCTGCCACCAGCTAATATCTGCCGGTGGGCTGTGGAACCAGAGTGGAGTACAGGGTTGCCCACTGGGGTTCCTTGTCCTCTTCAGGTGGCAGCAAGTCACACCACTTTGGTGTCAGGGTGGAACAGGAGGGTGAAGAAGTAGATGGTATGAAGCACGAGTGAGTGCAGATGTTCTCTGGGTGTAGTTTGGAGGCAGACCAGCTGGATGTCGTGCAGCTCAGGTGGCCTGTCGGGGGTTTCCGGGGAGGCGCGCAGGGCAGGGTCCCAATGACGAGTTCTGGGGGGCCAGGGATGAGGGTTGGACAAGGAGCACCTTTCCACAGGACCGACTCAAGGAAAGCAAGAGAAGCTGGAGGCAAGGCTGCCCTCACCTCCTTGAGCACAGGACAGGGGATATGCAGGTTGGGCAGCACCATGCACTCGCTGAGCGCCACGGAGTCCACTGGTCCCTCTGATCATAGGCCAGGAGATCTCAGTTTGGAGGTGCCAGCCAGGACCAACCTCCGGTGCACCAGCAGGGACTCCACCATCTACATATGGAGATGGGGGTAGTGTATCAGAGGCTCTGCAAGGAGGCTTTCCCCGTCCTTGGCAGCTACTAGGGAAAACTAGCTTCCAGGTCCTGAGGAAGGACTGGTCAAAGACCAGCAGATCAGAGAGATCTCCAGGAAGACACATCAGGCGGAGATAAAAGAGCCGTGGGTCACATCGGAGCCCTTGGAGGCAGTGGAGGAAGATGTGCACCAGCACACTCCGTGCCAGGCTACCTGCCCTGTAAAGTAGTCTGCTGGGCCTGAAGGCGGAAGGCATGGATGTGACTGTGGATGCAGACCAGGCCCTCTCCATCCTCCCACAGGGGAGGCTTAGGACACCCGCAGAGACTGAATGCAGCCCCGGACAGAAAAACTCCAGGATCTTTTCCTGGAGGCTGGCCAGGGTTCCTTGGGGCCGGCTCAGGGTTTTGAACCAGTGCCAGAACATGGACAGGATCAGCTGGCTGAACAGCAGTGCCCTCCACAAAAGGAAAGGCACTGGAGCAGCCCTGTCCACCTCCGCAACCAGTCAGATACCCTGGTTTCTAGATTGATTCAGTTCTTCCAATCTCACTGCAGCTGTGGTCTGTTCTGGCAGACGTGATCCATCCCAACCAGACCTACACTGTTCCAGGCCAGACCGTCCTCAATAACCTCTATCTCATCCAGGACCTACTTCATCTAGCATGTACTTCATCTAGCCTGTCACTCGCCCTCCGGTTTCTGGATGAGGTTTTCACCAAGAGGGCTGGTGGCGATTGGACGTCTAACATAGTGAATACCAGTGAAAATGAGGTAGGATCAGAGTCTAAAATAGGGAAAGAACAAGTCAAAAAGTACTTAGACAAGTTAGATGTCTTCAAATCACCACGGCCTGGTGAAATGCATCCTAGAATACTCAAGGAGCTGACTGAGGAGATACTGAGCCATTAGCAATTATCTGAGCCATTAGCAATTATCTTTGAAAAGTCATAGAAAACAGGAGACATTCCAGAAGACTGGAAAAGGGCAAATATAGTGCCCATCTATAAAAAGGGAAATAAGGACAACCCGGAGAATTACAGACCAGTCAGCTTAACTTCTGTATCTGGAAAAATAATGGAGCAAATAATTAAACAATTAATTTGCAAAAACCTAGAAGATAATAAGGTGATAAATAACAGTCAGCATGGATTTGTCAAGAACAAATCATGTCAAACCAACCTAACAGCTTTCTTTGAGAAGCTAATCTGGGCACAACTCCTGAAGTTGCAGAGGTCCCCTGTTTTAGGGTGAGCACAGTCTGCTTGTATGACAGGGGGAGCACCCTGCTCCCTAAGGACTTGCCCCAGATGGTAGCGAGGTCCAGGTTGAGCACGTCCCAGAATGCAAGGTAGAACACCACAGTCAGCCTGTCAGTGACCAGACTTGTTGGTGGATATCAGATGGAGGACTCCCAAGAACTGTGGCAGAGTGAGAGGTTGCGCTAACTGGTCCCAGTTGCCCATGCTGAGTTCATCCTACAGGACCCTGCAGGCCTTGGTGTCAGTTGGGATCTGAGAAGAGGCTGGCATAGAAGGCCCTGGCCTTTCCCTGCATCTCCACCAGATCCGTGAGATAGATGATATCTATCCTCCACCAGGAGATAGATGATATGCTTTTTGGCACACATACCCCTTTTTCTCCAGGGCATAGAAGAAGCAGGAGCCACAATCCATCTCCTGAAGGAGCTGGATGTGGGGGTCAAACAAAGGTGCCCCCAGCCTGATGGTTGTCCAGGGCCCAATGCCAATCCCATTTCTGACACTGCAGAGGGATGGATCCCCGGGGTGAGTAGCCAGGAGCCTCTCCAGCTTCAAAACTTCCCACTCCAGCTGCTCTATCATTGTATCCCTCCTCTGGCTGGCCTCCTGGGTGTAGCTGCATCAGAAGAGCTGATACAGAGGATTTTTCAGCTGCTCTCTGTGCTGAAAAAACAGTGTTCAGCACTAGGCGCTGTCCAGCATTAATGGTACTGATTGTCACCATTAGCTGAAGTAGGGAAAAGATCGAGATTTGGACTTATGTAAATTAGTGAAACGGGAGTGGTGACAGTGAAACATAATAAGGTGCATATAAATATGTAATTTTTTTGGCAATTCTAAAGATTTAAATAGTTAAAGATAGTTTTAAGCAGTCACAGTGAGGGAAAACAAAATGGTGGCCACAAGGAATCAGAGCTGTGAAAATCAAAATGGCAGTCTTAAAATGGTGTGACCAATGGCAAGTAGGTAGACTAGGGTGAAATAAAGGTCACTCCAACACCTAAAGGAAGGGGTCAGTCAGCTAGAACACAGATCTTCAAACATGTCCAGCTCTAAAGGTGTATATTTTCAATCTTGTCCAGATTCTAAAGGGTTTGAAGCTGATTGGTGGGTCATCTGTATATAAAGAGGAGAGCTGACAGGCTTTAGTCAATCCATCTCATGTGAGTGGAAGTCACCTGTGTGAGAAGAGCAGCAGAGTCGTCATTGGAAGAGAAGATTAAGAAGAAGAACATCTAAAGGAGCTGAAACACTTGAAGAAGCAGAGCTGATACCAACTGCAGCAGACAGAACAGAAGGACCCAGACAGAGCAGAGGGAATGAAGACATCGGAGAAAGCAAGCATAGTGATTTTAGTAAAGGACTCCAAATGAAGCATGTATGTGTATGCCTGAGTTAATAAGGCTGGATGTCTGTGTACGTGTGTGTTCATTGTTTATTATGTTTTAATGTTTTAATGCTTTGCTGTCAGCATTCTGCATGTAACTGGCCATTGCATGCAGCATGTAACCACTTAAAAGTGTGTTTAATCGTGTAATAGCAGAAGTATTGGGTATTTGAATATGCATATGTGCTGGTAGAGTTTGTATTCTAATATATGACTGTTATGTTAAAGTTTATGGTTTATTCTTTTGGTATATGTATTAGACTTATTGTATTAGGGAATATTATGTGTTAAAGGTTATTTTATTTTAGAAGACATTGCTCCCTCCTGTTAATCCTTTGAGTGGAAGGCTGTATCCTCCCAAGGATTAACAGAGCTAATCTGTTCTGGGGAGTCCTTCGTAAGTCAGACACAAAACCCGGGTAATTCCTCTAGAGTGGGCCACCTTCTGTTACTTACCAAAACAGACCAAACTGACAATTGAGTTATTAGGGTATAAAGGCCATTGTGGGGTGCCTTAGGTCTGAATTTTGGGGCATCATTGCCAGTCACATACCTTCCTCACATCCCACCACCTCTGCTAAGTCAAAGACATGCCTATGCCTTTGCCAGGCCAGCCAGAACTCCCGGAAGGATGCTGCAAAGTCCACATCCTCCAACAAGCTGTTACTGAAAAGCCAGTAGACTGGCCCTGGCCTCTTGAGTGTCAGTGAGGCCATCACAACCACCAGGAGGTGGTCCAAGAATGCGGCCAGCCTGATGCTGGAGGAGTGAGCCACCAAGATGTGAAATCAAGCCACGTAAATGTGTTCCAACCAGGAGTGCCAAAACCAAGTGTCCTCCACCTGGACAAAAGCAAAGGTGATAGAGTTGTCCAGATGGTAGTCAAGCTAGACATCCATCAGGGAATGATGGTTAATTTCCCTGAGGACATCCATGGCCCTCCCTCTCCTCCCATTCCCCAGTCTAGTGTCTGGGATGCAGCGCCTGTTCTTGCTTCTGGGGCACACCCTGCCCTTTCCATTTGCCTGGCTGCAATATGGCACCATACTTGAGGCTGCTAAAAAATGGGCTGCAGTAACCATTTTAGTGGTCTAAAGTGTTATTTTGAGAAAATGGAAATCTGCAATTCCTCCCTCATACATAGACTGGTTTAGTGAGCTCTCTACTACTGCATTAATGGAAAAAATGACTATGTCTAATAGAAACATTTGGAAAAAATGAGGATGTCTGGTCACACATGAAACTACTGCATACTTCGCAGTTTAGTATATATTATTCCAGGGATCTCAAACTCAAATCACCACGAGGACCACTTGAGAACTAGTAAATTGGCCCGAGGGCTGCATCACTGAAATCTTTTCATACAATGATACAAAAGTATAGTCAAAAATGAAAAAAATGAAGAGTAATATAGTATTCTATTAAAAGTCAATGTATTAACTTTTTAAAAACTGTAATGCAAAGAGGGGTTTTAATAAAATATAAACACTCAGTAATGTTTGGCGCTTAGCTGCCAGTGGAGTCGGCGCCTATGGCGGGCCTCAGGAAATAACTGCGGCCCGCGTGTTTGAGACCCCTGTATTAGTCCTTGATACTCATAGATTATGTTCTCACTTATTTATCTATTTAGTCACTTTAACAATTGATGCCCTACATGACCTCTATGGGTTCACATTTATTTGTTTTTTTTTGTTTTCCCCCAGGTTTTACAAATAATGAACACTGAATTTTGTTGTTTATATGGTATTTCCATCTTGTGCATGCATTTTTTGTTTTGTTACGTGATTATATTTGATATTTTAAAAAAACTTAATTTTATTTATAAGTACAGGGATTTGGACTTGTGACAATCAGAGATCTACTTTCACGTAGGCTCGTAGTGGGTATTATATTGACAACTATATTAAACTTTTAGTTGTGCTACATAACCAATTGTTTCAGCATCCACAATGTGGATCCAGTAAGAAAAACTGATAATTACTGTAGTTGTTAGGTTCACACAATATCTTTGGTTCAATGCTATGATACAACTCCCAAAGACATTTGGCCTCCAGTCTGCGATTCCTCCTTTATGGTGTTTTCCCAGTCTCAGTCGCATTGACTTCTGTAAAATTACAGAAAGCTGTATTGAGACCCAACCCACAGATTCAGTTTGGGTTATTCTTGGCAGCTCTGTCTTCTCCATACATGACTGGGTTAGATCTGACTGGTGCTCAGAATGGCTGCCAACTTTGTACCCCTGATAGAACTCTCGACTGATAGATTAGAAGCTGGAAGCCCCTGATCAAAGTGGTGTGTGTGTACATGCAAGAATGTCTGTACTTAATGAAGCCTTCCACACCAGCTTCAAAACAGCTACTGATCATGGTTAACAACTTCCTGCACTCCCTCTGGTGTGCTGAAATAGCAGATACTTGACTGAAGTCCCTCCAGCCTCTATCCTGCCACCTTGCCTTGGAATTTTTCCATATCAGCTCGGCGCAAGTAGAAACAGCGGCTGTAATCACAACAATACGGTTTTTGACTGAATGTCAGAAAAAAAGAGAAGGGGTTTCCATTACCATACCTTAATTGGCCCTACCTGGAGGCTTTCCTGGGAAATGAAGAGGAAACCTATGCAGTGGGGGCCATTCTGTTTCCTCTCTTTGGGGCAGGAAGTGTGTATGTACGTGTGTAGAAGGGAACATATAACAAGTACGGTGCAAATAACAGTAGTGAACAACATTGTAGGAAACCTATGAATGTGTAATGCGTTGTGTTTTTAAATGCACTCCTTCTTCACCATTGTACTCTTCCTCTCTCCTCTGGTTGTGTCGGCATTCACACTGAAAGCAGCATTCAAATGCATAGATGTGTGGCCAGTTAGCAACTTTCTTGCTGCCTTTGAAGCTAGCTAGCAATGATTTGTGACATAATGGTAAATAGGCTAGCTGATGGCCTCTTGTGAACTTGCAGGAGTATGGATGAACATAGCCTGTGTGATGACGTGCCACAGTCTGCTGTGCTGTGTATTGATCTTGTATGGAGCTTGCCAGAGTTTCTCATTTTTAAAAAGGACAAGGATTTTTCCAGTCTGCTAGAATCCAGAGCAATTTTCCAGGTCAGTTCTGAAGTTGCCACAGGCTAGGCTCTTAAATGGAGATCAGGAACTGGGGGATACAGTCATCTGAATAATCTTTCATTTAGAAATTATAACACTGCCTGTTGGCACCATTGTGAATAAATAATTAAAAAGCTTATTTAGCCTGGAGTTTTGTAATTTGGCCTTGCCAGCAGCTGTAGGTGTACTGGCACCATTAAAGAGTAATTATTACTTTTGGTACATCTTTCTTGAGATTGATATTGGGCCAGTGTATTCCATTGGCTCTGTGTGTGTGGGAGTGGGTTTGAGGACCATAGAAAGGACAAGGCACTTGCTACTATTGTCAACAAAAGGAATTCTCCTTTCAGTTCAAGTGGTAGAGTCCTGTGTTTTTGGATATGAAAGACCATAGTTCTAATTAGGGCTGTCAATTAATTGCAGTTAACTCACGCGATTAACTAAAAAAAATTAATCGTGATTACAAAAATTAATCACGATTAATCACAATTCTAATTGCACTGTTGATCAATAGAATTCCAACTAAAATTTATTGAATATTTTGGATGTTTTTCTACATTTTCAAATATATTGATTTTGATTGATTACAATCCAGAATACAAAGTGTACATTGCTCACTTTATATTACTATTTTTATTATAAATATTTGCACTGTAAAAACGATCAAAGAAACAGTATTTTTCAATGCACTTCATACAATACCATATAATGCAATCTCTTTATAATGAAAGTGCAACTTGCAAATGTAGATTTTTTTTTTGTTACGTAACTGCACTCAGAAACAAAACAATGTAAAACTTTAGAGCCTACAAGTCCGCGCAGTCCTACTTCTTGTTCAGCCAATCACTAAGACAAATAAGTTTGTTTACATTTACGGGAGAGAATGCTGCTGGCTTCTTATTTACAATGTCACCTGAAAGTGAGAACTGGCATTTGCATGGCACTTTTGTAGCCAGCATTGCAAGGTATTTATGTGTCAGATATACTAAACATTCATATGCCCCATCATGCTTTCGCCACCATTCCAGAGGACATGCTTCCATGCTGATGCCGCTCATTAAAAAAATAATGTGTGAATTATTTTGTGACTGAACTCCTTGAGGGAGAATAGTATATCTCCTGCTCTGTTTTACCTGCATTCTGCCATATATTTCATGTTATAGCAGTCTCAGATGATGACCCAGCACATGTTCATTTTAAGAACATTTTCACTGCAGATTTGACAAAACTCAAAGAAGGTACCAGTGTGAGATTTCTAAAGATAGCTACAGCAGTCGACCCAAGGTGTATGAATCTGAAGTGCCTTCCAAAATCTGAGTGGCAGTTGAGGGGAGCATGCTTTCAGAAGTCTTAAAAGAACAACACTCCAATGCAGCAAGTACAGAACCCGAACCACCAAAATATAAAATCAGCCTTCTGCAGGTGGCATCTGACACAAATGATGAAAATGAACATGCGTCGGTCTGCACTGCTTTGGATTGTTATCGAGCAGAACTGTCATCAGCATGGACGCATGTCCTCTGGAATGGTGGTTGAAGCATGAAGGGACATGAATCTTAACACATCTGGCACGTAAATATCTTGCAACACCAGCTACAATAGTGCCATGTGAACACCTGTTCTCACTTTCTTGTTTACAATGTCACATGAAGCAGGCAGCATTATCTCCTGCAAATGTAAACAAACTTGTTTGAGCAATTGGCTGAACAAGAAGTAGGCCTGAGTGGACTTGTAGGCTCTAAAGTTTTACATTGTTTTGTTTTTGAATGCACTTTTTTTCTACATAATTTTTCATTTATAAGTTTAACCTTCATGATAAAGAGATTGCATTACATTACTTGTATTATGTGAATTGAAAAATACTATTTCTTTTGTTTTTTATAGCACAAGTATTTGTAATCAAAAATAAATATAAAATGAGCACTGTACACTGTGTTCTGTGTTGTAATTGAAATCAATATATTTGAAAACGTAGAAAACATCCAAAAATATTTAAATAAATGTTATTTTATTATTAACAGTGCGATTAATCGTGATTAATTTTTTTAATCGTTTGACAGCCCTAGTTCTAATCTAAGCTTGTGTGTGTGAGCCTTTCTGGTAGCAGTTATGTCTGTTGTCTGCCACGTGAATGAATTAGTTACTACAGAGTGGCTAAGTTATGCTTGTTGAAGCTTGGACTGGTTGCATTGCTGCTCTGAACCAGTCCCCAGTGAAACATTTGAGAAGCACTCCATTTTTGCCAATTATATAAGTGCAGCAGCACTTCAGATCCCTTATGGTATGTCTACACTGCAATTAAAAACCCACGACTGGCCCGTGCCATCTGACTCTGGCTCAGGGGCCTTGGGCTCAGAGGCTGTTTAATTGCAGTGTAGACGTTCAGGCTCGGGCTTTAGCACCTTGCAAGGTTGAAGGGTCCTAGAGCTCAGACTGCAGCCTGAACATCTACCCCACAATTAAACAGTCCCTTAGCCTGAGTCAGCTGGCAAAGGCCAGCTGTGGGTTTTTAGTTGCAGTGTAAACATACCCTTAGATGCTAGCTGGGAGTGGGCTCACAGGAGTGCTTCAGCAGAGTCACAAACATGCTCTCCCCCGTTTGGAATATGGGGTGTATAGCGTCTGGGACAAAGATCATATGAGTATCTGAGCCAGAGATGACTAACATTTCCTCTTTGGCTTTCTAGGAGCGGCAGCCATATAGCCTTATTACTGCTCTATGCTCATCTCTGACTAGCCTCTAAGCAGACTTGACTGGCTGCTGCTAGAGGCTCAGCACACAGTTTTTGTGCAATTTCTTCATAAATCCTCTTTTCTATATCTTTACATAGTTGGTATTTCTCCCCAATGGTACTTTGTTGTACCAAGATGTTACATTTCCATTTTTGATGAGTTAAGTGTGTGATGCTTCCAGGGGCCAAGCAAGGTTGTGAGGCACCTCGCTACGACCTGCTCTTAGCGTTAAGAAGCCTTTTCTGTGTCTGATGAGGGTCAGCTCCCAACCTCATCTGCCACTGCCAACACAAGCACTGCCCTCTAGGCCTTGCAGGCCCTTCTGTCATTCTGCAAGTTAGCGATAGGCACACTCCAGCCCTCTGAGCAGCTCCCTGGAGTGTCCAGTCCCTCTTCCACTGGACACTTGCAGTATTCATAGATTTGCTGCTCCCAAACGAAAAAAAACCAGCTTACCAGTTCCACCTCAGATCATCGCTCCGCTTAACTCACAGCACTTTGTTAAATAAACATATTTGATTTTGCCATAAACAAATCAAAGGATAGAGATTCAAGTATTAGCAAGGAGAAATATTGGAAACAAATGGTTACAATCAAAATAAAATCATAACATGCATACTAGAGCCTAGAACTAATAAACAAGATACTCTCATATAGAGTATTGCTCACCCAAAGTCCTTGCAGTACTTTGCAGCCAGGCTGGCTGTGACCCTTTTTTCATGAGACATGCCTACTGTCAGTTTGCATCCTAGGTGAAAGATCCAGTGTGTCTCCGCACTCCAGTATATACCAGACCAATCCTTTGTCTTTGTTCATAAAGAGGACACCCCCTGCCATCTGTTTCATCCTGTAGATTTCCTCTCTTGTAGGTTTCACAATCATTCAATTCACAGGATGGGTCAGTATACAAATAAGCATATAGTATGAGGCATACAATACACAAATGGCCAGACCGAGAGATAAGTTTCAGTTACCTCCTGGAACATTTCCAAGTTATGTCACCTCCTGGTGACTTGCCTTAACTCCAAGACCTGGAGAGAATCATTTTCAGTATTGTTACATAACTCCTTGAATATTATCCATCCATACATTTCACAATTATCATCAGTGGGCTTCTGGCTCTAAGCAGAGACCTTACATGCCACCCTTCCATGAACTATTATGCAAATATCTAACCCTAGGGATCCCTGTAAAACTCTATGCAGCCCCTGTACCCTCTGCTAATTGGCACCAAAGGGTCCCTGAATCACAAACTGAAATTTCACTCTGGCCCCTATTTAATAAAGAGCATGGAAAGAATCCATAAGTCAATCAGATTTGACCTAAATACTATTGACATGTTCGATACATATCTTCTCTTACTGTTAAGCAGTTAGTTGCTGTAACCATGAATCAAATATATAGTATAATTCAGAGATGCAAATGTATGAGTATTTGATACAGGAAATAAAATATTCCAGATGTGGGAACTTTAGGAACAGAAATGACAAGGAAAGAGAATTTACAGGATTAAACAGTAAATGTGAAAAGAAAAAAAAAAGGCTGATCATTGTTCTGCAATTGAGAGCATTTTCAGTCAATCCCATCCACACTAATACTTATATTTTTTGAGAGTCCATTCCTCTGTTTCACACGCATCCATATATCTGAACATTTATTCACTTTAGGGACACACCCTAGATCCGTCAGGTCCTGATCCAAGGCTATATTGAAAAATCAGTGAGAGTCAAAGGCTTCAATTCAGATCCTTTTTTCTCTCACTGATTTCTCTCCCTTTCCCACCAATTCAGTTATTAAGTTAGGGCCCTATTGTCTGTTACTGAAAAGAGCTGCAAAGGTGGCAGCAACCACAATCTGGTTCCAAACCATTACACAAAGGAAGCAAAAAATCTTTGTGTAAAGAAATAATGACTGAAAATGCTATTTCCTCATATACAAGGAAAGCAGTGTGTACACCACTGGAGCATAATTTCAATAAGCAGCTTTTGGAGCCAATTAAATGATGAAGTAAAAATCAGCTGTTAGCTGTTTATTAGTGGCAAACACCAGCACCGGAGATATAATGTATTAATTTAATTTCCTTAATGTCACTAATTGTGTTGGGTTTGTTTGGTATTAACGTAGATGTATGTACTTTGATAGGATTTTCATGTTTAATGCAGCATTAATTTAACAGGACCATATTTTACAGTATTACTCAGCTGTGCCTGAAGTCAGAAATAGCATCAAGCAAGGAAAAAATAATTTAGTGTTCAGAAAATAAACAAGTGACCAAAATGGTGAGTTTTGATATGAAACAAGACTATGCATATAAATGATTGTATGGTCAATTAAAAGCTTTGGGGGGGGGGTGGTTCTGCTGGGAGATTGAATTAATCTTAGAACATTGCACAGGAACTGTTTTGTGCTGGTCAATCAAATACACCATTCATAATCATTCTGCTTCTGAGTACTGTCAGAGAAGTGCATCTCAAATTGCAAAGTCACACCAATTTGCTAGCATGACAGGGTCAATTCAGAGCCAGGTGACTAGTGCACTGTAAGTAGCATCAAAATCTCAGAGTAAAAAAATTCTGTGGCCCCTCCTCAGTAGCAAAGGGAAGAGAAATCAGGAATTAGGGGTATTAGGAAGGCCTAAGTAGGTGTGTTTAATCTCAGGCTTGTCAGTTAGGATTTTCTCTAATGCCAGAGGGAACAGTTGGATCAAAGGAGGAGATAGCATAAAAATTATATGTTCGGTGATAGTAACTAGGAGATCCATCAATGACTTCACATCATTATCTGGGATTAACTGGGGTTTTGATAAACCTAGTGCTACATATTGGTAACAGTATCTTTTAAAAAATGTTGTTTACCTGGGAGGCCAGATAATTGGATATAACTGATTCTTACAGCACTGTATTTATGCTGTTTGGAATAATGATAGGGATTATTTGTAGGTATTAGGGAACTGTTGCACTGGTCTCAGACAGCCTGTGAGAGGTTGTTCATTTGGCTTAGTCAAGCAATAGTGGTATAATATTGCTGTGTGGTACCATTTGTTGCAATAATCACAAGCAGTGTCCAGTTTGTGCATGCTTGTAGCATGATTGCAGCTATCCAATAAGGATAAATCAAGTGAATAATTAAGGGTGCTAAACATCTGGCTGTGGCATGGGTTTTTTGTAAGGCTTCTCTGATCTCAGATGTACTTATTAAAATGATAACATTCGTAAAGCACAAATGATGAAGCTCATATACTGCAAAGTCAGTGGTTTATTGTATTCCTTATTTTGCTGCCTTATCAGAGAATACAGCTGTGAGGAGGCAAGTCCCCTTCCTAGTGAGCAATCTATTACTTGTGACATCCTTCTGCAGTTACCCTGCTTCCCACTCTGCAGTTAAGAGTTTATCCGTTTTTGATCTGACTGGAAGAAGGAATAAATCGGTTATTCTTTTGTTATTAAAATGTCTTTTATTTTAAATAATTCTAGGTTCAGAGTGCCCATAAATCACATCCTGTAAACACATAGACCCTCATTCATTAATTAAAAGAAAGGCATATGGGATTAGCACACCTGTTGTTTGTGTATATTATAATGTAGATATCTTCTGGTGTGTGGGAAGAGCTAACTGCATGCAGAATTTGAAGGCATTTAAAAATATTTTGTTTTCATAATCAACAAATAATATAAAGATAGCTTGTGCATATCCACAGACCCAGTGCTAGATCACCTGGTTTACTAAGACTACTCTATACACTGCCGATGCAAACCCAGATCCAGTCAGGACAAACCTGGAGGTGGTGTAGTCATTCTTTTTCCTTCAGAGTTCAAATCCAGGAAAGGCTCACTTGCCACAAAGCTCTCAGAGTGTCCTACTTAATCTGTGAGACCAGAGACAAATCAAACACGAGCATTTTGCTAATCTGTAGACTTCTGGACATTGAAGGCTTCCCAGATGATCTGATCAAGATGCTGTCTGACACCATAATGAAGTTTACAGAATTAATTGCTTTGGGGGTCTTCAACATTTGATGACTCCTCTGATATGGCATCATACCAACCTTTCCATCTTTGGTTTCTCAGAAGTAATCTCTAGAACCACTTTTATGATTTATTATTATTTGGTGTATGCAATCTGGTCAAACTAAGCCACAGCATTCTTATCAATGATGTTCAAGGAACAAAGACCTCAGGGAAGTTGAGTCATTTTGGAGTCCTCAATAGTGTGTGTCATGGTTTGTGGATGCCCACATTGACATAGTGAGCTCTCTCTAAAACACCACCAAAATTCCACTGGAACACAAATTCCATGTCCAGTACAAAACCGGCTCCATTGCTTTCGCGGTAAATCATACCTGGGTTGACACTGAGTGGGGTCCGAGACAAAATAATTATTGGTCACTCTCTCTGTGGACCATGAAGCACCATGTGTCCTCTACCATAAACCCCTCACCTGGTAAACTTAACCATAACTGGTGCCGTGAGGACAGACAATCATATAGAGGGCCAAACATCCTAAATGCTCTCTCAGCATAATGCATGGATTGGAGAAAGGGTAGACACTACAGCAGGCCAGAGCAGCTGCACGGGAGGGCAGCCAATCAGGAAGGACCAGGGCTGGTGCAAGGAAGTTTCGCGCCCTAGGTGAAACTTCCTTGCACCGGCCCTGCGCCCCCACAGCCAACACTGCCCCCCCCGCAGCCAATCCACCCCCTGCACCTCCCCGCAGCTCAGCCCCCCATCCGGCAGCCTCCCCCCGCCCGCGGCGCCCCCCCAGCTCCCGGCAGCCGTGGCCAGCCGCCCTCCCCTCCCGGCTCAGCCGCGAAGCCGGGCGGCGTGCGGTAGCTGCGGCCAGGGCCGGTGCAAGGAAGTTTTGCACCCTAGGCGAAAATTCCTTGCACCGGCCCTGCTTCCCCCCCCTCACCACAGCCAACACTGCCCCCCCCCCCGCAGCCAATCCACCCCCCTGCACCCCTCTGCAGCTCAGCCCCCCGCCCAGCAGCCTTCCCCCGCCTGCGGCGTCTCCTCCCGGCTCAGCCGCAGAGCCGGGCGGCGGGCGGCAGCCGCGACCAGGCACCCCCCTGGCTCAGCCACGGAGCTGGGTGGTGTGCGGCAGCTGCGGCCAGCCGCCCCCCCAGCTCCCGGCTCAGCCACGGAGCCAGGCGGCGTGCGGCAGCCGCAGCCAGGCGCCCCTCCCGGCTCAGCTGCGGAGCCGGGAGGGCAGGTAGCTGCGGCCAGCCGCCTCCCGGCGCCCTAGGCAACCGCCTAGGGTCGCCTAGTGGGCACGCTGACCCTGGGAAGGACCTGTGTGGGAGCTAATCAGAGCAGAGTAGGAGGCAGCCAATCAGGGCCAGGCTAGGTCCTATATAAAGGCTGCCCAGGAGAGAAGCAGTCAGTCTCTCCCAGGCCTTCAATGGTGAAGGTCTGTCTCCTGAAGCAAGGAGAACAGCACTCTGGATCGTGCAGTGCTGGGCAGGCTCGGTGGAGCAGAAGAGAGCTCCAGCCCAATACCTGCCAGACTGCAGGCCTTGAGAGAAGGGCCTAGAGGGTGCAAGGGGTCAGAGGGGAAGTGACCCAGGGAGGACAGACAGATGAGGGGAGAGAAAGAGGGCGAAGAGGAATAGAGGGTCCCTGGGTTGGAACCTAGAGTAGTGGGCAGGCCTGGGTTCCTTCCCTCTCCTTGTGCTGCACCTGGCTGTGGGGAAGTGGCCATATCAGACTGCAGCATACCCCTGCAGAGAGGGGTGAGACTTTGGGTTGTGGTTGGCCACTGTAGCAGAGGTGAGCTGGTAGACTGCTGTTAACACCCACGCCCTGGAAGGGGGCGAGTGTGGACTAAGGGACACTGCCGGAGGGCAGTGTCCTGAAGCGGACATCACCAAGCGGGGAACAACGCAGGTACAGAGATCAGCACAGCAGATGATGGACGGGACAACACCAGCAGAGGGTGCTCTGTGGCTGACAGAGCTAATTCCTGGACTAGCCATCAGGAGGCGCCATGGTGGTGAGTCCCACCCCCATCACACAGACCCAAGACTGTAAATACAATGCTCCATTCTCAAAATGTGGACCATTCACACAACAAGTAGTGATGGAAGCAATTACAGCAATCAGGGCCACCACCTGGAACTCTGCTCCTTGCACTTAGGCAATATCTAGGGCTTCTGCAGACAGTTGTGCATGACTGCCTATTTTCCACTCTCTTGCAGTTTTATAATTGTGACAGAAACTTAGCATCATTCTGAGACTTGTAACACAAGCTTATAGAGACACTAGCTAAAAATAGCCTTCAACACCACTTTCTCTGCTTACAACAACCTGGTTCCATGCCAATGAATTTTAGGCCAGGACTAAGACTGCACAGGCTACTCTCATGAATGACCTCCTCCTGTCTAAAGACAGAGGATGTATATTGTACTCAACCTTCTGGACCTCTTGGCAATATGTGATACTGTCAACTACCAACTTCTTCTATCCCAGCTCTAAGAGGTTGCAAGACTGAATGAATGTGTCTCAGGCAGAACTCAACTGAGAGCATCTACCCTGTATCTTAAATGCAGTAACATTGTGGATCAGTAATAGGAGGCCTATATGGCAATGCAGTTCTTCATAAAAACACACGTAATAGAGGTTGCTACTTACTTTCCTAACAAATAAGCAGCTTCCTAAGATGTTAACAATCAAGCAGAACTAGAGATATTTGTAGTTCCCGTCGATTGAATATAATGAATATGGGTCGTCTTCTCTGACAGGGTATAACTACACTTCAAGC
The DNA here is from genome assembly GCA_033296515.1 of Macrochelys suwanniensis. NCBI lineage: Eukaryota > Metazoa > Chordata > Testudines > Chelydridae > Macrochelys > Macrochelys suwanniensis. The sequence goes on from CM065780.1 coordinate 85,683,929, forward strand.
TGAAGGTGTAATTTCCAGCTCGAAGATATAACCATGCTGGCTCTGATCAAGGTAGGGCACAAAAAACAGAAGTCTACCTGTCACGGGCGTGAGCAGCAGGAGGGGCAAGCTGTCCCAAGTAGGTGCCTAGGGTTTCAGACGGGATTGTGCTTGCCCCCCTCCCACTGCTCATGGCGTGGCAGCTACATTTCTATTTTTAGTCTGCTAGCTTGAACAGAACTAGTGCAAGTATGTCTCCTTGAGCTGGAAGTTAACCTCCAGCTTGAAGTCTTAGCTGTATTAGCTAAGTTGCTGAATTAGCTAAGATAAAAAAGTTTAAAGGCTATTAGTCTTCATGCTTCTGAATGTAAAGTCAGCCACTAACTAGAAGGGGTTAGGAAGAAATTCCTTCCATATACATGTTATTGCATAACTATAGGTTGTGTTTTACACCTTCCTCTAAACCATCTGGTATTGGTTCGTTATGACAATAATTATGTTCCTGTTTTGGGGCATGAAGGATGGCTCTAGCCCTACCATGCATCCATTGTCTTGCAGCTCTAGTCAGCTGAGCCAATTCTTTTCTCAGTTCCTAGGCTCAATCAAGACCAGCCTATGGTAGGGTTCCCTTGTTGTGGAACTCCTTTGTGAGTCCTTTGCTGGGTGCCCTTAGAGCACACGATGAGTCCCATTTACTTCATTTCAGTTGGCTTGTGACTATTCTCCCTTCTCTCGATTTTGCATCTGCCCCCCGGCCACCACAGACACACACCCCCATTTGTTTCTTCCGATTCCTATAACATGTTAGGGATGGTGTGGGTATTGGTCTCTTTTATTTCTGCCTGACCCTGTAATATTTTTTATTTGTACTGGGCACCATCTTAGCTTGGTGTTTGTGTTTAGTTGGCTTTTCTTTAGATGTACAGTGCTTGGCTGCGCCACAATAGCAATTCTGTAAATGGATTACATGTATCAATAAAGTGTCTGTGTTAAGCCACTAGCAGAAGGATGTAATACTATAGTTATAGAATTCTATTTACCTGAACTTGATCCAGGCCAGTCTGTTTCCGATCAGCGTTCCTTTTACCCGATTTCTAAAAGACCTAAACAGCTTTGCAAGATAGATCTGTCAAGTTACTTGCTCTCTCAATTTCCCATCTACACTGGTCAACTGAGCATGATCGTTCTTTTGCTTAGGTTCATTTTTAATCTTCTTTTCCTGACTTTCATGGTTGAGCTCCTCTATCACCTATTATAGTTCATCAGTATTTTCTGAGAACACAATGATTTTGCCTGTGAATCTGATGTGGTTTTCACCTGCTTTCCATTTATGTGAAGTCCCTATGTTGGTCCCAACTGAGTGTCTACAGCTGTTTTGTAGACATGCCTGAAAGCAGTTGAAAGAGGTGATGTGTGTTTGTTTTTCTCTTCTTTCTGTCGCTAAACTAGAAGTCTTTCTAGTTAAGAGTCTGGAATTCTTCACTTTTTTTATTTAGCATGGGAAAGAAGTCTGTTTTTGAAAAATGTTTTCTGAAAGCCATCTTCTCTTTAATGGTTTAAATCTAGTGCTGCAATGAATCAGTTACAGTATTTGGTAAAGAGGCATTAGGTTAAATAAATTCCTCAAGGGCCAGATGTATCCCTGGTGCAGCTCCATTGAGGTGACTATAATTGATTCACTGATCTCCAAGGAATTACTCTAGGGATGAGTTTGGCCCTTTGTCTGCATTCTCATGTTTTAGTGATATGTCATTTCTCTGGTCCTCAGGCCTTGCATCCTTCGTGCTGGTAATAAGTGACTTTTCCACTTACCGCTCTACTCATTTTCTTCACTGCTTGCTTGTTTTTCGTTTAACGATTTTTATACCTTTAGAAGTATACTATATGTCCTGAAAATGGCATTCTCTTGCTGGTGGAAGTAAGATTTGAACTGTAGAGCTCTTTACAGTTAAATCATTCCCTTTGTGAATTAGACAGAGTTGTGCGGCACATAGGTTTATTTATGGTGGCGGCCTCAGGCTTCAGAGCCTAGACTCTCCCTGGCTCACTAAGTGTGTTCTATATAAAGGTGTGACGAACTAGGACTGTTGTTAAGGTTTCCCTGAGTACTGTGTGGGTGCCTCGGTTTCCCCTATGCAGTGCTTGAGTATCTAGGTGGTGGGACAACGGTGCATGATTGTTACAAAGCCCGAGAAGGCAGGGGTGGGCAGAGGCCTGGACACAGAGAATGGCCCTGTCTCCTGGCAGCAGATGGCCCCGGCCCCTCCCCTGCAAAGGTGAGAGATGAAGGTGTTGGAACAAAGGGATCAGGTGACCTCCTGGCCCGGGAAGGAGACAAAGGGGGAGGAGGGGCTGGAGAGTTTCAGTTTGGAACTGGCTGGAGAGGAGGGGAGAGAGGCAGACAGGGTCTGGCCTCCCTGCCTCCGTTTGGAGCTGTGGAGTGAAATGCAGGGAGCCCCGAGCTGGGGTCTAAGCTCCCTGCCCCCCGGAAGGGCCCGACTGAGGGGTCCTGGATGTACTGACAAGCTCTGGTTGGACTGTGTTCCTGGCATCTCTAATAAACCTTCTGTTCTACTGGCTGGCTGAGACTCCCAGTGAATCCGGGGAAGAGGGGTGCAGGGCCGGACTCCCCCACACTCCGTGACAAAAGGTACTAGGGAAATGGACTTCAGAAGATTTGATTCAGATGGAGAGCATTATAGCACCTTGAAAGACTTGTTACAGAGCCCATTAATGTTGCTGTTTAGTGCCGTTAGTGAGATGTTTGTACTTCCTTAAAGCTTTTCTTTGGTAGCATTCTAATACTGACAGCATAAAGCTCAAAAACATTCCTAAAATAAATGAAACACAATAACAAAAAGATTTGAAAATACTTATGGCAATGTTCTGTGAGAATAATATTTAAAAATAGCAGTGATTTGGCTGTGTAATGTCTCCTAGTCCAGGGTAACCAAGACTTTCTTGGTTAGGCTTACGCCCATATTTTTCTTCTTTATACCTTACAAAAACATTTTGAATTTTCATATATATGTTGTTCATATTTATTTTATGGCCCACTCCTTGAAATCTAGTTCACTATTTAACATAATTTTGTATTAATTTTCCAAGTATCAATATAGTAAACAATATGAAGCATGACAAACTATAGTTCAAAGACTGTGAGATCCATAAAGGGCTCATTGAATGTTACCTGGGAAAAATGACCCTCAAGATCACATGGACAATCCTACTAGAAAAGTATATTTAACCTGCGATTAAAATGCAGTTTAATCCTGAAAAATGATTATGTGAGTATTCTGTTCTATACAAGGTCTTATACCAGGCGTGGGCAAACTTTTTGTCCCGAGGGCGACATCAGGGTTGCAAAATTGTATGGAGGGCCAGGTAGGGAAAGCTGTGCCTCCTGGAACAGCCTGGCCCCGCCCCCTATCTGAGTCCCGCCCCCTGACTGCCCCCCCTCAAAACCTCCAACCCATCCACCCCCCTCCCTGCCCTTAATCACCCTCCCCAGGACACCACCCCCTATCTAAGCCCCCTGCTCCTTGTCCCCTGACTGCCCCATCCTGAGACCCCCCTACCCTAACTGCCCCCCCAGGACTCCACCACCTACCCAACCCCCCTGTCCCCTGACTGCCCCGACCCCTATCCACACCCCTGCTCCCTGACATATCCCCGGGACTCCCATATGTATCCAACCGCCCCTGCTCCCTGTCCCCTGACTGCCCCCAGGGACTCCCTGCCCCTTATCCAACCCCCTGGTCCCAGCCCTCCTACCATGCCGCTCAGAGCAGCGTCTGGCAACTGCGTGGCCCGCAGGAGCTAGATGCGCTGCCCCGTAGGAGTGTGCAGCCCCGCCCCCTTAACATGGCGCTCAGAGCAGCATGTCTGGTGACTGCGCGGCCCACAGGAGCTAGACGCGCTGCCCCGTAGGAGTGTGCAGCCCCGCCCCCTTAACATGGCGCTCAGAGCAGCATGTCTGGTGACTGCGCGGCCCACAGGAGCTAGACGCGCTGCCCCGTAGGAGTGTGCAGCCCTGCCCCCTTACCACGTGGCTCAGAGCAGCAGGAGCACAGGCCCCGCTAGAGCCAGCCACGCCACTGCAGCCCAGGAGCGACAGGCCAGAGCGCTGGCAGCGCGGTGCGCTGAGGCTGCGGGGGAGAGGGGAGCCGCCCTGGCCGACAGCTCAGGGGCTGGGCAGGACGGGCCCGCGGGCCGTAGTTTGCCCACCCCTGTCTTATACAGTGTCCATCAGCATAGTATCTGAGCACCTTCCAGTAGAGCATTAAGCAATATGACTAAAATCTGTCATGTGATTAATTTTTTCTGTCCCCAGGGGAAAAATTGTGTGTGCAGTGGAATGTTTTAGTGTTGGTTAATTCTTTTAAATTATATGTATACGGTGTTGTGTGCATATTAGCAAAGTCAAAGTGTGCCCTGCACTTGGAGCCAAAGTGAGGTTTGTGGTGTTTTTTAGGGCTTGCCCACGTGGGGAAGTTAGTGCATAGCAAGCCAGGGTGTGAATTTAGAGTGCCCAGCTGCACCACACTACCTCCCCATGTGGAAATTTTCACTGCACACTAATAGTATCTTTGGGTGGTTTAGCTTGGTACACTTCAAGGCGTATTACGCTAAAGCGCACAAATAATGAGAGAATTAAATAGAAATTTCTTTTCATCACTACAGAATTCTGTAGGTTTATTCAAAAATTCTGTAGAAAGATGATTATTGTCTGTTTAAATCCTGTTTGACTTGCCTGGATAGAGCATATCATTGAGTTTCCTTTTTATGCTAGAATTAGTATAAAAATAAGCAATTTTTATGCTTTGAAAATATTATTTATTATTGTAGCCCCAGTCATGGACCAGGACCCAATATAAATTTATCAAGATTTCAAAAAGTACATATCCGTTAATTCAAGAATGTTTGCAGTACTCTGTGTATTGTACTGTAGTTTTGGGTTTGTTTGGAATTTCTTCAGTGTTATTGTAGAACTCTTTTTCTACTGGGAAATGGTTACCAGTGAATTATCAAAGACCTCCATCAGCTATGACTCTGAACAGTAAACCGACTATCATTGCAGTTTTACAGGGCAAATGCCTGAGAAACTGTATTGATACACGGAGCCAAGAGACAGATTTACTGTGTATTTTCGTTGAATCTTTACATTCTTTCCAAATGGAAAATATTTAAAGTATTATTGTGTTTGTAATGGGGTTTAAAATTCACTTTCTTGTCTCTTTTGGTGTAATAATAATGATGTGCAACCCCCAAGACAGAGCTTTATTATCCCAAATCCTGCTCCCATTGGAGTCAGCGGCAAAATTCAATCTTACTCTATTGAGAGCTAGAGCAGGTCCTTAATTAATAAGATGGTTTTGTGCTGTGTAATGCAGAAACATTAACAATTTTTACGTTACCAAGTGTCTCCATACTTTTAAAAAACAGGGTTTTGAAGCCCTAATTCACTTTCAAAAAATAAAACAATTTCCTTGACGTTGTTATTCTCTAGCGGTATAGAACTACTAACATCAGGTCTTTCTCTTTTATCTACAAGGTCCATTAACCAACAGGCTCTCAATCTGCATTCAGGTATATAGGTAGAACCAGACCTGAGAGTCACTGATAGGGGAGGGTGAAGAGACTGCTAGTTTTTAGTTCTGCCTTCATAGGCTGCCGGAAGTTTTACCTGACCTCCGGCTGAAGAGTAAAAACATTATTTAAAATATTAATTAATTGCTATAAATATGATCCCGGGGGAACATAAGCAGGTTTCTGGGAGTCCGACAAAATAAACCAGAGAGGTGTAGACTTGCTGGGGCCCAGGGCAGAAAGCCGAAACCCAAGCCCCACCACCTGGGGCTGAAGCCAAAGCCCAAGAAACTTAGCTTCGTGGGGCCCCCTGTGGCATGGGGCCCTGGGCAATCGACCTGCTTGCTACCCCCTAATGCCGGCCCTGGCTTTTAATATACTTGATATGCAGAAAAACAGTTGTTGTGGCACAGGAGGACCTTGGAATTTTTATAGCTTGTTGGGGGGTCCTCAGAAAGAAAAAGCTTGAGGGACAACTGCTCTATAGTCTTGTTTCTGGTTCTCCCTCATATTGGGGATTTAAGGGTACATCTCTTCTCTACTGCTGAGAAACCATTAATAACTTAAAGAGGAAATTTTCTGAAAGTGGAAATACATTTTCATATTGCCCTGGAATGAATTACTTAAATGCCGCAGTTTCCAAATGTAAAATCTTCATGTATCAGGCACCATATCTACAGTACTTTAGAGTCAAAGTTGAAATGACTTTTGTTCAAGACTTTTTCTGTTGTAACCTGGAAAAACAGAACTTCTTGATCCTCTGTAGGTGCATTTTTTTCTAAAATAAAACTGCTTAATTTGAGCTAAGTTTGTACTATGATGGTGGCAAAATGCACATGCATGAATGAATGGCCACGGGTCTATCGTCATTAAAAGCATAAACAGGAAAAAAAAGAGAGCCTAAAATCACTAGCTAAATAAAACGTAAGTACAGTAGCACTTGTACAATAGATATTATAGAGACAGATTTTTTTTTCACTCTTAGGCCACCAGGTTTTAGTCCAGTTGACTTGCTGCTGTATCATAAAAAAATAACATCTTTGCTCAACAGTATTAGCTGTAAACTAACGTCTCTGAAATACATTGTTACAGTGATGCTAATGCCAGCCTTAGCTTTACTAATCTAAAAGAGTAGGCAACATTAGTATGGAAAATATTTTGACACTATTTATTATGAAAGTACAGCTGCCCTTTTATTATGGGAGTGAGAATGTAAAATGCACTTAAGTGCTAAAACTATATCACAAAAAGTTAAACTCTGCATAACTAAGAGCTTCCATTAATTGTGTATTTATTGGGGTAGTACTAGATCAGTGGCTCTCAACCTTTCTAGACTTACTGTACCCCTTTCAGGAGTCTGATTTGTCTTAACATTTGTCCTCAAGTTTCACCTCTTAAAACTACTTAAAAGCTTAAGTTTCACTTAAAAACTACTTGCTTACAAAATCAGACATAAAAAGACAAGTGTCACAGCACATTGTTACTGGAAAAATTGCTTCCTTTCTTATTTTTACCATATAATTATAAATTAAATCAATTGGAATATAAATATTGTACTTACATTTCAGTGTATAGTATATAGAGCAGTATAAAAAAGTCATTGTTTGTATTAAATTTTAGTTTGTACTGACTTTGCTAGTGCTTTTCATGTAGCCTGTTGTAAAAGTAAGCAAATATCTAGGTGAGTTGATGTACCCCCTGGAAGACCTCTGCATACCCACAGGAGTACGCATACCCCTGGTTGAAAACCACTGTACTAGAGGACAGGGCCCCACAATGTGCCAGACACTGTACAAACATAAAACATTTGTATACATAATTGTATTGAAAAATTTTGCATTTTTTATAATCCTAATTTTGTTAAGATTTGTGGCTAATAGACACTACTGTTAGAATTATTTTCACAATTGTCAAGTGCATGTGAAAGCAGGAAAAACCTGGATGTTTGTAAATACGTAACGTATTTAGCAGGATAAAAAAACCCCCTCAAAGTGACTGAGTAATTAAATATTAGCACTAGACAGTTCCAAATTGCCGACCTAAGGCTATAATTAATTGTCCTCCTCTGCAGATGTCATAAAAGGGGATACAGAAGAAGTAGATTAGATTAGAGAATGGTAATAGAAGAGAAGACTGATGTTCAGTACTGCTTTGGGATTTGCATATATTGTAAGTTAGATAGGAGCAATCATTTAGCGTGTAAGTGTATGAGACAAAATGAATACAGATGGGGACATGGCCAGATTTTCATTAGAGGGAAGCTGTTGCCCCTCTCTAAGGACCTAGTCCTCCAACACTTAGGCATATGCCTTACTTGACTAGTGAAAGGCGTCTCACTGACTTCAAGGATTGTTGAGGAGTACTATATATCATCTTGAGGGGAAGAAGAATGGGGAAGGGAAGTTTTACTCCTTCCATCCATATCCCAAATTACCTGTCAGCAACTGACTTCCCCTCACTTTGCCACATGAAAAAAGTCTTTTGCAGTGTTGGCATGAAAAAGTGTTTCGAGGAAGGAGGAAACTAGTTCACAGATGGTTTGTGTCTGCAGGAGGGTCAGGTTGTGGCAAGAGGGTCACTCACTGGAGAGTTCTGACAGCCTTCTCCCTCTGTTTAAGATTCTTTGAATGCAGCTCATATGAGAAGGTGAGCAGTGCAATATGATGAGTACACCTGAAGATCTAGTATTCTGAATACACAGGGGAATGGGGAGTAGCATGGGTTTTGAATGTGAAGTTCTTGTTCTACTATTTCTAGAGTAATTACAGTTATTCTTATATTTGTTCTTTCCTTAAAGGTGTAAAACCTTTTATTTTAATTAGATCATGTTATGAACAATTTAATTAGAAGCTATGTTTGTCTCAGGGAAACTGCTGTGTGGGTTATAATTCTCTCCCCGGTCTCTCTGATCAGGTAGACTAACTACAGGCAAGAATCAAATATAGTAGTGAAAGATTATAATCTTTAAAGTCTATGTATACTTTTAATCAGGGCTAAAACAAAGATAGATCTGGGTATTACTATTCATTATGCTAGACATGGCTCTTAAATTCTTTGCTATTAATATTTATATTTCCATAATGGTAGCTTGCAAGAAGTCCCTTGTATGAATAAATACAACAATAAGCAAAATATTGTGTGTTTCTAGATAACAGCTAGATAACTTTCTCTTATTTGGAACCATTTTAGGATTTTGTGTCTAGGATCTTATTTTCCAAAGTACAAATGATCTTATTTTAAAGAAAGGGGTCACTTTTTACTAAGAGGTTGCTGCTAATTTTTGAAATACTTTCCTCACTCAGTCTAACGAACAAAACAATAAAAAAAGGGAAATTGATGAAATCTGCACACCTTTAGGGGGAGCTGCTCTACACTAGGTATACTAAAGCAAATGCTGGTTTAGCAAGAGGACATAGCACCACTGATTAACTATATTATTCTACTGCATGCTAGTCCTACTTTACTTTTACACCACTTAAGGAAATGTGTATTTAGGGCCAGATTTTCAAAAGAGCTCAAAGCACACTTAGGCACCAAAATAAGTGGTCAGATTCAGGGTGCTGAAATCTTTGGAAAATCTTGCCATAAGTGTCACAATGGGAGCTGCTGAGCGCTGAGCACTTTTGAACATCTAGCCCAGGGTGTCCAAAATGTGTGCGCATGATGTAGACGCTCTCTCTAGACCAGTGGTTCTCAACATGTTGTCTGCGGATGCCTAGGGCTCTGCAGACTGTCTAAGATTTCCAAAAGGGTCCGCTTCTCCATTTGAAATTTTTTATGGGTTCGCAAATGAAAAAAGATTGAGAACCACTGCTCTAGACTAAATGTCCCTTTAGATGCCGATCATCAACTGAATTATTTCACAAAATGTGCTCACCACAGCCTTCATGTGGTGAGTCCTTGTCCAGGTTGCTGGAGGAAAGAGGGTTGGGTTGGGTTGGGTTGGGGGGTTTTTTTGCCTCCTTTAAGGGCACCCTTCCTACTATAACAGATAGTAGAAGAAAGTGTGGGGGAAGGTTCACAGGGAAGTTGAAGAATGGAAGCAGCTGGGCCAGGAGCCCTTCCTGCTGACTGGAAGGGGCAGGAGTATTTATACCATATGCAGTTTGAGAATTCAGCAAACCAGGCCCTCTTTTACCTGGACTGGGTTGGCAACAAAAGTAGCAGGCATGGGGGCAAGGGAGAGCCCAGAGCCTGAGCCAGAGGAAGAAGGGGAGTGGCTAGGGGTAGGGGGACTGACCAGACTCCTCTTACTGCAGATAAGTGAGTGGGTGTCTCCTGGGGGTCAGAGGGCTGGTAGGGGCTCCCCATACCATAGAGGAGGGAGTGGGGGCCTATTTGGGGGGCAAGGCAGCTGCCTGGCATATAGAAGCCCTCGGGTGAGTGGAGCAGGATGACTGGCTGTTCACAGAGCTGTGTGGTCCCTCTTATAGGGGAGTGGGGAGACAGGATGACTGGCTAGGTGTGGGAATGAGAATAGGGGAAGTACAGGGACATTCCCAGAGTTTGGAATGTCTTTCTTGGGATTCCCCAAGTCTTAGAGTCCAGCCATTAAGGGGTGGGCAAATAACACCCTGGGCACTCTCCAGGCTATGCAGGGGTGCAGGACTGGGATGCAGACAGCATCCAGCGGCACATGGGATTCCCCAGTAGACCCAATGTTACAGATCAAACACCTCTGATCCAACTCAGGGCGGGGGACTTAGGGACAGGGGCCAAAAGCAAAGGGGGAGCATGCAGTATGGCGAGCACCTCGGCAGGTAACATAAACCGGGCAAACTAAGGCACAGGTCAAGGTGGCTGAGGCCAAGATCCCAGCCAATATTTGGGAACCAAAGCTCAAGGTGGCTGCAGTCAGGACTCCAAACGAAATTGGAGACCAGAATTGGGGAAACTGAGGCATTGGTCAAGACTCCCGCCGAAAAGGGGGACCCCAATTATGGGAAACTGAGGTATGGCTCAGGGTGGCGGTGGCCAAGACTCCAGACAAAACTGGGGGCTGAACTGAGGAAAACTTTGAGGCGTGGCTCAGGCTCATGACTCAGGCATGGCTGCAACCAATAGTACAGCTGAAACTGGGGGTCAAAATTGGGCAAATCGAGGCACAGCTTGGGATGGACTTGGCCAGGAAGCTAGCTGAGATGGGGCAATCAAAACGGGGTGGGGGGGAACTGAGGTGCAGCTTGGGATAGCTGCAGCCAAGATTTCAACAGAACTGGGGGGTCAAACTAGGAGAAATGGGCACAGGTAGGAGTGGCTGCAGCAAAGATCTAGAGGATACTGACTAGGGAAACTGAGGCACAGCTCAATGTGGCAGCCAATAGAATTTGGGGATGAAATTTGGGGAAACTGAGGTCAGTAGGGCAGCATCTGAGGAGTGTGCTAAACTGTTGGTCACATTTCAGTTCCTTGCTGGCAATTGGAGGGGGGGTACCTCTGGCAGATGGGAAACACAAAAAGGCCCTTTACTAAGCTGACCTACCTGGGAATTGAATTAGATATATATGTGGGGGGGGGGAGAGGGGTTATATCTAGACTCCTCTAGTAGAATCTGGGGGAACTTCTGGGATTGATTGTCAAAGCTAGAATAGCTAGGCACATTACACTATGGAGTTGCAATCTATTATTGGGCATCTTAACTTTGCATGCTGAGTGGTGGCCCATGGTAGGAGTGGACATTTTGCACTCAAATGTCAGCTGCCACCATGGGAATACCAAAGCCCACCCATTTTATACCACTTTTTATAAAGAGATGACAGAGGGTGTGGTAACAGTCCTGAATAATTTTAACACTGTCTTTTGGAAGGAGGAATGGGTGGTTGAGGCAGTTTTTAAGATTCTCTCAGATGCCTCAGGAGGAACATGTTTGAGCATATTTTACCCTAAGAGGCAGGTGGTGTGCCCAGAAATGGCCCTCCATGTGGATAACTGAAAGAGAGTAAAGGCTATAGCATTCCTGGAATTATTTCCCATTTTAGTGGCAGTGACTATTTGGGGGCTGGATTGTGCAAACAAGTGTGGGGAGTGACAACATGGTGGTGGTACACGTTCTCAATCCCCAGTCCTCCAGATCGCCCAAGGTTAGGAGACAGGTGCACAGATTTCAGGACCTAGCATCAGGATCCAACAAGGAGCCTGAACAGATGCCCATAGCCCTGGAACCTTGATGTACGAGGGCTCTTGGGGTGGTACAAACATTTAGAGCTTTGACAGGAATTTTAACAATTTTGTGCAATTTCAGGGCAGGGGGGCCTGTCTATGACATGGCCAATTCCAAAGTACCAGATACTGCCGAAAACGGGGTCACTAGCTGCTTGTGGTTTGGCATAATCTACCATCTCCAGTCTCCTCAGGCCTTACATTTGCCAGTAGAATGAGGGATTCCCCAGATTCTTGGGGCGGGTTCTTAGTTCAGGGATTATTTTAGTGGAATGGTCTTGAGATACAAGCCTTAGAGAGGATCCAGTGGGAGGAGCAATTGGTTATTTTGATCCTGGGGATATTGAAAACTGCTCATTTTGGGAGGGAGTGAGCTGAGTCAATAATGCTATAGGAGTGGGGGTGAGGCAAGGATTTGGCCAGTAGGGACGTTGAGGGCTTATATAGCGATGAGACTGGTTCAAAAGGGACTTCTTTTTTTCATGGTGATGGAAGGCCACTTACAACATTCCAAATTGTTACAGTTTTCAGAAAGGGGCTTGCAAAGTTGGGGGCTACTGGCTCATGAATTTGGTCCCCATTCATCAGATTGCTGCGGCAACAGCTGTGGCCCAACTAGGGCTAGTGGCCACAGCAATTAAGGCAACCGGGCAGTGTCATTCAGTGCCTACATGACATACGTGAGTCCCCATGTAGAACATCAGAGCTAGCTTTCCTGTGTTTCTGATTTCAGAATCGCGCAAATGGGCCACACTACAGGTGGTGTTGCTCTGAAGATACAGTATTGTGTACTGGGCACACAAGCAGCACTTCTCAGCTAGGCCTAGGTGGTCAGGCAATCCTGAATTGGCATGGAAACAGTGGCATGCTATGGGTCCGGCTGATGCCCCTTGTACATACTCTGGCAGCCTGCGAGGAGACACTCGATGCCATTATTGTTCACCTTGGTGAAAGTGATTTGGGAAGATGTAAGGGGGCCAAATTGCTACTCAAAGCTTCATGGGCTTTTGGGCAGATCCAGGAATTGTTCCATGGGGTGACAATTATTTGGGCCGCCTGACATGTTGCAGCACGGTGTGTGTGGGTGTGTGGGAGGGGGGTGGGGGGAGATGAAGACTTGATGGGTCAATCAGTCCAGGGGGTCTGTGAATAGCTAGCTGGCTATATTCATATGTAAGGGGAGTTGGTAATTCTCCATTGGGATCTCTTCTTACTGGGCATCTGAGTTATTCAGGGAGGACGGGGTATGCCTATCTGATGGGGGGAATGGATACAATTATGTCTGATATTAACCTGGTGGGGGTGGGAGGAGGCAGCCGGGCATCATTGTGGGTGCCTCCTTGTGGCAGATGTGGCAGGTATTGTTACGGAAGGGATACAGTTATATAAAACAGTTTAGAAAGGATTTGAAGGAAAGCATCTCTGAAGGGAGCTGAGTAAGGAGGGAGTTGAGGCTCCTACGACTAGAACAGCAAGGAGCCAGTCCCCCTCCTTTTATAACCCCCTTAATCTCAGATGAGGGAGGGGCAGCGGGGTCCCAGCCATCCAGTAGCTGGGACCGGGGTGGGGATTATATAGAAATAATTAAGGACAGGATGATGACCTTCATTGTGCAATTTATTGTTGGGTATGCCCTGATATTTTAGGTGAATAATGTGGCAATCTAATTAAACCACATCCATTGCCTCTTACCTCCTGTCTTTCTTCTGGTGTGGCCGGGCAACAATTGTTTTCACCACTGCTTGCTTTTCATTGCCCTTCTAACGCAGACATTTCAGTCCATGTTCTGGAGGAAAGAAGAGTCTGGGGAAAGCACTTCTGCAGATTATTTGTTGTACTGTATGTTTAGAAAGACAGTCCCTGATCTGAAGAGGAAAGGCACAAAGCATGTATTTTGTATCTGTTATGCATGTGTATAACAGGAAAATCCTTGGAGTGTGTTTCATTCCCAATATACCAAAAAAAAAAAGTGAAGCAAATTGTTACTACTTTGAAAACAAAGACAGCAGGTGAGCATGTTAATTTTAGCATGGGATTAGTTTGATTTCTACTGCCACTGAGTTGTTTTCAAGGATAACGGTGTGTGCTTGGACTGCATAACACTTCATTGAGGAAATCATTATTCAGGGTGCAGCACTTGCAGCCTTTATATTTTAAAGCAATATTTATTTTCCTGGAAAAAAGTTGTCATTAGAGGTCTCTGAGACCAGTGTTTAACCTAATATGCATGTCAGATAGCAACAGCACACTTGTTCTTTAAAGGCTTGATTCTTATCTCAGATCCATAAGTGCATAGCACCAAAAAATGGAACAAGCTATGGTACCAGCTGTAGTGTGCTCAAATATGCAATTACCAGAATTCTGCTGTCTTCCACATGACACGTTAGGTCTTGAGATATACATGTATTTAAGGTGGTGGCCTGTGCTTTTAAAGTTCCTGAGAAAGGGAGCATGGGTTGTCCAAAAGAGGGGTTTTTTATACATTATTTTTTGGACATCTGAAATTATATATGAAATGTATCAAGTGTGCTAAGTGATTTATAAAGTAAATAAAAGAGAAATGCTCTGCCCTGAGCCATTTACAATGTTATTGACATGAAGTGACAAACAAGAGCAATGAACTCTTGGATATATGTGGAATGGGGAAAAGGGAGGATGGAGGTTAAAATGATGTGGTTATCTGATTGTTATATGATGGTTCTGATACATCAATTGTTCAGTAGAATTTTGTATCTCCTTTGTTGCTCTCACTGCTTATTGTGGACATTGCAGGAAAAAAATTAGTCTTGAGTGATTTGAAAGAAGAGAGGAAGTGGACTTGGTTGTCTGGGGTTGGAAGCAGGGCTTTGGAGCTGTGCTCTGGCTCTGCTCCAGCTCCAGGCAAAAACTTGCCGCTCCACTGCTCCGGAGCTGCTCCACGGGCTCTGCTCCAAAGCCCTTGTTGGAACTGTGTTCTGTGTAAAGGGGGCCTTGCAGAAGGAGATGCAAAGAAGAGAAAGGAGGGGAAGACAGGAAGATGCTTTGAAACTGGGTATCATTGATGGAAATAGAAATGAAAGCTGACTAGGGAGGAGTTATGTAGGACCTTGAAGGCAATTATGAGATGGCAAATAGGAACTAGGGGAGGGATTCAGAGGGGAATGACATGAGCTGAATGACAGCTGAGAAAGATGATCTTTGCAGCTGTATTTTGAATGCAGTTCAGGGAAGCGATGTGGGTAAGAGACAAGCTAAAGCAGAGTTCATGGCCAGGGTATGGACAATGGTTTTAGCTATTGAGAGAAAGAGGAAGGTTTATATTTTTGGAATTGCAAGACATGGAAACAGTGTGTCTGCATGAGGAGAAGAGGGATGAGTCCATCATGAGATCCCAAGTTTGTGACCCTGAGTGATGGGGATCATGGTGGTATTATCCATGGCAATAAAAAATGATAGAGGAGGGTTGGAGGAGAAGAAGAATAAGCTCTTCTTAGGGCTGCCCTTTTGTGCCATTTTACAAAGGAAGATGTATGTTTAATAAAGCGCACGCTATTTGCCTGAGAAGCAAAGGAAAAGAGATTTCCAAAAAACCGTACACCCAATCCATCCTACCATCCTCAAGAATAAATCTGGCAAAAATGGGGAATTGTGCCTACACTTCCTACACTTGAAATACTACAGCAACTAACCTCAACGAGCATGGAAAGATGTGGTGTCTGACAGCCTGGACTCAAATCATTTAGGGATTCAAGAATAAAATTCAACCAATTGAGCTGCTCTCTGAAATGGATATAGTGACAAAGCAGTTATCAAAATAGGTCTGATATGTTTCCTGCAGCTAATGCTATTAAGCAGGAAAACCATCATGTTTTCCTCCATTTGTGATTTCCAAGTAAGCTTCAAGAGCAGGCCCATCTAAAGGGTAATGCAATAATCTCCTACATGCAAGAGAGAACTCAGGTAATTGTTCCAAATCATCCACGGAGATTTCTTTGAGACCAGAAATACTTGAGCCATACCATCTACCCCCACTGTGAACTGTGTATATGCTAGAAAACCCCATCTTTACAGTATAAAAGGATGCTAACAGATTTAATCAAATCACTGAATGTGGACTCCTTGCCCGTCACTAGGAAATCATCAGCCAGTAAGAGTAGTGCAGGCTCTGTGCCATTCCTCGGCCAAACTCTAAATCGAAAAGGATCAAGGAAATCTGACAACACTGAAAGATTCCAGAGTTAACTCCCTTGCCGCATTCTCAATCTTCCCCAAAAAGGCAGTCAAGAGACACTGGTAATTAGCAAGATTACCAGCATTGAGAGAGATCTTGAGAAGGCACCTAACTCTGCCTTCATACTGGGAGGCAAGGGCTCTCAGGGCTGAGCAGCAATGGACCTGTCGTATGTGTACAAGCCTTTTGGCACTGATGGAGGAGACGCATCCTGACCCTATTTTATATTTGGCAAAAAGCTAAGTAGCTATAGAAAAGCTGGAGCATTGGTACAGGGCACCATTAATGATTAAGGTGTGTGGCTACTTTCCTCCTTCCCAACTTTCTAGCCTGAGGAAAGGCCAATGTCCTTTTTGACCCAGATAACTGGAGCATATGAAACTCATTATCCTGCTAAGGGAATAAGAGACTGGTTCCTTTTCAATAAAGCTGAGGGACAGGAACAGCTTCACAAGAACAGTCTGCTCAGGAGGACACAGGCCAAATGTTTCTATCTAAATGGTGCATTGATCTGGGTATGATGTGTACACGGAAGAAGTACAGCTCTCAGGCTTGAGGAGTGAATGTTTTTTGTTTGTATCACTGAGAATGAATAAATACAAATCCTAGAAATGGAGGCCATGTTTATATTTTAAAAAAATTTACTGGGACCTCTTTGTTCCATGGTGACAAGTCTTGAATATTCCTCATGATTTTTTATTTACTTGTTTCTGAACCAGGGTAGGTGGGTCATCTTTCATAAGTGAAAAATATCACATGCATTTTCTGGTATAGACAATGTGACCCTCTTAAATGTATACTTCAGGGAGTTCTCCGCCTACTTGTGATTTTACAGTTCTTATAGCTAACTCAGAGTTCTAAATGCAAAATCAACCCTCAGCAACATCATCAGACATGGCTATTCTGTAGAGGATAATGGGTTTACAAACAGTGAATGGATAATGCTTATCCCTATATTTTATTATTCATTATCCAATTCAAAGAGGGGAAGCATGACTTTCTAATTAATAACCTGCTCCCAGCTAGTCTCCTTTTTAAGCTCCTGTTCTGTATAAGACATATAATAGGGCAGCAGCCATTAGGTGGGTGATGTCCAACCAGGAATTTTGATAAGAATGTGGCAGGTGGAGAGAAGAAACAGCAGGCAGGTTAAAACAAGCAGCAAAAACAAAATAAAAATCTGATTTGACCTGGGCAGAGCTCAGGGACAGTCACTGCCTTTACCAGTCAGATTTAGTTTGTTGGATAACACTCTCTCAGACTGCAAACTAAGATTTATAATTGTACTATGATTTCTCACAAACTGTTCTGACTTTGAGTTATGTTGCACTAAGCTGTTAAGTTTCTAACAATCAAACTCCAGACCTTTTTTAAATCAGTACAACAGGATAATGTATGTATCTTGCATGAAATGGTAATGTCAGTATTGAGATAGTTTTGCTAGATGTGTGCAACTGAAATGTCATTTGTCTGATCCACGTTTGTTAAATAATGGGGCTCTGTAAGGTCACATTTGGCCAAAAATGTGTATATAGGCATGTGTGTATTTTACAAAACCTGAGACTAATAAGTGTTGTTGTGAAATGTAACAAACTAAAATACCCTTGCAGCATTGTCCTAGTGCATTAGAACCTGAAAATGAAATTGACTAGAAACAAACTAGGCTATTTTCATTGTCCAAGTAGAGAGATGTGCAAGGAGTAGAAAAACCAACCTAGATTTCTGAAAGCTATTTACATTAACTTGTCAATTTTTATACTCTAAGATGATGACAGTAATGTAGGTAAAGATGTTTTTAAATGATTTTTTTTATCCTGACAGTTCTCCTTTTCTTTAGTTTGAAGTGAATTTATTGGCGAGTTTGAAGGGTCCAATTTTTTTAAATCAATATCATGCACTTCATTGTAAATTTTAAAAAAGCATCACTTTATTATAATATCCACAAAGAATTTTTCACTGTGTTCTTTTTAATGTGCTTGGCCATATTTAAAAAGTTCTTTTAAGGCAGTGTTGTTCAAGTGTTGTCTTTTTGTTCAGGGCAATACTATTTGAGGAAAGCACAGCCCAGGAGTGGCCAAACTTACTGATCCTCTGAGCCGCATACAATAATCTTCAGAAGTTTGAGAGCTGCAACACACACACACACTCACTCACTCACTCACTCACTCACTCACTCACTCACTCACTCTCTCTCTCTCTCTCTTCCCCCCCCCCACCCCCCGTGGGGTGACACCTGACAGGGTGTGGAGCTTTTGGCCTGATGACCCCCACTTGGCTAAAGCCCGTAGACTCACCTCCCTGCAGGGCAGAAGCCCCTCATCCCACCACCATGCCGCAGGGCAGAAGCCCCTTGTCCCACAGCACAGCCGCAAAGCAGAAGCCCCAAGCTTGTAGGCGGAGAATGGAGGGGGGATGCATGGGGGGCTCTGGGAGCCGCACTGTAACTGTAAAAGAGCTGCATGCGGCTCACGAACCACCGTTTGGCCACGCCTGGCACAGACTATACTATAGAAAAGGAGACAAACAACAAAGTGGGGGTTCTTTGATACTGCTGCACTCTGATAACTAGCATTCATTTGTTTCTTAACTCTTAGACTAAGCACAACTTGTTTTTAATAACTACTGGTGGCTAATGATCCCACACATAACTGCTTGCTTTTAATAGGTTTCCAGCAATGTATTTCTGTAGGGCAGATTTAAATTTTTGCAGTGTTATTTTGCATGCAGTGTGCTGCTGTGGGATACTTGGGATTTTTCTCCACTTCTTACTCATCTGCCTATAGCTAGAGGCACGTAGTTTTAATAATATATTAAGCCTCAATGTGTCTGTAACAAGTCAGCCACAATAGGGTGTCTGTTCTTCCACAGATGCATGTGTAGATTTACACACCTAACTCACTCATAAGCAGATAGGGGACAAAATTACTTCCTGTTCTGTAATTTCACAAGTTAAAAAGTTTGCTGGAAAAATACTCTAGTATGTTATGGTTAATTTTTGGTCAATTGGCATCAGTTGTGTAGGTCACAAAGTAACATCTTGTTTTCTGTGTGTTGCAGGTAGCATAGTGTACCTTGGGATGATGTTGGGGGCATTCTTCTGGGGAGGCTTGGCAGACAAGGTGGGAAGGAGGCAGTCTCTCCTGATATGCATGTCTGTCAATGGATTCTTTGCCTTCCTGTCATCATTTGTCCAGGGCTACGGCCTCTTTCTCCTCTGTCGCTTATTTTCTGGATTTGGGTAAGCTCTTCTGTTTTCTTTAATGTGTCTGTTTATGAAACTTGCCATATGTCTAATCATATATATAAATGCATGTTATGTAATGTAGGGTTATAGTCTTGTTTCAGTGGCTGGAGAATTACACAGTGCACATATGTGACTAGCCCTAAAAGACCTATCAAAAGGGAGGAAGGATTGTCTTTTGGCTATGACATGGGACTGAGAACTGAAAGATGGGGATTCAGTTCTTGTTTATGCCACAGACGTCTTGTACGAACTCGGACAACTAACAATTTCCGTCCCTCAGTTTTTTCCTATCTCAAAATTAAAATTACCTATCTCAAAGGTGTGTGTTAAGACTTCATTAATGTTTTTAAAGCATTTTGAGAACTTCATCTATATGCTACTATACAAGCACAAAATATTACTAGTAGTCGATTGCTAAATGTAAAAACTGACCGTTAGTGATACTTACCCCATATTGTGGGTGTAACCTTGAGGGTATATTTGGGGCTCTGTTCATTTCAATTTCTTTTCTTTTGGTCTAAATAATTTTTGATGGGGGTGGGATGGTTTAAGAGATTGGTAGTAGGACCTTTTCGGTTGCAATTTTAAACCCTGCCTTGGTCAGTGTTGGGATAGTATGGGGAAGCTTCTGCAGTCTGCCTGTATTCTTCCTCTGCTTTTGTGGATAAACAAGGACTTAGTCTCCAGCACTAACAATTTGGCACCTCTAATAAGCACTAGATTCACAAAGGGTGAAATTCCTCCATGATACCACTTACATTTTCACTTCTGGCCACTTGCATCCCTGCATAGAGTCTCAGTCTTAGGGCTGGTCCACACTAACCCCCCGGTTCGAACTAAGATACGCAACTTCAGCTACGTGAATAACGTAGCTGAAGTCGAAGTATCTTAGTTCGAACTAAGAGGTACTTACCGCGGGTCCACACGCAGCAGGCAGGCTCCCCGGTCAACTCCGCGTACTCCTCTCGCGGAGCAGGAGTACCGGTGTCGACGGCGAGCACTTCCGGGATCGATTTATCGCGTCTAGACGAGACGCGATAAATCGATCCCAGAAGATCTATTGCTTCCCGCCGAACCAGGAAGTAAGTATAGACGTACCCTTAGGGTGGTCCAGTGAGGACGTCCAGCTTCCTCCCTCAGTTCTGACTTCTGCTTCTGGAATGATGGTGGAGACTGAAGGTTTTGGATACAGGCTGACTTACCTTTGATTCCTCTAAGGTTTAATGGGATCTTAACAATTTTGCTACCTGTGCTCCATAGACACTGTAGCCAATGTGAGCTGGTCAGCCTAGGACACCAACACCTAGCAAAAGGTTTTCTGTCAAGACCCAGGACTATCCTTCCACAAAATATACGTCTCCATTCACTTCTGAGGCACCACAAAAGAAAGTCTCATCTGCCTTCTGATCTAAATCTATGGAACCTCAGAAGAGGAAGATTTTGAAGAAGAGCCTATTCATTAGAGAGCCTCTAGAGAGAGTCTTCATCCTCTCCTGAGGATACAGTAATCTCCTCCATTACTAGCTCCCTGCTTCTTTCAACACTTGAAAACCCTTAAAGCTACAGTCTTAGACTTGGAACTGACAGCTGTCCAAAAGAAATCTAATGTATTAAAATCATTACACCTGTAGAGTAGCTGTACCAACCAATGAAGGGTTGACTGAACTGGTCAATGACCTCTGGATGACCCTTCACGAACTTCCAGAAAGGCTCTGGTTCCACCATTCCTTCTACTGCAACCCTGCTCTGAAGTCTTCAGTAGTGGCTGTGGCTTGTGAGCCAGTGCAAGTCAAAACCACAAATCCATTCCTCATGATAAGGATGTGAGAAGTTGGCTTCTTTGGCTAGATGTAGAAATCAATAGGACTTGAACCCAAGCAAAAGGCTTTCTGTCAAGACCCAGGACTATCCTGCCACAGTAGCATAGCATTTAAGGCACTCAAGAGTTGCAGGGCAGGTGTTGACTGAACCCCTTGCTGGTATGGGCTGAATGAACTCCAACACATCATAGAGGCTTCAGCGCTGACTTCCTACAAGCTGAAAACACCTGGAGAATACTGAGAGCTGCATTCATCAGCTGGCCACCGAAGGCTCCTCCTACATTTGACTAAGAGAAATAAGAACCTTGTTAACTCTGTTTTTTAAGTCCCTAGAGGAAGACTTCTGCAATACTGGAATAAGATTTTTAATTTCACCATGAGTTAATACTACCTTGAACTAAAATTGCTCCCTATTATGACAGATCAGCCATTGTGAACTGTTAACTAGTGCTGGAGAATTTTATCTAAACTCCAGGTAGTTTTGATAAGTAACAGACTTTAATTTATTTCACTTAGGTAAAGTGATTACTTGATTATTTTAAGATGAATTCTTCTTTTCAGAAAGCATGTGTTCTTTTCACAACATGAGAACATACACTAGACTTTTAGTTTATAAAGCAGTGGTAATCCCAACTCTCCTCTACGGCTGTGAGACTTGGGTGACAACACCTGAAATGCCAGCACCAGCACTTTCTTTGGAAAATTCTCAACATAAAATGGGAGGATTGTCGCACTAATGTCAGTGTCCTCACAGAGGCCAACATCTTCATTTTTGAGGCCCTGATTATCCAGCACCAGCTGAGGTGGAGCAGGCACTGTGTGCGCATGCCTGATGTACACTAACCAAAACAACTGCTGTATGCCCAACTCACCAAAGGAGAAAGGAAATGGGGAGGCCAAAAGAAATGCTTTAAAGACACCTTCAAGATAAATGTCAAGACATGTGGCATCGACACCAGACATTGGGAGACAGCAGCCCAGGATAGGGATAACTGGTGAAGAGTTGTCAGAGAGGGAACGTCCATTTTTGAGAAAAATCGCCTTGCCCTGGTCGCAGAAAAATGCCAGAAAAGAAAGACAAATGTCACGCAGCAATCACGGGCCAACTTTATCTTCCAGCACCATCTGCAATGTCTGCCAACATCAGACATTGCAGATGGCTCAAGGATCAGACTCCTCAGCCACCAAAGAACCCATGAAAAATAAAACCTGTGAAAAAGATCATCCTCGACCTCGAGGGATCGTTGATGACCTAAGTTATAAAAAGTCTGTAAATAACTTACTTAGCTGTATAAAACATTAGTTTCAGTAGGAAATTTCAGTCTAGTTGCCTTGAAATAAGTTTAAGCTGATAAGTGATGTAGCATAGAGAGTGGAAAATGTATTAGTTCAGCATCGCACTACATATAACAGCAAACTGAGTTAGAGGCAGTGAAAAGAGAGCTGAAAGAATGCTTACATTCTGAGAGCAATTACAACCTAGAGATTCTTCAGATAGCACATGATTTGTGGTGCCATGTGACACTGATGCTTTTTCAGACAAAAAGAAGCTTGAATTAATGTGTCTTGATTTATAAACTGAAGCATTTATATCCAAAATTATTTTCTGAAGTGGTCTGTCTTTTATCTGAACCAGAGTGAAAGTTTACCAGCTTTGCTCCCAAAACCATGTTATTAACCAAGAGATCGTGTTGTACTACATACAGTAGAACCTCAGAGTTACAAACACCTTGGGAATGGAGGTTGTTCGTAACTCTGAAATGTTCATAACTCTGAACAAAACATTATGGTTGTTCTTTCAGAAGTTCACAAGTGAACATTGACTTAATACAGCTTTGAAACTTTACTATGCAGAAGAAAAATGCTGCTTTTTAACCATCTTAATTTAAATGAAACAAGCACAGAAACAGTTTCCTTACCTTGTCAAACCTTTTTTTTTTTAAACTTCCCCTTTATTTTTTAGTAGCTGTTATGTTTAATACAGTACAGTACTGTATTTACTTTTTTTTTCTCTGCTGCTGCCTGATTACATACTTCTGGCTGCAAATGAGGTATGTGATTAACCGGTCAGTTGATATCTTTGAAGTTCTATGGTAGCTTAAATGTGGGAAGAACAATAACCTACTAATTTAATAGACCAGATACGTCCCCTTGACTTTGTAGTTTATGGGAACATATCCAAGGTCAGGCTTTATACATGTGCTAAGAGGATAACAGTTTAGATCATAACATGTCTTGAAACAGAGAGAGTTTCCATCCTGCAGACCTTGGAGCACATTTAATTGGAGTCAATGCTAAGCTTCCACAGCTTTTCTGAGAAACTTTTCAATAGAGCCTATTTGCAAAGCTGCTACCTGGTGCTCTGAACACTCTTTTGCATAACATTACTCCCTAGATTTAGCCTGAAGAGCTGGTACTTAATTTAGTAGTGTTACAATCATTATTTTGATCCTGCTCAGACCACCTTTATGAGGATCATAGTTCCCAAACTTCCAGGACCAGAATCAGGTTGCATGCAATGGAAGTTCTTTGAGATGAGTGCCTGCACAGATCCATACAAACCACCTTCTGTCACCACTTCTTCAGAGTCTATGCGCTAACCTTTGAGGTGCTAGAAAGAACTCTGAGGAAGGGTGAGGACATAGCTCCATATATCTAGATTGCGCCTAGAGGTTTGTATTATATAGTCCCAGAAGCAGTCCCATGAGCCCCAGTCACCTAACCCCATGGTCAGGAGTTTCCCTTGGTGATTAAAATTCCTAAACCTCCAATCTGAAAGCGGCTATTTCCCTCTAGTAGACATTCAGGCTGCACATGTACCCGATGGACCTGCATCCTACTTTACATGGTCCAGAGGCACTTGAATTTAAAACACAGTTAAAATGAACTGCATTGTACTGATTGTCATTAAATTACAATTTTTCTAAGACATCATTCAGCAGGTATTCCTCAAGGGAAACTGTTATGATTGCCTCCTCACTTTCAGATATTACCAGTTTCCTGAAGGCTCTGAAGGGAAAAAGTCTTTTATGAGACTGGGTGGCAGTGGGAGTCGGTCACCAGGCTATAGAAACCAGGGAGAGAAAAGAGGAGCTGATAGGAAGGGGAAGTAACAGTTGCAATCGGACAGTGGAGCAGGAAAAGCAGGACAATAGTTGTGTTGATCCAAACCAAGAAGCAGCATAATAGCAGTTGTATGTTTCAAACTCTGTCATGTAGCATCTTAGCTGACCACAGGTAACAGGATAGATGAATGTTGCAAACGCCATCACAGACCTACACAGTCTCTACTGTACTTTCACTGTCTGGCTTTGGTCCAGTTTATAAGCAGAAGACGACTAGATATTTCAGTCAGATCATATTACTGCCTTATGCATTTTAATCTTGTGTGTTTTTCCTATTGATCTGTTTATTCCTGACATGCCTCTGCATTTCAAGCCCCTTTCATGAGTAAATCTGCAAACAAACACCAGATACTTTCTAAAGCCAGGGTCCTGATTGCTCTGCATAAGTGTTGCTTGCATCCCAGCTGTCAGTGTGCATTGCCCAAATCTATTGCGACAAATTACAGCCCTGCAGGTAGATTAGCAGACGCTTATAATGTTTTTTGATGTGACAAATAGAGAGATGCACCTTAGTTTGTTTGTTTATTTTCAGAAATCCATCTCTCCTGCCATATATTGGCTAAATTCTTTTTTGTTCTTCACTCTCGTAATTCCACAGAACAAATGATAACTACTGGTTAATTCAAACATAAAAATGTAAATTCCTGTTCCTTTAAACTCGTATTCAGTTTGATGAATTTTCTTTTGAGGTCAACAATTGCACCTTCTTTTGATGAAAACCTGAGACATAATACATTATTTTAAGTGATTTTTTTCCAGTAAGTAACAGTTCTCGTCTTCAAATGTTGCTGTCTAAAATAGAAATATCAACAATTGATATGAAAACAGTTGTGATGGAGGTTGAGTGAAACTCACTGAAGTTGGATGACAGATGGGCATGATAGATGCCCTTTCAGGATAAATGTAAGAAGCAGTTAAGCTCCTTTTTGGAGTAAGATAGGTAAAACAGGATACCTTTAAAAAAAAAACCAAAAAAAACCCCCCATCCTCACATTTTGAACCATTTTCATCCTTGGTGTAAGCCCACTGAATGAATTTAACCCATTATGTCCAGCACTTATCCAAATAGTATAAATTTTGTAACACTCTTAGTGAATGAATTCATGAGACAGTGCTCAAAAGTGCATGTAGTATTTTTAGGAAGGACGTATCTACTTTAATGAAAATTCCTAGGAGCGGGACTCAAAAAGAGGAGTTGACATTATCCATCGTAGAGATCACCACATACAACTACTACGGTGATGAACACTATAGAAAATCCTATGACATCCAGATAGATTGAAAGTAGTTCAGTGGTAGAGGGCAGTTAAGATAACAAATTGAAGGTGGAAGCTCTATGCCATAGCAAATGTCTCTGTCAAATCAGGAGGAGTTTCTTTGTTTTACAACCCAAAACTTTCTATGTGCATCATGCCTCAGTCTGATGCTAAAGAAAATCCAATGGTAAGCTGTTTTTGTCATTGTTCTTTATTTGTATGATTTATAGAATATGGAGTGGGAAGAGTCAGTTTATTGCCATTCAGCCATCTATGCTGTAAGGAGGAGAGCCATTTTTAAGTAGTAAAATGGTAAGAAATAACCCCAAAGGGAGGGCATTTCTCATTGGTAAAATCCTTATTGAAAGACAGAAATTTTTTTAAGTGCCTTGATGTTTTGTTATCAAGACTAAAAATGCTCTGCCACCCAAGTCCGGAGCTCTAATTCTTAAGACCAGGGCTTCCTAAACATTTGCATAGTGTGAACCTCATCTTAGTAGAGCGATTGTTTTAGGGAAGATACTCCACCTCATTTGCTCTCATGCAGACCACTTCTCCCATTAGAGATCAAATAACAATCGGTGTGGCAATTACAGCAGTTGCTTACATTAGGAAAAGTAATTAATGTATTTTAACTGTCTTACTGCATTTTAGAAGGTGGAGGAGTCAGGTCCATGTGACCTTCCAGCTCTTTGTGGACCACCTCTGAGTGTTCTAAAGAACATTTGGTAGTCCAAGGGACATTGGTCTAAAGAAGCACGTAGAGAGGAGCTTCATGCATATATGTCTAAATAGTGAATTGCCCTTCATTTTATTGACTGATCAGAACAGAAACATTTTTATTTGTCCTTATTTTCTTGGGTATAGTATATTGACAAGATACCAACGAATGCTGCAGAAACCCCTTCTTGGATGCAACAGACCTAAGTAACTCCTACCCAGTATCAAACCTTTTATTTCTGAGCAAGCTCATGGAAAAGCTAGCCAAAAGCTCCTTTCAACCTTCTCTAGTCAAAGCCAATATCCTTGTTCCTTTGCTATCCTGATTCAGGCTATTATAGAGCAGAAACAGCATTGGTGGCAGTGACAGAGGATCTGATGTTACTGATAGTTGGGTGGGGCAGATACAGGTGTGACGTTGCACTCTATGATTTTAGGACAATATGCTAATGAGTATGAATATAATGTAACTAGAATATGCTTCATACAAAAGGTCTCTTGTAAGGGTATCATTACAAAGTTTATAATCTACTGAGTGTGGTCATCCTATTTGTATGTATGTATCACTCTTGTATCTGAAACCAGAAATATGAAATATAACCCTGAGGTCCTATTATAGTTATGCAAAGTGTGGGCCATTAATGATGGTTTGGAACCTTGATGGCTCCCATCAACCAGGACAATTGATTGTAGATGGCTGTGTGTGCTTGCAGGCCTTCCTGTGAGTCAGGCTGGGAGGAATGAAGGCTTGGGGTCTCACAGGACATGTGACCATGTCACCTGGTACTGAAATCCATCTTAAACATGGTGCTTTTCCATTTGGGGGCGGGGACCCAGGGAGACAAAAGATTCCCGCCTTGTGCCAAAGCTATATAAGGGTCTGGAACAGAACAAGTGGGGCTGCAATCATGAGAAATCCTCTAGCAATCACCTGAGCGGGAACAAGGGCTGTACCAGGGGAAAGGTTTGTGCCCAGACTAGGAAGGCGTCCAGTCTGTGAAAGAAACTTATTGAAACATCTCTGAGGGTGAGATTTTATCTGTATTCAGTTTTATTATGGTATTAGGCTTAGACTTGCGTGTTTTATTTTATTTTACTTGGTAATTCACTTTGTTCTGTCTGTTACTACTTGGAACCACTTAAATCCTACTTTCTGTATTTAATAAAATCACTTTTTACTTATTAGTTAACCCAGAGTATGTATTAATAACTGGGGGAGGGGGCAAACAGCTGTGCAGCTCTCTATCAGTGTTATAGAGGGTGAACAATATATGGGTTTACCCTGTATAAGCTTTATACAGGGTAAAACGGATTTATTTGGGGTTTGGACCCCATTGGGAGTTGGGCATCTGAATGTTAAAGACAGGAACACTTCTTAAGCTGCTTTCAATTAAGCCTACAGCTGTCAGGGGACGTGGTTCAGACCTGGGTCTGGGTTTGCAGCAGGCTAGCGGGTCTGGCTCAAACCAGGCAGGGCATTGAAGTCTCAATCTGCCAGGGCAGGAAAGCAGGGGCAGAAGTAGTCTTTGCACATCAGTTGGCAACCCCCAGGGGGGTTCTGTGATCCAACCCGTCACAATAGGTTCTCATATGTTCGGACATTTCCACAACATTTGATATGTCAATCCCTAGATATTGCTGTCAAGTCTGTCGAGGTGGAAGGGATCCATGGTAAAGAACTAAAAGGGAATGATTTTTTTCCTGGAAAGATGCACCTAAAGGGTAGTCATGTACCTACACTGCAAGACTCACTTCCAGAGTCCCACAATTATAAATTCTCTGTCTTGTCTTATTTAAGATTTGCATGCTACCATTAGGAGAAATGGTGAGACTCCACAGGCTCAAACATCAACAGTATGCGAAGACACATAACTCGGTCATTCACAATATATGATCATGCCACTGTAACCCAATTAACAGTGCCTGACTGAGATCAACGTGTGAATGAGGAAGAGCCATACCATAACTTCTGTCTAGCAAGACAGAAGTTAAGCTATGGCAGAGGGAAACACTTTGAAGAGTTTGCAGCAATGAAGTCTCCTTCAGTCATAAAGGCATGCCCCCAACTTGTCAGGTCAGTCCATAGTTTAGGTGTGCTTCTGGACTCATCACTGATGCAGAGCTCTCACACCGCTGCATCTGGGAGAAACATAGTCTATTATCTCAAACTGGCTAGAAGACTGTCTCATTCTTGCAGATGATGACCTTGTCTCGATAATACATGCCTTCGTTACCTCCCAGCTGGACTACAGCAGTGCATGCCTTCGTTACCTCCCAGCTGGACTACAGCAGTGCATGCCTTCGTTACCTCCCAGCTGGACTACAGCAGTGCATGCCTTCGTTACCTCCCGGCTGGACTTGTAAGCACTACGCCTGGGGAAATTACAAAATACAGCAATGTGTTTCCTCAGCAATTCGGGGGTGTCACCTCCCTACTCCGTTTCTTGCTCATGTCACTGGCCTCTCACAGAATACTGCATCAACTTGAAGATCTCAGCCCTTATTTTAGGGCAATATATTGAACTTCCACTAGTCAAGAAAGCTGAAGTGCTTCGGGCAAGGTATACACCATCAGGGTTTGAGATTTGAAGTCAATGGGATTTAGGTTCTTTTGAAAATCCCACTCAAATACGAGTTTAGGAACCTAACTTTAGGCTCCAATTTTTGAAAATTTTAACTTGTTTGTATCGAAATTCACAATAACTTTGTTTATGTAGTGAAAATGTAAATAATTGTCCACTATTAAAACTGAAGTGATTATGTGTTGAGGTGATAAAGATTTTATGCCACCAAGAGAAGTTTTTAACAAAAATACAGATTTAGGCTTTAGCCCCTGATGCTGTGAACACTTATGGACTTTGAAATCAATGGAACTAGTCATGTGCATAAAGTTATGAACCTCCTTAAGTGTTTGTAGGATCACAGCCTTGCTTTTCAATATGTTGTTCTTTGCCTATAGAAATGGTATAATATTCAAATAAGATACCCTAATAGTAGAGGCATTTTTTAAAAAGCATTTATAATTTAGTTCATTATAAATTTTAATATTAAATTGCACAGTCTTTCAAACTGGTTTTATGAAGCCTCAGACATATTTAAATGTTTGGTTTTTTTAAAATCAGGTGTTTTAAATCAGGCCACTCTGATGTCAGAATAACCAGCATTTTTAAGCTAGGGCCAAGCCTTTTCAGTTCAGTATAGGAAAAAATAGAATATTGGGGTGGGGGGGTGTGGAGATATTTTGGTGCCTGATGTTTATTTTGCAAATGAGGATTAATCACATAACTCATAAATTTAACAAGGGCACACAGCGTACTTTGTTTAGCTAATTAATTGTCTGAAACAGATTTAATATTGTGTCCTGTGGGAAATGGTGTTTGTATTCCCTGTAAAATGCAGGGTGAAATCCTGGTCACATTCACGTCAATGGCAAAACTTCCATTGACTTCATGGTAGTCAAAATTTCATGCCTGGTTTTTGGTGTGTGTGTGTGTGTGTGTGTATATAATTAATTTCACCAAGGGGCTAATGCTGTTTAAAAGCAGACTGCCTTTAATACATAATTTTCAATTTTATTATAAAAATACAGTGGGTCAAATTTTGTTCTGTTACACCAGCAAAGATCTTGAATAACTCAGCTGAAGTCATTGAGTTGTTAAGCATTTGCACCAATGTAACAGCAAAATTTGTCTCAGCATGTGTCTGCACTGCAGCACTTACCTAGTTTCATACAACCTTTGGCTGACATGGTATTTTTGTAAACCTTGAGTTTTAGTTCATTTGGGTTAATTAATTCCTAATATACAATAGTTGATAAAGTATAGCACCAGCTGGTACAAAGAGACTACACCACAAGAGCGACAAACGTGAAGAGTCAGAATTGATGCTCCACTGCCTTGCATTTTGTGTAGTTATTTACACTGTGCAAAGAGAGCACAATGCTAATGAATGGAATGTGAGAGTTTTGCACCCAGTTTGTGAAGGTGTAAATGCCTATACAAGGTGCACTGCAACGGAGGGTCAGGACCATTGGTTCTTTCATGTGCAATATGAACATGTATCAGCATTTTAAACTTATTAGCCTGTTGGTTACTCTATGAAAATGTCAGCTTAATCGCGTCAAGGAAGAGACAGAAAATTGCATTTTTCCAAAGATGATTAATTCCTCTGTATTTAAGTTTCTTACCTTTTAAAAAAAACTTTTTTTTTTTTTTTGGTACCGCATGGCTCTAAGAGTTCTTACAATATGTCTCTCCATGATCTCCTGGTACCAGCAAAAAAATCCAGTTGTAATGGAGAGATCATATATTACCACGGCCAATTCAGATAATGCTTCCAAGCCTCCAGCTATACAGGGTTTTTAGGTCATAGGATGCAATCCAGCCTGCTAAAAGCAGATTGACATGTCAAAGTGATGTTAGCTGCCCATGCTCCAGTGTGGTGTTTTCAGTGGTGATGGTCACTGTTTTGTGCAAAACCCCAGTTTGAGTGGCCTGGGTCATTCATTGACTTGGGCAACAGTGGTTTAAATCAAAGCAACTAGAAAAAGGTAGAGTCCATAAACAACATAAATAAGATAAAAAGCCCTTAGCCCTCAGGGCTTCCATCTACATCTATCTCCCTTGTACTTGTAGTCTCTCAGTTGGCCACAGGAGAAACAGACAACTGCACCCTGCCCTGGCCCGTGACTTTGGTTATCGTCTTCCTGTGAAGGTTCAGGGCGACCCTGTGCAAGCCCAGGTGGTGAAGGTCTTGTTGCATGTTTGGGGTTGTCTGTTTGTCATCCTGGGGGACTTTTGTCGAGGCACCCTAGGAGGGATGCTTATTGTGGGCTCTTTCTGCCACCCAGCTGGGTGTCAGGGCCTTCCTGGGGCTTCTCTGGCCTAGTTCCCATCTCTCCCTCAGGTGCAGTTCTCTTCCTTGTTGCTCGTAGTGGCCCCCGGTGCCTCTTTGATGGGAGGATCCCAGGCAGTTTGAGCAGTCAGTCTTCCATGAGGTGGTTGCTTCCATCAGTGTTTCCGGCCAGTTTTCTGCAGCCCCAGTCTTGCCCTGCCAATGGGAGAATGTTGTTGAACAGTTCATACAGAATCAGCTTCACTGCCTGGGGTTCCATCTGAGTTTCCGACTTTAGCCAGCACCACCAGAAGTCCTTCAGTTTCTGGCCAACCGCTCATTGCCTGGCCTTTGGGGGTATCTCTCGTTGCAGAAGAGATGATGGTACGTCTCTTTGTTAATTCCTTATCAGTCTCAATATGTCTGTCTTCACAAGTTCATAATTTTGTGCAGCCAACCAATCAAGGTCCTGGTACACTGCCTGAGCTCCGCCTGCCAAAAGGGGGCATGCTGGATCGCCTACTGCTCTGAGGGCCATTGGGATGCCGACGTTACTCTCTCAAAGGTTATCAGGAAGGACTTGGGGTCATCTGCCATCATCTTGGGAAACGTCAGGTCTAGGGACGTTCCCCAAATTTCGGTAGGCACAGCTCCTGCCATGGTGTGGTTCAAGCAGCTTTATAAAGGCAGCAGGTCAGTCATATATTGTAATAACTGTTACTGGTGTGTCAACATCTGCTCTAACAGTTGCTGTTGTCACTGCTGCTGTTGTGCTTGTGAATTGAGTAGCCACTGTAGGAACCGATTCACCTTTGTGTGGGACTTTGTTGTTTTTTAATGGGTTGTCCACTTTTCAGTGGTAGTGATATCCCACTTCTGGTACCACCTGTCAGTAATAATGGACACCGTCTTTTGCAAAACCTCAGTTGAAGTGACCTGGGTTGGGCTTTGACCTGAGCAGCAGTGGCTTAAATCAAATCAACTAAGAAAAGGCGTACTTCCAGGGGCGGCTAACTCCTTTGGAAGACTGGCAGAAAGTTGTTGCTCTCTTGAAGTTTCCCACTCTTCTGACTCTTCTTATCCTGTACCTCCCTCTTTATTTCTCATAGGTCGGTCAGGGTGGGACTGGTTTGGCTGTCTGCAGGCAGGGAGAGTTCTTAACCCCTTTCTGCCTGTGTTTTATGTTGGGTTTGTAGACCTCATCACGGGTGTTTAAGCTGCTTCATGCTGACAGAGAGCATCGTGGTGATATCTTAAGCTGCTTGCCGGGAATCAGGATCTTTCTCCTTTTATCATGACACTAGAATGTGGCACATTGCAAGTTCCTCCCCTCTTCTATTTACTAGAAAACATCCTGCCTAACCCTCCACAAACACTTGTACCAATTCCAGACTCAAGGCACATTCCCTTGCCTTGAAGTCTCCTAAAGTCCCAGTCCCACAGTTTACATCTTGCATGGCCTTGGAGATTTGGGAATAAGATTACATGCTGAATCTTGAATTTCATAGTCATGGGCCCCAGATTTGCCTGAACTGTCCCTGTGTACTAGATAATTTTGGTAAAGTGCTTTGAATGTGCAGAGCTCTATATAAGTACTTAAATATGACTATTATTGATAGCCTATGCTATGTTGTATCTGAATTTGTAACTACTACCATAGTAACTGCAATATGTGGATATAGACTAGATTCTCTACTAGGTGACAAACTTTGAAGCAAAAAGGAAAATAGTCACTTCTATCTGGACCCTCATTTAATCAAATTTAGAAGCAAGAATATGGTGTTAAGATTAGTAGAAGAGTGACCAGAATATGTAAATACCAGTTAAAAAATACCCAGAGGGCACCAGAGACTTCCTTAATTGATAGAATCAGTTATAGGAAAAAAATCACTGCCATGCCAAGAACTCATTTTCAAAGCAAAAATGGCGTTAAAGAAACTCTTCTACAGGCTAAAGCAAGCCCCAAGTGAAAGCGTTGCTTCTAAGGAGGTGAGTGCCTCCAACGCCAAGTCAACACAAGTGCATATTCAACACCTCTTAGGGTTAGGCAGGCATATTGAACACTTGTTTCTGCCACTGCCAGTGATTCTTATTCTAATATAAGGAACTTAATCTGAGCAGCAAGTACTATATTCAGGGTATTTTTGTAGGGGTGAGAGTCTGCTCCACCTCAGACCAGAAGAAGGGTTGGTTATTGCAGCTTTAAGACACTTTTGTACACTTCCAGTCTTGGGCAGTTCTGGAGACTGGACCCCAGCCTGACTGAGGCAGCCCTGAGGGCCTGTCTAAATTAACAACATCCTCCACAGGCTCAGAATCTCCATAGCACTGTGGGCTGCAGCCTCATCCCTGACTTGCTTTCCACAAGCTTACATCCAGCAGCTCCCTACTCTAGGACTTAAAGGGGATCCTTGGAGAACAGCCTTATGATTGTCATCTGTGTCTGTACCAGGGGGATTCTCACCCAGATGGATATGAGGCTGTAAGGTCCCCTTTACACCATTCTGGCCCTTTTACTCACCATAGAAGGATTGGAGTGGGGATGAAGATCTCGCACTACATTTCTAGTTCTATAGCAAGAGTGGTATTTTATGGGGCTATGCTCTGTGTAACAGGACTTTTGCAGAGAATTTAAGAACTAGCATGCTTCAGTCAATCTCGGGAGCTATTTATAATATATGTAAGAGTCTATTATGGATCCTTTGCAAATTGATGCCTAGAAGGAAGCAACAAAATAACTCCCTTGAGACATGTAACCACTTAGTGAAGTACCTTAACATCTTCTAAAATAAACTGTATTGGAACCTACTGAATGTTCATGGGAAATTTATTTTTGTATTACTCTTTTCCTCTATAATATTTGTTTTAACCTGGTGGTAAACTTGCTTCTTTCTCCCAATTAGTTTTAGCAGCCAGTGTGACTGCAGCATAAATGTGCATTTATCCTTATCCTGAAATTCAGTTGCGACTTCACCACGTGTGAATTGCAGCTGTTTTACAGAGAAGATCCCACATCCTCAGAGATTCACTGCTATGAAAATACTCCTTGAAGCCCCATAGGCATTGTCTTGAACACTGAAAAATGAAAGCACAAATCTAGAGTCCTGGGACATAATGGAACATTT
The DNA here is from genome assembly GCA_033296515.1 of Macrochelys suwanniensis. Lineage (NCBI taxonomy): Eukaryota > Metazoa > Chordata > Testudines > Chelydridae > Macrochelys > Macrochelys suwanniensis. The sequence continues at coordinate 85,717,989 of CM065780.1, forward strand.
TGCAGTTTGAAGAAGGATAACTGTCTTTTTAGCCTATAGCAAAGGTCTAAAGACCAATAATGAAAGGCCTGAATCTAAGGCTGAAAATTATACATATCTTGAATTTTATTAGGTTTTATAGAAGAAAGATGAACCATTTTTCTCATTGTAGCCTTTTGAGGTCCATATTTTCACCATACATGAACTGAATTTTATGTAAAATTGTGTTTTAAATAGACATTTCTAAGCTGACTGCAGGCAGTGGCCACATCACAGAAAATTGGCTTGATTTGCGACATTGACACTGGACCCCCGGCACAACACAGCTTAGTATCAGATGTAATAAACCAATTTACATTGTTTTAAATCTACGTTGGCAATCATCATGAGTAAACATTTTGCTTAAATATTAAACAAAATTCCTCCTTCTCATTCATAAATTGGTATTGATGGTGGGTTATTGATCCCAATTTTAATACTGCTGGTGTCACAGATGACATCATTTTTTAGCAGTGGGCCCTGGCAGTTAGGGTGACCAGATGTCCTGATTTTATAGGGACAGTTCTGATTTTTGGGTCTTTTTCTTATATAGGCTCCTATTCCCCCCCCCCCCCCCCCCATCCCGATTTTTCACACTTGCTGTCTGGTCACCCTACTGGCAGTACAAACTTCAGAAATGCTCATTGTAATAAAAAAAACATTCATTTCAAGTACTCTAAACCACCTAGATAGGGTAGGAGATGCTTCTAGTCACCTAGCTACTATGAAGATGGGCACCTTAGAAATGCCGAACTAGGATAGAACTGCTAGGGTGCTACAGTGAAGAAAAGGCCTTTTAGTTCTCATTTCAAACAGTTCAGTTCTAACCACATGTATTTTTTTAAACTTTGTATTTAATAGTATTTGTTCATTCAGTAAAAATACTGTATAGGAGTCTTCCAACAACGTGGGTAATAATAAAATATTTATTGCTGTGTAACATCAAAGAGTTACCAGCACGTACATTATTGCACAGTAGGGAGAAATAAAATAACTGTAGTCATTGCATCCAAAATTAAAATTCAATACTCAAAGACCAAAAAGAGAGAAATCAGCATAAGTTACTAGCAAATCATACAAAATATAATTGCGTAACACTTTTTAAGCGTACATGCATGCAACATCCTTTTTGCCTATCCTCTGTTAAAGGAGGGAAGCCAAGACTTGGGGAGTTGGGGTAGGAAGGAGTGAATGGAGGGAGAGCAGCAATTACTTATACCATGACTCCAGAAATTTTTACCAAAAATTAATTTTAAAAAATTCTCCATGCTACATGAATTTTGTTATCATGTTGATAGACTACCAATCCAACCATAATCATCATATGGATTTTCATACAAATTAAGTCAAATACACAGCTTTATGCTTGTTGCAATTCTGCAAGCTCTATAACACAGCTCGCTGACAATAAATTTAATCTGGCACTTCTTCGTTGACCATACTGTTTCAATGAAAATCTATGTGTTTAATTGTGTCAAAAGTGTGGGGCTTCCCTGAAAGTTTTCAAATTCACTGCAGTCAGGCCTATGGCACATAGAAGACCTTTATTAAAGTGGCAATGTACTTAAGAAAAAACAAACAAAGATAAGAACACTTTTCTGTGGCAAAGGCTCTTTTGGGTCAGGTTCTAAGCAGGTACAGTAGTGAAGTTTGTTCAGACTTGCTATTGCTCTGTCTTTAACACATGGTTTGTGTCGCCTTTTAGGATTGGTGGAGCTGTTCCAACAGTGTTCTCATATTTTTCTGAAGTTCTTGCTCGAGAGAAGCGTGGTGAACACTTAAGTTGGCTGTGCATGTTTTGGATGATTGGAGGCATCTATGCTTCTGCCATGGCTTGGGCAATAATTCCTCACTATGGTAAGAGACAAATCTTTCCCACATGTACTACTATCGTACATAATCAGTAAACCACTGTACAATCAGAAAAAGAGAGTACTCTGAGTTTGTATTCAGAATATTGACCTACTTACTATAAATGGCTAATTGATTGTTTTTAGGCAAGTGGACACATATCAGGCCATAAATGACAAAATATTGAAACATGCAAAAATCAGCCCTTGCTCATTCTTCAGCCAATTGTCCCTGAACCTCATGAGACTGGAACTTAATTCACTGGAATCTCTTATAATTTAATGTTATCACTGAAACTGAAGAAATTTGCAGTAAACAGGTATTATAATAACTTGCATTATACAGAAAAATATTGAAAACCATGGTGCCATATTTGTGCCATTGCTGCTGAAATAGGTTGAAGGGAAAAGTTATCCCCTGTGTTTAAAAAAGAAGAGTAAGGCATTAGATCATAAAATCTTCAGAAAGGAGAGCAAGGAAGGTGGTTCTGGTTAATGTTTGCAACTCTAGCCCAGAAGACAATGCTGCAGTGCCTGGTTGGCCATAAATTATTCTTCTACTTCAGAAATGTAGAAATAGAATGGACTGCAATATAATGTAACAGCTTTTAACTGAATAAGGTACAAAACATCCAGCTGATTCAAGTTATACAATACACACCAATAGAATGAAAGAGCTCCTGAAAGTCATAGCACAGTGAAAAGGTAACATTGAGAGACTGGGCCACAAAACTGTATATCTGCCCTGTCCGCCCCTAGAACTCCCGCCACATGCAACCCCTCCTCTCATTCCTGACGGCCCCGCCGGGACCCCTGCCCCGTCCAACCACCCCTTCTCCCTGTCCCCTGACTGCCGCCTGCCACCCCATCCAACCCCTCCTCTCATTCCTGATGGCCCTGCCGGGACCCCTGCCCCAATTAACCCCTGTTCCCCACCCTCTGACCGCCCTGACCCCTATCCACAACCCCGCCCCCTGACCAGCACCCCAAATTCCCCTGCCCTCTATCCAACCCCCCCTGCTCCCCACCCCTTTACCATGCTGCCTGGAGCATGGGTGGCTGGTGGCACTACAGCCAGGCCATGCTGCCACCACCACCGCGCAGCACAGAGTACCGAGTCAAGCCGGGCTCTGCAGCTGCGCTGCCTCAGGAGCTCCCAGCCCCGTCGCCCGGAGCATTGCGCCGGCGGCAGGGCGCGCTGAGGCTGCGGGGGAAGGGGGGGGAACACAGCAGGGGAGGGGCCGGAGGTAGCCTCCTGGGGCAGAAAGGTCCCGCGAGCCGGATGTGGCCCCCAGGCCATAGTTTTCCCACCTCTGCTCTACAGCATGACCTAAAAGCCAACTAGCTGGTAGCTAAGGCTGTAGAGCAGACTCATTTAACTCTCTCTAAGGGCTAGTCTACACTACCCGCCGATTTGGCGGGTAGCAATCGATCTTTTGGGGATCGATTTTTTGCATCTAATCTAGACGCGATAAATCGATCCCAGAACACGCTCCCCGTCGACGCCGGTAATCCACCCCGACGCGAGGCAGAAGCGGAGTCGATGGGGGAGCACCAGCCTTCGACATTGCAGCGTCCTCACGGCGAGGTAAGTCTAGCGAGGTACGTCGACTTCAGCTACGTTATTCACGTAGCTTACATCAACCCCCCCTCCACCCCCGTAGTGTAGACCTGCCCTAACTGGTCTTGGTGCCACTAGATGGGACAGAACACTACACCCAGAAGGTGTGTGGGTTACATAAGCACATAGGCTGGCCGCGTGTGAAGGCAGCTGGGCCCCTAGAGAATCACAGTATAAATAGGTAGCTATGACACTTTCAAACCATTTACATGAGAGGGAAAGCTATTGTCCCCATCCCAGCCTCTTGGAACCCAGATGGGGTCATGCTGGTACATAGACACATGAGAGGAGTGCGGACATGTATCTGAGAGTTAAACCCTCGAGCTTTTTTGTCCCACGTAGTTCTCATTCATTGGACTTGGTGGTCAGTAACGCAGCATCAGCTTCTAGTGAGGCTGCTGAATTTTTTAATGTAATTCAAAGCCTCTGTCTTTTTCTCTGCATCAACTCATTGATGGCAAATTTTGAAGCAACATCTGGGAACATCCTCTCTGACACAGAAACCACTGAGTGGCACACGATGGGAAAGTCGAGTGGAGGCCCTTTGGGGTTTAGAGAGCATGGCCCCCTTTAAAAAAAATTTTAACAGGGGAGAGGGAGCAGTGAAGAAAAAAAGGAGGGAAACTCCAGGGGGTGGGTCTGCAGCTGGGGAGAGAGAGAGAGAGAGGCTGCAAGCTGCAGGCCCTCAGAGGAGAAGCAGAGAGAACCTGCCTGAAGCCCGAGAAGGACAGGGCAGCTGATCGGGGACACCCCAGGACAGGAGCCAGGAGGAGCACTGTGCCAGGGGGGCATTGCCTGAGAAGGACAGGTTGAAGCTGGACCCAGTAAAAAACCTGTGCCGAGGGGCACGAATCCCAGTAACCAAAGCTGTGCTGGTGGCGGGGTTCCCAAAAAAGATGGGGGAGACAAATACAAAAAACCCTCACCACATTCATATAACTATTAAACTGATACTGTTGTGGTTGGTGCATTATAAATACCTTTTGATAGATTAGCCAGAAAATACAGTGGTATCATTAATCCATAGGTGATAAATGCCTAGATTATAAAGCCAGACCATTGTGATCATGTAGTCTGGGCTCCTGTTGAAGTTTAAGTAAAAAATGCTTGTGAACCTTTGGTCCCCCACCCTTTTTGCTCTTTTGAGTACAGCTTTAAGTAATACAGTGTGGCTGACTATATTTTCTTAAAGGGAATTCTGTCAGGATTTTGCTTGCCTCACTGCATACAAAAAAAAAATCTATTAGCTGTCAGGATAAAAAGGATTAAGTAAAAATGAAATGAGACAAAGAAACACATTGCATTGTGAATGAAAAGTAAATACAAGTTTTGAGAAAAGAATAATGTGAAGATTAAAAAAAAGGAAACGAGTCCCAGATCTATTAGACTGTGAAACAGTCTCCCACAGGAATTGGCAAAATCCCCAGAATCTGAGACACTTAAAATCAGACAAGACAAAACAAATTTGAAAACAAATCCAGCTTCCTCCCTACTCTTGATGTGGCCCTTAATGTTGCTAATTGCAGGAGCAGCTTGCCTGTAAAGAGCTGCAGGCTCAGCACTGACTTGCTGGCCCAGCTTCTTTTCTCTGCTCCCAAAGCATTTGGCTCAGCCTTGAATGGACACGCCCATTTCCAGCAGCAATGGAGTCTTCGGGGAACAGGAGAATGGAGAGGAGACGAAAAGTCAACAAGTGTACAGAAAGGGTTCGATGCTTCACTCATTGCAATCACTAGGAATGTGGCAATTTGCTCCCAGGGTACAAGAGCAGAACTTGAGAGAAAAAGACTAAATAAAAGGAAATAAAAGAAGTGAAGGAACATAAACAACAGAGAGAGAAATGAGAAGAGAGGACAATACGTGGTATAGGGTTACCAACTTTCTAATCACACACAACCGAACACCCTAACCCTGCCCCTTCCCCGAAGCCCTGCCCCGCACTTACTACATTTCCCCCTCCCTCAGTGGCTCGCTCTCCCCACCCTCACTCACTTTCACTGGGGTTGGGGTGCAGGAGGGGGTGAGAGCTCTAACTGGGGGTGTGGGTTCAGGGTGTTGAAGGGGGCTCTGGACTGGGGCAGGGTGTTGGAATGCGGGAGGGGGTGAGGGCTCTAACTGGGGGTGCGGGCTCTGGAGTGGGGCTGGCGATGAGGGTTTTGGGGTGCAGGAGGGGGATCCAGGCTGGCGGGGTTGGGCCGAGGGATTCGGAGTGCGGGAGGGGGCTGTGGGTTGAGGGAGGAGGTTGGGGTGTGAGAGGAGGTATGGGCTCTGGGGTGGGGGTGCAGGCTCTGGGCTGGGGCCAGGGATGAGGGTTTGGGGGTATAGGAGGGGGGTCCAGGCTGGGGAGTGGGGCCGAGGGATTCGGAGTGCGGGAGGGGGCTGTGGGTTTAGGCTGGGGGGTGGGATGCAGGAGGGGTTACGGGCTCTGGGATGGGGCAAGGAATGAGGGGTTTGGAGTGCAAGAGGGGGCTCCAGGTTGGGGCAGGGGGTTGGGGCACAGGCTTACCTCCCGGCAGCTCCCAGTCAGCAGCACAGCGGGGGGGCTAAGGCAGGCTCCCTGCATGTCCTGACACTGTGTTGTGCCCTGGAAGCAGCCAGCAGATCCGGCTTCTAGGCAGCAGTGGGGGGCGAGGAGGCTCGGCACAGTGCTCTCATTCACAGGCACCCCGTGGAACCCCGTGCCCCCCCCCCCACCTACCTAGGAGCCAGATGTGCTGGCCATTTCTGGTGCACAGCGCAGTGCCAGGACAGGCAGGGAGCCTGCCTTAGACCCGCAGCACTGCCAACCAGATTTTTAACAGCCCAGTCAGCAGTGCTGACCAGAGCCACCAGGGTCCCCTTTCGACTGGGTGTTCTGGTAAAAAAAAAAAAACGGACTCCTGGCAACCCTAATGTGGTAGGAAAGAGGAGGGATGGTGGCAGCGTATCAGGACATAGTGCTAGCAGACATGGGAAAGTACCCACCAGTCAAGAGCGGGCTCTAAGAAAAGAGGATGGTGACCTCTGCTGTAATAAGTAATCCTGCACAGGCCAGGAGAGGACTTAGAACTTCTAACAGGTCTTTTCCTTTTCTAACTCATCTGAGTCTGTCATGACACAGTAAATAAGCAAGGCTCCATGAGGCAAAGTGGCTCACGGGCTGGGCCACCGCTCACAGGTGTGTGGGGGGCATTTCAGGGGTTTTCCTCCACTATAGTTCTGCAGAACTGCCGTCCAGGCCCATTAGTGGTTCCCTTTGCCTTGTGACTTGGCCTGCTGGATGGGTCACGCTTGAGACTTGCCCCCTTTAGGGTAATTCAGAGGCCAGTCCACAAGACAGGAAAAATCCAAAGTATTAGCCTCTATGCCAGGCCCGCAGCCTCCACCTGGGACTTGTCATTCTTGACCTCCTTCAGTCTGGAAGTCTGCCCTCCTCCCTTTGGTCTGGGGGAGATGCAGGGGAACCCAGGCCTGCCTTTGGGTTCCAGCCCAGGGACCCTGTTTAGATGGCCAAGGACTGGTCTATCAGTCCCCCTGCCACTTCCCTGGGCTGTTCCTACCTTTCCCTCTTTGTCAGCATCTTCCTCAGGTCTCGGAATGCTGCTACTCCTGCTTTGGAATTGTGGCTCCGTGCTGCTTCTTCCCAGCTGGCTACAGCGGAACTTCTGCTAAGCTACCTCCACACCCTGCAGTAGCTGGGCTGTATTCCAATCAGTCCTTCTGCACTCCCCAGTACTCCCCCTGATTCAGGCAGTCCCTCGGTCACTCCCCTCAAGGCAGGAGTCTCGCAGCTCTCCTCCGTGATGCTGGACTTGTAACTTGGGCCAGCTGTAGGGCCTCAGTTCACTGCTGCTTCAGCTGGCTCCTTTCCCCCCCCCCCCCCCCAATTAGTCCCCAGCTTCAGGAGACTCAGCAAGTCAGTCTCGTCTTACTGGAATCTCCCTGTTTATGAGGAGAGGTCTGTCCATCTCCCAGGGCTGGGACCTTTGCAACTGGGACCTCTGCCTTTTAAGGCTCCTCCTCCAAAACTGGCTGGCATGATTCAGAGGTGGGGTGGGGTGGGAGTGGAGGGTCTGCCTGAGCCCACAGCTGCTCTTTAACCGCTTCTCACCTGGTGCAGGATTTGTACACACTGCTGCTCCTATTTGCCCCAAACCTTTCCCCTCTCACCGCACTATAGAGGAGAGTGAAAATTCTGGAAATACCTTTAATTGGGGAAAGTGATGCAGGGTGCCCCTCTTCAGAACAGCCTCTCCTCTCTACAAAAGATCTCTGCAAGAGACTCATTGGCCATGTAGAAGAATGAGGCACGCTCAGGGAGCAGGAGCTGGGGAGGATCCACACTAAAAGAGGTATTTTGCCCCAGTAGTCCAGGGCCAGATAGAGAATGCAATAACAACTCAGCGGAATTTATGGATTTTTCCCCCTATATTCTTCCTGTTGAAAAAAAGTAACACGTGTTCCCCAAATCTTAAAACAAAAAGCAACTTTATAATATTTCCTTCCTTCTATATCTGCCTTTCTGGAAGTTATGTTTTAGTCTAACATTACTGGGCTTAATATGGGGTAAGGGAGAAATGCTATGGTCTGCGCTATACAGGAGGTCAGACTATATGATCTATACAGTGGTGTCCAATACGTTCGCCACTAGCCACATGTGGCTAATAGGCTATTGAATTGTGGCTAATGCGTGTGGCTTTTTTATAATGTGGCTAATAAGAAAAATTCAAAACCACAAGTGTGGCTAGCATCGAATTTCTACTGGACACCGCTGATTCTATACGATCTCTTCTGACCTTAAAAGCTATGTATTTGTGGTTATTTTAGATATGGGAAAATACTATTTTGGACTTAAATGATATTTTAGCTTTGTTATGCTCAAATCTATATTTGCCATGAAACCTGTGTAATACAAAGCAAATAGAATAAGACATAAAAGCATCTACTGTATAATGAAACATCTTTTGATCTATATTCTATTCCACTAAAGGGCATAATGATCCCAAAGTGTTGACTTTTTGCTGACATTCAGTGAATTTCCATTAATTTTGTCTCCTGCAAGCTAATACTGCATTTTCTAAATCTTAGTCAATTACAGTGGGAACAAGGTAGTTTTAGTGACAGCTTGAGTGGTCAACTCCCACTCATGAATTGTTTTGGAAAATCCTGTCTAATTAGTTTATACTCAAGGTGTACACTTAAAAATACTATCTTTATCTTAGCAACAACAAGAATGACAACACAGCAGAATATAGAAAGGATGCTTATGCAAATCAGGATAGGCAAGCAAAACAAATTCCTTTGTTTATCACTTTTCACTATTTTCTGTGCCCTGCTGCAGGGTTTTTTATGGTCTTTTAAAAGTTTATAATCACAACTGCTAGAAGCTTAAGTAGCTTTTAACACATCTACTTAATGAATAGTAAAGATGCTCATTAAGTGAGCTTCAGAAAGAACCTTCTCCTGTGGCTCTAAATTGATTGATAAAGAGAAAAAGGATTTGGTTTTCCCAGAGGTTTAGGAAAAACTAAAAAAGCAAGCCAACAACAGAGCAGTGACTCCTTTTCTGTGTTTGTTTGAAAGACTCATTTTACACAGTGGGCCTGATTCTCAACTCTCACTGATGTAAATATCTCAATTGAAATCGATGGAGCGGCACCAGGATCTGTCCCAGGATCTTTTAGAAGTGCCTGCTGTATCAGAGATTATATTATTTCCAAACTGGAAGAAGGAGCAGGCATAATCTTTGCCTGTCATTGCCAGTAATGAGTAAAGTGAGATTAGTTCCTGGATCTGCTTTTTATTTTTTTAGAGACAAAACCCTTTTTTCCATAAAATAGAGAAATGATCAGCGCTGTGTGGTCTACCTACAGTAAATCATAGAAGAGTGCAGCTGATATGTGCTAATGAACAGTCATTTAGATATCAGAGCTGGTTACCAGTCCTCTTGGATGAGAATTCAGATGCATACAATTCTATATCCATTTTGTTTAGAATAAAATACAAGTCTCTTAACCAATCCTTGTTTACCATACTCTCAGGCTGATAAGAGCCAGCAGTTTCCCTTGCAGTTGCAATTTACTGTGACTTCCATAACATATTCAGCCCATAGAGCTCTTGTACAACTGGAATCTCAATACTTCAATTTGTAATGCTATTGCCTATAAAATAAGGTGAACGTAATTAATTACAGAATGTTCACTTTTTTTTAGCAAACTTATTTCTCCCCCGCCCCCTAAAAAAACCCCTGTTATTTCTAGTAGTCACACCTCGATACTGGGTAAGTTACTTCACCGAAGCTTCTGTACTCATGGACAGTATCTGAAGATGGTATTATGATCATATGCCCTTCTGTGTGTATTCATTGCTACAGAAGGATATTGAGCATACGTGAGGAGAAATAGGCATTACTTTCCTTCCCCCGTGTGTTCCTTCCCTTCCCCACCTCATTTCGTCTCTTTCCTATCCTTCTGCTTTTCCTTCTATCTAATAAGAGTCTGGTTTAGCTAGCCAAAATTGTATATTTTGCAACACTGCTGCAAGCCTGAAACCAAAATGACAGCTAGAATCAATGCCCTAAGTAACCCAATGCTTTGCCAGGTCTCAAAGGTTATGGCTAAACAGTAACTAGACACCCAGGGCCACAGCTGGCCCGTGCCAGTCGACTCGGGCTCACAGGGCTCAGGCTGTGGAGTGGTTTCATTGCTGTATAGGCTTTTGGACTTGGGATGGAGCCCTGGCTCTAGGACCCTGTGTGGTGGGAGGTCTACACTGCAATGAAATAGCTTCGCAGCCTAAGACCCGCAAGCCTGAGCTGCATTTTCTATCTTTGCTGTCGTCTTCTTTCCCCTTTTGTGTGTGTTTCCTTGTCTTCTACGAAACAAAATTAAATTTTAACAACTGCAACAACAGCTTGAGCCTCTCTCAACTAACTTTCTCTTTTTCCCCAAAAAACCCCAGTTATTGCCATCTTTCATATCTAAAAAACTGTCAAACAGAAAGGGTTTCATTAGAAAAGCTTACAACTAACCATTCCCCCCCCCCCAAACACACACACACACACACACACCGCGGTTTATAGTTAAAATAAAAGTTTTATGTAATGCTTTAACTGTTTTTCCTTTTCAATAAAAGCTTAAAAAAATGTTTGTTATAGTACTAACCAAGCTAAGGTCTTTGTATACCAAACCTTTTTAAAAACTGTTTAATGTTAAACAGTAACAGGGTCATGTTAACACCTTTAACTCTTTAAGCCCATATATTCCATCAAAATTAATACAACATTCCCAATATATAGCTTCATATTGCTCTGTTTTACAGAGTGCACTAGCAGAAAAGACCATGAAATGTGGACAGAGTGGCAGTATGAGAGTACGGAGAAGCTGGGACACTGCACGAAGTGCGGTGCTATAAGTCCCCCATAAGGACGCTGTCATCGCAAACTAAAAGGTCCCTACTTCACGTTAATGTAGTTCTCTTTGAATTCACACCCCCGTAGTCTGAACTGCACAGCAGTGTACATGTGTCCTAGGACTTGCGAGTCCTGTATTCTATTCCCAGCTGTACTACTGACCTGCTGTGTAAGACTAGGCAAGACACTTCATCTCACTCCATTTCCCCTTCTGTCCTATTTGTTTTGTAAGATCTCTGGGGGCACCAATTGTGTTTTACTATATGTGTTTGAACCTCAGTCTTGGTTAGGTCCTCTTGGTGCTACTAAAATACATAAAAACAACAATGATGAATACTAGTAGATGAGATCAGTATAGAGCTCTTAGGTTGCTATTTTCAAAGGAATCTAGGAGTTCCAGTGGGATTTAGGCACCTAACTTCCCTACAGTCCTTTGAAAATCCTAGCTTCAGCTAGGAAAATTGAGGATTTTTGAAAAGAGAAAAAAAGTTTAATAATTCTGTTTATATTACCATATAATATTTTCTTCCGTGTCTTTGTTAGTTATTGTGACAGGATCTCCAGGGTACAACCTGGAACTGTGGGACTGCTGTGCCCCCTTAACTCTCCAGCCTGGGTGGTCTCTCACAAAGCTATGCCAGTGACAAACACTAAATCCCTCCAGGCCCTGTGATCACTCAGCCATCAGCATGCGGAGCTCCAAGCCCAGCTAAATTGTATGACGCTCGCCAAGCCACTCATGGATTATACAGAGAGAGACACCAGCCAATTACCCCAGCCTTGCACCCCAGAAATACTCCATCTTACACTGCTCAAGACTCCCTTGGACTGTGAAAGCTCATTAATTAGTTCACCACTTTGACAAAAGGGTAGTGGACGTGCAACAGCCCTTGGTAACCTGAGCTAAGATTCCCCAAGCACTTCAACCAAAAAAACCACACTGTTTTAGGTAAAACATAAACCAGATTTATCATCTACTGAAAGATAGATTTTAAGTTATTATAAGTGATAGGCACAGAGATCAAAATTGGTTACATAAGAAAAAAATAAGACTGCAGTCTAAATTCTAACTGTAACAGACTAAGCAAGATTTGAATCAAACAGCTTTTCTCACCCTCATAGATGTTATAGGTAGCTCACAATTCTTAATACACAGGCTGTATTCCCTTTCAGCCGGGGACCAATCTCCCCAGTTCAAAGTCTTTGTTTTCCAGACAATCTTCCAAGTGTTGAGATGGGGGAGGAGAGAGGCCAAGTGATGATGTCACTGTCCCTCTTTTATACCTTCTTCCAGCTGCTAGAAAGATCCTTGCTGTGTCACATGAGTTAGATAGCCCTCATTGCCTATGTGCCCTCTCTGAGGATTGCCCTTAATGAGCCATCAACACATATCTGGCTGGTCCTGATGAAAATCTCTCTCAACAGGTGCTCCTTTGTTGCCACTGAAAGGCTGTGGGCGTCTCCCAACCTCACAACATATTTCAGTAACACACATAGCAGTACTTCATAACTCCAGATACAATGGTAACACATAATTCAACAGGTTAGTAATGTTCAGCAGATCATGACTTCTCAAATTATACCTCACAAGGCATACTTTGTACAAAACATAATATTACAGTGGTGAATTTGGGGGTCACAGGGTGCTATTTTGAAGTACAGAGTGTCACAGTTATATAGTTAAATTTCAATCACTTTAACTTGTATTCCCCAGACAAAAGACCAAATATATTTAATAAGTAATAGATAAACTTGCAAGCAGAAACATGCATTAAAATCTTGAAAAGATTTTGCAGGGGGGTTCTAAAGGCCATATCCTAACCTAAGTATTAGATCTGGTATGGCCTTTCAGATTATTGTAATCATATCTAATAGCAGCAGTTAAATCTGGATGTTAATTGAAAATGTAAGTGTTTCAGTACTGGTTTGGATTTAAGTGATTTATGGGCATCTGGATCTATGGATATTTAAAAGATGGGCTTCTTGTGACCAAGAACAGAGAAGTGATTAATCAAAGAGGACAATCAGTAAATGGCATATTAAAACACTGCAGTCTACCAGAGGGAAATAGAGCTGTTTACCTAGTTTAAGTTTTACATGCAAATCATGCACTAAAACTCTACAGTACATTTTCACTATGGTGTACAAAGAGTGAGCAGTATAACTACCAATGATATCCCTTTTAATCCTTTCATGTTTTGGTGCAATATAACAAGATAGTGAAATTCAGTTAGCTCTTTTTAGAATTTATTTTGTTAGATTTTAGAGTTGTTTTGGAAGCTGGTGCAAAGCAAAATCCTTTCCTCTCATGTGAGTTTCAATGCCACAGTTTGAGACTTGTTCTTTTTATTTACTCAAGTATTTACTTTTATTGCTTGTCTTTTTGTCTTTTACACACACCAAAAAAAAAACACATTTAAAAGAAGTCGTTATTAGGAGCAAGAGTCAAAATTACCTCACAGGAAAACTGTGAGGATGAATTAGTTCATGTACATACAACACTTTTGAAGATGTAAGCATTCTAAGCATTGTCATCACAGTCCTAAAATAGTCAATTGAGTTGTCTTTCAGCAGTCTATTATTCTGTGTATTATATAGGTATCTTATGAACCACATTTTCAAAGGGCCTTAATCCAGCCTTTAAATAGATGCCTGCAATACAGTCTCATATCTTTGTAGGTACTGTGGCAAATTGCTGGCACTACTATGAGGGTCCCGCACTTTCTCTTCTTGTGGGGAGTTTTCAGGGCACCATTTCTTGCCCCTGAACTGGGGTATCAGCTGTCCCACTAGTATCCAAGAGAAGGGGAATGGAGAGGGAGGGACCCAGGCCCGCCCTCTACTCTGGGTCCCAGCCCAGGGGCCCTAGGTTAGTGGGTAAACCACTTGTACTAGTGATACTTTCCCCTGGGCTCCTTCCCTCTCCTGCTTGTGGGGCTTCCTGCCTTCCCTCTGCACAAGCTAAGTGTCCCTTTACCTAGGGTCTTGGTCTTCTTAGCCCGCCACAGCACTTCTCCAAACTCTCCTCTGCTTTCCTCCAAACTGCTCTCTGCTCCACCACCAAAACCCTCTGCTTCTGCTCCTGCTCCTCCTCCCCTGTCTGCCTGAAGCAGGGGGTTTTATTAGGTTCCTGAGAGGCCTTAATTGACTGCAGGTGCTCCAATTAACCTGTAGCCACCCTCCCTAGTCTCCAGGGAGCCATGCCTTAATTAGCCTAGGGCTTATATATTTCCCCTCTCACACTCTCTACTACTGCTGCTCCCTGGCCCTCCTGTATCACATATCCCCCTCCCCTGCTCAACACCATGGGGTTGGGCTACTTGGGACGAGAGACAGTGTTGTCGTGACAGGCTGTCCGCGTTGCCGTGTTGGCTTCCGGCTCTATGCTGTATCCGGAAGTGGAAAGGTTGTAGTGATAGAAACCATCTAGTCACTCGTGCATTTCTTTCCTTGTTTGTGTGCATCCATTGGAGTGGGGCGTGGTCTGTCACAAGGGTAAACTTCCGCCCAAGCAGGTAGTACTGTAGAATCTCCATGGCCCATTTAACCGCTAGGCATTCCTTTTCTACTACGGCGTACCGTTGCTCTCTGGGCAGGAGCTTTCGGCTAAGGTAAAGGATAGGGTGCTCCTCATCCCCCACCATCTGTGAAAGGCCGGCCCCAAGTCCTACCTCTGAGGCATCCGTTTGTAGGATGAATTCCTTTTTGAAATCTGGGGCTATGAGCACCGGATGGCTGCAAAGGGCTGTCCTTAGGTCTGTGAAAGCTTCCTCTGCCGCCTCAGTCCATTTAACTATCTCCGGCCCCCGAGCTCTTATCAGGTCTGTCAGAGGCGCTGCCCTCGTGGCAAAGTGAGGGATGAACCGGCGATAGTACCCCACTATCCCTAAGAAGGCTCTGACTCTCTTCTTGCGGATCGGGCGAGGCCATTCCTGTATTGCCTTCACTTTGTTCCATTGGGGCTGCACCAGGCCCCTTCCGACTACATACCCGAGGTATCTGGCCTCGGCTAACCCTATTGCACATTTGGACGGGTTAGCGGTGAGGCCAGCCTGCCTAAGAGTATCCAGTACTGCTTCTACTTTCCCCAGGTGCGTCTCCCAGTCAGGGCTATGGATTACCACATCATCTAAATAGGCGGCAGCATACTTGGCATGGGGTCGAAGTAATCTGTCCATTAAACGCTGGAAAGTCGCGGGGGCCCCATGGAGCCCAAAAGGGAGGACGGTATATTGGAAAAGGCCATCGGGTGTGGAGAAAGCTGTTTTTTCCTTAGCGTCCTCAGCCAATGGGATCTGCCAGTAGCCTTTTGTCAAGTCCAAGGTGGTCAAGTATCGGGCCTTGCCTAACTGATCCACCAGCTCATCAATACGTGGTATTGGGTAGGCATCGAATTGGGATACCTCGTTTAACTTCCAGAAGTCATTACAAAATCTTAGGCTGCCATCAGGCTTCGGGACCAATACAGTAGGGCTGGACCACTGGCTGTGTGATTCCTCAATCACCCCAATTTCCAGCATCTTCCTTACTTCTGCCCTAATTTCTTCTCTTTTTGCCTCTGGTATACGGTATGGTTTTATCATCACTCTTGCTCCAGGACAGGTGACAATGTGGTGTTGGATCAGCGTCGTACGGCCTGGTTGTATAGAGAACACATCTTGGTTCCGCTGGATCATTTCAATGACCTCTGTTCGTTGTTCTGGGGCTAATTCGGGGGATATTTTTACCTGCCCTTGTGGGCCATCTGCCTGGGATGGAGCCGGCAGGACGGCCAGGCATGTCTCCCGATCGAACCAGGGTTTCAGTAAGTTAACATGATATATCTGCTCTGGCCTTCGGCGGCCTGGCTGCTTCACCTTATAATTCACCTCCCCAACGGCTTCCACGATTTCATAGGGTCCACGCCAACTGGCCAGGAGCTTACTTTCTGTTGTTGGTACCAATACCAGCACCCGTTCTCCTGGTTGAAATTTCCGTGTTTTTGCCCGACGATTGTATTAGGTTCGTTGGGCCTCTTGTGCTTTCTCCAAATGCTCTCGTACTATGGGAGTCACTTGGGCTATTCGTTCTCTCATCTGGGCTACGTGTGCAATGACGTTCTTCCCTGGGTTAGGTTGTTCCTCCCATTCCTCCTTTGCGATGTCTAATATGCCACGTGGGTGGCGTCCATACAGTAGCTCGAAGGGGGAGAAACCAGTAGATGCTTGGGGAACTTCTCGTACTGCAAACATCAGGTATGGTAGGAGGGTATCCCAGTCTTTTCCATCTTGGGCCACCACCTTTCGGATCATGCTCTTGAGAGTGCGGTTAAATCGCTCAACCAGACCATCTGTTTGCGGATGATAGACCGAGGTCCGCAAGGCTTGGATGTGGAGCAGGGTACATAAGTCTTTCATTACTCTCGACATAAAGGGAGTCCCTTGGTCTGTCAGGATCTCCTTAGGGATGCCTACCCTAGCAAAAACCTGCACCAGTTCTTTTGCAATAGCCTTGGATGTGGGGTTTCTTAAAGGAATGGCTTCGGGGTACCGTGTAGCGTAGTCCAGGATTACAAGTATACTTCGGTGGCCCCGGGCTGTTCTTTCTAGTGGGCCCACTAGATCCATTGCTATCCTTTCAAAAGGGACTTCAATTATTGGCAAGGGTACCAATGGGGCCCTTAACTGAGGTCGGGGGCTATGCAGCTGACACTCTGGGCAAGAGGTGCAATAGCGCTAGACTTCTGCCCGTACTCCCGGCCAGTAGAACCTCCTTAGGACTCTATCCAGGGTCTTGTCTGCTCCTAAATGTCCCCCAAACAGATGACTGTGAGCTAATTCTAATACAGCCTTTGTGTGCTTCCGTGGCACCAAGAGCTGTTCTACTACTTCCCCCTGTATTGGCACTACCCGGTACAACAGATCCTGCTTGAGTATATAGTATGGCCCTGGGCCTTTGGTTTTCCCTTCTACTGGCACACCATTTACCTCTACTACCTCCTCCCTCACATTCGCATACAGTGGGTCATTGGCTTGGTCCTGCCCAAAATATTCACGTGCGGGACCGATCTGGCCTGATTCTATTGGATTGGGCTCCCCTCCTTCTCTAGGGGTGGTTCTGCTTGTGCTGGGAGCTGTCTCTGGGTCTCCACGGGACCTCCTCCCAACCAGGGCAGCTCTCTGGTTTGCCGCCAAAATCCTGGTTCCTAATCTTTTGTCTGCCTCCTTTCTCGTTTGGATTTCCGGGACTTCCCAGGGCTTGAAAATAACTCTGGGGAAAACCCAGCAAAAATTGTGGTAGGGTCCTCCATGGGCACCTCAAACTCTGCTCGGGGTTTACTTCCCTCCCCTAACCTGATGGGGAGGAGTAGGCTCTCGAACCCAGGAAAGTCCCTGCCAATTAAGACCGGGTAGGGGAGCTTGGGGACCACCCCTGCAGTCATCTTGGTAGTGTTTCCCTGGATCTCAATCCATATTGGAATTGTGGGGTAGAAATTTACTGTGCCGTGGACACATGTCATTCTGGTACTCTTGGCCCGGCTCAGTTGGTCTTGCCCTACTAACTTCCCTGAGACTAATGTGACAGCACTCCCAGAGTCTACCAAAGCTATGGTCTGGATGCCATTCATCTTTACCGGCCTGGTGTACTCATGTGGGTCCATCACGACCCCCACCAGGCTGATTAGGCCACATTGGTCTCCGGGATCCCCCAGATTACATTGCATGGGCTCCTCCCTGTTGGGACACTGTGCTGCTATATGCCCCAACTCCCCACACTCATAACAGCGATATCTCATTCCGGAGATTGCCCTCTGTCTTGGGCCCTCTAACTCGCTCCTCCAACCCTCTCCCCCAGGACCCATAGGTCCCTTTGGGGCCTCAGGCCGCTCCTTGGTGCCTGTTCTTCCAGCTATGGCTTTCCTGGAGTTCTCGATGATCCGGGTCCTCGGGGTTGGGACTGGTTTCCTGAAACGCCATGTTCCATCTCCCGGGGTTTCAGACAGTTCACGGGCTGCCAGTTGTCTCTCCACAAGGGTGACCAGTTCGTCATAGGTGGAGGGGTCATTCTGGCCTATCCAGGCTCGGAGGCCTGAGGGTAGTGCCCTTGTATAGTGGTCCAGCACAAGGAGCTCCATCATTTTCTCTGAGCTGAGAGCCTCCGGGCGTAACCACTTCCGGGCTAGGTGAATTAGGTCAAATAGTTGTGATCGTGGTGTCTTGTCTTCACAGAACTGCCAATCATGGAACCTCCAGGCTCGCAAGGCCGTCGTTACCCCTGCCCTGGCCAGGATTTCCACCTTCAGTCGGGGGTAATCTGCCGCCTCCTCTGCGGTCATATCATAGTAGGCCTTCTGAGCCTCCCCACACAAAAATGGGGCGAGGATGCCTGACCACTGATCTCGGGGCCAAGCCTCCCGCAGGGCTGTCCTCTCGAAGGCAAGGAGATATGCCTCCACATCATCCTCCCAGGTCATTTTCTGCAGACAGTAGCTGGCCCGTATGGTCCGTGTCCCGTCATACCCACGGCTCAGCTCCATAAGGGCCTTCACCTGGTTCACTAGTTTCTGCAGCATGGCCCGATCTTGGGCAGCCTGGGTCATCAGCAGGCGATTGGTCTCTTGCTGCAGCCTCATGGCCTCCTGTTGGGTAGCTGCCTGGACCCGGGTAGCCTCCTGCTGAGCGGTGGTGGCTTGTATTAGGGCCTTGATCACGTCATCCATCTTAAGGACTGGATTGTTTTGGCTAACCCTGGTTTAAGTCCCCAGCGCGGTAATCCCACCCCTGACACCACGTGTGGCAAATTGCTGGCACTACTATGAGGGTCCCACACTTTCTCTTCTTGTGGGGAGTTTTCAGGGTGCCATTTCTTGCCCCTGAACTGGGGTATCAGCTGTCCCACTAGTATCCAAGAGAAGGGGAATGGAGAGGGAGGGACCCAGGCCCACCCTCTACTCTGGGTCCCAGCCCAGGGGCCCTAGGTTAGTGGGTAAACCACTTGTACTAGTGATACTTTCCCCTGGGCTCCTTCCCTCTCCTGCTTGTGGGGCTTCCTGCCTTCCCTCTGCACAAGCCAGGTGTCCCTTTACCTAGGGTCTTGGTCTTCTTAGCCCGCCACAGCACTTCTCCAAACTCTCCTCTGCTTTCCTCCAAACTGCTCTCTGCTCCACCACCAAAACACTCCACTCCAACTCCAACTCCAACTCCTTCCTCCTTCCTCCTTCCTCCTCCTCCCCTGTCTGCCTGAAGCAGGGGGTTTTATTAGGTTCCTGAGAGGCCTTAATTGACTGCAGGTGCTCCAATTAACCTGTAGCCACCCTCCCTAGTCTCCAGGGAGCCACGCCTTAATTAGCCTAGGGCTTATATATTTCCCCTCTCACACTCTACTACTGCTGCTCCCTGGCCCTCCTGTATCACAGTACGTACATATTTTTGATGAAGATTCACTACCTGATTTTGGAACACAAACCTGGTTTGTGCCCACAGATCAAGTAGCTATTGAAATCATAATATTGGTGTCCATCATCTTGTGGAGATACACACACCAAAATCATACAAAAAATCCCTACAAAGACAAGATGCTCCACTGCATGTTCTTCTCCCGCTGAAGAGTGGATGAGAAAACAAACACAACAGATGTTAGCCATGTTGCTTAATGCACCACTGTCAGGTGCTCAGATACTACAGGGATCAGCGCAGTATAAGAATCTATACAGGCTAGAATAGAAAACTGTAAACTCAAAACTGTGGGTTCAGTTGTAGAGGACTGATATAGATATAGAGCTATCTTTCTATCAGTATAGACTGTGTATTTTGTAGGCTAGAAGTCATTATTTCCAAAATTATATAATCGGATCCTGTTTCAGGCAGTGTTTTTCTTTTCAGCTTAGCCTATAGTTAAATACTGCCCTGGGCAGTAATTTTGGAAATGTTACATTTACTGTTCATAAAACTGAATTTTGCCTACCATTGATCAAAGAATATTATTATACTCTTTAGTGCTATCCAAACAGAGATGTCCAAGTCAATATGCAAACCATTTGATCAATTTTTTAATTAACTAAATGCAGCAAAAGGAAGTTGAGGAAAATTCTGAATAGACATAAGAGTTATCTTATTGCTAAAAGTCTAACAGGTCTGAAATGAGGCAATTTAAAGCCTGATTTCAAGGATGTTTTTAATGCCATTTGACTGCATAGCCCAAAATCTGATTATATTAACCACAGATTCTTTAATTTTGTCAGCAGAGCAGCAGCTTTTAAAATAAGAAGTTTTGTTAATAAATTGAAGCTGCTTGATCAGCAATCTCTCTAAAGTAAGAGGTGATTATTTTTTTGTCCTGGATTCTTTTAGTCTGATGAACCCAGTGATGCTGAGAGTATCCCTTAAGTTACTTGGCTGTTGTCAGAGTGGTGTCTAGTAGATTTGCTGCTGATTCATAGGTTTTTATCTACTTTTGCACATTGTAAAATGCTCTAACTGAATAGCACCATGGAGTCAGACCCAATCAAGGACTCTGCAGAGCTGTCTGGGTATATGGATCTCTGGGGCCACTGATTCAGTCAGCCATATTGTCAGCTCAATTATGTGCCACAATCCTTGTAATGAGATTTTCAATGGTATCAGTTTAACATTAACCCTCGGTGGCCTGCTCTGGCTTTTATGCATAATTAGAGCATTATCTTCCCAAGTTCTTCATGTTATTTTTGATCTGCCTTGAGCTATACAGCCTTGAGCTATATAGCATCTGAGGATAGAACAAGAAGCAATGGGCTTAAACTGCAGCAAGGGAGGTTTAGGTTGGACATTAGGAAAAAGTTCCTAACTGTCAGGGTGGTTAAACACTGGAATAAACTGCCCAGGGCGGTTGTGGAATCTCCATCTCTAGAGATATTTAAGAGTAGGTTAGATAAATGTCTATCAGGGATGGTCTAGACAGTAATTGGTCCTGCCATGAGGGCAGGGGGCTGGACTCGATGACCTCTCGAGGTCCCTTCCAGCCCTAGAATCTATTAATCTATACCATACACAGTGTTGTTGAGCTGTGTTGATCCCAGGATATTAGAGAAACAAGGTGGGTGAGGTAATATCTTTTATTGAACCAACTTCTGTTGGGGAGAGAGACAAACCTTCAAGATTACACAGAGTTCTTCTTCAGAAGCTATAATGGAAAGTTACATGGAAATTCTTCCTCAGGAGCTATAATGGAAAGTTTGATGTAAATATTTAAGTGAATCCCACTTGCTTTTCAAAAAAAACTTTGTTATTATCATTTTTATGCTTATTTTTACCTATTTATTAAATTAAGGCAACATTCCAGTATGCCATTCTTTCCTTTACCATCCCTTCAAGATGCTTTCAGCAATTGCATCACAGCTTTATCTTTTGCTTTCCTTCCCCCACCCCCTCAACTTTTATCAGAACATTAGGAAAATTTCAATTGAGAACAGTATTTAAATCTGGAGAGAGACCTGAAATTGTACTTGACATCCAAACACCTAACCCCACCCTAGTTCATGTAGGCTTGAGGAAGCTGAAGTTAGAATCCCAGTATCCTAAACTCACCTTCAGTTTTGGGTCTGCATCAGATCCAAAACTGGAAGAGGCCTGTTTTCCAAATCTGGTTTTGATGCACCCCAACGCAGCTAAAATCTTACAAAAACAGCCATTGTTGTGTGCTGTGCATTAATTGGGATTTTAAAAAAATAGAGAAAATAGCTCTTGAGATTTCTGTTCTGTTGTGAACTACCGCTCTCATTCAGTTTTGAATCTGAACTCTAACCTAAACTTCACCTGGATCCAGATATTAACTATTCACTCCAGTTATATTTACAATAGCATTGGGTATATATACGTGGTAACACAGAAAGGGGCTGTTGGTTTGGGTTTTTTTTACTACAAATCTGTCTTACAACAGATTTTTTTTTTCAGTTAGCCTAGAATCTACATGTTTCTACCAGAAACAGAGCAAAAAACTTCTTGTTTGGCATAGAAGGTTTACCCCATTTTCCAGTAGTTCTAAATATAATTGTGTATGTGTTCAGCATGAGGGACTGCAGTGGCTATGCAGGTTTGAATCCTGGTTACAAGTGTTCTGAGTCTGGAAAAATGACTCCGGACAGAGCTGGAGCTCCTCAGTGCTGTCCTTAGCCAACCCATTCAAGTGTGGCATTAAAGTGCTTTGACAAAATTTCAGCTATTCAAAGCAGATGTGTTGTGTCTGTATTCAGCACAGACTTGCACAAGGTAATATTAACATAGCTTTCAAATGCAAAATGGGATTCTGCTTGGTGATAGCCGGGTGGGGAGATAATTTTATCACTAGGAAATCTCAAGAAAATGTGTTTTTATTGTTAGAACTTTGTCCACCTCTTTCCCCAGCCTGTGGAAAATTCCAGATGACCAGTGTTAGTGTCATAAAGCAAGGAGGCAAAGAACTGTGAAAGGCAGAGGATTTAAGGACAGTCTCCACTGCTTAGTTCTGGTATCCTTTACCTCCTTTCCTGGAAACACAGAGCTTTGCTCTCAGCTCGTTGAATCTAACGCCTTCTTTCCCTCTAGGAATGCCTGGATGGCATTAGAAGATCAGAGGAAGATGATTCCAAGAAGTGAGACAAGGAAAAGAAGGACAAGAACAGGAAGGGTCCAACCAGAAAAAGCCAAAACTAAGCACTGTATAGTGACCTTACACCCCTTGTGCAAGGCCCCAGTGCCTCAATCAACTGTACAGGCCCTGGCAGCAAGATTGTTGGTGAAAACCCTGCAGGAGGCCTACACTTGTTATGCAGTCTTTCTCCACAGAGCTAATGGCTCTGCCTCTCAAGCCACTTCCTTGCTTTTCAAGTCTCTTCCCTTGGGCCGTTTGTTTCGGAAGCTAATTTTGCTCTTATTTAATGTCTTCTGAGTTTACGGAGAATGTACAAACATTAATGAATTAGTCCTTAACTGAAGTATTATCGTCCCCATTTTATGGATAGGGAGGCTGAATCACCGACAGTACCTATGACTACGACTTGCCCAGGCTGTCTCCAAAGATATTTTGCAGAACCACAGAGAATTTGTGTGAAGAATCAGAGGTGACATCACATGTGTTGCCAGTCTAAGCTGAAATACTCTTAGTCAAAGAAGAATTGAAGGCAGCCCTATGCCATCAGCTCTATTTTTATCTATTACTTTTTCTCTTTTATTTCCAGGACAAGAGAAAAATAAGAGTGAATTCCCCAATTAAAACTTAGATTCCCTTATCCTGGAGCAATGGGACTTGCATTATAAGATGCCCTCTACCTCTCTCTTTGGTAGGGAAATCTCTCGGGTTGGTTTGCCTTCAGATCCTAAGCCAAGGTCCTCACACTATGCTCCTGGGACTGAGGGAAAGCATTTAAATACCTTTTCCCCTCTCTCCATCCTCTCTATTTCTCTCCCTTTGATTATCTGGACTTTAAATAAGATCACAGTAGACAAAGCGGTCACTGTTCTCTGCAACTTTGGGCAAGTCACTTAACCTCTCTTTCAAAGTTTCATACATGTTGGCTAAATAGCCACAAGCCCTTGAGCAAGAAGCTTAATCATACATCTGGATGACGTACTTCTCATGGACCTGTGTGCAGGCTCTCATGACTTTGAGTTGTTCCTTGTAGTATGTCTGTGAGTTTGTTTTTGCCAGGTTGGATGGGGGTCTGAAGCTTCCCTCTCTCAGAGTTTGGGTTTCAGCCATCTCTGCCTTGTTCTGAAGTCTGATGGACTTTCACTTCCAATCCTTTCATCACCACGGTTTTCAGTCCTGGCAATTTTCAGAAATGTGACCCCTCAGTGGGACTGCAAGAGTCTGTGGGGACAGAAAGGAAAGTCCATCCCCCCACCCCCCCAGTCACTCTTTTAGTTGCTAACCCCAGCATGCTTTTTAGTTTAACTTTTAACTTTTTTCCACCAACAAACTGGTGTGTCAGTTGTCTCAGGAGTTATTTCCTAAATGTTCCATGTGAATGAGCTCATGGTCCTGCCAATCCTCTACCCAACTCTCTTATCCCCCTTTAATAAGAAACTGCCCTCTCTGGATATAGAGCTAACCATTAAGATTTATTTGCTTCACACTCACTACTGTACATAAGCAAAGAGATTTTGTCCATGTCCATGATCCACACTAGGGTCTCTTGCGATCCTGCCCATATCTGTCATTGGTTAAAGTTGTACATTAACTTGACTTGCGGGCAGATAGACAAGACTTCACCTCTTCCAGTAAAGGGTTAATCTAGTCTAGATATTTCCACCTTTTGGGTTGAGATGGCTCAGGTCACCACATTGAAAATCTGCAGTGCCACTTATATCCTTGCCTTACTCTTTTGTCTTGCTCCCCCCTGTGCATATAGACAGCATAAAGTTAGCTCCCAAAGTTTCATAAGCTGTCCCTTTGCTAAGCCCATCTCCTCTTATGGGACTTCTCACTATATCCACCGAATCTCTGGAATTATCCACAAGATAGTAGAAGAGGGGAATGCAGGACAAGAAGAAATTACACACTGGTAATTCAGTTTGTCAGAGTCCCTTTTCTTCTCCTCTTCTGTCTCCCTCTCTTCTCCCCTCATGTTAGGAGAGATCCTATCAGAGTTATTGGCTGTAGAACTCAGTGAAGGGTTTGAAGGGATGAAGTCTGCCCTTATAACCTCTGTCTTTCATTATGTCTTGCTTCTTGGGTAGATGGTACTATCATATTGGTCGTCTGGAATTTTCCACAGTGTGAGAAGAGGAGGGACTCTGAAAACCAGAAAAAAAACCAACCAGTAAGTAATTTTTCCTTATCCATGTCTTTGTTTTGTATAGTGAGTCCTACCTCCTTCCCCAGTGAAGGAAAACTGTATATAGGAATATGGCACTAAAAGCAAGGATATAGGTACGAAGTTGCCAGTCAGCTCAGCATTTACAACAGTCTGGTTCAAGTCTCCATGCCTTCCTACCTGAATTCAATTCCCTTTAGCCAGAAAGGCAAAAGACACTTGTGTTTTATAGTCATTAACAACCACCTGATTAGCCATCCTTTGCCACCTTTAACAGCTGCCAAATGGCAGTACCAGTCTATTAGGGATCCGGCAATATACTCAGGTTTCTCTTGTTAGGGGTCATTTCTTTAATTCTGCAACATGATCGCATCCATCACCTCTACAATTAAAAAAAATAATTTATTTAATAAATCTGAGACTTGTGAATCACAGCAGCTTGCTCAATCTCTAGTGTTGGGCCAACTGAATCTCAGATTTAAAACCAACAATCACTGTCTGCACACAGTATAATTTAAAAACTCTCCTCCCTGATCCTCAATTCCCAAGCCTTCTGTAGCATTCTGGACTTTCTGCTGATTTTTATAGCTCTTGGAGCAAGCTTGTCACAGCTATTATATTAGCATTTCTGTAGCAGACTAACAGAAACCTTCCAAACCACCCATATTTACAACATTAGAGAGGGGCTGATCTTATACTGTGTCCATATCTGGATGAATTTACGGTTTCAACAGTTTATCCAAAGTAAAACAGTAGAAATCTCATGAGAATCGATGTTTCCCTCCTCTACCCACACCACTTTTCCTTTCTGGGGCCCCCAGTAACTATTGCTGTCTAATAAGGGTGGGGTGTGCCTGCTAAGTCAGGCCGCCCACTACCTTGTACTGCAATCTTCTGGGAAGAGCAGATGCCTACCTAGCCCCAGGAGAGCAGGAAGTGTCACTCTGCTCTGCACTGTTAGTGCTGCCTGCTAGAATTAAAACTCCTAAAAGCTCTTGTGTGGCAACTGCAGGGCTTCTGTAGCAATGCTGAGACAAGAACATACACTTTTTTTCCGGGTTTAACTGTATCTCAGACAGCAACAGGTGACATACATAAATGTATTTGCTTACAGCAGAAGGATTGTAAGCAGATCCGAACAAGGTCCAGGCATTCAGAGATATACCAGCCCCGGTGGATGTACCTGGGGTGCAGCACTTCTTATGAATTATAAGCTTCCAGTCCAGATTCTGTCTTCATTTGGCAGCAGTAGCACTGCCTATATGCTGGTTTACAAGGCAGAATGTGGAATGGGACTGAGCAGTGCCACATCAGCAAGTATTTGAAATATTTTAAAAGCTGATTACCGATGCCCTTGTCCTGAAGTACTACCAACTGGGGGACTCGGAGAAAGGTGCATCGGAGAAAGGATTTGTAGGTGGTTGAAATATAGGGACAGCCAATTTTGTATGCCAGCAGAACTCTATTGGAAACTGACCAAAATAGAAGAGAGCAAGACTCTGTAGTGTTTCGAATGGAGTGGTTCCACCACTATATCTATGGTCACCTTGTAATAATACAATCAGACCCAAAACCACTAGAAACAATAAT
This sequence comes from Macrochelys suwanniensis, assembly GCA_033296515.1. Classification (NCBI taxonomy): domain Eukaryota; kingdom Metazoa; phylum Chordata; order Testudines; family Chelydridae; genus Macrochelys; species Macrochelys suwanniensis. Next base: position 85,744,205 of record CM065780.1, read on the forward strand.
GGCTAAACCCCTCCTTAGCACGCTAAAAAGATTGCAGCCAATGTTAGTGCATCCACAATCGTCATCATCATAATCATAAAAGCAAATCCCAAAGGGAGGTAGCATCCTTGCAGCTCAAGTGCCATCAAGGCCCCTGTCTAGCTAGGTCCTTAAGACAGGCTGGCTGGATGTTCATGCTATGTCTCTCACTGGCGATCTTATTGGGCCACCAGAGCTTTTAGCACCTGAGCAATCACCAACTGTGTAACAGCATTCCTTGATAAACACACTTCCTAATTCATTGGTCTTTCATCCTAATAATATGTCCGTACTAAGAAAGCCACAGAAACGAAGCTATTGTTGACAGAGGCTGTTGCTGGCTTTGGCTATGAAAATCCTCATTGCTGATCTTGTCCAGTCACTTAATATAAAGCAGCTGGCAAAGACAAGGAGAATTGAAAACATCAATCTGCTGCTCTTCAGCCTTCCTCAGCACTCTCATTTCATAGCCGTACAGTTGAGTTGATCTAACTATGGTTCTGTCAATCTGTAGCTCTGTGGTAAGCTTGATGTCACGATGCCTCCATGGAGGCCCAAAATATTGCAGTGACTGCTGCAATACAAGCATCCACATCTTTCAAGCATCCTCCAGTGCACCAGCAACGCTGTTCAGAAAAGGTAGATACCACCTGGGTGATTTCTAATATTGGCCGACACCCTGAGAACATTCCGTTGCAGAGCTGCCAGAGAAAGTTCTGATGGCGTGAGGGGCAAAAACCTCGTTGCCGATGAAGAGGGACTTGCTACAGTGAAAAGTAGTGAGAAACTACAAAATGGAAAATGGCCAGCCAAAGATATAGCAGATCTGGGAGAAGGCAATACAGATAAAGCCTTTACGAAGGTACAAGAACTGGTGGACTAAAGAAATCATGAGTAGTGCAGTGTCACCCGAATTATACACGGTGATCACTCAGGAGGGACAAATATTACAACAAATGCCTTCTCTAGAGTCACCTCTGCCATAATGCACACAGGAAACAGTAACCTGGTAACAACTAGGCAGGTGACAGATTGTGATCACTGCTTTTGACTAAAAATTGTCTTCACCCTATTATTATTGTTATACCCTCCCACCAGTCTTCACCCTGAACCCCTGGTTTGTTTCATCCACCTATATGGCTTGTCTTTTAGACTGTAAGTTCTTTGGGCCAGGGCTTGTCATTTTCTCTGTTTGTACAGTTTGTAGCACAATGGGATCCAAACTGGTTGAGTCCTCTAGGCATTACTGCAATATAAATATTAAATAATTAATAAAAACAAAACTACAGACATCTGTAAGTCAGATACAGTAGAAAAAATGGGAAACCACCCAACATGCAGCCATAGAGACCAAGAATGCTAAAGAGTGCAGAGATGGAGAACAAATTTGGTCAATGCTGCAGCAAATGTTAGTGCACCTACAATCATCATCATCAGTGTTGGAAGAGAATCTAGAGACAGATAAGTCCAGTTATCTGCTCAGGGAACCACACTATTTCAGAGGCTATCCATGTACCTGAGGCCGTGGTAACAATGTGACTGACTAGTCTCAGTGTTCGTAATCTCTGGCCTATGGGTGTTTTGTGGAATGGAAGTTCATTTGTTTAATGTGTTTGTAAAAATGGGAAAGATGCCATATGATGAGTGGAACCGAAGAAAGAATGAGGGTTAAGGTGGAACTTTTAAGTCTGTGGGATTTAGAGGCTTTGTGGCGGGGGGGTTGCTCCTGTGTGGGACATTGAGAGAATCAAGTGAGCCTGAACATGTAATGCTAGCCTCACAGTATGTTTAATGAACACTGTTCCTCATGTCTCTGCTTATGTGTTGCATCATTTATTGCTAATGAAGCAGCCAATGGTAATAGTAGAGAATAGACTGTTCCACTCCCTGCTACCCCATGTGTTTGTAGCTTTGGCCAGCTACCTCATTCTAGAAGAATCTTATTGGATTAGGGGGAGAGGGTAGCCATCATGATCGTTAGATTTAAATGTTTTAAGATCCATTGATTAACCCCTCCTCACCAACCCTGCACACATAGAGCTAGATCCTCAGTTGATGTAACTCGGCATAGCTCCAGCTACACCAGCTTACACCATCTGAGGTTCTGGCTCGCCATGCTCAAAATTTAAAAGACCCAGTTAAATTTCTGAGGATATGTCTCTAAAATACCTCATTGCTTTTAATCAAAGATTTAAATGTCATCAGAGCAGGCCTGAGCTAGGAATTTAATACATTTATAAAAGATACAATGTAAGGATGTCTGCTTAACAGTATTACTTTCTTCTTGTATTAAATTGCTCCTCCTTGTGAATGTCAGGGACTAATAGCATTGGCTAGAGATCCAGACATAATGCGGCCAGGCATTATGCAAGCTTCTACATGCAGCTTTGATAATGTACCTCAGTCATGACCTGCAATACTCCAGCTATTTCAGCTCTGGGCTCTCTTCTGCAAAAATTGCCAGTGGTTGATTTATTGTTCCAGGTTGAATGGTGGTTTTTGTAATGTGGAGTGAGATCCATTGGTTATTAGTCTCAGACCATCAAACTACTCTTCATGTGTGATTTTAGCAAGATTTATATCTTTATGTAGATGAAAGACTAGTGTGGTAACCAGCCCCCCTGACACTACAGCCTCCCTCCATCTAGAACATGTTTCCTGTGTAACCCCAAAATAGTACCTATGTTTATCAGAAAACATTTATTTCAATTGACCCTGTGAAAATATTTAACTTGATCCCTTAGGAGTATGATTTAGCTTAATATGGTCAAAATCCATTGTTCCAATCTCAGACCTCAAAGCATAGATGTTGTTCTAGCTGCTATCATTTAAATTGGGACATGCTGAGAGCACTTTAATACCAATTGAAACCTAGTAACAGTGCATCTCAACCTCTGCCCACTGTAAAATATTTCTAGCCCTATCCTTTAGATTTAGCTTATATCTAGGGTCTTCTAAATTACCCAGCAATGTTCATAGTAAAACATACTGTAGAGTTAAATTATCTACTGGATATTTTATATCTGAGTGCAGTAACAGTGCCATCAAGCGGCAATTTAGATTAATCACAGGTTCTATTTAGTGAGCACATCCCCAGATTTAAAAGTAAATATAATAGGGTGGAGAACAGCTTTTGAGTTGTGGCCAGCGTAGGTGCTCAGGTGCTAGGGTGATAAGCACCATTGAAGGGCATAGAAGGGAAGCTGCTGATAACATACACTGAATCAGTGAATTCCCTTGGCTTCCCTGGCCATTTCTCTTCCGCCTGCATTTGGGGCTGCTCTTCCCCTCCCCCCATTGGAGTCCCAGTAGATGGGACATTTTGACTTTACTGTAGATCTGAAGGCCTCCCCATGAGAAGAATACCTAGGTCTGGAAAGTGCCTCATTCACTGCCTCCTTTAGAAAACTCTGCATTGTTAAGAGGGGGTCATTTCTACCAAAGATATGGGATTCTCATGTCTAGAAATTTGAAGTTTTGGGGTAAAGATCCCCTAACTGTACCTACAGTGTTGATATGCAGTCTATTATTCTGTTTATTATGTAGTTATCTTATGAACCACATTTTCAAAGGGCCTTAATCCAGCCTTTAAATAGATGCCTGCAATACAGTCTCATATCTTTGTAGGTACATACATATTTTTGATGAAGATTCACTACCTGATTTTGGGACACAAACATGGTTTGTGCCCACAGATCAAGTAGCTATTGAAATCATAATATTGATGTCCACCAACTTGTGGAGATACACACACCAAAATCATACAAAAAATCCCTACAAAGACAAGATGCTCCACTGCATGTTCTTCTCCCGCTGAAGAGCGGATGAGAAAACAAACACAACAGATGTTAGCCATGTTGCTTAATGCACCACTGTCAGGTGCTCAGATACTACAGTGATGAGCGCAGTATAAGAATCTATACAGGCTAGAATAGAAAACTATAAACTCAAAACTGTGGGTTCAGTTGTAAAGGGCCAATATAGATATAGAGCTATCTTTCTATCAGTATAGATTGTGTATTTTGTAGGCTAAAAGTCATTATTTCCAAAATTACTGATATGGGATGTTGGAGGACAGTAACCTCCCTTCTTTCTGAAGTGAGTGCTATTTATTTTTAAATAAAGATAGAAAGCATCTCTTTTACAAGAATCTTGTACCATGAAAACACCACAGAAAAAGGCCTTAAATACCTATGAGAAACAAATTCCAAGGTATGCTATGCATCACTTCCATTAGCGTGTGTACAACTGAAATGTCCTTTCTTTCTTCAGATCAGAAACTTTGTTTAAAGATATTCTTTCAGTTTAATAATTCCATGTAGGAGATGCAGTGCCATAATAGAAAACAAATCTGACAAGGCCTGGAATTTGACATTGAAATAAGTGGTTATATGTAAATTATCATCTTTGTACATTTTGCCATTGATTCGCCCTGCACTACCACTGTTCTGTAATCTGTTGCTGCAGGCTCGGTGATTCATCTGGTCATTTCTGGTAATCAGTAGAGTGAGAAGGTGATATTCAGTAAGAAGCTGCTACAGAGCTTCCAGCTCAGTCATTGTAGGTTTTATTTTGCACCGTGGCCCATGAAAAATATTCCCAGGATGCACTGGGACCAATTATTTTAACAATCCATAGCACTTTGGAACTTGCTACTGGCTTCAAGATTAATGATTTTAGGATACAGCATTTCCAAGGAGCCAGGGTGATATTTAACTCTGGGTAGCTGCTGCACAACACTCAGAATAAAACAGAGTAAGAGCACTTATATCTGTCCTGTTGTATCATAAATCAGGGATGGGAGAGGCAAATTGAGTTAGCACCAAGAACATGCCTACGTTTGGCTCCAAAGCTTATCTTCAGACAATCAGAATGAAAGCCATCTTGGGGACCAACTCCAAAATCATCATAGTAGTCGTTCCAAGTTTCCCAGCCTAGTTCATGATCTAAGAAAATTTGATGCAGTTTTTAAATGTGTTATAATAATAAGCAAATAGTCGCTGCGCTTTTAATTTTGTTTTGCTACTCTATCATGTGATTTTAGAATGGGTATTACAACAGGCAACTCAAGGCTAAGAAAAATGTGTTGCCACTGAGTTTTCTTCTTCCCTTCTCCCCCTATATTTTTTTGATATTTCTGTAATACATAATTATTATTCATGGCAAAAATGTGGAAATGTGAGTAAATCAAGAGATAAATTGCAGCAGCTGAAAAACAGAAGAGGGAGGAAAAAAGGATAAGAGCAATAAAATCTTTAATGAACCTACCAGTTGACAGGGTGCCAGTAATCTTAAGGAGCTATATAATAAAAAGGTTTTGATGTTGTCAGAGTGACAGCAGAAGGTAAAGTGTGTGTCCATAGCTGTGAATGGGTGTCATTCATTAAATGTAGTACTTAATGAAACTACCAGTTGACAGGGTGCCAGGAATCTTAAGGAGTTATACAATGAAAAAGGTTTTGATGGAATCTTAAGGAGTTATACAATGAAAAAGGTTTTGATGTTGTCAGAGTGACAGCAGAAGGACTGTTAAATATTGGTTCACTAAATTTAATAGCTGGGAAATGACTTTATTGCCTAGGATTTTCCAGAATTAAATAGGAGGCACTGCACTGGGAAAACAGTAGGCATGATTCTCCACTGTTTTACACCAGTTTTTATGCCAGTGTAACTCACTTTACTTCAGTGGAACAACTGGTAGAAACAGACTACTGAACATAAGTAAGGATGGCTGAATTTGTCTGAAAATGAGTGGGGTAGAGGGGGATTGTGTAATCCTAGCTGCATATGTTACTGTGACTAATTCTAGTGACAACATCAGCTATTGCTTTGATTGTGTTGATCTGTATAGGTCTTCATTTGTACTAATTGAAACTGCACTGGGTAACAGAGAGAAATCTTTTTACTGAGGCTGTCATAGGAGGTTCATAGGAAGGAATTTGTCTGCAGGGCTGTAACACTGATTATATGTATGAGAGTAAAATAGCATACACTCATTTTGGAAACTTGCAGATCGGATTGCTGACAGAGAAACAAAGGAATAACCTGTTTCTTGAAAATGAGATGACTTGACTTTGAGTATGATCCTCTATTAAATAAATACAAAGGTAAAAATCAATCATGCAAGATGTTGACTTTGCAGGTTTATAACATAAGCTGATTTTGTTTGTGCTGTAACTGTATTTCATGGAGATTTGGCTTTATTTTATATATAACATCCTTTTCAGAGTATCCATTTTGATGTGATCCCTGCTCTATTAATATGGTATTTGATTGACATTGGAGACATAACTTTATAATCTGTTTTATGTACACCTGAAATGTGGGGTGAGTAGTTATTATAGTTGTCAGGTTTGGGACTGACGTTTATTGAATCAGAGTCTCTAAGCTGAGATGCATATATAAAGGTGTATATATAAATGATTCTCATTTCCAAAAAAAAGGAGTGTCAAGTGCACAACAATTTCAGTTTTGTGGCATCTGACATAAACAAAGATGGTGGTTAAAAAGCAAACACCAAACATACATTGTTACTTAGCCCAGACTGGAGCCTGATCTACAACAAGTGATTGTTGAACTGACTGAAAATCGATCTGAGGATCATTTGCACAGGAACATACTCTGTGCAATATGAGATGTAATGTTTTTCAATAAGTGATGACAAATTGAGACTAAAAGAAGAACAAGTTCAAACCAAATCAGGGAAACCAGATAAATAGATTATATGCCAGGGTGTCAGGGGGTGCCTGCGTGCCCCAGGTCAGCAATACCACCTAGTAGCAAGTGTCCAGGGCCACTTTGCCTAGCAGCTACAGTTCACAACAGCGGTGCCCAATGGTGAGAGTCAAGAGCCATTCTGCCTACCGGCTACAGTCCACAGTAGCATTGCCCAAGGGTTAGGGTCAAGGGCTGCTCTGCCTAGCAGACACAATCCCTGGGGGTGGGAGGTAAAGGAACCTGGCTCCACCCTACTCCACTGGGTTACAACCAGTAGGCCATATATGTGGCCTCGGGTTTTTTACCCTTACTCATGCTCCTTGGGTCACTTCCTACCGCTGTTTCCTGTACCTCTGCAGTGTCATGGCTCTGTTTTGAGATCCCTCTTGGCTTTCTCCCAGGTTCGCCTCAGGAGCCCCTTCCCCTGGTGACATCGAGTCGTTGCCCTCAGCTCCTGTGGTCAATGGACTTCCAGCAGCTTAGCTAGGAGGCTAGTCCGGGCAACTTGGAGTCCTGGCAGCTTCCTGGCAAGAGGCTGCTGCCCCCAACTGCGCTCCTCCTTGGTTAGCCCAGACTGAGCTGAGCTGAGCTGCTCTATTCTGAATGCTTCCACCACTGGGAGCATCGCTTCCTGCATCCAGAGCAGGTACATTACCCTCGCCAATGCAGGGTTAATATACCCTGTCACACAGGGGACCAGGCATCATAAAAGGATTTTCTGTGAGGTGGGTCACATTATTTGAGATAAGGGAGGAAGAATGTCCTTGAAAGTGGATCCTCAGAGTACCATTCACCTCAGCAAATATACAAATAGAGGAGAGAGTGTCTGAAGATGTTGAATTCAAGTGTAAGATTAGGAGAATGAACATTGAAAATGGCCCAGTTGGTGAGATCACTTCCACAAGGATTATTTTTGCCCTATCACTGGAATAATGTAAAGTGTTACTGTGGGGTTTATAAATGAACCATCAAGAATACTGATTTTTTTTAGAGGTGTGGAATTGTGTAGAATAGGGTGCTTTGGATGGCTGAAAAGAGAGGATGCCAAGAATATTGGTTTTTGTAAATATGGATGTAATTTCTCCACATAAAAATATATCAAGAAATATGTTCCTGTCCACTGAAATTGGATTTTGCTACACAATTGACTTATGGTAATAACGTTTTGCTGGTATATACACCACCAACTTTCATTACCTGTGCTTGAGGGTATGTCTACACTGTAGAGACTATACTGGCATTGTTACGTCAACGTAGTTATGCTGCCAGCATAAACCCATAGCATAAATGCAGCCTACACTGACAAAGGGAGTTTATCCACTAATGTAGAAACACCACATCCCCATACAACAGTAGCTACATTGACAGAGGCACTCTTCCGTTGACATAGCTGCATATACACCGTGGGCGAGATCAGCGCATAGATGCATCAGTCAGAGGTGTGGATTTTTCATACCCCTCACCAACATAGCTATATCGACCTAACTTAAATGAAGACCTGACCTTCTATTTCTGCTTTAAATGAGTCGCTCCTTCCCTACCCACCTAGTATATGCACCCCCTATCACAAGCTCTTTTTACTAGATATGTTTGTAATTACCACACTTGGCACCTCTCCTTCTTTACATAACATCCTCCCTCTCCCAAAAAAGAAAAAATAGGCCAATAACATTTAGATTTTGTAGACCGGGCCATTTGGAGATCCGCTGAACCAAAAAAAAAAGTTGGGGGAGGTGTTTAAAAAGTCAGTGAAAAGTACATTTTAAATAACACTAAAATCCCTTTTCCCAAATTTCCAAGCAGAATACTACCCTAGGATGAAATGAGGAACATGACATTTCAGGGAAGTTTTCGAGGGGAAGGTTAAAAATTGGGTTTATAAAGTGAGGCAAGCTTCAACCTTAATTATGAAGGAGTCATTGCTACTCAAGAATAAATATAACACAGGATACTAAGACAGCAACAGACACTGCCACTATTTCTAGCTCATCTTGACTGTATATTAGGAAGCAGTTTATGTTGTTAGGAAAGTAAGTAACAGCCTCTAGTTTGTTTGTTCGTATAAAAAATTAATGTATCAAAGTACATATTTACTGGCTCAAAATAATTGATTCACCTGCATTGGCACATGCTCCTCAGTCAATCAGCCTGAAATACAAATAAATCCTTTTTTTATGAAAAACAATTTTCTGCAGAATTTTATGTAAAAATCTGTTGTTTTTTTAAGCATCTCAGCTTTTCCAAAGTCTGCAAGGACTCAAGAAATGTTCCATGCCTAGATGTCTGTCTCTCTCAGGCACTGAATGTAATAAACAACCCTTGAAGGGTTATCGGTCACTTTGTTTTCTTTCTCATTTCTTCTTGAGAAAGAGGCAGCAGCACTCTGTGAAGTAATCTTATGCAGTTTGTGAATTATAAAACCTAGTCAAAAGGCCAGAAAAACAGGTTCACAAGCCTGCAAATCCTGTTGTTAACATATTGTACTTTATAATATCAAAATGGTACACTGTATATTTATTTATTTTGCTTGCAGAAGGTGCTAAGCACTTAACAGTTGGGTGCCTGCACCAAAGAATTTATAATCTAAGGTGCTGATCTTGCAATTTACAATACATAGAGTATCAAGATAGAGGCAGCTGCTATTTCTAGCTCAGCTTGATTGTTCATATATTAGGAAGCAGTTTATTATAGCAGCAGTGTCTATCGCTATCTTGGTATCCCATGCATTGTAAATTGCAGGATCAGGACCTTAGTTTGTAAGCTCTTTGTCACAGGCACCAACTATTAATTGCCTTACACATTATGGAATTAAAATGAATAAATCAGTTTCACACAGTGGGATCATTTTTATTGGTTTTTATTAAATCAGTTTTGATATTCTGTGTGTATACACTAAATTGCAGGATCAGGGGTTATATGAGCGTCATATAGACAAAATAAAGATAAATGAGCGGGTGGTGGAAAGGAGTAACTCCTGCCATAGAATGTATATTATCTATAGACTAAACTTACGCCAGGCCCTGTTTGTGAATACCATGAGTTACTGATCTATTGCACTAAGTCCTGATGTATTAAAAAATGTGCCAAAGGAATAACTCATTTCTCCCAAGGAAGCATGATTCAGGGCTATAATGGCAGTAACAAGTCTGTCCTCTTCAAATAGTGCTTTGGTTTTGTTACTGGCTTTATCATTCCTAGTAGCATCTTTCCTGACACAAATTGCTACTATTGATCCTTCCTTCCCTGGGAAGTGGTGATCCATAAATGAACCACGTCATCAGCTAATGTCTCTGTGGTGATGCTGTTCAAGCATCATCTGGATCTGCCGTCATGTATCTCCTGTGTGCTGCCATTGGCTGTGTAAGATATTGTGTTATTGTCATCAGTCCTTAATGTGGTCTTTCAGAGGGTCTCTATTGCCCCCTGATTGGCTTTCTTTGGTTAGCCCCTGGACAGGACAATTCTTGGCCGCTGGCCTCTAATTAGGCCTAATGGTCTCCTTCAGTCCCTTTGGGCCATGTTTCTGGAGGAAGCCTGGTGCAGGGGTATTACCCCTTCACTGTCCCAAGCCTTTCTGCCTCTCTTCCTTCTCTGAGCTCTCTCCTTTTATAGCAGGCCTTGTTTCCCATATTGGTTGCAGCTGTGAGTGCCTGCCTCCATGATTGGCAGTTCTGGCAGCTGCATAGGGATGTGGTCACACTGCTTGCCCGTAGGCAGGAGAGACTCCCCTCCCCCTGCTGCCTCTGCTCAGTATGGGGTTTGTAGTTCCCACTACATTTATGTTCTCTTCCATGTCCATCAAACTTTACACGGCGTCATCTTAATGTTTAATATTTTTTTTAAAGAAACCACTATGTAGCCTTCTCTGTCTCAGCACTTACCTCTCCTAGAACAAAGTTCTTGGCTGCGTTCCATTAATTGTAGCACAGAAGCCACATTCCTCCATGCAGTTAATAACTCATTCTTTTGACTGCTAGTGACTCCTCCTCCTTTATTATTGTGTGGTCCACCCTATGGACCACTCCATCTTCTTAGTCCACTTCCATAATTATACAGGCATCTCTAGTTCCTTCTTGTTGTGGTTCATCTCCCACCTGTCAAACTGTCTTTTCCCTCACCTGCTTTGACTAAGCAAATTGTGGCTTTCATTTACCTTCTTTCAGCTCAATGTCTCTTAAACAGAAGTGCTGCTATTGGGTATAAGGAGCATCCTCCCACCCTCTCTCTCTTTGTCTTGAACAATTCATTGCCTCCACTGGACCAAATTCTGTTTTATTACACCGTTGCAAATGTGTCTGTCAGTGTGATTGTATAGGTGTAACAATTTGGGAAATATGTCTATATACGGCTTATGAATTGTGTTTGATATCGTATGTACGTCTGTGTCAGAGGGCAAACTCCATTTTGAATGTGGGGCTTCTCTGCCTTCTCTGTTGTCTTTTCACCTCAACTTTGGACGGAAATTCCAGGGGGTGGTGGCACAGAGATAACAATGCAGGGTCATTAAAACTGGATGGTCCTCTACTCCCATGGAAGTCCCCTTGGACAAAGAGTTGGCTACCACCCAGAACCAGTCTGCCTAGATGGTCTGGTGACTAAGCACTGGTTCAGCTGGTGGGTGACTTTGATCACTTGATGAGGCTGATCATGGGGTCAACTGACATAGAGGACTGGGGATTTTAAAAGAAAGGGTCTCTCACAGTCCTTTGGGGAAAGAGAGCAGAATGAAGCTGGCTGGAGGGGGGTTAGGGGAGAGAAGAGAGAGAGATGCACACTCAATTATTTGGAGGAGAAGCCATGTGCAAGAGGGGAGTCCTGGACACCCTAGATGACTCTGACCTAAGAACGTTCAAGTATGATGAGGAAACTGAGGCAGGAAAATGCATACAGATGTTTTATTGTTTTGTCCAGATCTGTATATTGCTTGTGCTGTCTAAAGTAAAGAGTGATTGTGTTAGAAACCTTTACAAAGCCTGCGTGTTATGTCCTTCAACTGGGACACATTCCTAAAGAGGTGAACTGTAAACCAGAGTGCCCATGAGGCTGGAATGCTGGAAAAGGGTGTTCTTAATCTACTGAGGAGTCTCGGGGGGATCAACACTGGTCCTGGGGTCCAAGGCAGCTGGACCACAAGGTCCCTCTTACATAATGGGGTAACAGACAGAGAGCCTGTGCTCAGGAAGTGTGAGAGAGAGGACCAAGAAAAATAGTGCTGCAGCTGACTCAGACCAAAGGAAGCTTAAGAATGCATTGGTCTGGCATAGTGGGACCCAAACACAGCAGCCTCCAGGTGCTTTATTGAGGCTGTAACAACAGATAGACTAATTTGGTTTATAATCCATAATTTGATGTAATTCTTGAATTTAAATTCTAGTTGCTTACACATGTCCTTTGTCTATAAATCTGCTGTTAGCGTCTCTATAACATTGCCAAGGTACATTACTGTCTCAACTCCATCTCTGCTGAAAATTCTCATCCAAACCATCAGCTTCTTTCACCTTGTTAGTCCATGCTCTATAGGCTCTACAGTTTCCAACCTGTGCAGAATACTGCTGCCCATCTTCTCTCATGTACCATACCTAGAACGGCAATGCATTCATTTACTCCTCAAACAATTCTCCTGGTTCCACACCCACTTCAGGATCCAGGTCACAATTGTCTTTGCCCAGATCCTCAACTGATGTAAATTAACATAACTTAATTGACTTCAATGGAGCTACTTTGATTTATGCCAGTTGAGAATATGGCCCCTTGTGTATGTATATCCCTCCATGGACTTGCCAAGACTGTTTCATGGAACTTGGTGCCTTCTACACCCTCTGCCCGTTTTTCATTGGCCCCCTCTTTGTCCCTTCACACAATCTCACTATTGTTGGTGCAAGAACCTTCTCCTTTGCAGCAGCTGTCACCAGTAGCAGCTTTACCGTAACTCTTTGCCTCGTTAATACAATCTCCTTTTAACTCTTATTTGAAAACATTTTTTCTCTCTTACTTCAATTTCTTTCTCCTTCTGCTACTATTTACACTTTAACTGTATTATTTGTCTCTCCCTTGTTATTTAATTCAGATTCTGTTATTTAACTCTCTAAAGTGCTTTAAGGTAAAATCTTTATGAAAGCTGCTCTACAAAACAAAGCTGTATTTCATTGTATTATGGCAAATGAAAAACACTACGCCTAGCATAACAAACCATATTCTGACACTTTCTGTGGAACAAAAATAGCCTAAAAAGAAAAAGCTTAATAATATCAAACATGTTTGTGTCATTATGTAAAAAGGGAGAATTAAAGTGTTTTCATTGAGCATCAGGGGACACGTTACCGGTTTCAATCATGCTTCTGTAATCATTCTGTACAAGAATGATGCAAAGGAAATCTTAGCAGAATATATGTGTATCTATTACACAGAGAATATACAGTATGATGTGTATCAACATACCTGTATCTTTTTAGCACACTTGCATTTTCAGAGTTTTGACTGTTCTATAAATGATCAAGGCTTGACTAATAAACTTTTTGCCAAAGGGAAGCCCTTCTTTCCTTTTATCTTTGAAGTATTTTAGCTAGGGAAACTTATTCTTAATAACTCAACTCAGTGATATTTCTGTTAGGGTTGCTTCACAAGATCTATTCTTTGGAGGAAGGGGACAGTTATTTTTGGTTTTTTCTTCTCACCCCTCCTGTTTTGCCTCAAATCTAGCCCTAACTGCTTCAGGATTAAGGATTTGAATCCCAGATGAGAGTTTAAACACTAAATGCTCTTCTTAGTACTTCCAACCGAAGGCATTTGATGTTTATGATAATAGATTTCAGATGCTTCTTTGTAAAGTGTTCTGGGACTAGATATGAAGAGAGTTATACCCTGTAAATGCTCTATGCATTACACATTGCCTTGTATTGCATTCTGGGACTCTGTTTCCATACTGAGTTTGTTGACATTAGCATCTTCCTTTTGTAGAAAAAAATAAATAAAAAATCAGACTTTGGAATCTTAAATCAAAATAACTGTAATTCTTCCATCTTTCAGTTCTATAAAAATTAGTGGGGTGAGAACCACCAACAAAAAAAAAATTCCTTAACTGTTCACCCAAACCTAAAAGGGAATTCACTTTGGCCATATTCACTTTTCTAAATGAGAGGTAATGCAATTTCAGAAATTCTTGATCTTATACCAAAAATTAATTAACTCAATTAAAAACAAAATTCCAGTGCTTTACCAGAAAAATAAAAACATGCCTGCTTAGTTAAGCAGGTAACTGAGCAAATCAATTCACAGTGCAAAATGTACTCAGACTTTAACCTCTTTTTACATATTGCAATTGACTCAAATGTATTTGTTATATGAATATACTTGTCACATTTTTTGCAATTTTTTACACCTTTTGGATTGATTACTAATAGTTTGTGAGAATTTAACACTTGTTATCCAGAAGACCCATGGCATCATTACTGTTCCCTAATGGGATAGATGTAAATCCTATCAATAATCAATAGGAAGGTTTGAAGAAGCCACTCGGGCTTTGACTCTCTCAGGGAGTGGTAGTAATTTAGCCAGATGTAGCAGATAAGCAGGATGATGGAATTTTATAAAATACTAAGCAGTGTCCTTTCAGGCTCACACAGGCCCTGTCAGAGGCATCATTCCTAGAAAAAATAGACTATTGTAAACATATTGGGTGGATGTAGCATTTAAATTGAATTTTCCTGTCATATTCACACAAAGCCCTTGCATGTGTATATGTGAGGTCCTATTTGCGAAGGTTGCAGTGATGTCCTTGTTTGGTTCACGTAGTTATCTCTGGATGAGGTTTCTGGCAGCGGGTTGGGAAACTTTCTCCCCCTGCTAAGTCAAGCAGCCTCCCATCCCACATGGTATTACCATGTCCAGTGTGAATAATCACAGAGAAAAGTTTAAAATTCATCCTGTGAGCATTTGTGTAAGTAAAACTTGATCCCTTGAATGTCTGTGGAACAAGAATAGAATAAATGCTGAGGATAATTCCCTTCCCTCCCTCGCAAAATAAATATTTGCTGGGCCAAATTTGGGTGTAGATTTATATCCAACTATTTAAAAGTCGTCAGACGTCAACATGTGAAATGCTCCTTGTTTCTTTTCATGTTTGTTTTTCTCTCCATAGGATGGAGTTTTAGTATGGGGTCTGCCTACCAGTTTCACAGCTGGAGAGTATTTGTAGTCGTCTGTGCACTGCCCTGTGTCTCCTCAGTAGTAGCACTCACTTTCATGCCAGAAAGTCCAAGGTTTCTGCTGGAGGTAAAACTTTCAACGTATTCTTTATAATTCCCTGTTCCTGTCTATCTTACGTCTGGAGCATTCATCCCCATAGTATCACAGCACCAGGTACTAAAATTGTTAAAGAAGTATTAACATAAATCTTTTCCATAATTTGGTCAAATTTTATAGGTTGGAAAACACGATGAAGCTTGGATGATTCTCAAGCAAATTCATGACACCAACATGCGAGCTCGTGGGCAGCCTGAAAAAGTCTTCACAGTGAGTATTAATCACCAAGCTGATCTCTTAGAGCAGCATCCTTTCTCCTGTCAGCCAGGTCCTGAATGGTTTAGCAATCAGTAACTGTACTCTAGATCTGTGGTACATCCGACTCAGAGTAAGGAAGTTATTCTACAGCCCTACCATATAAACTAAATGGCTACAGTTTTAAAAGCTACCTAAGGGATTTCGATACCCCGATTCCTTTAACATTAATAGGTATTAGGTGTCCAGATCCCTTAGCTGGCTTTGGAAACCTCAGCCAGCATATTGCAGGGCATGTGAATCAATGATGTAACGATAAGTTCCATTGTATTGATATAACCAATATTCTCCATTTTTAGTGTTTTCTTAAGAAAGCTGCTGCAAAGCCTACTCCTGCCTTAACGTGGATAATAGTAAACACATATAGAAGGATAAAGTCACTGGACCTCTAACATCTGCTTTTCATGCTCTGAAACCTTTTTCAAATGAATTTGTTTTTACCCAGCTAAAAGAATAAAGTATTCTGCATTTTTGTAGAATGTCTTTTGTATCAAGATCTCAAAACATTTAAAAATAATTTTCTGATACCCTCCTGGGAAGTTGACTATTTATTATAGTTGCCTCTTTGGCCTGAGTTATTACCAATATTCAGGTCCTTGCAGATTTGTTTCCATCTGGAGGAGAAATGGATTATATGAGACAAGTATTTCTTTGGTGCAATCCTGTTTATTTACGAAGAATGTACGCAAAGTCTTGTTTCTCTGAACACGGCAGAAACAAACCACAATAGTCAGTTTCCTTGCTCAGAAATCCAAGTCTGCCTCTCCAGCCAATTCTGTGCCCCAAAGCGCTCTGCCTCTCTGCTCCCTCTCAGACTCATACTCACGACTGTTTTTCTTGCTTTCTGCTGGCTTTCTTGTTGCTTTAACGCACATACAGCTTGCCAAAAACAATTCCCTACTCCCTGCATTTGCAATCAGTCCCAGGAGAACTCCTCAGACTTCATGATGTAACTCTGCTCAGGCTTTGCCATGCAGCCAATTGCCTTGGATAGTAGCATCTGTTGTCCCCAGGTGTCTTCATATAGGAGCTTAGTTTCTCCTTCAGTTTAGTGTAAAAGTTTGTAATTTGTCTGGTTTTGTCTTAAAGAAAACAGGACTGGACTTCAACAACAGCTTCAGCCCATTTCAACTAACTTTCTCTTTTCCTAAAAAGGACATTTAATAAAAAAATTTAATACCATCTAAAGATGGTCAAATAGCAGAGGGCCGGGGGGAGGAGGGGGCGGGCAATCCCTATAAAAACTCCCCACAGCTAAAGGGAAAAGGAGTAAGGGATATTATTAAAATCAAAGCTGTACCTAATACTTTATATTTCAAAAGCTTTAACTATTTTCCTTCTTTTTTGGTATCTCTAATAAATGATTTAAAATATTTTTAATTATGTTTTATGTGTAACTGATCACATAACCCTGGACCACACTCGCCTCTTTAATATCATAGTGAAGAAGGGTTTCGTTAACATTTTATCCCTGCCCAAGACATGCCCTTCTCAGCACAAAAGTGTTATGCTGCATTTTGTTTGTTGATTAGCCACATATTCGTCCGCATTGCTTTCCCCAAAAATATGTACCTTAGATATATTTCAAATAGGACAGCATGGCATACATGGCAAATTGTCTCATACTTCATTCAGTTTCTAAGAAATTGTGTATAGCTTGTTATGCTGTTACCCACAATACCACATTAAGGCCCAAATTTTTGGCAACTCTCTGTTAAAGCAGCCGCAAAGTTGAACTATTTTGTTTGCACAGAAACTAATGTTTGAATGTGCAGAAACACAGGTCCAAGAGCAAAAGTGTGTGCAATAGCACACCTAATTTGTGCATGTAAATTATATTGCTTTGCAAATAGGATATTTGTAGTTGTAAATTTCCAGTTAAGACTTTACACTTCTATCTTTTTGAAAATCTGCCCCTTACTGTCTGCCCATCTTTAACTTATGGAGCTTATTTAAACTTTCAAGTCCCCTTTAATTGCATTTTAACAGTTCAAGAACATGCTGCTGTGTTTCCATTTACAGGTTAACAGAATCAAAACTCCCAAACAGATAGATGAGCTCATAGAAATTCAGAGCGACACAGGAACCTGGTACAGAAGGTGTTTTGTTAGAATCCGCACAGAGCTATATGGGGTAAGTAATAAAATCCAAGTTGTAGTTTGTGTATATGGTAACAAGAGAGCCGTCATTAGTGCCCAGAAATAGGAGTGATTGGATGACTAGATGTGGACAGCTGGTGTGCTGTACACTGAATATGACACCTGGCTTCAGGAACAATCACAAGATTCCAGTTTCACAGGCCAGTGAGAGAGAATTGCGCATCACAGAGATGAGTCCATTCTTCAGAAGGAAAAGGGCAGCCTAGACCCTTATGAGTCATTCCTAACAATAATATAGGACTATGTCTTGAGCACTGTTTAATATATACTGGAAAAACAAGTGTGATATGAGCCAAGGGGGAATATATGATGATGAAAAGGTTCTATCAGTATGAGGTTTGGGATGGCTACATTATTTACAGTTAGTGAAGCCATGAATAAGTTATGCAGGTCATCCAAAATAAATATCAGTAAAATCTTTATAAGACACTATACAGTCATGTATTCAGCATATGCCCAATATTTTACAGGAAAACTTAGAACTGTTTTATAACATTTCATAAGTTTATGGGCCTGTTTTCTATATCCTACCTGTAAAGCCAAGATACATCATTTACTTTGAATCCTACGGTACAGATCTTGAAAAGAGACAGGAAATTATCACTAACTAATTTATAAGCCACTAAAATTATCTTAAATAGCTTTCCTCATGTAATAATGTCACAATGATCTCTTGAAAATATATATGCTACAGCTGGTCAAAAAAATTTTAATCGAAACTGTTTTTCCATGGAAAATTGGGGTTTTGACTAAATTATTTGCAAAAAGTATCTGCTTTCTGTGTGTGTTTTAAGTAAAAAAAACAAAAAACAAGCAGCCAAAATCTGAAATATTTTGGCTGAAAGCAGAAATATTTCAATTTAGATATGCTACTGCAATGCCTCATGGGAGTTGTAGTTAAGTTGCCTCATGTTCCCATTCTCTATGGGTAAGGCACCCTGATCGGACAACATCTCCCATGATGTACCATTGCCAGGAGACCCCTATGATGCACTGCCTTGCCTCTCCAGGAAGGGAGACAGTGGTGCATCATGGGAGATGTAGTGGAAAACCCCATTTTCCAACCAGCTCTGCTGTAAACCTTCTGAGATGAGGGCAGTCCCAGTTCTTTCCCATATGTGTAAAGCACCAATTTCTAGATGTTATGGGTCATGACATATCAGACCTTAAAAGCGTCAGTATTTCAGGGTGGAATATTGCCTGTCATCCACTCAGAACAGTATAATTTTGGCAGGAAAGATGGAAGTATTTCTGACCATTTTTGTTTTTAAAGGGTGATTGTTTGAAGCTAAATAGGGATTAAGAATGTTAGAAGTAACCACAGTGGATCCAGTGCAGGGGAGGCCATCAAAGGTGCATGATAAATGGAGTTTGGCAATACCCAAACCTGCTTTTACCTACACCAGCATGCAGGTCTGGCCTGAGAATCAAAGAGCTGTAATGTGATGCCCCTTGCTTGCTGCTGCACTGATGAAGCAGAGAACAGAATCCAGGCCTCTATAACTTAAATGTCTAAAACACTGTTTATTTTTAAATGTATTTTCTCATATTTTACAGATTTGGTTAACATTTATGAGATGTTTCAACTATCCAGTCAAGGACAATACAATCAAACTTACAGTTGTATGGCTCACGCTGTCTTTTGGGTACGATTGACTTGGATTCTTGATGAATTTTCCATGGTTAGCCTGTAAATCTTGAAATACAGATTAATTTTAATGCTGCCGGTCATGTGGAATGCAAATCTTCTTTATCATTGCAATTTTCTTTTCTTATTGACAATACTTACCCAATTACCTTTTAAATAAAACACAATATTTTGGGGGTTACTCCATTTTTGGTTTCCCAGCTGGCACCTTAAAGGGTTCTGACTTTCAGAGGGTTGGTACCCTTTGAAAGTCAGGACACTTCAAGGTGTTGAGTTGTGTGACCAAAAACTGAGGAACTCCAAACCACTTGTCACTTCTGAGTATATAGACCCAGACCCATCTTCTTGAATAAAAAGAAATTTCCCATGAGAGAGAAAAAGGGATTAAGGGTCAGAGTTTGTACAGCACTTGGAAGATGTAGAGCATTATATAAATCCTTAATAATATTATTATTATGGGGTATTGTTCCATGCACATGTTTCATTGGCGAACAGATGCTACAGTAATTCACTTATTTGCTTCCTTATTTACCTAATGACTGTCGTTCTATATAGATTTAAATTGAGCTGTCAGAAAATGAACTTTTCTTGTATTTTTTAATCATAATTAATGATTGCTGTGCTAAATTTATCCTCATTGAAGTACACTGAGGAACTGAAGGAGAGTAAAACTCATTTTTAGTTCCTCAGCTTTCCTCCACCTTCATAAAGTGCTCTATGCCGCCTCTACTTCAGGATCCCTTCCACAACAGCATCTCCTTATCTCTTTTGCAACTTTCCACCATACAAAGTGCCCCAACATGCACTCCACTCTGACCCACTCCAGCTTCCTGCCAGTTGTCCCCTGATTCCAGATCACGCTTTTTGAGACCTTAACACTTGAGTAAGTAATACGCCAGCTTACTTTGGTTTGGGAATTTCCATAGCAATCATGTCCCTCTCAGGTCTAAGGATAAGTCAACAAATGCTCAGACCATTGTAATCATTATGCAGTGTAAATTTGCTGGGGCCCAGTCCCTAACTAAAGAGTTTAAACGTCACAGTGATATTCACTGTAGTGAAGAGAGCTTGGGCAAGATTCTCCCAGCCACTTAAACACTGTGTTGGGACTGCACAGCATGAGCGGCTGGCAGAACATCTGAACTGGGGGCCTCCACTCTCCCTGCATCCCACTGGTGGTGTTTCTGCTGGCCCTGCATAGTCTGGCATAGGGAACTATTACACTGTGAATCAAAGGAGGGATCTGTGACCACACAGTTCCAGTGGCCCTAACAACCTTGAAAAGCACAATAGGTTAAACCAGCAGCTGTAGGAGGTCTATGTTGCATCCCTGAGTTCTGATCCTGTTTGGAGGATGGATTTATTCCCCCCCCTCACACAGATGAAGAGTGTGAGACCCCACTATTCTGACTTTATGCAAGTAAAATGCATTTCATCCTAAAAGCATTCTTATGCTTGATGCTTAAAAATCTAAAATTCAGGTAGAAGTAGAAGTGTTTCTGCAGATCTAGTTATCTGCTTTAAGTAGTTGGATGCTGTAGGTTGTCTCTCTAGTCTGTACATACTTCTGAAGTTAAGATGAGCTTTGTGACTTAACGCTTCTGCTTTTTACAGCTACTATGGGTTGTCTGTCTGGTTCCCTGATGTCATTAAACATCTGCAATCTGACGAATATGCATCCAAAGTGAAGCGTTTTAACGGAGAGAGAATTACAGATTTCAGCTTCAACTTCACATTGGAAAATCAGATTCACATCAATGGATCATACATCAATGACAGGTCTAAAACGATTTTGGTTAAGAAAATTTCATTAATTTCACTAACATTTTAAGTTTCTGCCTAAGGGCATGTCTATATGGTAAAATGGTAGAGAGAGATGATTTGTAAAGCATTCTGACTCTCACTGCCCCCTTTTAGAGTGCTTTCTGAGCTCTCACTGCCCTTTTAGAGTAATTCGCTGCACTGTGTAGACGAGCTCTTAATACTCTACTCTTTTTCAGTGTTGACCATTAATAGGTTGGTTGGGTTTGTTTACATTTAATTTTTGAAAGAGTCATTCTATTCTTATCTCCTTGGTGCTTGATCCTGCACTCTAGTGGAAGTATATGGGGACTGTACATGGGTTATGGGTCCATGTAGGTGGATCTCTTTTGCTGGATTGAGGCCTTGGTTATTTTGATAAAACCAGGCTAGAGGATACACATTATTGGTACTTACTTTCACCAGGGGACTCAGATTTTCAGACCCAATGTGTGTGGCATTTGGGGATGCAGGAAATGTATCTCTAATGGTGAGAGAGAGGGTGATTTTCTTTTGTTCCTTTCTACTTTTTTTTCCTTTCTTGGTACTCACTTAGGGTCTCTTTTGACAAAATGCTGAGCTTTAGAAACACTGAGCACCTTACAGGATGACATCTTTAAAAAGGGAAAAAATAGTTGAAAAGATAAATACCAGAGGCATTCAATAGAAAGTATGAACCCATTGTAAAAAGTAAAAACCCAGATGAGCAATGTCCTTTTATTTTTAAATTGAGACCAGAAGTCTGAAGGCACTAGCTAGAATTTTACAGAGCACAATTCTAAATGACTTACTTATATAAAGACATCAAAGCAACCCAATTGTGTTTGATCACTCTATGGTCACAGAGTTGTTTTAAGTGTCTGGTCTCTGTCTACAATACATCATTTATATAATATAAACTATATTAAGGTTCTAAGCCTTGTGGTACTAAATAGTTGTTATTTATATAATAAAATTACATTTAAGTTTATTATATTAATGGTTTTGGTAATATAAGAAGGCTTCTTTTTTCATAAGAATTTGAATTTGGAAGCAAAGTTTTGTTCAATGCAGAGCAATTGAAAATTATGACTAGCCTATTTCATTTGAAATTAACTTCTGCCTTCCAAATTTAGTTCAGGAGATGGATGCTGTCTAAAAAAGTGGAGCCATTTATTATCATTCAGTAAATTTTGGTTGCTGTGCACTCTGCCAGCCCAGGTACTGCAGATCACATCCAAATAAAAATGCTTGTAAAAAAATACTGAGGCTCCCAAATCTGCCCTGAATCTATCAAATATGCAAACTTTGACATTTGGGATTGGTGAACTGCTTGAACCATTTTTCCCCAGCAGTGTAAACTTTTGGGTTTGTTCCCTCCAAAAAAAGATTCACTATTTTCGGCTGGGGACGGGGAGTGGATTTTTTTCTCTTTGCTCCTTTTTTCAAAATCTCTCCTAATCAGAATGTGTTTCCAACAATATTCAGCAGTCTAACTTTGTAAATCTGGGTGGATCTGAATTCAAACCATCTCAACAATCTACACCAGTTTTAAAGCAGCTAGGTTTTCTTTTTCATTTTGTTTCAAAACATATTTCCTGTCCAAAATGCAAAAAAAAACATCTTGCAGTATGCAGGAGACAGTCTGTCTCTTCTGTTTCGATTGGTTAGTCCTGTTGCTCTTTGTTCCCTTTTAAACAATCAAGACAATTTTTTGAACAGGAAGACCAAGCATGCTGGTGGTGTGAAAAAGGATAATGGGTTGACATGAATTTGTCAGATTTTAATCAGAGTCTGTCACAGATGAGAAAAGGTACAGTTGTTAATTAATGAATAGACTGAAGGCATCATTTTCCTGTCCAATACTAGTAGCGAAGCCATTAGCCAGTAACCTATGAAAATCAAAATAGAATTTTGGGTCCCCTCTTCCCACAAAATATTTGATTTTAGCAATTTTATCTGTGAGAGTTTAATTCCCACCATTTTTATCTACCTCACAATAAACTTGTTTGACGTTCTTCCACCCCAAACTCCTACCCCAAGAAGAAAATTGCTCCTTGACCTAAAACTTAAATAAGTTGTTTAGTATAGGACATGAGAAGTTTGTGTTGTAGAAATCTTAGCTAGACTAAGATTTAGAAGGCTTTGCTGGTATAACTATACTGGCAGAGTGGTCCTAGGATGGATGCAGCTTATGCTGGCAAAACTGTGTTTGTGTCAGTGTAGCTTATTCCAGCCCCTCTTCCCCGCCCCCCGCCCCAAATCTATACTGCCAAAAGTGCAGTTTTACTGGTATAACTGATTCTACATAAAGGGCTTTTGCCAACCTAGCTATGTTGGTCACAAATCACACCCCAGACCAACATAGCTATGTTGGCAAAAAGTTTGTTGTGTAGACTTGGCCTAAGAATATTGAGTCTAATTTTTTTTATATTTATGGTTACCTAATAGATTTCCTTCACTTTTTAAAATTAATTAAATAACAGGTCAAAAGGCTATGGTATTAGTTATCTGAGAGTCAGTAAGAAGGAGGGTCCAGAAAGTAAGAAGAGCTAGGAACTAGAAAGAGGCAATTTTAGAACAGTGTGCACAAAAATGCACATGTATAATTTCTATGCACAATAATTACAGTTGTACATGCAGTCACAGTAGCAGCATAAACATATTTCCATTTAGACATCTAGCAGGTCATCTGCATGTGCAATATTTGTGACTGTATTCCAGCATTTTTGTGTAAACATTTTTTTAAAATCTGGGCCAAAATGTGTTTGAGCCTGACCTGATGGAGAGGGTTTTGTCTGGTTGTAGAAATAAAGGTTCTTTAAAATCTGTTAGCATCTCCACTAATCATTTATTCCAAGAAGCCAGATTTCTGGAGCCTTAGCAAAGAATACAGTAGCACTTGTGAAATGCTATTTAACATAGATTTTTTAAAGTATATTACATCAGAGTCCTGAGGTTCTTTACGTTTTGGTTAGAGATTGGTGATAACAAATATTTTATCCTTGTATTAACTATGAAAAAGGTATGCCCAGCAGCTGTGTGGGAATGTCATTTTGTGAAATCAATGTATTCAACAATGGTTGCACAGCATCTGTCGATCAGCCATTCTGACACTGCAGGAAGTATTATGTTTGTGGGTGTGGGACTTCTGAGAATGGTATCCATGTAAGACTGCACAGCTGAATCTCTAATCATGATGCATGAAGGCAGACTGATGGAAATTATTTGTATTGGGCAGGTTTATTATGATGAAGTTTAAATCGGTAACCTTTGAAGATTCCCTTTTTAAGAATTGCTTATTTGAGGACATTACTTCTGTGAGCACATACTTCAGGAACTGTACTTTTATGGATACCAACTTCTCCAGCACAGGTATGCTGAAAGGAAAATCATATCACTGTCCAACTACCGTGGTCTTATTTCACAAAGCCTGCTTGTCAGGAATACAATAGCTGTAAAAGCAACATATGTAAATATAAGACAGAGACTCCAGCACCAGGGTGAAGCAGGAACCTTTGGACATTGAGGAAGCTTTCCACAGTTTTGTCTAGATTTTTCTCTTCCCTGTGCTGATTGGCTGTTTGCTGCAGCCCTCTTCCTTCCCTTGCCACATAGTCTCTTCACCTCAGTTTCACTCCACAGCTGCCGGTTACCCTCTTCTCTCCTGCCCTGTCCCCCTCATCCCCTTTCCTTCAATGTATCCTTTTCCCCCATCCCTTTTCTTTCCATTTAGCTGATCCTTTCCTAACTAAATCTGTAAAAAAAAAAAAAAAAGTGGAAATAACATGGCATTTGCTGTTGCATTAGCACACACTGTGCTGGTGTGTTTAAACCCCGTCTCCCACCCTGTGTCTATCTTGTCTATTTAGACTGCAAGCTCTTCCAGGAAGGGACTGTTTACTACTGTGATTGGTCAGTGCCTCGCACAATTGGACCTCACCCTTGGTTGGTCCTTAGGGACTACTGTAATAAACATGCTCAATAATAATACAAATAAATGTAAAGGAGCACCCCCTTTTTAACAGATTGCATGCCCACTATTAATTCAGGCAGTGAATTTTAAGTTTGTTAATTATCTCTGTGGAGTTTCAGAACACATAGGAGAAAGTTTGTTTATCTGTGTAGTGATTGCTCTAGGTAGGCTTATATCTGACTTGGCTGAATGGGAGCTTTACAAAGATCAGTGCCAGAGCTGGCATACCTCTCTAGTAGGGATATGCAATATGCTACCATGCTTGGGGGAGGGGATCTGAGTTTGTGACTCATACCCATTCTTTCTCTCCTTCTTCTCCCCCCATTACCTAGGCCAATAAGAAGTGGGAATATTGCAGAGACAATGGGCCAGGGTCTGATCTTATTTACACAATTGTATATCCAGAGTAGCTCCATTTTCTCCAATTGAATCCCACGGAAATGAGATGAGAATCTGGTTCACTGGGCTTACCATTTGGGGGATGTAGCAGCTCTTCTTGGTCTCCCAGATGGCCATCTTGCAAGCTGTGTTGGTAGGCTTCCGAGGTTAAAATGGCCAGCCCTCTTTGCCTGAAGGGAAAGTCTATGCGACTCTGGGCCTTGAGTCTGACAAGAGTAAGAGAAACAAAGGGGGAAATGCAGGGTCTGATCTTCCAGAGGCAGTTTGGAGGACACGGGGGGGGGGGGGGGGGAAATTGTCAGCATTTAATAGCTTGTTCACTTCCTGGTTCAAAACGTAACACATGGAAATGCCAGGGAGCGAGCATGCTACCTTTATAGCTCTGGAGAGCTATGTTCAAATCCTAACACAGTCCGGGGCTAGTATTGAGGGCCCTTGAAATAAATGGCCATGTGGGACAACAAGGTGGAAACTGGAGCAGTCACTGATGCTCTGTGTCTCACTAAAAAGGAAACAAATAAAACCCACACCTCAGGCTGTGTTTGCAGAGCTGGCACTTAGGGCTTCTCTACATGGGGTGGCAATGTGCACCAGAGGGGTGTCAATTGGAAAGTGCAGTAACTGCCCCGTGTAGACCCTGCTGACATGCTCTAAAAAGTTCCTAGTCCATCAGCAGGGTCTACATGGGGTATTACCCCACCCTCAAATTTACACCCCTATGGAAGGCATTGCTGCCCTGTGTAGACAAGTCCTTAGAAAAACCATCTTTTTATTAAGAGGTGAGATAATTGCCTCTCAGTGATTCCAGAGCATTTTTGCAGTCACATTTTTAGATTAGAACTGCAATTGAAGGCTAACGCATCCTGATCCCAAATGAAAATGTGTCTCATCTGAGTTTCCAGTGGACATTCGTCCTCACCACAAACCCACCAAAAGGTGACATGATTGACAGTCTCTATTCAAGGTCTGTAGCTGAACAAGACTGAGGAACACTGACAATGCTAAGTGGTGGAAGTTTGTAAATCTTCAGTATGCAGGGTGGTAGGATGTACTATCAGCCTCCAGCTGAGCAAAGCATGTATGGAACTTTAAGCTCCAGTTTATGTGCTTTGCTGGATCAAGGCCGTAGTCCCTTATTTTCATGAGCTCTGAATTCATCTGGAGAATGTTTATAGATAAGGGGGAAAATACCAACAACTAACAGCAGTAACTAGCCATATTATATTAAGCAAAGCAGCATGCAAGCTCCTATTTATCAATAAGAGTGTCTAATCTTGGGATGGTTTAAATCATATGCTTCTCACAGGGTTATGAGTTAGCTGATATTGTTTTAGCTGACACGTCCCTTGTTTCCACAGATCTCGAGCAATATAAATTCATTGACACTGAATTTATAAACTGCATATTTAAGCACAACAAGACAGGATGTCAGATTACCTTTGATGATGACTACAGTGCCTATTGGATTTACTTTGTTAATTTCCTGGGAACTTTGGCTGTGTTACCAGGGAATATTGTATCTGCTCTTCTGATGGACAGAATTGGACGTTTAACGATGTTAGGTATGGACTTTGCCAAAACCCTAAAAAAAAACCCTAATGCAGTCCAGATAATACAAAGTTTACTTTTAGGGTTTGCTGTTCACAAAGGCAAGAAGAAATTCCTTCCAGGGACTTTTTCATTAGTGTATAATCCTAAACACCTATTCAAAAACACCCAAATGTTAGAAAGTTTGGAAATTAACAGCTAAGGAACCCAGCCAATTCTCAACTGCCATATATTTGTTCATCACTCAGTAGTACCATAAAATAAAATAAATATACTATTTTAAGCACTTGTGGTGGGATTTTTAAAAGTGCTTAGTATTGGCTTGCTCCATTAAAGGGAGACGGAGCTGTGTGCAGGTAATCGTCAGCTGGTGGAACAGACCATTTAGTGAGTGTAGGGAACCATCTAGCTAGTATAATTTAGAGGACACCATAGGCAGGTTTCTGTTTTGGGACATTAGTGGAGGTTGAAAATCAGATGTCTGCTCTTCATAATGACAAATTTATGCTCATTTTACTTAAATAAAGTAATTTTATTATGTTGATTTTCTATGAGCAACCTCCTATATAAAGACTGAGTCCTACTAAATCATTCTTCTTAGTTTAATATGGTATGTAATTGCAAGAAGTGTGGTCCCTACGGATCGTTGCCAGAGAAATTGGTTCCGTTTTAGAATTTAGTTTTAAATTCAAATGTGCAGGTTAGTGATTTAAACTGTCCAATGTGGAAAGGCCATTGTTATGCAAAACAAACAAGATTATAAATATTATTATTCTGTAAAAACAATGACTTTTTTTGTCTGCCTTGAATATAGGTGGTTCTATGGTACTCTCTGGAATTAGCTGTTTTTTCTTGTGGTTTGGTACCAGTGAATCCATGATGATAGGCATGCTGTGTTTGTACAATGGTCTCACCATCTCAGCATGGAACTCCCTTGATGTCATTACTGTGGAACTATATCCTACAGACAGAAGGTACATTGAAATATAACTGTGTTAGTCCTGCTGGCTCCATTGCAAAACATACTCAAAGTCTTACAATGTATTGGTGTGCTAGTGTTCCACTCCTCATTTCTCTTGCAAACAGAGGAAAAAAGAATCTGGTTTCTGAGCGGTTTGTTTGATAATGGTTTGAGACATATTTTGCATCATATACCTGCTCCTTTGAATTAATACCATAAGAAGTATAATTGATGTGAAATATGTAGGTTCAAATTCTGCTCTCATTTAGACTGTGCTAATCTGTAGTGATTCTGCTGATTTCCGTGGACTGATTCTGGATTACAATAGTATAACTAAAGGGCAGAATTTGAACCAAAGTATAATTGTTTATTGACTTTGAAATGATGTGGAGACTATAATATAATCACTGGCACGGGGCTTTGATAGCATCTTTTGGGAAGGCTAATGGGTTTGGCCCAAGTACGAACTATTAATCAGTCCTGTGAGGATTTGTATGAAGGGTCAGCGGGTATCTACATGATCTCTTCATTAACCAGCTACAAAGAAGCCTCTAGAGCACTGCTTCTGACCTTTCCAGGTGCTTGAAGGGCCCCCAGGCCACTTCCAATTTCTGCAAGAAAGTTTCTCATCTAACACTGTGATTGGAGCTTTAGCTCACTGGTCTAATGTCAATGAAGGGATTAGGACAAGATGTATAAGATGTTTTAGTTCATCAAGAGTAAAACTAGTAGATCTGAAAACTGAGACAGTTTATTTTCTTCCTTTTATTCTTGAAAAAATGCTTCTGTTGTAATTGTTCAGATTCCTGTCAGTGAAGCCTGGGGGGCATCTTTTCTCACGTTGTTGTACATCGTGTCATGAAGGCATTAGACATTTCTAATACAGGACATAAAAATACCCAGAGGCTGCTTATTGCCTAATGCCTTACACGCTGTTCCAAGCTTTTGGAGTGAATTATATGCATAGACCTTTCCCCGGGAAAGGAGAAATTATAGATCCAAGTATAGGTACAACATTCACATCTAGTTCCTCTTTGGCAGAAAAGCTTCAAAGATATTTTCTTTTTTTACACTGGCAGTTAATCTCCATTGTTGTAGCTATCTCAAGATAACCATACCAGATGACTTATGAATCCAAAGCATTCTATTTTTATGTCACTGTGTTTTTATTACACCTCAGGAAGTGCTCTTCCTAATCATCCCATCAACCAAGCATTATAAACCTTCTTTACAGATAGCTATTTTCTTGGCATTCCTGAATGTAATAGAAGTAAATATTTTATTAAAGCCAGGTAGAGGAAAATTACTGTGGTAAAACTCATTAATTTTAGTGGAAGAAAAAATATAATTTTAATAATAATAAAAAGTTACTGCTGGTAACTGCTCCATCTACTTTTTTACATTTCAGCATATATCCTAGTGAGTCTGCATTCCATCTATACTTAATAGTTGCTCTATAGCAGTTTCTGCTAATACCACTACAACAAAGGGTTTTCCTATTTATCCCTTTAAAACAATTTACACACAATAACAGCTGCCCACAGTTCCACCACAAAAGATGACTTCCAGCTGAAATTTCTTCTACAAGGGCTCAACCAGAGAGCAAATATTTTTATATTACATAAAAAGGCTGGTTGGTAGAATCTGCTGATCTTTGACAGGCCATTGGCAATATATACTAAGGGCAAGATTTTCACAAAAGCTCAGCTCCCAGCACCACCTGTTGTTGGTAGTGGGAGCTGTTGAGTATGAACGCTTTTGGAAATGTGGCCCTAACAGTCGCCTTCTGAGTTATTTATATGCAGGGCTGGCCCTATGTTTTGCAGTTTTGTGAAAAGTAACACTAGCATGGACTCAATTTGCTGCTCCTTTTCCTGTAACTGGCCACCTCTTCCCCTCTCAGTGTGTTCCCATGCCAATTCCTGCCTGCCTGTGATCCCCCTCTCCCTGTAGTGACGCCAACCCTTTGCCTGTTTATGAGGCTCCATGGGCTCTGGGGTTCCATCTACATTGCCTAGGAAACCAGGAGCAGAGAAGAAGTACAACTTCTAAAGCGGGATTATAGACCTAATCCAAAAAACACTGAAGTAATTAGACACCTGTGGGAAGGAAGTGTTCTCTCACTTAAAAAACTTAAACTACAGAATTAGGTCGAATTTATAGAAGTCGATATTTTAAAACCCGAATTTATGGAATCGATTGTGTGTGTCCCCGCTAAAGAGCGTTAAGACCATGAGGTCGATTGACTGTGTCCACAGTAGCGGGGCTAGCATCGACTTTCGGAGCATTGCATTGCGGGTAGCTATCCCACAGTTCCCGCAGTCTCCGCCGCCCATTAGAATTCTGGGTTGCGATCCCAAAGCCTGATGGGGCAGAAAACATTGTCGCTGGTGGTTCTGGGTACATGTCATCCCTCCCTCCCTCCCTCCCTCCGTGAAAGCAATATTTTTCGCGCCTTTTTTCCGGGGTTTCCGTGTTTGCTACGGAAGCCTGCTCAGCTCACAATTACCGTACATCTCCAGCGTACGCCTGGACATTAGGTCTAGTGGGGATTCAGTCACACTATAATACGGGCAGAGGGATAGCTCAGCGTTCTGAGCATTGGCCCGCTAAACCCGGGGTTGCGAGTTCAATCCTTGAGGGGGCCATTCCGCCTGAGGCTGGTAGTCGCGGGACTACACAGCAGAAGCTCCTTGCCTTCTAGCTGCAGATGGTGCAATATGCCATAAATGGTCGTGGTCGCAGGACCATACAGCAGAAGCTCCTTGCCTTCTAGCAGCAGATTGTACAATATGATTGGTATTCGTGTGCCCCTGGCCGGCGGCCTATGGTGTGGCTGGCCGGGGGCGCTTGGACATAAATGGGAGTGACCAGAATGACTCTGGTCATTCTCTTTTTTACGTTTTGTTTAAGGGAGATTCAGTACTGCCTGGAACACGGGCGGAGGGATAGCTCAGTGGTCTGAGCGTTGGCCCGCTAAACCCGGGGTTGCGAGTTCAATCCTTGAGGGGGCCAGGAGATGATGATGGATATCAAGCATATTGTACCATCTGCTGCTAGAAGGGAAGGCGCCTAACCCTTGCTCACCGCATATTGTACCATCTGCAGCTAGAAGGAAATGAGCCTAACCCTTGCTCCCCCCTCCCTCCGTGAAAGCAACTGAGGGGGGAGCAAAAAATCCTTTCGCGCCTTTTTTCATATGGGCGCCATATTGCTGACTCCATTGTTATCCACCCGCTGCTTCTGCTGCCACTCTGCTGTCCTGCAAACAGCATACCAGGGAAAGCATGGAGCACGATCAGATCACCGCGGCTGTTCTCGCCGTTATGAACACCACGCGCATTGTCCAGGAGTATATGGAGAACAAGAACCAGGAGCTGCTAGAGCTACAGCAGGCGAGGAGGCGAAGCAGCGCCCTGAGGACAGTGATGAGGACATGGACACAGACCTCTCTCAAAAAAGGCCCCCCCGCAAGGTGGACATCATGGTGTTAATGGGGCTTGTTGATACAGTGGAACGCCGATTCTGGGCCCGGGAAACAAGCACAGACTGGTGGGACCACATAGTGCTGCAGGTCTGGGATGAATCCCAGTGGCTGCGAAACTTTCGCATGCGTAAGGGCACTTTCATGGAACTTTGAGTTGCTTTCCCCTGCCCTGAAGCGCAAGAACACCAAGATGAGAGCAGCCCTCACAGTACAGAAGCGACTGGCGATAGCCCTGTGTAAGCTTGCAACGCCAGACAGCTACCGGTCAGTCGCGAATCAATTCGGAGTGGGAAAATCTACAGTGGGGGCTGTTGTGATGGAAGTAGCCAGGGCGATCACCAAGCTGCTGGTACCAAGGGTTGTGAGTCTGGGAAATGTGCAGCTCATACTGGATGGCTTTGCAGCAATGGGGTTCCCGAACTGTGGAGGGGCGATAGACGGAACCCATATCCCTATCTTGGCACCGGACTACCAAGCCAGCGAGTACATAAATCGAAAGGGTTACTTTTCAATAGTGCTGCAAGCACTGGTGGATCATAAGGGACGTTTCACCAACATCAATGTGGGATGGCCGGGAAAGGTACATGACGCTCGCATCTTCAGGAACTCTGGTCTGTTTCGGCTGCTGCAGCAAGGGACTTTCTTCCCAGACCAGAAAATAACCGTTGGGGATGTTGAGATGCCTATAGTTATCCTTGGGGACCCAGCCTACCCCTTAATGCCATGGCTCATGAAGCCATACACAGGTAGCCTGGACAGTAGTCAGGACCTTTTCAACTATAGGCTGAGCAAGTGCAGAATGGTGGTGGAATGTGCATTTGGGCGTTTAAAAGCTCGCTGGCGAAGTTTATTGACTAGGTTAGATCTCAGCGAAAACAATATTCCCATTATTATTACTGCTTGCTGTGCGCTCCACAATATCTGTGAGAGTAAGGGGGAGACGTTTATGGCGGGGTGGGAGGTTGAGGCAAATCGCCTGGCCACTGGTTATGCGCAGCCAGACACCAGGGCTATTACAAGAGTACAGCAGGGTGCGTTGCGCATCAGGGAAGCTTTGAAAACCAGTTTCATGAATGGCCAGGATGCTGTGTGAAAGTTCTGTTTTTCCCCTGTAATGAAAAGCCCCGCCCCTTCATTCACTCTACTTCCCTTTACCCAAACCGCCCTGCCCTCCCCCCCGCGATCACCGCTCGCAGAGGAAATAAAGTAATTGTTGCTTAAAAATCATGCATTCTTTATTAATTCGTAAAACAAAGAGGGGGAACTATGGGGGTAACTGCCACAGTCTCCCGGGATAGCTGGTGGAGGAAGGGAAGCACCAGGATGGGTGGTGGAGGAGGGGATGAGGGAAGGACAAGGACACACAGCACTTTAAAACTTATTGAATGCCAGCCCTTTCTTGCTTGGACTGTTCTCTTGGCTTGAGTGGTTGGGTGCACGGAGGCCGCCCAAACGCGTTCTTGGGCGTCTCGGGGATGAGGTTATGGGACTCGGGAAGGAGGGCTGTTGGTTACACAGAGGCTGTAGTGGCGGTCTGGGCTCAGGCGGCCTTTCCTGAACCCTACGCCTTTCCTCAGCCATAAGCCGGAGGATTTCCGTTTGATCCTCCAGTAGCCTCAGAATTGCATCCTGCCTTCTCTCTGCACGCTGACGCCACCTACTCTCTTCATCACGCCACCTGTCCGCGCAATCAAAATCTGCCTTCCTGGACTCCGACAGTGTCTGCCTCCACACATTCTGCTGGGCAGCTTCAGTGTGGGAGGATTCCATGAGTTCTGAGAACATTTCATCTCAATTCCTTTTTTTTTTTACTTCTAATCTTCGCTAGCCTCTGGGACGGTGATGAAGGGGGTGGCGTTGAAACATTTGCAGCTGCGGGAGGAAACAAACGGGAGAGGAGTAGTTTAAAAGACACATATTAGAGAACAATGCTCCAAACATTACATATCACATGTGCATTTGGTCCAAGGTTGCACTTTGCCTGTTATATTGAGGGTCTGCCGGTTTGGTGTGAGAGATCACACAAGCAGGTCCGGCGGGCAACAGAATTCGGCTTGCACACAGCCATGGTAAGCCACAGTCTATAGGCTTCTTTAAACTTCATAACGTGGGAATGTTTTCAAACAGCAACCCCCTCATTTCCCATAACAAACAGCCTTTGGGCTGGCAATTTAAAACTGGTTGGCAATTGAAAAGGGAGGGGCGGCAGTTTTTGGGTTAACGTGCAGCGTGAACCTAATCGACACCCCCCCACACACACAGACACACATCCAAGATGTTCGCTGTTCCCCCTCCCCCCACCGCGTGGGTCACAGCGGGGAAGATTTCTGTTCAGCCACAGGCAAACAGCCCAGCAGGGACGGAGCCCCTCTGAATACCCCCTTAATAAAATTCCCCTATTTCAACCAGGTGACCATGAATGATATCACTCTTCTGAGGATAACACAGACAGATAAAGAACGGATGTTGCTTGAATGCCAGCAAACACCGGGACCATACGCCGCCATGCTTTGCAAAGCAATGATTCCAGACTACGTGCTACTGGCCTGGCGTGGTAGAGTGTGTTACCACGGAGCACAGGATAAGGCTGCCCTCCCCAGAAATCTTTTGCACAGGCTTTGGGAGTACATCCAGGAGATCTTTCTGGAGATGTCCCCGGAGGATTTCTGCTCCATCCCCGAACATGTTAACAGAGTTTTCCAGTAGCTGTAGCTGTACTGGCCGCGAATTAATCATTAAACACGCTTGCTTATAAAACATGTATTAATTAACAGAGGTACACTCACCAGAGGCACCAGAGGTCCCTTCTCCTGCATCGAGCACGCCTTGGGTGGGTTCGTAGGGTACTGGCTCCAGGGTGACAAAGAGTTCCTGGCTGTCGGGGAAAAGGGCTTCTCCACTTCCTTGCTGTGTCTGGGCGCTATTTTCAGCATCATTATCATCATCATGCTCCTCTGTGGTTTCTGATGATCCACATACGGAGTCATACCACATGGGTGGGTCAGTGCTGGCTGCACCTCCTAGAATGGCATGCAGCTCATCATAGAAGCGGCATGTCTGGGGCTCTGACCCAGAGCGTTTGTTTGCATCTCTGGTTTTTTGGTAGGCTTGCCTGAGCTCCTTAATTTTCACGCGGCACTGTTGCGCGTCCCTGTTGTAGCCTCTGTCCTGCATGCCCTTGGAGACTTTGGCATATGTATTGGCGTTTCTTCTTTTGGACCGTAGCTCTGCTAGCACGGTTTCGTCTCCCCATACAGCGATCAGATCGCGTACTTCACCATCGGTCCATGCTGGAGCTCGTCTTCGGTTCTGGGACTCCATCATGGTCACCTCTGCTGATGAGATCTGCGCTCACCTGCAGCTCACCACGCCTGCCAAACAGGAAATGAAATTCAAAAGTTCGCGGGGCTTTTCCTGTCTACCTGGGCGGAGCATTGGAGCTCAGACTGCTGTCCAGAGCGGTCAAATGTTGCACTGTGGGATAGATCCAGGAGGCCAATACCGTCGAATTGCGTCCTCACTAAGCCTACATCGATTCGGCAATATCGCTTTAAGCGCTAATCCCCTCGTTGGGGGTGGAGTGGCAAGATCGATTTTAAGAGCCCTAGAAGTCGATGTTAAGGGCTTCGTCGTGTGGACGGGTGCACGGATCAATCGAAATAACGCTAATAAATTCGACCTAAACTCGTAGTGTAGACCAGGGCTTTGAGAGTAGTTCCCAGAGAGTAGTTATCAGAGGTTTACAAGCATGGTGGAAGGGCATAACAAGTGGGGTCCTGCAGGGATCAGTTCTGGGTCCGATTCTATTCAACATCTTCATCAATGATTTAGATAATGGCATAGAGAGTACACTTATAAAGTTTGTGGACAATACCAAGCTCGGAGGGGTTTCAAGTGCTTTAGAGGAAAGGATTAAAATTCAAAATGATCTGGACAAACTGGAGAAATGGTCTGAAGTAAATAGGATACAATTCAATAAGGACAAATGCAAAGTGCTCCATTTAGGAAGGAACAATCAGTTGTACACATACAAAATGGGAAATGACTGCCTAGGAAGGAGTACTGCAGAAAGGGATCTGGGGGTCACAGTGGACCACAAGCTAAATATGAGTCAACAGTGTAACGCTATTGCAAAAAAAGTGAACATCCTTCTTGGATATATTAGCAGGAGTGTTGTAAGCAAGACACGAGAAGTAATTCTTTCACTCTACTCTGCTGTGATTAGGCCTCAACTGGAGTATTGTGTCCAGTTCTGGGTGCCACATTTCTGGAAGGATGTGGACAAATTGGAGAGAGTCCAGAGAAGAGCAACAAAAATGATGAAAGGTCTAGAAAACATGACCTATGAGGGAAGATTGAAAAAATTGGGTTTGTTTAGTTTGGAAAAGAGAGACTGAGAGGGGACATGATAACAGCTTTCAAGTATGTAAAAGGTTGTTACAAGGAGGAGGAAGAAAAACTGTTTTTCTTAACCTCTGAGGATGGGGCAAGAAGCAATGGGCTTAAATTGCAGCAAGGAAGGTTTAGGTTGGACATTAGGAAAAACTGCCTAACTGTCAGGGTGGTTAAGCACTGGAATAAATTGCCTAGGGAGGTTGTGGGATCTCCATCATTGGAGATTTTTAAAAACCGGTTAGACAAACACCTGTCAGGAATGGTAATACTTAGCCCTGCCACAAGTGCAGGGGACTTGACTAGATGACCTCTCGAGTTCCCTTCCCGTTCTATGATTCTATTATATGAGCTGCTGGTATATGGTATGGGAGTCAGATGGAACTACAGAGCAGCAATCAGAAATAGTGTTCTAGATGAAAGATCAGGTGTGTATTTGAGTGGGTGGGTGGGTGTTATGATTCAAAGCAAATATTATAGCAATTATTATTTATTTAGCACCAAGTATGTGCTAGATTCTACATAATTTATTATTTCGTAGTAGAAGTTGGCGTATAAAGACAATATTTTAATTCTAGTATCAGAGGGGTAGCTGTGTCAGTCTGGATCTACAAGAGCGACAAAAGAGTCCTGTAGCACCTTATAGACTAACAGATATATTGGAGCTAAGCTTTTGTAGGTGAAGACCCACTCATCAGACGCCCACGGAAGCTTATGCTCCAATATATCTGTTAGTCTATAAGGTGCTACAGAACTCTTTGTTGCTCTATTTTAATTCTAATAATTCAAACTTTATCTGATATTTAACAGATCATGTCTCACAATGTGGGTTAGTGCCCTGGGAATTTGAGTCATCAAAAAATGCACTTTCCAAAATGTTCTTCGAAATACAAGCTTTCAGGCTCCACAGAGCTCCTCTTCTTCTTCTCTGTGGAGCTCAAAAGCTTGTCTCTCTTTCACAAACAGAAGTTGGTCCAATAAAAGATATTACCTCACCCACCTTGTCTCTCTCATATACGGGGGACCAACACAGCTACAACACTGCAGACATCCAAGTACAGGCTGACACAATTGACCATAACCATTCTTTCTGTTATAGTCTATTAGGTAAATATTTATGTATATACTTCACATGTACCCTTATGGTCTATCAGTCTCTAGATCATCATAAAGAGTTCCTTAACCTTTAGAACCTTCCAAATAATTGTTCTCATCCTTCCTTCCCCCCACTCTCCCATCCCTGGTTCTGATGACCCTTTCCCTGTCCCTCTGAGACCTCTCAGATCTCCCTAATCCTCCTTTACTCTCACCTGACTGCACACTAGCACGCAGGCCCAGTCCAAAACTGGATGAGAGCCTTAAGGTACTGTCTTGCCTCTTCTTGATTGCCAGCCCTCTCCCCTGCATGGAGCCATTCTGTCCTATATTATCAGTTACTTACCACTGCCAGCTGTGCACTTCTTTCTCTACTGTTTCCCTGCCTGTTTGAGAGGTCAGGAACCAGCAATAGAGGAAAGCAAGGTGCAGGTGGAGAGTGGGCTAGAAAAAAAGCAGGTGTTTTCCAGCTGTGGGAGGTGAGGCTTAACATAGGCAAGTGATCCAACCCAAGAACCCCCCCTTCCTTCCAGCACAGCTCCCCAGTAGGTCTTAGAAGCTAGCTGGACCCACACACCTGACAATTTGTCAATGTCATGAGGGTTAATAGGATAAATGTTTCATACATAAATTACTTGTAGTACAATTTAACATATTGGATGTGAATTTTGAAAATAATCAACATACATGACATACAGGGACACATTTAATTGTTCCCTGTGTTGATATGACTACAGGATAGAGTGTGGGTTGTGTCACTAACCTAACTGCATTTGTTAACCTTAAAATGTTTAGATTTCTTTTAAGTTTAACCTTAACTGTGAGTTTCCTGGGTTTTCTAATACTTGGGTTTGGGGTAATTACAATACTCCTTTAATGTAGTTTGTCCTAAATGACTGCTATGTACTGACTTCATCTTCATACTTTTTGTCCGGACATACAGTATAAATCTTCATCAGAGCTGTTTAACTGCAAATATAAGAGACTACATAGTGTGAAATAGGAGATACACCTATTCTCTAATTAGGATTCTAAATGTACACAACAGTAACTCTGATACTTCTGGGTTTTTCTTTAGTGTTTTATACACACATTTTTGTACAATACAATAATGATTAGCTGCGTTAGTCCAGTTTATAACAGTTTATATTCTGCATTAGTCCGGTTTCTAACAGCATAAAACAGGTCATTAAAGATAGTCACTTGTTGAGCATCACCTTCCTTCGGGATGGGGTGCTCAGCCAAGAGACTGGTTCTAGAAAGATCAGACTCTGTCCCTGTAGTATCTGCCCCAAATCAACCTACAGCCACTTAACGTCCTCCCAAACCTTCTCTCTTCCACACATTGAAGAAATATTGGTTTTGAACCCTTAAGATCTTCCCAGATCAATTGACAAGGAAAGTGCTGCCTCGTATTTTCATGCAATCTCAAAATATTTCTCCCTCTGTTCCATGAGCTTTTTTTAAATCAGAATTGTATCTCAATTACACATAATAAAATTATGATAAAATAACATTATTAAGGTTGCAAAGTCAAGTACTCACAAGTTTGGAAATGCCAGAATTAAGGTTGCTTAGCAACCTTAGATCACTCCCCCCTGTATTTATTTTTCTGATGGGACCCTGACTCATTCAGTTTACAGGATAGACAGTGTTCACTCACTGAGCAAGCTATCCAATATTTCTTTTATCTTCATCATTTAGCATGTGACTCCATGCATTATTTACTGCACACCATCCAAACCCTGCACTGACTACAGAATTAATAATTTCCCCATGTTTTTTTCCCTTAGGGTGCTCTTATTGTAGTTTCTTAGTTCTTCACAATCATTAATTAATTAATCTTCACAACATCCCAGTGGTATTATTGTCCACTTTTCACACAGGGGAAACTGAGGCACAATATGGTCAGAAGTGTCCACTAGGTTTGGGCTTCCAATTTGAGACACCTAAGACCTAACTTTTCAGAATACTTTGCTTTGAACATATAAACTGTTATAAGATGCTGAGCTCCCATTGACTTCAGTTGCAGCTATGAGCTGCAGCACTTCTTCAAATCAGATTCTGGGGTCTCGAGTTGGACACGCAGAAAATGAGGAACATACAATTAGTGAAGTGTGGTTACGCGACTTGCCCGGCATCACACAGGGACTCAGTAGTAGAGGCAGAGATAGAATCGAGTTCTGCAGGCCAGCATTCAACTGCCTTAAGCATGAGGCTGTCCTTTCTCTTACAGCATTCCCATGCCTCATTCAGTACCCACCTTCCAGATTCTTCAGCAAATGAGGCAGGGGTCCTACAGACAACAGTCTCCTTCATTGTACAGCCCTGATTTATCCCCAGAGCAGGTCCAGGTGCACTGTGCACTGAATCAGGCAGGGGACCTGTGGAAAAAAATAGTATGCAGTCAAGTAATTAAGACTGTACCATAATGCATATGCACAAGGAGGTAGAATTAAGGTTGCACAGGCAACCAGCTCTATCTGTAATAAACATTTGAATGGAATAGGGCTAAAATTCTCTAGAGAAGAGATGTTTAGGATGATTTTCTTACTTTAAAATTCAGTTGCTACATTCATATAAATGACAACAGCTTCTTGTGAACGAGTTTGGGGAGCACCAGGATTAGAAGTTAGAACTCTCACCCAGGGGTAGCTGTGACCAGATAAATAAGCCAAACCTAAGGTGGACTTTGGAATAAAACTGATAAGTATGGTCATCTCATTGTACCTCCTTCCGGTCATATTAGATCAAGTAACCCAACAGTTCATAAACTTCACTAGAGCTGCCAGACATCTGGATTTTGATCTTGGCCAGCTAATTTAGAGTTCACAATGTACTGTAAAATGCAATCATCATATCCTGCCTTTTCCCAGAGCATTTGAAAAGAGTGCATAGAGTTCGGTCAAAAATGAAAAATTACAGATCTACCTACTGCTCAATGCACCCATCCTTCATTTCCCTTTCTGAGCCTTGAGAACTCCCCCAGAATGATAAACATTATCCACAGGATATTTTAACCCCAATGTTGTATTGTTGTTGCTGTCAGAAGAGAAATTTTGTATTCATCTCAGACATAGCTTTGCAGTCACTGATTCACAGTACACTTCCTGGCAGTTATTTTCTACTGCCATCCTGTGGATGTGGTTCAACTGCACTCTGTTGAAACTCATGTTTGTTTCCTTATGATATAAAATGCCTCAGAAATGCAGGGTTGCCCAAGTTTCTTCCCTCTTCTTTCCCAGCAGTGCAGGCATTCGAATAATGAACTCATTCCTTTGTGTGATGATCTATAAATAATTCACTTCCTAATTACTGGGATTATGATTCATCATCAATTCATACTAAAGTCTCCTCTTCAATGCTGCAAAGATATCTAGTCTACTATTCTCTATTTGCTCCATTTATTTCACATCTATCACCAGAGTATCTGGTGGCCTTACAAAATTATAAAAGCACATGAATGGTCTAAAACTATACTAATATTTTCTCCTCTCCCCCACTTTAGTAGAAGGTACAGTCACCTAGAACTTCTGTTCACCACTCTGACCCTTCTACTCTTTTTTTTTTATTTGTATTATGTTCTGCTCCACCCCAGCGCAGGCAGAGCAGTGGAATTTTTAAACCTGTTCTCCTGGCTAAAACCCTCACAAGTCTTTCTTTGCTGTCTTTATTTTTAGGCTACTGCTGTATGTTTTATTTCAGATATGATCTCAAGGAGGATTCATATGTAATATAATCCTGATCATTCCCATCTGCTGACTTGCACTTGTCCTGTCCAGCAGATGACTTCAGATAAATTCAGCTGGAAACTTTTTTTGTAAAAAGCACATGGGTTTTGTTAACTCACTTGATCTAGTTCTCTAGGTACTTGTCAAAGTGTCTATCTCCTTCCTCTCTCCCTCTCACTCTTCAGCATCAAGGATGTAAAAATCTAGGACCCCTAATTCTCGGACTGTAGTTCCTTTTCTCATATCTCCAATTCTATACTTCCATGTGCGGTGGTGAAATGATCACATTTCAGGGATTTATAACCGGACTATACAATTGTCCTTGATGAACCATTAATCTGATGTAGAAAGACAAATTCTGTGGTCCTACTTGTGGGTAAAAGTTGGCACGTTGTTAGTCTAGGATATGAAACTGTGTCCTAGCGTGAAATGGGGGAAGGGGGACAGGGGACTGGACAAGCTTCTATAACGTTAGAAGATTGGCCATAGCATATTGAGGAAAAACTGCTAGCTTCCATTATATCTTCTTACATATATTTCAGGGAGCCATGATAATGCTATCATAGTCTTATGTGAAGATGTGGATGGAACCTGGCACTGGGTCTGGAAACTAAAGTGTTAAGTCTCTAGCCTGTACAGACAGGTGCCCTTGCAAATGCTGCTGGGATTTCCGGAACATACAGTCACTAGGTGCTATGGCTGCAAGGCCAGACCATTAAGTTTAATAGTAGAAGTACCTGGCCCACAGAAGAATATACATGGCATTCAGGGAAAGAGCTCTGGTGATCTATAGGCTTGGGTCACTAACCTCCCATTTTTAGACACTTTTTTTTTTTATTTGGGACTTTGGCTAAAGGAAGCCATTTCCCTTTGTCATGGCTTAACTAAACAAGGCCTCCCTTGCATCAGAATTAAAACCTACCTTCTAACTGCCACCACACTGGCAGACCTGTCACACCCCCATATTTCTGGAGGATTTTACATATTGTTGTTCTGTTATTACTAAAAGATATAAAATAAATAATTTTTCAAGAGTTGAACAAATCCACCCCACTGCACTATCAGTATTGATGTGATGTGTTCCTGTCAATTTTCTAAGCTGTACACGGGATTGTGACTACATAACTCCCCCAGTCCCCAATGGGAATCACGCAGCTAATTCCTCACATAAAGTAAGAAACAGGAGTTTGTGCCAACGATTTGCCCATTAGCTGATCAGTACAGTGCAGATTGGTACAATGTTTGGTAATGACTTCACGCCTTCAGGCATCTGCATTTCAATCCACACTGAGTGCTTTGATGATTCACCGTTTCCTTGATGATTCTTAGAATGTCAGTACACTTCATCTCTTTGAAGCACAGCAGCAAGGATTGCAGCTATACAGAGATAGGGGGGAGACTGTGCCCTGTTGTGCTTGGGGATTGGGGCAGATACATACAACATTTCTCAGTCCCTCCGTCGTACTAGAATGAGTTATGGATGCAATGAAGGGAAATATTAATATGGGATATAATTTATTTGAATCACAAATATTTTAACAAATACGTTTGTATTTTAAAGCTGTACGGCCTGACTCTGCTTTCCTTGAGCATTGAAACTCTTGTTCATGTTTATTGGTGCACAAGGCATGCACAGTCAGGCCCATAGTTTCAAGATTCAAGTAAGCGATCAGAGGTGATTGCAAATAGAGAGAACACCATTCAGGTGCAGCAAGAAAGGACTACATTATTCAGACGTTTTTCTTCCTTCTTTTGAACATCTTATTTTTGTTCCTCATCGCAATTAACAACATGGTGTTTTATGCAACATTTTATGCGTGGAGACTGCTTGAAGATCAAAAGATTGCATTTACTACAGGGTTGTTCACTTTAAAACATCAAAACAGTCAAGGGCAAAGGAAAATTGGCTTATTTTAACAGTCTTATTCAGCTCTCTTCTTTATGATCATTTGACAATGTTAATGAGATCACAAAATTAGCAGCACCATCCAGTTGCAAAAGTTTGACTATGCCAATTTTTTTTTTTTTGCAAAGGAGCAGGGTTTTTTCAGTACCTGAATACAGCACCAATTTAGTTCAAATATATTACATACCATCTCTTAAAAAGTACCTTCATGTTTGAGTTAAAATACAGAGACATCCACCTGATAACAGTCCCGGAATATACTGCAGGTTCTGAATGTGCTAGTTGTAGAGCACAGGATATGAAAATAAATGTTCCAAATGTTCAGGAAATTGTATGCAGGCCCTTGTTATAACTAGATGATGTAAGCAGATAGCATCTCTGAAGCAATTTACCTCTACAAAGTAATATAAAAAGTATCCCCATATGTTCCTTAGCATTGCCCTTCCAAAGATTTCATGTCTAGATCTGTGTCTAAATTTGCATTAGCTAGATCTATATTCTTTTGTTAGTTCTGTTAACTCTTATTCTGTTAGCTTTTACTGCATTTAGGCTGAGACCTGTTGACAGAAAAAGATTACATTATATCTACATAAACATTGTTTTTCTCAGTGTTCATAATCTTTTGGGCAAATTTTGGCCTTAAGGCACTAGTGGAAGCTACAATAAGTGCATATGTGTGTATGTATCTATATCTATCTGTCTATCTATATAAATAAATAAAATTAGAGCTGTCAATTAATCGCAGTTAACTCGTGATTAACTCAAAAAAATTAATCGTGATTAATCACACAACAATAAAATACCGATTGAAATTTATTAAATATTTTTGGATGTTTTTCCACATTTTCAATATTTATTTCAATTACAACACAGAATACAAAGGGCACTGTGCTCACTTTATATTATTCTTTTTATTACAAATATATGCACTGTAAAAATGATAAACAAAAGAAATTGTATTTTGTAATTCACCTCATACAAGTACAGTAGTGCAATCTCTTTATCATGAAAGTGTAACTTACAAATGCAGATTCTTTTTGGTTACATAACTGCACTCAAAAACAAAACAGTGTAAAACTTTAGAGCCAGCCTACAAGTCCACTCAGTCCTACTTCTTATTCTGCCAATCGCTCAGACAAACAAGTTTGTTTACAGTTACAGGGGATACTGCTGCCCGCTTCTTATTTACAATGTCACCTGAAAGTGAGAACAGGCGTTCGCAAGGCACTTTTGTAGCCAGCGTTGCAAGATATTTACATGCCAGATATGCTAAACATTCATATGACCCTTCCATGCTTTGGCCACCATTCCAGAGGACATGCTTCCATGCTGATGATGCTCATTACAAAAAAAATGCATTAATTAAATTTGTGACTGTACTCGTTGGGGGGAGAATTGTATGTCTCTTGCTCTGTTTTACCCGCATTCTGCATATATTTCATGTTATAGCAGTCTCAGATGATGACCCAGCACATGTTCATTTTAAGAACACTGTCACAGCAGATTTGACAAAACGCAAAGAAGGTACCAATGTGAGATTTCTAAAAATAGCTACAGCACTCGATCCAGGGTTTAAGAATCTGAAGTGCCTTCCAAAATCTGAGAGGGATGAGGTGTGGAGCATGCTTTTAGAAGTCTTAAAAGAGCAACACACTGATGCGGAAACTACAGAACCCAAACCACCATAAAAGAAAATCAACCTTCTGCTGGTGGCATCTGACTCAGATAATGAAAATGAACATGCGTCAGTCCGCACTGCTTTGGATCGTTATCAAGCAGAACCCATCATTAGCATGGAAACATGTCCTCTGGAATAATGGTTGAAGCATGAAGAGACATATGAATCTTTAGCGCATCTG
The DNA here is from genome assembly GCA_033296515.1 of Macrochelys suwanniensis. NCBI lineage: Eukaryota > Metazoa > Chordata > Testudines > Chelydridae > Macrochelys > Macrochelys suwanniensis. Next base: position 85,788,436 of record CM065780.1, read on the forward strand.
GCACGTAAATATCTTGCAACGCCAGCTACAACAGTGCTATGCAAACGCCTGTTCTCACTTTCAGGTGACATTGTGAACAAGAAGTGGGCAGCATTATCTCCTGCAAATTATAACCAACCTTGTTTGTCTGAGTGATTGGCTGACCAAGAAGTAGCACTGAGTGGACTTGTAGGCTCTAAAGTTTTACATTGTTTTATTTTGAATGCAGGTTTTTTTGTACATAATTCTACATTTGTAAGTTCATCTTTCATGATAAAGAGATTGCACTACAATACTTGTATAAGGTGAATTGCAAAATAATTTTTTTTGTTTTTTTGTTTTTTACAGTGCAAATATTTGTAATAAAAATAAATATAAAGTGAGCACTGTATACTTTGTATTCTGTGTTGTAACTGAAATTAATATATTTGAAAATGTAGTAAACATCCAAAAATATTTTAAATAAATGATATTCTATTGTTTAAAAGCGCAATTAATTTTTTTAATCACTTGACAGCCCTAATACATATGTATATATATGCATGTATGTATATATGTGCATATGCATATATATATGTGCATTTTATATATATATATATATATATATATATATATTTGCACTGATCATAACAAATAAGTTGTATATCTTTAGGGTTATATTTTGTGCATAAATAAAGACAAAAATGGAACAATACCACTTCTCCTACTAATCAATCCCTTTCTTCCACCATGATAGTCCTCCCAGTACCAATCAAGCTCTCTGCCTTCACCACGATTCCCCCCTGGCACCAGTCAGACTGGACATGCGGCCCTTCCAAGAGGTCCTCCCTGTACCAGTCAACTTCCTTCAAATACCACTATACTGATGCCCCATTTTGCACTATGGGACTCCCCTCCTTGTGAGCCTCACCTTACAATACAGACTCTCCTGGTGAGATTGGGAAAATCACATCCTGCTCTCTAGGGCCCCTCTAAGGGTACATCTCCATTGCAGCTGGGAATGGGCTTCCCAGCATGGGTAGACAGATATGCGCTAGCTCTGCTCAAGCCAGTGCACTAACTATAGCAGTGTGGCCAGCAGTATTACGGGCGATGGCTCAGGCTAGCTGCCCAAACACATATCCAGGGGGGTCGAGGCGGCTTTGTACTCAGGGGGCTAGCCCAAGCTGCTGCCCATGCTATCCCTGAACTAGCACCTGTTGAGCTGCCAGCCTCCTTCAACAGTGTTCCCAAGGCTCCCACAGTCCTCCCCTTGATTGGTTTCTTCAACAGTTTTAAGAATATAAGAACAGCCATATTGGCCAAAGGTCCATCTAGCCCAGTACCCTGTCTTCCGACAGTGGCCAATGCCAGGTGCCCAAGAGGGAATGAACAGAACAAGTAATCATCAAGTGAGCATCATTCCTAGGGCTTCCTCAAGCTCTCCGTCAGGCAGTGGCTTTAGCAGCTTTTCGGGCAACATTGCAATGGATTCCTTGGTCCATCGCTCAATCAGAGGGTTTCAATGTCTTCTTGGGTAATATATTTACAGGGCTTCCTCAGTTTCCCCACTTAAAAAGTGAGTCTCACAGGTCTGCACTGTTCCCTCTCTCGTGCCACAAATCTTGCAGCCTCAAAGGTTCCAAGGCATTTCAGTTTCTCCTCTCAAGCATAAATCTCAGCTGACTCTCTGGCAGCAGGCAGTGCTTACATATCAGAGTAATAGCCACGTTAGGGACAAAAGGTAAAATTCCTAGATTTGGTGGCCACTCTGAGTGGCCCTCCCATGACTCTCCTGCTTACCCTCTCAAGCAGCATCTCTTGATAGCTGCTGCTTTCTATCCGCCTGTCTCTTTTCCCCCTAGACACTGAGGTTTTTTTCCCTACTGTGGTATGTTAAAGGGGCACCATGTGTTGCATAAAAAAGAATAATGAATACTTTAATCAAAAGGAACAATATTTTGCTAAGTATTTTAAAGGTTGCAAGGGAATCATAAAACACAGCTGTTGGCTGCAAGTGATCTGTGGGCACCAGAGTATGTGCCAAGGGTATAATATAGCAATGATGGTTATAATCACACAGCAAGACTGAGCATGTGTCATGAGTTCAGGAAGTGCACAATTCACAGAGATAATGAGGAAACAATAGATATCAACATTTATGATTTTTCTCCCATAAGAATTCTTGGAAAAGAAGAATGTTGACTTCAGCATTTGTACAACATCCCACTACAGCGTCTTCTTCTTGGTCATCAGGCCTCACCCTTGTGTTCCTCTGACTGAAGCCCCTGATGACATAGGACACCTCTGTCCAAACCCATATTGACTAACACTTCTGATACCCTTTGCCTTTCTTTGTTTCTGTTAGAGGTTTTGTTCTCTTTGGGACATCCTAAGCAACAGTCTCCATATGATATATTCATGATTAAACAAGGTTTATTAAAATCAAAGCAGGTTGCAGAACATATCTAGTTTTAACCTTGTCATCAGCTAAGCAGACGAGTTACTCTTAGGCTTTGATACAGATTATTCATAGGATCATATATTATGTTTCCATAAAGCAATGGCCACTCGGATGCGTTTTTGTTAGATTCTCAGCTAGCAAACCACCTGTCCTGCAGAATCTCTTTATGGCACGTCTACACTTCAAATTAAAACCTGTGGCACCAAATCTCAGAGCCTGGGTCAATTGACTAACTTATGGGGCTTGGGCTGCGGGGCTAAAAATAGCAGTGTCGATGTTCAGGCTGGGGCTGGAGCCTGGACTTTGAGGCCCTCCCAGCTTTCAGAGCTGAGGTTCCAGGCTGAGCCTGAGTGTTTACACTGCAATTTTATAGCCCCGCAGCCCAGCCCCGCAAGCCTGAGTCAGTTGACCCAGGCTCTGAGACTCGGTGCTGTGGGGTTTTCTTTCCAGTGTAGTCATACCCTTACCTCTCACCTCCATCCCAAGACCCATTTTTCAAGCCCCTATTCAGTTCATGTCTAAAGTCTTAATCTTCATTATTATATGAGGATGAGATCTCATCAGCATTTCCACCAAGTACTGTTTGATCAGGTGTGCCAGCTGGAGGAAATTAAAACTTTCTGTTCCCCATACAACGATGATCGTCGCCTTGTTTTGTTGGCACACTATAGAAGCAAGAGGGCAGATCCTCAGCTGGTGTAAATTGGGATGGCTCCACTGAAGTCAATGGGACTACCCTGATTTACCCCCGCTGAGGATCTGTCCCAAAGGCTTTAATTTTTCAAGCATGTTTAATGTTACTCTTTTTTTTCTTTTAGGGCAACAGGCTTCGGCTTTTTGAACGCACTATGCAAAGCAGCAGCTGTACTTGGAAACTTAATATTTGGTTCCCTTGTTGGCATCACCAAAGCAATCCCCATTCTTCTAGCTTCAACTGTTCTAGTATGTGGAGGTCTGGTGGGACTTCGACTTCCTGACACGAGAACCCAGGTGTTGATGTAAAACTGGAAAAAAGCCATTTATGATTTATTGCCCTCTCCTTTCAAGTGTCAACTCTCCTAACTGAATGGTGCAAAGGCTTCAGATTTTCAGTTCTTTGAATGGTGATCAGATAGCAGAAATCTAACTCAAAATGAGATATTTTTCTGTGACAGAGGTTTAGAAACTTCCATAAGAAAGTTTTACCTTCTTTTGCATACTTTTGCTGTTTAATACTTTTTATCTTTCAAATTGCAAAGCTACCTCTTGAAACATTTTCAAAGACATATTCAGGAAGAGAAAACCGTGCTCATAGCTAGGTGTTTAAAATGCAAGCATATTGTCACATCTAGGACATTCAAAAATAGGTCCTAGATTATTGCCATGACACCATTAGCTTCCACAGTGATACAGACATGGAAGTCAATTATTTAACAGAATTGGTGCAGTAAATGTCAATCTTACACAGATCAATGCATCCAGCATTAAACAGGAAACTGCATATTCTGCATCCGTACTGAGAATATTAACGTTGTGTGACTATATTTAAGCAGTAGGGACTTCCTGCTTTCTCAGAAAAGGGCACGGCAGGCTTTGGCAGTGGCAATGCCTCTTTCACAGGAAACCATCTTATGTAGATTCAATCGTGGGTAAAGATTAACAATTGCAATCATAACAGTAAAGCTGTCTGTGCTGAGGAGAAATAACTCCTGCTAGAGAGGAGAGCAAAGCTCATAATAGGTGACCAAAGTAAGAGAATAGGAAAAGAAGCAGTTTCACTGCTTGCTGATCCTCCAGAGTGTATTTAGAGATACCAGCACTTGGATGCCTGGAAATTTCTGAGCATTTTAGAAAACTAGGGCTTTGTCTGAACTGATCTCGGTGTAAACCATGAGTAGTTCTACTCTAGTCAATAGTTACACTAATGTAAAACTAGTGTGAGTGAAGGCAGAATAAAGCCCAATGCCTGTATGAAAACTAAACAGCTTTAAGAAAAGTGCTTTTGCTATTTAACCTACTAACTCTTACTCCCTTGATGATATACAAAATATTTTTTCTAAACATTGTATTAGAGTGCCTCCTACATGTTAACTTTGGCCGCTGTTTAACATGATCAGAATCTCCAGAACCAAATCATTTACCTACAACTGCTAAACTTTAAAAAAAAAAAAAAAAAAAAAAAAAGTAACATTTCTTAGTATATCAGTTTATACAATTGGCATAAATTTGCAAATATTAATCTTAACAATATCTCATCATTTAACACTTCCTAGTCCTCCCAGCCCTGCACACCTTCAAAAAAAAAAAAGACAGAATGTTAGCCTTAGCTTTGAGTCTCGTGGATTTTATCTGTGTCACAGCCTTAGCATTAATGAAAAGCAGTTTCCTGTAATTAGGATAGTATCTAATTCTGGCCATTGTGTGCGTCTCGCTCTTTCGCTCTCTCGCTCATTTTTCAGGGCACTCCCTTGTGTCATCCCTTAGTCAGATGACTGCCTTGTACTCATTGCACATCTTGTTTCGAAATCTGAAGCCTCTGTACAGATTTAGAGTGATGATCAACAACCAGTGGTAAATAACATTTTTGTGCCACACACTGTCTATTTAAAGCGATGTGTTGTGTTCAGTTCTGTATGTTACTTTAAAGAATTACTAAATTCAATATGTGCAGTGCTATGATCAGTGTGGAGGAGAGGGGACATAGGAAAGTAAGGATCAGTTACTGAGGGCTCCAATTCAGGGCTACCATGCTAAAATCTCATTACATTTAAAAATGTGCTCATTTTCTATTGAAAAACAACACCAGACCACTATTTCACCATAATCGACAACAATGCTGGTGATTTTGCTAAGTCTAGGCTACATCTTAGATCTCTTGCTTATAGCCATCTCATGCATGACGCAGCCTAGGTACAGCATTAGAGCACATTGTGTGATTGGGATATGGCAAGCGAAATAAACTGGCCTACAGAAAAAGAATATACCTGAGTGCATGGATGCAGCGCCAGGATACCAATGAATGTTATAAGACCCTTTCCACTCCCCTCACCCCCCACTAAAAAAGTGAGGTGGAGGTGGGAAAAGAAGGGAGAGCAAAGGAGGAAGGGAGGAGAAGAGAAAGGGAAAAGAAAAGGAAGAATAGAAGGGGAGAGGAACAAAGAGAAAATAAGTGCAAGCCCTCCCTCCGCCATATTCCCAACATGTTATGCTATGAGGGCAAGAGCAGAGAATATAATTGTAGCTGTGTACATACAATCAGTGGCTTGGCAGTACAGCCGCTTGGAGCACCAGTATTTGACCTTTGGAGGCCTAAATCCAGATGTTACTCTACTTCGTTGAAGAAGATAAATCACATGCAACTTCATAGGAGAATGCCATATACTGTGTGTGTGTACATATTAGAGAGAACAAACCAAACTGGCTTAGGTTAATGTACCAGAGCCTTCTAATGGATGACATCATAACTACTTATCTGTGTGTCATAGTCCTTATCCTGCTGTGAGGTAACAGAGATTCTCTTTCAGTTCAAATGTTGGGGGCCCGTGTTATTTGTGCAGGAAGATGCACGTTCTAGCCTTTTTTCTGCTTTGAAATTGAGGGTTCAACATAGTGATAATGCTTGTTCAAGGTAGTCAGAGATTTATAACTTTAGAAAGAGAGGGCTAGGACTAGAACTGCCTGGTTCCTGCAGGGCGGGACTGAAGTGGGCTGACAGAGAGATGCAGAGAAGCTCTGCCTTCATAGTGCCTGGTTCTAGCCAGTGCCTTCACTGAGGACAATCATGCAGCCTTTAATCACAGAAGAAAAGTTGCCAGAGCTCCTTGCCTGAAAGCTCCAACCCAGCTGTTCTCCTCTTGCCCAGCTTCCTGCTCCCTGTTATTCCCAAGATTTCCAAACAGGCTATTAAATCTATCAAGTCTCCCTTCTCACTTTTTCCTTTCTTCTCCCTGATCCTACCAAACTGATTCCAAATTAACTTGCCTTCCAAAGATCCTCTTCCTAATTCCCTCACTTATTCCTCTCAATTGCCTTTAATTTCCTTATATCCTCCAGTAATAAGCCAATGCTCCACCCTTTGGGTTTGAGGTCAACACTTCTTTAACCCAGGATGGAAAACAAGTTAAAGCAAAACAACCCTTCAAGTTGTCTCCATCATGGGAAGCAGATAGTCTCTGAAAGTTCATTTAATATCCAGGTGGCCTAACTAACACACATAATCAAGGAATAAAGATCCTCCTGTCAGAAGCTCCACTTATCCCTTTAGATGTGGCAAATGAAGATCAAGGAAAGCACCTGATACTGTCACCAAACTCAGCTCCACTTGGGAGGAAGTTTCATTCTTCTTTCCCAGAAGCCCCACCCTTTTTCTTTCTTGGCGCCCTGGAAACCTCACTTTTATATAGCTGCCAGCCCTGCTCTTGAGGCACATCTGTCAGCTCCACTTTCCAGTAGCCTAATGGAGCCATAGCTGTCAGCTCCTTTCTCCAGGCCTGACAGCTCAGGCAGTCTCTATGGGCTGGGCTTTAACTCTTTCCCCGGTGAAGGGTTTTAAAACACTTCTTCCTTCAGCCAGGGACAGTTACATACATCCTGTCCTAGCTCCTTTATCCAACCAAGGCAGCACTATGTTAGCCTAACTTGTCTGACACATTTTATTTTTTTATATGTAGCTGGAAATGGAACTACAGTTCAAACACAGGGTTAAAAATGAATCTTCAAAACTGTACACACAGTGGGTCGCATATACAGGAAGTGCAAGCAGAGCTGCTCCACTTCCTCCAGAATGTGGGAAAAGATGCTCAGCAGTCAAATTCCAGAAGAAAACAAATCAGACGGACTACTTTCCTCAGCGTTTCCTGCCTTCCTGTTCACCAGACTCACTGTCAAATGTCAGCCCTTGTTAATAAGATCCTTTACTATCAGTTCAGGAAACACAGCATGAAGAGAGAGCAGGTGGGTGAGGTAATATCTTTTATTGGCTCAACTTCTGTGGGTGAAAGAGACAAGCTTTTGAGATACAGAGCTCTTCTTCAGGTCCTGACATTTTAAAGCTTGTCTTTCTCACCAACAGAAGATGGTCCAATAAAAGATATTGTCTCACCCACCTGGTCTCTCTAATATCCTGGGACCAACATGGCTACTACAACACTGCAAACAGTATCAAAAGAGATACTTTAGCATGCAAATAAACACAAAACTGGATTTTTGCCACGATATGGCAAACACGTGTCAGACACGTGAGTTTGTAACACAAAAGCAGAATCACAAACTAATTAGAAAGCATTAGTTTGTAGTAGATCTTCTCAAGCTCTGTGGAACAGAGTGATTAAATTATGGTCCTCGGGTTGACATGATCCTGCTGGCGTCTGCTATGTGGCCCAACTGATCTTTCTGAAAACTTTCAAGCATGGTGTTTTCATGTATAGGTGTGTGTGTGTGTGTGTGTGCAGTTTAACCAGGTTATGGAAAACATTTTGGGGCCTGTCACTGTTTTTATCCTTTATTTTTCCTATAGTGATCTGTTTTCCTCCACTTCTTTTCTTGGATCTAGGAGGATCTTTCAACATTTAACCCTGCTCTAAAATCTTAAAATTACTAGAGAGGACTCCAGGCCACTTCAGGACTTCTCTTTGATCCAGAGGTTCAGTAAACACAGCATAGAACTAAGACTCAATGTGCCTGATTGATTCTTCTCTTGCTTACAACAGTTTTACATGAGTGTATTTCCACATTTACCAGCTTGTGCAGAGCTGCATCCAACCCAAATAAAATAAATTAAAAGGAAGTAGAGTTTGTCTGCAGTCTTTTTTCACCTACATTTGTATAAATTAGGGTGAAATTATCTGCTGCACTGAGACTCCTCTTAGTTCAGCAAAAACGTGGCTTTGGGGAGCCTGTCATGCCGCCCTGATTTTCAAGGCTGAGTAGATTTGTGGGACAAATCACAAATTCAATTGCTTTCTAGGATTGGGGCTTTAATGATCTTCTCTGTAGTGGAATGGTCTAGTACATGTTACTTTCTCCTCACCATACCCCCATGGACAATCTAGTATCTCAGGAGGGGAAAGGGATTGCTTAGCCACGATGGTTATTGGATAAGAGTAACTCAGCACAAAATAGAACTGTCCCTCCTACCCTCTTCTCCATGGATATACATTTAATCGGACAGACATCCTAGCAGGCATGTGGGAGTAGCTGAACTATGCATCTTGGCAGCTACTCCAGCTTTCAGTTCCTCCTTTCATCTGAGCTGCAGGCTATAACCAGGGACATCAGTCTAGTAATGAGAGGGAGGATCAACTTGGGGGACTGCAGTTTCACTTGGTCTCTCCATGGCCAGTCAGCTCTGCTACTTTCTTCTTGGATCCTAAAGATCCCCGCATCTTCTTACCTCGAAGGTTGGCCACCTACCATAGCCTGGGCATCCAGGACCCCTAGATCTGAACCATGAGCCCCAGCAGTGCAACCCGAAACCAATGCCATGAATGGACACTGTGCATCACTGCATATAAACTGCTGAGAGCAAACCACTCTGCCAGGTGCTCGTATGGATCTGTGTTTTGTAGCCCTGCTGCCATTTCATGGAAGTCTCCAGCTAGACCTGCCATCTAGTGCTTTTCTCTGCCGATCACTGCACACACTTTCTGACTCACTCCCATTATACTTGTCTGGCATCCCACTGTCTACTTGGTAAATTCAGACCTATCTCCAGCTGAAGCAATGTGGCAGGATCAGTTTTCTCATTCTCAACAGGACCACATTTGCTCAATTAAGAAAAAAAGATGGGGTAGGAGAGAAGGTGGGGAGAGAGAAAGTAAGAGATTATGAAATAGAATAAAACAAAACAAAAATGTCAGAACTAGTAGGTTAGAGGCCTATGGTTCAGGTCCTAGGTTTTTTTCTGCAGTAAATTTTCTTTGCATTCTAGTCACTGCCCTGATATAATGCAGCTACGTGAGTATTGTTTATTGTAAAGGAGATGTACTGTACAGTTTTGGTGAAAATGCATACACACACGCGTGCGTGCACTCCCCTGTGTGTGTGTGACAAGTGTAAGACTTATACATTATAAAACTTAATTTTAAATGTTATTTTTAAAATGCAGTTTCATTCTCAGTGCCGTTGATTGCCATTTGCTGCATTGTGCTTTGAATACAAAATACACTCTACTCATTTCCTTGTGCAAAATTCTTTACTTAATCATCCATAAAATTGCTGTAGTACCAAGCGCTTTCTTAGTTTGCCATTCATTTTATGTCACTGAAAGAGAACGCCTGTAATTGTTTTAGGAGTAAGCTTTGATTTAGCTGTATCCTTCCCCCACCATGCTGTGCCAAACAATGAAGCAACAAACCATATGGAAGTATCAGTCACATGTGTTCCAGTGACTCAGCACACGAGAATATTCAAAACCAAGTACAAATTCTTGGGGGTTTTTTCTTTTCGAAGCAAAGTATGTTCTAAATAATGTTCCATATGGATCTCAACGTATTAACTTCTGTGTAATATATGGGAATATGTCTGTCTTCTTTCTGTACTGTATGTTTTTCATTGTTCCTGAAGACATAGCTGCTGCTATTCTAATAATGTTCTTATGGCTAACTTATTTGCCACTGCTCTTATCGGCATTCTTTGACCAGCTAGAAACAGAGACATTGCCAGGGTGTCTTTCAATTAATCATTAACATTCACAAAGATCTAGCTCCGTAATGAGCGGTGTATAGTACCATTCCTGCTATTATTCAAGTGAAGCCAGTCTGAAAAAGCACACACACAAGGAAAGAGGGTGGAGAGAGTTCTTTCTAGAGCTCCGGCATTCATTATGCTTCTTCCCTAGATGCAAACAACTTCATTCTTTCCAATGTGTTTCCGGGGAGTCTGTGTGCCTGTGCATTGCAGAATTAAGGAGTCAGCAGAAAAAAAGGGCGTTCTATTCTCACAAGAATGAACAAAGCATATTTAGTACAGGAAAACTAAGACATTTTTAAAAGAAATTAAAACAGACAACACCACACTGTCCATAGTTGGGAATCACACGTGTTGCCTGATTTTCTTGAGACTGAAATTCATTCTGAACCATTTCGTTAAGTAATAACACACAACAGTGCAGCAGTGCTGATACAACAACATCATTGGTGGATAGTGGATATTCTGATGCAAAGAAAAAAAATGTCAGTGGTGGAACATTGTCGCCTGCAGTTTCTTGTAGTCTTTCTTTAAAAAAATGAAAATGACTCTTTAGGTTTACAATGAATATTGCTGACCTTATCATTGAACTATGTAACAAACATTAAAATGAAATAATTTAGAAGAAAAAGTAATAGAATGTTAAACATTAACTTTAAATGGTTATATTTTTTAACAATAAAATGTTTTTGTAAGAAACTTAAAGCTCTCTCCTCCCTCCCCCGTGTGGATCCCAGCCAGTGTGGTGGCCAGTTTCTGTAGCACTTCACCTATGACCGGGAAGAATATACTTTCATTTAAAAAAATCCACCAAAACGAGAGCAGCATACACCCACTGATTTAGGCCTTGATCCAGCAAGTTGGTCTATAAAGGCTAGCTTCTATGCCTATATAGTCAATGGAGCATCTTACAGGATTAAGATCTGAGCTTTCTTATAATTAATTTAAATTTAAAAAAAAAAACCAGTTAAATGCATGATCTTATGTTACGCAGTATTGGAAGCAACTTCTTTACTGAGTCCTGGGGTGAAAGAAGTTCTCTATAACATGTTGGTTTAATCTACCAATGTATGAATTGTAACTATTAATAATGTTAACCTTTGATATCCTCATGCAAGTGACCGGGGTTCCAATCAATACATTGCATTGTAATATCATCCCAGGTCAGAAACCACATGAATCAACTGATCACTTTATTTTCCAGCCATTGTATATGTTTAAAAACTGTGCATTTTGTTGTTCTCTGTCTTGAGTTAAAATTCTAATAAATTAAATTGTAACTTATATGTGGCCACAAATATATTTGACATGTGAAGGCATGTAAACAAACAAAAAATTGATGATTTCTTCTTTGCGCTTCACTGGGTTAATTTCAGTCCGGAGTATACAAAAATAACCATCCAACTGAAAATATAATTCCATGCCTTCAATATAATTTACTGATGTAGTCAAGGTAATGATTCTTGGTAACTAATTTGTAGTTCCTAAATCCCCAAAAATAGCAAAAACAAAAGAAAAAAGTATGTGCTTTCTATATGCTGGGCCAAATTCTGCTCTTAATTTTCCCCAGTAGACCTCAAGTAAAAGTAATGGAGTTGAAACAAGGCAACTGGGAGCAGAATTTGGCACACTGTCTTTAACATACAAAACATGGTGGGTTGGTGTGTCCTGATATTCTGTGTTTTGTAACATGACAATGTATATATATATTGTATATAAAGTACTAAGATTTTTAAGTTAAATTTCCATTCCACACATTCATTTTCAGATCCACAATTTTGTACTGAGATCTTGGCAATGGCCCTGACCTATTTGGTTTTTTACTGCTCTGTATGATCTGTAATGTGGGTTACAGTTATCACTACTGTATATATGTGCTTGCATGTGTGTGCATTGATAAATTCTCACTTTTAGGTTTCTGGATTTTTCATTCCAAGTGCAACTGGTACAATTGTGAACTCATCTTTCTGGCATGCTCCTCTGTGTCAGATTGCTGATTGCCAAAATGCTTGACCAAGTGTATAAAGTCCCCGGAGAAAAGCCGTCTGTATAACTGTGAAAGGGCATGCTCTGTGTAGGATGACTATGTACAGTATAAATCTATAAAATGTGGAAGTGTGTATAAATTTATCTGCCAAATACTTATCATACATGTAACAAATGCAAAGATATTTAATGTACATCAAATTAATAAAGGGGCATTTTTTGCTCCACTATATTCCAATAAAGAGTTGTTCTTTGCAATGAATGTACACCAGGTGTACTGACAATTAAAGATGCATTCTTTATTATAGCCACAAAGTACTGAAAACAATTGCTTTGATTTAATCAGTGTGGTACTTTTAACATATTTTTAGTACTCTGTTGTTATGGCTGTGTATGTATTTCATCTTTAATGCCCATTATATATATCCGGTGATAGAGATCTAAGACAGTGTTAAAAGAAAACCTGGAACAAGTTACTAATGTGAAAGAAATGTAAGTCGATATAACAACGATACAAAATAAAAGTTATGTTTGTAGGAGGTGAAGATCCTCTGTATTCAGCCATCTGGGACCCATATTTTTATACTACATAATGGTACAAAAGGAAGTCTGGTCTTGTCACTGCATAAACTGCACAATAGGAGTATGTGTTCATACAAAGGGCCCAGTCCTACCCTCTACTATGCACAGAGTAAATCACCAAAAGCTGTAACGATCTGTGCATTTCAAAGACTAACAGCAATTTAAACACTAAACTGTAGCTTCATAGGATCCTAGCAGCCACAAAATATCTGCACTTCAGAAACTCCATCTCACTTTTGCCTCTCTGCTGAAAGAGCCCAAAAAAGAGGAAAATTTGATAAAAAGTTTTGGTTGGTTTTGTTTGTTTGGTTTTTTTATTGCTCTATTATTTATATTCTGGCATCTCAAATGAGTGGATCAGGAATAAATTTCCAACTATAAATTATTCCAAACAGATGCTGGAATAAACAAAGCACATGAACTGCTGCAGATGTGTAGGCGATAGAGAAAAGTCAGGCTGTAGGTGAATTTATACATTTTCAGCTAAATCCAAGCACCTTCTGCAAAATCCAGCAGTTGAGGGCATGTGGCTTTGGACAGTCCCATGGCAACCAGAGTTTATTCTGTTTGTGCCAGAGTAGGAATAACATTCTTCACTTATGAAACAAGCCAAGTATAATGTAGAGTTACTGATGGAGGTTTAAAGCGCTCTTCATGGTAATGAATTCCTTATCTACATTTGAAAGGGTTTGCTGGTATAGATATACCAGGATAGCTATACTGGCTAACCAATCTATGGGAAAGTGGGCTTGTATCACTAAAAGACTGCTTAAATCAGTTCCCCAAACAGAGTAAGATGCACGACAAAAGCACTTTTTTGCCAGTGTAACTGTGTCTGCCCTAAGGCTTTTGCCAGCATAGCTGTTGTCAGTTAACGGTAGGGAAAAAATCACTCCCCTGGACTGGTACATCTATGCCAGTAAAACTTTTACAATGTAGAGCAGCCTACCTTTCAGTACAATGTGTGAGAGATCTGGAAACTATACAATATGTAAGAGGAGGCTGCAACATTTTGTGGCTTGGGATATAAAGTATTTCACACCAAACTGTAAAGCATGGCATGGCCCATCCTCAGCACCTTTCACTCCACTGCCCTGCTGGCAATATTATTTATTGTTATTTTGTCACTTGGATTGTATGCATACACCAAGGGTGTGCATGGAGCCTTAAAGAAACAATAAAGGATCCATGGTCACATTCTGAGCTCACTCCAGCCTAATGTGGCATAACCCATTCAGTTACTGATATTTAGAAGGCTATATGTGAGGTCACTATCTGACCCTAGTCCCTGCTGCGTGTTGCTCATATTCTGCAACTCGTGCAGCTTTCTTTGGAATCTAACTTCCTGGTAACAACACTGAAAAAGAAAATTTGCTTAAGGGATCCCACATAGGAGATACATGAGATTCACAAGCCATATTGTGAATTGTAATAAATTGCAATTTATCCAGCAGAATCCTGGTCTTCTCACAAAAACCTGCTTGGGCTTGAGATCACGCTATTTCCTGTTGTTGAAGTGAACCAAGCTGGGGACCAAGTGAGCCAAGAAGGTATATGTGCAAAATGACTAGGGGAGATTCCTAAGAGTACATGACAGAGAGATCACTAATTCTATTGAATTGAGATGGGCAACAGAGCACAGGGAAGGAGCCCATCTACATCCATATCACTAAAAACATGAAACACTAAAACATCCAGGTGAGGGGACAACATCTGCAGCCCTGACAATGCTCAGATTTACCAGAAATCCCAGTTTTTCACAGTTGTGCATGTCCTTCTCTTCAAAAAGGCAGGATTCAGCACTTAGCCAATGATTTTCATATATTCATAATGCAACATTGACATAAAATATGTATTGTATTATTGCATCATTAAATGCTGACAAAACAAGAATAGTTTTTAAGGATGTTTGCACTGAGCTTGGATTGAAATTAATATTACTCCTATAGCCACTTAAAATGTTAGTTAAATACCTCATTAGCTTGGCTATGTTATTCTGATTATATATATTGATCTAACCTCAGCTCACCCACTAAACTATAAAGGCTGATGGCTTTTCAGTCTTAGAGTTTGGATTACAGGAAGGCAGTAGATGGATTATAACAATCCACAAGCCTGTGAATCATGAGTTTTGCGGTGACCAGCATTGCACCATATTTACTTGCCTTTTTCTATATTAACCATTAAAACTTCATTAAACAAGAGAGAAAAAAAGGCCCCATATCAAAGAACATGTCCTTGACGCACACAAGCGAGACAAAAGCCAATGAGGCAAAGAGCCAACTCAGTCTCAACCTTCTCTCGCTCTTTCTCTCCCCTGCTGCTGCTTCTGCTTGTGTAGGGGACAGGAAACAGAGTTTGGCATCATGGAATGTTCCCCGGACTGCAGTGGCAAGGGTAAGGCGTGCTCTCTCAGCTGATCCTGGATCAGAAAAGGCTCTGGCTCCTGACACCTGCACACCTCCTGAAATCCAAACCACTTAGCACTTTTGGCTGCAGTATAAATAATAATCCATATAGGCCAGGGCTATCCATATAGAGGCCCAGTTCTTCCATGCTACATTCGAGGCAGCAAATGCTCCTCTGATGGCCACTGCCCCTAACCTTGGAGGGCTCTCATGGAGCAGTGGGTGAAACAATACCATCACTATGGATGTACACAAAGATCCCCTGGGGCGGGGGGGGGGCAGAGTGTGGAGAGGGCACTCCAACAGCCAATGGGCACTCCTCCCTTTCTGTCTCTCTGGCCCGCCCATTCCCCATCCATGGATCCTGATCTCCTCTGGTTAACCCTGGAGGGACTGCTCTGGAATTCAGAAAAAGGGATTCCTCTTTTGCTTTCCTCTGCACAAAGAAACAGAGGAGAACACTTAGGCTGGGATTTTGTTAAAGCAAGTTAGGCAGCTAATTCCAATTGAAATTCAATAGGAGCTGGGCAGCTAACACCCATAGCCCCCTTTGAAAAGCCCAGCCTTATTTATTTTATTTTAATTTATTTAACCTCTGTGAAAGAAAAACTAAACATTCTGACAGAGAATAAAAATGTATTCCCCCCCAGGTCCTGATTTCAAGCACATTCATGCAGCTTTCAAACTCCCTTGCCAGTGTCAGGTGGTTCAGAATTTAAAAGGCAAACAAACAACAAACTTTGCTTTACAATCCAGCCTAGCTGGTGGACTTTATACAGAGTAGAAAGCTGATAAAGCTGTGAGTGATTCACCCACAGCTGAGTGGAGCCAATAGGAGACATTTAGAGTGACTGATTCTCTTTTACCAGTGGGTGACTTGACTGAAATAGGTTCCAACCCTTGCTAAGTGTGTAACACTGGAAGAGGATGGGGGAGGGAGTCATTGTTTAGATTGTGCATAGATCGTTTTTAAGGAAGTAATTTTATGCAGTTATAGGGAATTTTATTTTAGGTTGTTGTGCTTTAATATAGATGTATTTGCTGTTTGGTAGCTCGGTGGACTTTTTTCTTTCTTTCCATACCCTTTGTTTCCTGGTAACAGGAGTTACAGATAACAGAATCTAAAAAAAAAAATGAGGCTAACTTGAAATGGAAAAATTAATATAATTGTAAAAAAAACACAAGCTCACGGTAGCATAGACTCACCACCATGTCTCCTGAGACCCCAAATGCACCAGAAACGTGTTTATTGCTGAGACATCACTGATGTGACAATTCTCACATATCAGACTTTTATATTAGGATTACAATGGGATTCCATTATTCAAAAAAAGACACAAACAATACAATGGCCTATTGCCATTTAGGTTCTTGTTTGTAAAGATATAGAAAAGGGTCCAAGTAACAATACAATCCTGTTACTATTCTTTAGCTGGAAAGGTAAATGTAGTAATGGTAAGCCATAATTTGCCCAAACATCCCTTTTCTGTTTGGGGGACCTAGGGTAGGTTGCAGTTCCAAGATCAGGCAATGAAGTGCTTTGGTGCTAAAATTAGGTGACTTAATGAATCCACATAATAGTTCAGCACTGGACTCTTTAGATATATGGCACTTTACTCCCAGTAGCAAACTCTCGGATTTGAATGGCAAAGCCAACCCAGGACCATTGATTAACCAGAAACCACAGCATCATTAGCACCAGGGTGGAGAATGAAGGAGTTGGGGGGAGCAAGTAGTGTTCTCAACCATTCTCCCAGTTTAGGCTAAGGATCCAGGCAGGGCCACATGCATTCTGGCAATGAATTTATGGCTGCACAGATGGTGTCAACATGAGGGCTTTGGCTTCCTCAACTATGGGATGCTGTTCTGGGTCCAGTAGTATTCAATATTTTCATAAATGACTTGGCTAATGAAGTATCAGAGGGGTAGCTGTGTTAGTCTGGATCTGTAGAAGTGACACTGCATGCATCTGTAGTCACCCATGTATTCACCCATGCATGTATTCACCCACGAAAGCTTATGCATCAATACGTCTGTTAGTCTATAAGGTGCCACAGGACTCCTTGGCTAATGAAGTGAAGCGTATGCTTTTAAAGGTTGCAGATGACACTAAGCTGGGAGAGTTTCCAACAGTTTGGAGGACAGGATTAGAATTCAAAATGACCTTTACAAATTGGAGCAGTAGTCAGAAATCAAGATGAAATTCAATAGAGACAATTGTGAAGTACTACTCTTAGGAAGGAAAAATCAACTACAAAATGGAGAATAACTCGCTAAGCAGTAGTACTGCGGAAAAGGATCTGGGGGTTATAGCAGAGCACAATTTGATAATGAATCAGCAATGTGATAAAGCTGCGAAAAAGAGTGGTAGCATTCTAGGCTGTATTAACAGGACTGTAGTTTGTAAGACATGGGAGGTAACTGTCCTGCTCTACTCAGCACTAGTGAAGCCTCAGATGGAGTACCGTGTCCAGTTCTGGGCACCACACTTTAAGAAAGATAGGGACAAATTGGAGAAAGTCCACAGGAGCGCAACAAAAATAATAAAGGGTTTCAAAAACCTGTTTTATGAGAAAGGTTAAAAAAACTGGGAATGTTTAGTCTTGAGCAAAGAAGACTGAGAGGGGATCTGCTAACAGTCTGCATATATATTAAGGGCTGTTATAAAGAGGACGGTGGTCAATTGTTCTCCATGTCTGCTTAAGGTAAGACAAGAAGTAAAGGGCTTAATCTGCAGCAAGGGAAATTTAGGTTAGATATTAGGAAAAACTTTCTAACTATAAGAATACTTAAACTCTGGAACAGGCTTCCAAGAGAGGTTGTGGACTCTCCGTCACTGGAGGTTTTTAAGGACACCTGTCAGGGATGGTCTAGATTTACTTGGTCTTGCCTCTACAAAGGGGACTAGACTTGATGACACCTTAAGATCCCTTCCAGCCCTACAATTCTATGGTTCTATAGTCAACATGAAGGTGAATCCCAAAGGGATATAGCGTCCTTGTATACTGACAGCTACCCAGATCTATCTCTGGCTAGGTCCTTAACATGGTCTGGTTGGATATTGTCTGTTTCAGTCAATGGCGATCTTATCACACCACTGAAGTTTTGGCAACCATGTGATCCATGTAGCAGCATTCCTTGATAAATGTGTTTCCTAGTTTGCTAGTCTCCCACCCTGATAACATGTCTGCACCAAGGAAGTTGCCCAAACCTAAGCTGTGCTGATGGAGACAGTTCCAGGATTTGGGTACAAATATTCTCAATGCTGATCTTGTCCCTCCACTTAATATAGAGCTGCTGACAAAGATGAGGAGAACTGAAAACATCAATCTGCCACTCTTCAACCTTCCTCGGGGTCTACATTTCACTGCCCTATGAGAGAGTTGGCCTAACCATAGTTCTATCGACCCACAGCTTCATGGTAAGCTTGATAACACAACATCTCCATAGAGCCCCTTGTGATGGGGTGTTCACCCCACACCAGCACAGATGGGGTTAAAGTGACAAGAGAGGCCAATTAGCCTTAGGCTGCACCTGCTGGGTAGCTAAGGGGCACTGAGACTGACTGAGAATGAAGCTCACCTGGGCAGGAACAGGCAAAGCTTCTATAAAGCCTAGAAGCTAAGGCTAGAGCAGGGGGCTTCAGTGAGGTGAGACTGCAGTCATGCTCCCTGATACAAGGGAGAGAGTAGCAGCCTGAGCAAGGCAGGGTAGGAAGCAGTCCAGAGAGGGAGCAGTAAGGTCTGAGAGGGATAGACATGAGCTGCAGGTTC
The DNA here is from genome assembly GCA_033296515.1 of Macrochelys suwanniensis. Classification (NCBI taxonomy): domain Eukaryota; kingdom Metazoa; phylum Chordata; order Testudines; family Chelydridae; genus Macrochelys; species Macrochelys suwanniensis. The sequence goes on from CM065780.1 coordinate 85,807,272, forward strand.
AAGGGTCCCCAGATTGGAACCCGGCATAGAGAGTTGTCCTGGGTTCCCCCACCAACCAGCGCAGTAGTGCTGCAGTCAGCACAGAGGAGAGGGCGACTGCCTGAGACTTTGAGGACACAGACTCTGATTATAACCCAGCAGGGCTGGAGGACTAAGCCACAAAGGAGAGGCACTGAAGCTCCTGATGAGCAATACAGGGGCCCCGGTGAGTGACAGAGGCAACAGGCTGAGTGACTGCTGGATTGGGTGTGGAAAGTGGCAAGTTAATTCCCCAGATGAGCCATGAGGAGGCGCTGCCAAGCGGTGAGTAGCAGACCCCGTGACAGGCCCAGAACACGGCCATGGTTGCTGCTATAGAAAACCAGATGCAAGAGAACATAACACTAGAGTTAAAGGACTGAACTAATTTCAAAGATTTTTCTCCTGTATAGTAGGAGGAACAAGTTGTTCATCGAATTTAACTTATTGGGAGTAATCTGCATCTTATCCACCAATTTGATTTGTGTATTTTAATTAGATTAAGCATTTAATTTCGTGTAACTAATTATATCAGAGCCTTTCCAGAGTAATCCCCTGATCCTGCAAACAGTTAAACATCTGTGTAACTTTACTCACATGAGCAGCTCCACAGAAGTCAGTGGTATTAGTTACAAGTGCAATGTTACTCATGTGCATAAGTGTTTGCAGGATCAGGGCCTATTGTAGCAAGTTGGTAGATTCAGGCCAGATCTAATATCCTTTAAAGTCAACACAGGGCCTGAGTGCTGGATGGAACTCTTGGTGTGCTTATGATAACTGTGTAGGTTACGGTTATTATAAAGAAATTAAAACAGTGATTGTACATCACTGTAGTCAATTTTCAAAACAAAAGGTCCTAACCCACATTTTAAAGCAAATCAATGGCAAATTGCAGGTTTAAAAAAAACCAAAACAACTACTGAATTACAGCAGCTCAAAATATGTTTTAAAAAATCCCCAATAGACAAACGTATTACTTGGCATTGCTAGTTCTATGTGCCTGTTGTATCTGAAACCTAAGAAAATGTACTAGTTTAGTCTACATGTTAGTTCACAAAATGTACTTCATGGCCGCCCTCTTGCTGGAGCACTAACAAAATTCCAAACACTGGTCATGACACGAGTGCTTTTTTTTTAATTACAGCAGGTCTTTACTACACATTGCTTTGGGTCTCCTGCAATATCAGATTATTGGAAATAAACAGATTCACTTATAGCGGAGTGCAATTTGCTGTCTGATCACCAGGGGGCATAGGGAAATACAGAAAAAAGTCTATCCCAGAAAAGAATACTTGCATTCAGCTTCCAGCAATCACTGAAAGTTCCAATGATCACTCAGTTGTGCACTAGGGCAGGCTGCGATCCTTCCATAGACATGTGGGCATTTTTCAGCTCAGGTAACCACATGGGGTTTGTGAAACCTGCACACTAGCATTCCTTACAGTGTGTGCCAACAGAAAGAACTCTATGCCAGCAAGTCAGGAGCCATCACTACTGCTGTACAATGAACCATCAATTACTGCCAGGAAGTGTACTGTGCATAGAACTAAATTGGCTATTTCAACACACTCATTTTCAGAGGATTTATAGCTGCCAGAAAGATTTACTGTTGAATAAAACTTTGCAAACATCTCTCAGGTAGTAGGAAAATCTTTAATAAATCAATCAATGATTCAAGGTGAATATTTTAAAGTAAAATGCATGCAGAACAAATGGTTTCAGACCCTTTCATGCTTACCTGCAATCAGAGTTGGCCAAAGGCACACCTTGAGGAGTAACATGGATGAGGTCCTATCCAGTTCTCTGCCATTTATGCCCAATTGTCCTTCTTACCTTTGCATATTCAAAATGCCCACCCACCTCACTGCTCTGTTTCTGGTCTTTCATGCCTTCCCCCATACTTGGACTGGAGATTGAGAAGGTGGAGCCAAAGTGAAATTTTCCAAGTGATGGAAGGAGAGATGAGGCGTTCAGTCTCCATCAGACAGTAAGGCAGTGGAGGATGGAGCTCTGAATAGCAGGGGTGTGTGTGTGTGTTGCAGAATCCAAAAGTTACAGGTTAACTCAATAGGTTGCATCTGATTAACTTTGGGTTAACTTTGCAGATAACTGAAAAACAGTTTTGAGTTTAAAAGCAATATGAGCGCAGCTCTCCAGCTTTAGGGCTACCTACAAATAACACTGGACCCAAAACAGATCCCTGTGGAACCCCACTTGAGACCTCCCTCCGGTCTGACATCATTCCTTTAATAGATACTCTTCGTTTGCAGTTGTGTAATCAATTATGTATCAGCCTAATGGTAGTTCTTCCAAACCTGCATTTCTCCAGCTTACTTATCAGAATGTCATGTGGGACTGTGTCAAAAGCCTTGCTGAAGTCCAGGTATATTATGTCCACTGCATTCCCGCTATCCACCAAACCAGTTATCCTGTCAAAGAAGGAAGTCAAGCTGGTTTGTCATAATTTGTTCTTAGTAAATCCATGCTGGCTGCTAGTGATTACCCCTTTATCCTCCTGTTATTCACAAACTGAATGTTTTAAACACTGCTTTACTAGCTTTCCAGGTATCGAGGTCAGGCTAACTAGTCTATAGCTCCCCTATTATTGCCAGTGACTCCAAGATTTCTTCAGCTATTTCCTTCAGCATCCTGGGGTGAATAGCATCACCAATAATTCTGGAGACTCTGGTGCTTCCAGTACATCAGGATCAAACATGTCATTCAAGAGAAACTTAAACTGCAGGTAATGCCATGCAGCTGGATCAGGTAGTTTGTTGGGGTGCTTAGAATGGCAGAAACTGAGCCGCTGAGATCAGTTGAGAAACGCAAAGTATTCTCTTATCTATCCGCTTTCTCCACATTAATGGCTTCTTGCGGATTTTCAATAATAGATTACTCCAAAATACAGCATCAATGTGTGAGAGGACAGTGTATTGTATTTCTTGGGCATTTTCTGGTGTGCTACAATGCATGTGATAACTGTTTGTTTGAAACTGAAAGGTGTGTTTGTTCATTTGTTTTTAAGTGTTTTTGGTTTACCACTTCCAACAAGCTCATGTACTGCCACATACATGTAACACAGTTTAGAAACCCCTGGCCGAGAGCTGTCCATACGTACCAATATAAGTCCAAATAAATAAATATGTAAATATTGTGCGTGGAGGAAATGCACATGTGCATCATTGGACACATGCAGTTGAGGACACATGCAGATCCTAAGACATCCAGGTACCACAGGAAAAAAGAAACAATAACAAGACAGTGCCTAATCCCCAGATGATATGTAAGGAAACAATCGAACTCTCGCCAAATCCACATGCTACTTGGTAAAGGGTAGTCCTCACTGACTGTGCTTGCAGCTGCAGAGCACAGATGTTCCCTCATTATGAGTAGCTCCAGATCTCGGTATTTAGTCATTCATTATGTCTTGATCTGAAGGTTCTTTCAATTAAAAATATTCTTTTAAATAAATAAATATTTAATCCAGGTGACAAATGCTTGCAGAAATTCTCCAAATTCTCCAAATTCTCTGGAAAACACCATCAACTCCTTCTTATAAAACACTGCCACTATTGCAGGATACAGGGCATTAGTCCATGACATTTTGAACAAACACTTGGGGAAAAAAAAAAGAAAAAAGCTTGTTCAAGCAGAGAAGTTGGTTGTTAGAGGCCCTGGCAGACAGGATTTGTCAGACCCTGTTGGGATTCCAGCTTTGTTCAGGGGAAAAGCTGAAGACAGTAGATATCTGGGAGTATACTTTTAAAAAATTGCTGTGGGTATCTTAGCTCAATATTAGTTGTTACACAACACTATCTAAATAATACTAGCGTACAGTGTCAAAGTTACAGATTTAAAAATAAGAGTATAATAAATGTTGTGCTCCTTTTTTCAGCTGAGCTTACCTTTCCCCACACGTTTCCCCCCTCTCGTTCTAATGTGCAGTACAATGCCTGGGCTGAATCTGGAGGGTGTCATTTAGCCACCATCACAGCCATAGTATTGCCATGTGTTCAATACTCATGAATCAGGTCCTCCCAAACCATGAGAGTGGATTAAAAATCATGAGATTTTAAAAATGTTGGGTTCATTTTATTTGTCATTTGGTGCTGGAGGTATAACAGCCCTTCCCTACCTCACAGGGGTGTTACGAGGATGAAGACATTAAAGGCTGTGGGGTGTTCAGATACTACAGTGGTGGCGGCCATAAAAGCACCTAAGCTAGATAGGCTTATTTAACTATTGACAAAAGATAATGTATAAAATAAATGCCATGTTGATGCTGCTATGATCTAACCTGGCTGTATTCTAGGGTGACCAGATGGCAAGTGTGAAAAATCGGGACAGGGGGTGGGGAGTAATAGGAGCCTATATAAGAAAAATACCCAAAAATCAGGACTGTCCCCATAAAACCGGGACATCCGGTCACCCTACTGTATTCTCTATGCTAGTCTCTGCAGTTGATGCCTATCTCTTTATATGAGAGAGTCCATGAGAAGCTACAGGGAGTGTGGTACTGCCGTGTCCTGCAGGATGTGTGGCAGCTTTAAACTTCCTCCTGATGGTTAACCCTTCATTGCAATCTAGAAACCCTAGAGAGTGGAGTGAAGAGGATGCATGGCCATGGCTTACCCCTTTCTGTACCAGCTGGGAAAATGTTGGCAGGGGATAGCAAACTACACCCTTTTATGGTGTGTAGCAATTGCCGCTCCTCCAGGTGACTAGGAAACAAAATGAGATTTGACTTGGAAAAATATATCTGAGCAAAATAATCCAAATCACAGATATTTGATGGGAGGGAGAAACTTGGGAAGAAGGAAGGTTGAAAGGGACATAGGAGCTATAATAGGCAGAAAATTAAACATTAAAAATGTTTTTAAAAAAGTCAATACTTTTTCATATGCATCCCAAAACTGTATCACTTCACTGGAAAGGGAAGTCATATTCTCTTTCTGTGGCCCAGATCTAACTCCCATTGAAATCAATGGTAAAACTCCTCTTGGTTTACTAGTGCAGGATCAAGGCTACTGTGCCTGGAACATCTTGTGCTGCTGAAGTGGCTGCCTTGATTATCCATGGGCTTTCTTCACTGCAGGGTCAACTCCAGATATAACTTAAGTGTTGACCCAAACCTGACTCCTGCTGAGACACAATCTGTAACGCCAGTCAAGTGGTGCCTTTAACTCAAGCTAGCTGGAGAGACGAGGTGGGTGAGGTAATATCTTTTATTGGACCAACTTCTGTTGGTGAGAGAGACACAGAGCTCTTCCACAGGTCTTATGGGTTATGGGTTGAAGCTTGAGTACTGCTGATGCTGGCGCTGATGCAGCTACACACTACAACTGGAGTTAGCACAGTGAGATGCTAATCCAATCACTCTGTGAAACTGAAGTATTGTTCAATTGGGCTGCTCTCACCAGGCTAGTCTGAGTGGCGTAATTTGAGCTGTAACTGCTGCAGTGAAGACAAGCCCCTTAGGTGATGGTAAAGCAGCTTTGATGCTGCTGGGCAGGAAGGGAGGGGGGGCGGGGGTTCAGATTTTGTTCTTCCTGCTGTTGCTTTACCTGCAGATTTCATTTTAAAACATACAATAAAGGTCTTTTCTGTAAAGAATATGCAAAATTGTAAATCTTGGTCCTGATTCTGATTACACGTTGAAGTTCTCAGCACCAGAGAGATCAACAGAAGCTGTAGGTGCTCAACAGGGCCCAACCCTGACTCATGTGAGAAATCCACAAACACAACTGGACTACTCATGTGAATAAGGGTTACTGGATCAGGCCCTAATGCTCAGCACGTCTCAGAATTTAGCTGTATTCTAGTTCTTATGAGTGTTACTGTATTGCAATTTGTTTTTTTGTAGCTATAGGAGTAGAAATGCTGCCAAAGTTTTTTTTTCTTCAAATGCATTGTAATTTAGTCTGTATCAGGGCCAGCATGGGAAGAATAACTTCATCTTGCTACACTTTAATTAGCTGTATGAAGAAAACAATCTAAAAGTTCTCTCTGAGAACTAGGGTGATCAGCCAGCAAGTGTGAAAAATTGGGACGGGGTGAGGGATAATAGGAGCCTATATAAGAGAGAGACCCAAAAATCGGGACTGTCCCTATAAAACCGGGACATCTGGTCACCCTACTGAGAACTGAAAGCTTGAATTACATTAATTACATTCCTTATTGTTTTGCACAGAATCAAACTGACTATAGAGCAATTCTACAGCTCTGTTTACCAAACAAAATTACTGTATCTTTCTACCTCAGGCTATGTCTACACTAGCACTATTGTCAGTAAAACTTTTTTGTTGGTCAGGGGTGTCAAAAAACCCACCCCTGACCGACCTAAGTTTCACTGACGAAAGTGCCAGTGTGGACAGTACTATGTTGGCAGGAGACACTCTCCTGCCGACATAGCTACTGCTTTCATTGCGGGTGGTTTCATTATGCCAGCAGGAGAGCTCTCTTCTGCCGGCAGAGAGCAGCTACAGGGGAGACCTTACAGTTGTGCAGCTGCAGCGGTACAGCTGTGCAGCTGTTAGGTTTATAGTGTAGACATAGTCCCAATGTCTTTCCCTCTTTCGCTCATGTACAAGTTAAAGCATAACCAGTTGCTCTGTAACATTTTGGACAGATCTCATTTAAAGTAGCAAATGGAGTTTTCCTTTCTGTAGGACAAATGCAACTAATCACAGCACATAATTTACAAATAAAAGAAATGTATTGTCACAGGAAAAGTGACATCATCAAAGCAGCTATTTCCAACAGAAAGCCTAGTCTCTCTAATTACCTGCATGCATTTGCGTCACTCCTACTTAAGCCACCCAAGAATTTCAACTATCAATATCCTCTTTGTGTAAAATCCCTTTGTACACAACAGGACTGCAAGAAACACAAGGTAACATAGACCACTCTGTTTTTAGACCTATGTGCCTACAATGTGGTGCTTGACTCTCATACTTGTATTTTTCCTCATTAATTTTCTGTTTCATATTTCTTCTGTTTTAACTCTTATCAACTGCAGCTAAAAAAAACCCCCCAGAATAACTGGTGAACCTGTTACAATTTTTTCTCTATAGTTAAGTGTTGCTTCACATACAGCCATTTCTGAGCTGGAACATGAATTAGAAAGCAGTGAGAAATATATGATCTGCAATATTATATTCTTGTAATACAACTTTTACATTAATCTGATTCTCATAGTCCTGAGTTGTGAAACATTTACACTAGATTACTGACCAAATTGATATCTAAAATGTGTGCTTATTAGACATTTAGGCCCAGATCCTCAAACATATTTTAGGTGCCTAATTGCATAGATAGTTTTGAGGAACTGGGCCATAGTCCTCTGTCTGTATCAGGCAGAATAAGTCTGTGACTTATTTATTGTATTTCATGTACTGTAATATGTTCTCTCTAGTACATTGGTATGATGTGTATACTGCTGCCCTCTGTTGGACTAGTCTATGTGTAGACTTTGTGATGTCCCCCTCTAGTGGCTGGTTTACAAAAGATATGTAAATCTTACTATGACATACAGTTAAAGGGGTTTTTCACTTCTCTGAAATCACAGAACCTATTCAATAGGCAAATTGAATATAAAATTTAATGAACAGAACAAATATTGGTGAAATAAACTGTACCAATATTCTGTTCATTAAATTTGATATTCACTTCACCTGTCTAATCTACCACTGAGCCTAGCAATGCCTGGTCCATGCCTCATTCTCACCTATTCCCCCTCCTTCCCACCATGGGACATCTGCCTGTCCCCCACACCTCACCTACATACTGCCTGTCTCCACCCAGGGCACTGTCTCCCCATCCCATTCCTGGGAGAAGGTACTGCCCCCACCAGCTCCTGGTGCTGTCCTGTGCGTTGACCTCACCAAGTAGGATGTAGCACTGGCCAGATCAACTCTGCTGCCAGCCTGTGGTGAACCCACAGCTGGTACCTGCACAGTGATGACAGGATGCTGCCAGCCCCACCCTCCCCCTGTCCCACTCACAGATCCCAAACTGCCCCCTCCCTGTGGCTATGTATTTGTGCAGAACACCAAGTCCTCAACCCTGACTGGGATATTTGGATGCTACAATGCTATAAATATTCAATAATCATCAACATGTATGCTTCCATTGTTCCAAATGGGAAAAAAAGTCCTACCAGAAAATGAATTGTTTTACAATTTATTTAATATTTAATTGAAAGAAACTTTGTTTCAACCCTTTCCATTCCATCAGTCTAAAATTTTATGTGGACATCTTCTTTTCAAACTTTTTATTTAAAACAAAGTTTTTTTGGCTACCTTAAGACACTATGGAGTTAGCAGACAGGTAGACCTGTTTGTGGGTCTGCACAGTGTGGTAGTAGTGTCTCACTGCAGCATAGGTCTCTGCCTAATACATGTGTAGAGGATAGAGTGCTAATTAGGGCCTGTATTGTAGGAGCAGCATATGGTAGGAAACCTCCCAGTCCCTAGCCTGGTGCACCTGCAGGATCTTTGACAGGGAGATGGATCATTGCTCATTTAAAAAAAATAATAATTTGTTGACTGCACCACTACCCTGGTCCCCAGGATTGTAACACAAAAGACCCATAAAAATGTGTGTGTGGCATTTACAAACCAGATTGTAACAGCAGGGTTTTAAGGTCCTGATTTCTAAATCAATCACATGAATCCAAAATGAAAAGTAAGAACATGGGGTCAAATTCTGCTTTCACTTACATTGGCATACAGCCAGTGGAGTTATTCTGGATTTACACTGGTGTTACTGAAAGCAGACTTTAACCTGTGGAAATTAAAACCTTATTGGAATGTATTGCCACAATTTCCAAAACTGCTTTAGGATTTTAAATCTATTTATTACCTTATAAATTAATACAATATTTCAAAATTAGGAATGACGTCATGTCAAAGCAAAGCAAAAAGATTGCCCATTTAACCCAGTCCCATTAACACCACAGGAAGAATGTGACAAAGTCACACTCCTGAGGTGCTGACTCAGGTTTTACTTTGTCCTTTACCTTTAGTCATGCAAGTTCCCATTAATTAGTCTGTTATCTTAGGTGAATACTAGAAGGTCCTGTTAGAAAGAAGGCATCTTGCAACCTCCTCCATATCGTTATTTTTTACTATTGTTGTTGTTGTTTTCCCAAAATGTATAAAACAACAATGAGATTTTAAACATTAATAAATAAACTTTGAATTAAAGTGTAAGTAGTCTCAATAAATTTTGACCATAGTTTTCTTAAGTGCTTTGCCGAATAGGAATGGGAATAGTCACATGTTTAAAGCCAATCACATGCTTAAATATTTTGCTAATTGGGGCCTATGGGACCAGTTCTGCTGTCTATTTTCAGGCAAAAACTTACTGAACTCACTGACTTTTATTCCTGGATAAAAACCAGAGGATTGCACAGTATCATGCTTCTGTAACTGAAGCAACAAATATTTTAGCAAATAGTGTCCTCTCTGTGGTTCCAATCCTGCAATGTGTTTGACGCAGATGAACCCCCATTGCAGTCAATGGAGTTTTGTAATAATATTTTTAAAAACTGCCTTTAGCATGTCTAGATTTTTTCCAATGTCATCCCTTTCTTTAAAAAACAAACAAACAAACCTTTTTAATGCTCCATTAAAAACATTTCTTGCTTGCTGGTCTCACTTTTTACTTTAATACTCTTCTGGCACAGTTTCAAATGGAGGAAATGAAACTGGCACTTTGCCTGGTATTTATTGGTAGTTGTTTTCCACTGTCAAGCAGAACAGAAAAATAGAATAGATCTGTCTTTCCACATCCTTCTTCCATGACCATATGACACCTGGAATTTAAACTATAGCATGATACTTATATTGTGCTCCTGGGGATAAAATCCCTGAAGGCGTACAAGATGAATTCCTCCATCTATCATGCTATATGGCATATTTCTCAATGGTCTTTTGCATTTTTTTCACACTGCTTATGAGCAACTTGCAGTGGAAAGCACAAATACACATTCCATATTTGTATTTCCAGTGACGGGGGGGAAATAGTGTAGGTGAAAGCTTGACCCCCTTGAAGTCAAAGGAACGAGGATTTCACCTTTGTATGTCAAATAGTTTCTAGTGGTGTGTACTCTCCAGATCTTGGTCCACATCTTATCCTTTATGCATATTTATAGTTGCAGAATAGAAGACCAAGGAAATTCTGAAAGGTTCGCCTAACAGTTTCCTTTTGCTCCCCTGAGGTTATGTCTATTTTGCACAGTTAACCTGGGTGCTTGACGCCTAGGTCTGAGCACCCAGGTTAGTCTAGCATGGGGTGAGCATCCGCATTGCAAAGCGCTAACTGCATTACTGTGTCCTCACTGTTTCTGCATCATGTGTGTGTCTGGGGGCATATCCCATGATTCTTTTTGCTGAGACACTCTAGGATTCTTTCCCAGTCAATTGTGTCAACTGCAGTAGAACTTGTCTATCCTTTGAGGGGCAGGGGGGAAAAGTGGGAAGGCATTGGAAGACTATTAGCCTGAATCCTTACTACAAAGTGGGTGGGTTCCAACCCAAGTTACAGTGGAGCCCTGGCTCTAACATACACTCCCAGCCGGATAAGCTAGCTCAGGCTTAACACACTTCCAGATCCGGGTCAGAGGATTGTGTGTGTGTGTGTGTGGTAAGAGCCTGGGTTAACTTTGCAGTGTAGATACCCTCAGAAGTGAGAGATTTGTGGTGGGAGGCTGCAGAGAAGCAGTGTTGCCTTTAAATCTGGGGATTCTAGTGCTCTGTGGGGAGAGGAAACTGTGGGTGTGTCTATACTGAAAAAAATCACTCACTGCTGCAAGTCTCAGAGACTTGGGCTTGCAGGCCTTGTACTACTGCACTAAACTAAAAACAGCCATGAAGATGTTCCCGTTTGGGCTGTGGACTTGCCCTCTGAAACCTGGCAAAGGGGATGGGTCTCAGAGCCGGGAGTGGGAATGTCCTCACTGCTATTTTTAGCGCTGTAGCGTGAGTCCAAGTCCCTAGATCCAAGTTCTGAGATGTGCTGCTGCAGGTTTGTTTGTTTTTTTGTCATGTAGATGTACCCTATGGGTCTAGGGGGAGTCAGCTTCTCACTGGTGACGGCTGGCCTTTCTTCCTTTGCAAGCTGTGCTGCCATTTGCTCTTTTCACAGCACTTGGGCCTGTGCAAACAAGGGTGCAAGCATGAAGCTGGTATTAGTATACTCTGGTTTCTCTTCAGATGGCATAAATCTTTCGCCTTTTACTTGCAGCAACTTAAGACTTATATAGGTCTCTGCTGGGCCTGGGCTGATAAGGAACTACTATAGAATGATGCTACCCTGGCTTTGTATTCTGCAGAGCTTCCACCCTAGCTGCTGACTCACTCCCATCCTTTCCCTCTTCTATGGCCCCAGCCCAGTGGCCTCCCCAGGAATTGAAATGGGGGGGGGGGGGGTGTTCAAATTTACTGGAGGGGTGTGTCACTAAATTGGCATGTAACTAGTTCACAAAACTGGGGGTGTGTTGGGGAAATTCAGGGGGGGTGTAGGGAAATCACTGCCCCTGCCCAGTTCTGCCACTTTCTGCTCCCTCTGGTTGCCTTAATGAAGGGGAGAACATAGGCCCTAAGTAGGTCAATGGAACTGCTATGATATTAGTGAATGCACATGTATCTTCCCCCTGTCCCCATTTACACTTTCTCCATAGGGAAAAAACAAGCAGATAAGACAAATCAGTTACACACTGAACTAAATAAATGGTTTCCAGCAGCAAGGCCTGGCCCCAATGCAGACAGGTAGGAGAGGTCACACATTCCTCAGGGTTATTTCACACTCCCAAACAGTGCCAAAGAGAAAACAAACTTCCTAATGAATAATAAACAAAACCTAAACCTCCTTCTTAACAACTAAAGTTTCTTTACTCCTTTAACAAAATGGATGGTGTTGGAAGGAGTTTACTGGGGTTTTTTTGTTTGTTTGTTAGAGTGTGTTTTAGTTTCCATTTAGATTCTCCTGACTTTTGAAATAACAAAGTCTTTGTATTTATTTATATAAACACCCACAAGCAAAAATACACCTACTAGATACATTAAATCTGAAACAAAGTCCAGCTCCCCAGCTGCAGATCCTCATTGCAACCCCAACCACACTGTGCATACTGGCAAATGGGAACACTGGAAATGTAAATGGTGATGATTACACTCATGCAAACAGCAAGGACTTATGATGAGTTCTGGCAACAGTTACGGCGATGCACCGACTGGACACATTCTCTGAGAATTCTACAGGTGGGTCCCACTACTGAGGGAGCCCAAATCATTCTGGGGACTCTGATAAAGGACAACCCAACTCACCCGAGTTACCTTGGTGGGATGAAATATATTCCTGCAAGAATCCTGTTGTTAGTACCTGTGTTCTCCAGAGATATCCAGGACTGATTGTCAGTTACACTGAGGCTGCCATTCTGGCAGCATAAAGGGACTTTAACATGAGCACATATGTAATTTCCATCCACTTTAAGATCTCTTTGCACTGTCAGAGCGGTGTTGAGTATAAATGAGAACCAGGCCCATCCATGGGGCAAAACATGATATAAGATGGTTTATTATCTATTACTTATGTGGATGGAAAATGTTATAAACATTTCAGGGAGCCATGCTTTAGCCTACATTTCTGCCATGGTTAAATAAGGGCTCTCTATTATGTTTTTACCATATTGTGAGTATTTTTTTGTCCATGCAGCCAAGGATAAATAGTATAACATGGGTTGTCCGCCATGTTTAAATATGGTTATTTACACATAAGATGACACAACTCAGTAATGATTGTTTCAGTTGAGGGTTTTTGTTTATTGGAAAAATATAACTAGAGAAGCCTGGTGTTTAATATTTGCAAGCAAACAGGCGGTTACTTGTACTGCTAGCTTGCCCCTCCTCTCTGGGGCTGCAACGTCAGCTCTTTATTTGGTGCTTCTTTCTAGCAAGAAGCGCTCACGTGCAAGAAATGGCTTTGAGGGGAAGGGCCCCAAACGGGTGTTTGCCTCTTTGTACCCGAGCAACAACCTGGGACAGAAATAGGCTGCACGTTCCTTTGCTCTTGTGTTTCCTCTCTAGTGCTTTTCCTCTGTGCTGGAAACCGCACAAGCCACAGGCTTGTCACCAGCAGGCTGACAGATCACTAAGGGATTGTGCGCGGGCTGCTGCTGCTGCAGCTGGGGATGGCTGGTTCCTGCCGCCTCCCTCAGGACTCGGCTGTTGAAGTGATTGTGGGCGGGCGGGGGGGACGGGACCAGAGGGTTGGCGCTGGGGTGCGCTGGCCGGCTGCGGGCGGTAGGGGTCGCTGCTCGGCGGCTCTTCCCCCCCCGGTGAATAACGGGGCTGGCAGGAGAGAAAGGAAACGGGGTGGAGTGGGGGAGGAGAGCGCTGAGTAAGCGCACAGAGCAGCTTGGGCAGGAGGGAGGGTGCACCCAGGTGAAGGGCCCGGCCCCCTCCGCAGAGAGAGAGCAAATCAGAGTGGGGGAGGGAGCGGATAAGACAGCGGCGGCCAGGCACCAGGAAGGGCTGAAGTTGCACCAAGCAGCCTGCGCGCCCGAAGTTTGGGAGGCTGCGGCGGGACGAGACACAAGCCCAGCCTGAGCTTGTGTGGGAGCGGGCAGGGCCGCCGTGGGCGCGGAGCGGCAGAAGCGCCCCCGTAGGCTCCCCCGGCGTGTGTGGGAGCAGCCTCCAGGATGTACCATGAGGAGCTGCAGAGACCCCGCTACGGCTGTAAGTGCCTGCACGCCGCTCCCTTAGGCGGGGGGCTGCGCTGACTCTGGGGTGGGGGCTGTGGGCGGAATGAGGCGGTCGGGGTTTAGTAGCCGCCCCGGGGCTGAGGCAGCAGCTCCAAGCCCAGCGCTGGAAGCCAGGTGAGTGGCGGCCCCCTGCCGTGCCCCGGAGACAGGCACGTGTGCGGGGAAAGCGCAGCTCCCTGCGCGCGGGCGGGGCAGGGCTGGGCTCGCGGCTTGGCTACCGCCGAGGTACGCACCTGTTGGGGGAGGCGAGTTATCTGCGTGTCGGAAATACACCCCCCGCCCCCGCTGCGGTAGGGGAGTTAGTCCGCCCTGTGGGTCAGGGAGTCCCGGGCGGATTGCACAGGTGTCCGCCTCTAGCCCGGCCCCAGCCAGCTGTCGAGCGCTCGGCGCTCGCTGCAGGCGCGGCCGGGGCAGTCAGCGACCGCAGCCCAGCGCCATGCCCCAGTGCGCTCTGGTTTCGGTGGCAGGAGCTCCGACCGCCAGTGAGTGAGTGGTGGGATTAGAGTGGAGCACGTGGCCCCGGGCAGGGGTTCAGAGTCCTTCCTTAGCTGTGAGCCAGGAAGTGGCTCGCAAGGGGGAAGAGCAGAGCACCTTTCAGACTGACAGTAACCCAGAGCGGCCGAGGGAGGGAAAAGCAGGGCGAGAGTTAGACAAGTAACGAGGGCAGATCTGCCGGCGCTTAGACCTGCTGCTAGGGCTGTGGTCACATGTGCGTGAGGCGTGGTATTGGCAGTGGGGGGAAAGTGATGTGGACGGGCCATAGAGTGAGTGGGGAACTGCTGAAAGGGACATGAAATCTAGTCCGATAAAAAGAACAACGTTAAAACTAGTTTTGATACTGCCCCTGCATTATTCTCTGGGGTTTACACCATATTTTCCTGTAACTTTTTTGGGGGGGAAGTTCTTCACACTACCACATGCTTATGAAGAGGGTGGGGAGAACTGACTATGCACAAAGTAAACAAACTGGACAATTTCATATACATGCCTTCTCACCTTTGTTTCAGTTATCTTAGGTATTTTAGCAATGGTTGGTAAAATAATTACATAGACTTCTCTGAATTTGTTTTAGGTTATCATTGGCCCTATAATTAAGTCTATTCTGCTGCTTGTATTGATGTGCTAGATATTACTCAATATGAGTGCTAGAATTACCTTGGATTTATACATCTTTCTTGGCAAACAATCTGAGAGATTTCTCCTTTGCATTGAAGAGTGATAATATAAAAACCACTGAACCTCTTAAGGTTAGTTTCATAGTCCAATTTAGCCATATGAAATGGTAGCACTAGTGCTATCCCCTTTCCAGCATTGAGTAACATATGCAAAAACAAAAGACTTCAAACTTCTGAGTATTCTATGAATTATGTTTTGTTTCAGTTGCTACATATCAAATCGGCTAAGTTTGGCTTACTTATTTTCTGCTCTTTAAGAGCTGGATAGTGTTAATATTTAACAAAAGAAAATAATGCTATAGGATAGATTTTCATTTCTGTATTTATCAGTTTAATATTAGAGTGGGCTTTAAAAAATATAGCACAGCAGCATTAACCATAAACTAGAAGATTTACCATTCTGTATGGGTATTATTTTATAATTAACTATTACATGTTTTGAATGCTTTTTAATACAATTGCTTTTTGAAACTTTCTGATTTGAAGGCTAGCGTTGGCCACAGGAAGAGTGTAATGTAGCCTGCAAATTTTATTTATATATATATATATATATCTCCCAAGTGCATACTTTAATGTACATAATGGTTCCGATCTTTGTTTCAAAGGGAACTGCTGGTGTTTCAGCACTTTTGGAAATCAGATCACTTATTTACTGCCTAAATAAGGATTTGGGAGGCTAACTTTAAGACAACCATTTCCAAAAAAACCAACAACCCTTGTGCATAATATAACATCACTCTTCTGTATTCAGATTTTGTATTCTACTCTACTCTCTCCCCTGCCCTCTGAGTCAGATATAATTATTTATTTTTTGCATCCTTTTGGAAATCTCTCATACAATATTTCAGACAAATACATGCTAATGTGCAAATTTGCACAACTCAAAACACTAAGCAATCCTAGCTTTATGGTCTGATACAGCTTTCCAGATTTTAGCACGGCAGTTCTGATTTGTGTTGTGGTCTGCAACATCTTAAGTTTTTCATGTCCTTATGAAGCTTTCAGACACAGATGTCAAAAGACCTCTAGCTAGAGGCTAATATAAAAGATGGGGTGGGGTGATATTTAGCAGTGTCCTACTGAGAGCTGAGCCAGCTAAGCTGTAATGATTTTAACCTGGGAGCTGTCATTGGATCATTTTTGAGAGCTTCATTTTTCTCTTGCATTAGCCTCTAGTTAATAGGTGTCTGGTAAACATTTTAAGCCCTTTTCCCTGTCGCTGATACTGATGATGTGTTTTGGAGTGATTGCCAAACACATATAAAGAGGGATGGCCCAGTGGTAGGGGGCAAGCCTAGGATTTGGGGATGTAGGTTGAATTCTCTACTCTGCAACAGGCGTCCTATGTGGCCTTGGACAAGTTGCTTATCCTTTGTGCCTCCATTTTCCATCTTTAAAATGTGAATGTGTACCTCTGAAGAGTGTGAGGATAAATACTTTAAAGATTGTGAGGTGCTCAGTTACTGTGGCAATGGGGGAGGGAGCATACAAGTACCTTGGATATAGATATGAAATGAAGCTAGTCCTACTTCTGTAAATTACTTTCCTGGGACAGCTAAGCACCCTATACTGGGCAATGGATATATTTACTCTGATGGGGAGCAAGTGGTGGTTCATTGCTATGCTTCCCTCTTTCTTCCATTCATGTGGGTCGCTCGCTTTAACTCTCCCAGGGAACTATAGTGGCTGTGCAAAAGTGAAAAATAAGAGTGTTCTAGTGACAGGCTCCCAAGCCCTGCTTACCTTGTCTCCTTCCTGGCCAGTATCGCCTACTTCTTTTGAATTTTCTGGCCCCTTATAGTGCACCCACTCCCAGTATAAGGGGGTGTTGTCTGCTTTATGGAGCTGCAGCTTCCTCTCCCAGGGGATTTTCACCAATGGGTACAGTCAGTGCAGACCGTTAAGAGAATCTGTCCTATTTATCATCTTTAAGTATGTGACTGAAGGCTAATGATGGTGAAACGTACCAGACTGATAGCCATGGCAATTACCTGTTAGATGGCTAGAGAAAGTAGATATGGCAGACAAACTGAGCAAGCCCATTGAAGTCAACAGGAGTTACGGATGCTCAGCACATTTGAAAATGATGCTATTTATTAAATAACTGTTAAATTACAAAAATTTTACCGACATTGTAAAACATCACTAATGTTAACTAAGATTGCACCTTTCAAAAGCATCTTTGTAACATATGCCAATATAGGTATAGGTCTATGAGTTGCGTGTTTTAGCTATAGCTATTACATCAAAAAGCCAAAAACCAAAATTTCAGTTTTAGAGCTGATTTGTCTGGGGGAGGGAGAACAACTTTTAAAAGAACCCACTAATCAGAAAGTCTGGTCTGGCCTTAGCAGAAGTTGGATACCTCCATTGTAACTCATGGGCTGCCTATATTTAAAAAAAAAAAATACACACACTATATTGATGGGTCTCTGCCAAGCACAGTTGACGGCAGTAAAAACAAATCTGACAGACACATCTGCACAGATCCACCGACAGCAATTCCGGGCATCAGGGCTGTCTTTAGGGAGGTGCAGGGTCCAGGGCGGAAGTGATGAATCCGTCACTTTTGGGACCAACTGCGCTGGCCGATCGCACTGGCTCACGAGGGGGCCCACGGGGGGGCCCCCAAAGCGCTGGGCCCGGAGTGGTTGCCACCCCACGTGTGCCTAGGAGCTCTGTGGCCCGCCCGGGCAATTTTAAAAGGGCCCTGGGCTCCTGGCTGCTGCTTCAGCGGTGGGGGCTGGCGCCCCTGGGCCCTTTTAAATTCCCTGGGCAATTGCCCCCTTTGCAGCCCCTTCCCCCCATCGGCAGGCCTGTACTTGCTGTTGAGACTGCAACAGAGGCTAGAGTTAACTTATATAATTGGATGATTTGCTTGCCAAATAAGACTTTTCTTTCTGCTAGTGACCTTTTGGTGCTTTAAGCATTTGGCCTAACTAAGGCTATGTCTGCATTAGCACTTTTGCTGGTAAAACTTATGTCACTCAGGGGTGTGGAAACCTCCCCCCCCCCCCCCCCACCCCAAATGTAAATTACACTGATGGAAGCGTTCTGGTGTGGACATCACTTTGTCATTGGGAGACACTCTCCTGCTGGTGTACCTATCACTGCTTGTTGGGGATGGTTTAATTATGCTGACAGGAGAGCTCTCTCCTGTCTGCATAGAGCAGCTACACCAGAGACTTTACAGCAGTGCAGCTGCATCAGTACAGCTGTGCCACTGTAAGGTCTCTAGTGTAGACATAACCTTAGACTTTTGACTTCAGGTTTTTGGCAGAGGTTATCTTACATTTTGCTGTCCTCCAGCCTTTGAGTTCAGGAGGCAAGTTTGCTGCTTTCAACAGATTGCTTTCAACAGGCTCAGTTTTAATGGAGATGATCGTTCTCTTGTCTCATATGCATGGGCGGCAGGTGAACGAGCTGTTAGGGGAGGATAGCCCCTGGCCCCTCCTCTTCTTCCTGAGGCCCCGCTCCTCCCTCTCCCCAGGGCTGGCCCCAGGCACCAGCTTTCCAAGCAGGTGCTTGGGGCGGCATTCAGAATGGGGCGGCAGTTTGTGTCCCGTGGCGGCAATTCGGCGGCAGCTCCACCACTCTTCCGTGTGCGGCGGCAATTTGGCGGCAGCTCTGCCGCTCTTCTGGGTGTGGCGGCAATTCGGCAGCGACTTCTTGGGCCGGCAAAATTGGTAGAGCTGTCCCTGCCTCTTCCCTCTCCCCTGCTGGTGTCAGAGCATCCCCACTGCAGCTGCTTGGCCCCCCCCTGAACCCAGAGCGCCCCCAGGCCTTGTGAGTACTTGCCCCAGCCTTCCTGTTCCAGCTTCTGGGCCATGGAAGAGCGGGAAGCGAACTGGAAGCAGGCAGGAGTGGGTCTGGGGATGGAGTGTGGGTGGGGCCACACCAGGCTGTTTGGGAAGGCTCATCCTCCCCTGACCTATGATACCCACTGCCAGTGTTCATATGCAGTTTGGAATAGATGGATCTTTCCGCATATTGTTAGCGAGGCAGTTCCACAGCTAAAAGAAAGGCATGTAAAAATTGTAGCCTGAGAGAGATTGTGAGAAAAATGCTGCCCTCAAACATTTAAGTGCTAATGAATTTCTTGCTAGTATCATGAAATAGGAAAGACTTCAGTTGCCATTTCATTGGCTTCCATAAGACAATCATGAAACTTCTAATCCATAAACTAATTTGAATGGATACATTAAGTATGCACATGATGTTTCTATCCGTGTAAAGCATCGTCCATAAACTACACTATAACAGCCTCATGCTAACTGCATGTGCAGTAACTGTTTTCAGTATAAATATTTCTGCCATTTAACTTTTGTCTGAGATTTAGAAAGATGCAATCTGTAGTGAAGAATGGCAGTAAACTTTCAGTTCACAAAATTACACAGGATCAACTCCTAAGACTTAAACTCACTTAAAAAACAACAAAAAACGTGATTAGCTTACAGTAAAAATGCTGATTACTGGTGACAAAATTGTTAATGAAGGGCTATAATTTTGGATGTGCTGAACTTGTCTTTCATATTAAATGAAGTTGTGATGAAGACAGCCAAGCTTTGGTAAATTATGCAGCTGTTTGTCTTTGAAAAACCTTCTTCTGAAATCTTGATCTTGACAAAACATATGTACAGAAAAGAATGATATCCAGGTTTTATAAAAGAAATTGCTGCTAACAAGTTCCCACTTCAGTTGTGGGTTGTAAGATTTTAAAATACTGTACCATGTTATTTTATGTAATTATAGAGAAATCATGAATTTCCTACTTCTGCTAAAAGCCACTGGCTTAACTTTTTGCACCTTGCAGAAATATCTGCCATTTCTCAGTTTTAATTTCAGAACCTATAATCTTGCTGTATATAGTTCTTGTGGTGGATGTTGGGGAACAAACAGCTGTTTCTCAAGTGCAACTAGTAAAATTCTTTGTAAAATTTCTAAAGGGTCTACTATGTGAAAACAGATGGGTAAATACACTTCTTCAAAAAATATTCTGTTAACTGTATCCTACATGTGTATACTTTATGGGTGTACACTTTGCCTAGCGCTTGTGATTATTGTGGGTTTGTGCAAACACTTTTCTGCAAGGCCTTTTTTATTGATGGATGCAATTTGGCAGCCAAATACAATGTTTATCTCAACCAGTCTTTTGTACATTGTTAATCATTAACTGTTGAACAAGGACTTGAAAAGTTAAATGCTTTGTTTAATCAAGTACACACAATCTGTGTTTAGTGGTAGGAGCTCTTACCTGCATTTTATTCTGTACAAAATGGGCTTGTTTCCTTGAAATCTTATGTGCATGGAAGACTGAATAGTTACAGCATATCTAAATGCTACTTGGAATGTGATTGAAACAGGAAGTGCTGATATTGCACTGGAAACATTACTTCAGTTATGCAGTACTCATTTTTGCTGTACAAATGAGTTATGCAAATCTGTGTGCATTTCCTGTTCTGTGCCACACATACTGGATTTTTTCTAGGTATGACAATGGTGTGTGCAATATAAATAGCTACAGTGCATTCCAATATTTGAGGTATGCATTTGATTACTTAAATTGGCTCTGATATGCTGGATTTATTGTAGTGCCCTTAAATTTGTTTGCAAGGGATTAAGAAAAATTGGTTATTTAGTCTTGGCCGATCTTGAGGGGTCATGTTTCGTTTGAATTATAAGCAAGTGGAATTCTTAAATGTGTGGCTGGTTCTTTGCAGGGCATGATTAGTTTTCTGTGGGTATGTCTACACTGGCACAGTTATAGCGCCACTCAGAGCGCTGAAGGGAAACCACTGTTGTGTTCATACTGTCAGCTGCCCGCACAATAGCGTGTTCACACTTACGGCACTTGCAGTGGTATTTGGAGTGGTGCACTCTGGGCAGCTGTCCCACAGAGCACCTCTTTCTCTTCTGCTGCTAAGACTTGTGGGAAGGCGTAGGGGGTCGCGGGGCATCCTGGGTCCTGTCCCAATGCCCTGTGATTAGGGCCAGTGCAACCACTAGGCAAACTAGGCGGTCGCCTAGGGCGCCTAGTGGTTGGGGGCGCCAAAAAGCGTCGGCGGGGTTGGGGAGTGGCCTCAGCCATGGAGGAGCTGGTGCGGTGCAGGGGGTGCAGCAGCCCTGCAAAGGCGGCAGCGCCGCTAGCAGGGAGCAGCCGCGCCCCCCATCCCTCCTGCCCAGGCTGCGGTCTGGCATGCCCCCCCCCTCGACTCCTGCAGCAGATGCATGTGGGCACCAGCCCCCAGCTCCCCTCCCCCCCCCTCGCCACGCTCGGGCTCTGCGGCTCCCGGGGACGGAGTGTGAGCTGCTGCTGCCTCAGCCCTCTGCGGGGGAGGGGCTGTGCACACGGCATCCGGGCAGCGTGTTGCCTCCATGTGGAGCCAGCAGCCTGGGCCAGCTAAGGAGAGTCCTGGGGGGGGGGGGGGGGGGCAGTCAGGGAGCAGGAGGAGTTGGAAGGGTCAGGAGTTCAGGGAGGGGCTGTCAGGGGGTGGGGGTGTGGAGAAGGTTGGGGCAGTCAGGAGACAGGTAGGAGGTAGGGTCCTAGGGGGGCAGTTAGGGGTGTGTGTCTCAGGAGGGTACAGTCAGGGGACAAGGAATAGGGAGGCTTAGGTAGGGGGTGGGGTTCTGGGGAGCAGTTAGGGGCAGGAGGGGGCAGTCAGGGGACAAGGAGCAGGGGGGTTGGGGGTTCTGAGGGGGGCAGTCAGGGGGTGGGAAGTGGGAGGGAGTGGATGGGGTCAGGGAGGGGGGAACCTGGTCTAGGGAGCAGTCCTTGGGCACAGCTGGCCCCTGGGGTCTGCAAAGGATCGTTGGGATTTGCCCCTCAATGAGGGGGGGCAGGGTGCAAGGTGGAATTTTCGCCTAGGGCGCAAAATATCCTTGCACTGGCCCTGCCTGTGATGCATTGGTTCGCATCCCAGCAATCCCTGTACTTCGTCCACGTTTGGTGCCATCTTTCAACTGTTTGTGTACTGTGTGCTCTGCCTCTTTAATCTGCAGGAATGGATCCCAAACCAGTATGCTGCTCGCTCTGACTAACACGTCACAATTAGCAGTGGAGTTATTCCTTAAACTACAAAGGCAAGAGGAGTGTGATCTTGATCTCGCAACGCATAGTAGCTACAACATGAGATTGTTTGTAGCATTGACAGAGGTCCTGATCACAGTGAAATGCTGATTTTGGGCTTGGGAAACAAACACTGAGTGGTGGGATCACATCGTCATGCATGTCTGGGATGATGAGCAGTGGCTGCAGAACTTTCAGATGAGGAAAGCCACGTTCATAGGACTGCGTGATGAACTTGCTCCAGCCCTGTGGCGCATGGACATAAGAATGAGCGCTTCCCTGCCGTTGGAGAAGCACATGGTGATTGGTCTGTGGAAGCTAGCTACTCCAGACTGCTACTGATCGGTCGCTAATCAACACGAGTCTGCTTTCCCACTCGAAACTGACGAAAGTGTGCAGGGTCATTAATTGCATCCTGCTCTGAAAGACCATGACTCTGGGCAATGTGTGTGACATTGTGGATGGCTTTGCACAAATGGGCTTCCCTAACTGCAAAGGGGATAGATGATGTGCACACATTCCAATTCTGGCACCAGACTACCTAGCCACTAGTACATTAATCGGAAGGGGTATTTCTCAATGGTTCTCCAGATGCTCGTGGATCACTGTGAGCGTTTCACAGACATTAACGCAGGCTTGTCTGGAAAGACGAATGACGCACGCGTCTTTTGGAGCACTGGCCTGTTCGGGAAGCTGTAAGCAGGGACTTTCTTCCCAGACCAGAAGATCACCGTAGGGGAAGTCAAAATGCCCATTGTGATCCTGGGAGACCCCGCCTACTCCTTAATGCTGTGGCTTATGAAGCCATACACGGGGCACTTTGACAGCAGCAAGGAGCCGTTCAACAACAGGCTGAGAGAGTGCAGAATGACTGTGGAGTTTGCTTTTGGCTGTTTAAAGGCCCGCTGGCGCTGCCTATATGGGAAGCTGGTCCTGGCAGATGACAATATTCCTATGTGTGCTGTACATGCCATAATATTTGTGAAGGGACGGGTGAGAACTTCACTCGGAGCTAGACTGCTGAGGCTTAGTGCCTGGAGGCTGAATTTGAACAGCCAGAGACCAGGGCTATTAGGGGGGTGTAGCATGGGGTCAAAGGATCAGGGATGCTTTGAGGCAGCAACTTGAAGCTGAAAGCCACTAATATTTGTTGCTATGCTTGGGAGTGCAGTGCTTGTAATGCTAGGAGGCGATTGTATGCGCCAATCACAATGTGATATGAAGGTTTAAGATAATTTTTTGTTGCTTTTGAGGGCTTTGCTTTCAATTAATAGAATAAAGATTGTTTCAAGCCAACACAATTCTTCTATTATTAAAAAACAACAACCAGAGGAAAGAGTCAAAGACATCAGCACTGAGAGGGATGGGGGAAGGGAGGGTCCCAGGAGGAGGTGGGTCCCAGGATGGTTAAAGATTTGTGTATATCCAGGGATCCTATCTAACCTCCTTTGGAATACAGTACAGCGGGGTACTGTACTTCAGCAGGGTCAAATTGCAGAGGGATGGGTGAATGCACTGGGTACTGGGAGTCCGAAGTGCTGGACTGTGCCGGGGGAGGAGTGGAATGCTGTGGATACAGACTGGAGTCAGGAGGTTGATAAGAGTGTGTTGGCGGTGTCTGGGTGGGGGGTGGATGGGGAAAGTTTTGTGACAGCGGCTGCAGGGGAGGGTGGGTGCAGAGCTGCTTGGTTTGCAGTGCTAGTCGCGCCTGGAGTGTGTCCGCTTGGCACTCCATAATGTTTAAGAGCTTCTCTGTGGCTTCATTCTGGCATGCCATGTTCTCCTTTCAGTCCCTCTTCTCACTGTCCCACCACTCCTTCAATTCCTGTTTCTTGGCAGCGGAGTGCATCATAACGTCACTCAGAAAGTCCTCCTTAGTTCTTCATGGCTGCTTTCTAATTCTGTGCAGCCGTTCAGCTGCCGATAACAAAGAGGGATGCTGGGCTTCCAAGGTCATATCTGTGAAGCCAAAACGCAACATTTTACAGAAACACTAGTGTTTGCAGAACACAGAACACTGATTCAGTGATTTAAAACACAGCTAGTATTCACACACCTGTCAGTAACTGGCTGACCCAAGGCAAGCACACATGAGCCACAAGATCCCCAAAATGGTGAGTAGCTGCAGGGGAAATCCGTGTTTCAGGACTGTACTGGGCACATGGCTCTTGGGGAGAGGGGCCCTATAGTCATTCGTGTCCCCACATTTTCCATAGGCTGTATTCATTATGGAAGATACTTCACTGCTGAGGGTGAGCAGGGAATCAAGGAAGGGTCTTCTCCCAAGACTGCAGCTTCTGCCCTGGCCCTTATGTGGCTCGCCTGTGTGCTGCAATGGTGTCCCCTCCCCACCCCTCCACCTCCATGATGGCAGAGTGGTGTGGGAAAGTTACCATTAATGGGGCAAGAAACAAAGCAGCTCTGCCAAAGAATCTGCGGCAGTGGATTGCTCAGTATCTCCATGAGCATTTCTTGGAGATCTGAGACTGACTCCCTCACTTGACAGAAATCTATCAGCCTGTTCCGCCGCTAAGACTAGGCATGTGGTGGTACGCGCATCATACAGAAACAAGCCTGCTTTCTGCAACCCTCCTGCCCCCAATAACTCACTTAAGCGATTCCCAAAATCAAATTAATTTACCAGAGGCCTCCTCTCCTGTTTGTGCTTCACCAGGATCTGACAGCTGTGACTTGCTAGCCTCCTCCTGGGTAGAAAAGAGCTCCTGGCTGCATGCATCTTTGACCTCCAAGTCATCCTCTGCTTCTGGGTCCCCCTCCCCCTTCACATCCTCATCCAACATTTCCTCCCCCTGATTTGGTCCACTCTCAACTGACACGTGAGCCACCGAAGTATCCACAGTGGCCTTTGCAGTGGAGGTGGGGTTGCCAGTGAGTATAGTGTCCAGCTCTTTGTAGAAGAATTCATGGGCCCAGCACCGGAGTGGCAGTTTGCCTTCCGCGCCTTGTGGTAGGCATTCCGAAGCTCCTTCGCTTTGACCCTGCACTGCAGTGTGTGTAGGTCATGGCCCCTTTCTGTCATGCATCGTGAAATCTGTCTGTGGGTATCATAATTCCTATGGCTGGAGCGCAGCTGGGACTGGACAGTCTCCTCTCCCCAAATGCTGATGAGGTCCAGCAGCTTGGCATTGCTCCAAGCAGGGGATTGCCTGGTGTGTGGAGCAGGCACCTGGAAAGATGTGCTGAGACCACTGCATGCATCACTGAGCAAACAGGAAGGGGACTTTCAAAATTCCAAAGGAATTTACGGAGTGGGGATGATGGTTCGTCACCTGAGGGCAGGGCAGTAGAGTTCAAACTCATGACCAGAGGGGCAAGAACAGGTATTGTGGGACACCTCCCGGAGGTCAATCACAGCACTGTAATCACCATGGTGTCTACACTGGCACTGAAGTGCTGTACCTCTGGCACAGAAAGCTGTATGCCTCTTGTTGGGGTGTGTGGGATTTTTTTTTTTAATGCTGCAACTGTGCAGTTTCTGAACACTAAGGGCAGGTCTTCACTACCCGCCAGATCGGCGGGTAGCAATCGATCTATCGGGGGATCGATTTTTTCGCGTCTCGTTAAGACGCGATTAATCGATCCCCGATCGCGCTCCCCGTCGGCTCCGGAAATCCACCTCATCAAAAGGCGGAAGCGGAGTCGACGTGGGAGCGGCAGCGATCGACTCGCCGCCGTCCTCATGGCCAGGTAAGTTGATTACGATACGCCGACTTCAGCTACGCTATTCACATAGCTGAAGTTGCGTATCGTAGATCGACCCCCTCCCCTAGTGTAGCCCAGGGCTAAGTGGCTTGGTAGTGTGTACACCTCGGGAGTTACAACACGGAAAGCGGCTTTACTGTGCAGAAACTTGTGAGTGTAGACAGAGCCTGTGTCATTTGTTACACTGAAATACAACCCTAAAAAGTGAATTTTCTCTTTGGAATGTATTATCCTTGTTTGTGTTTAGAAAAAAGTTTTCTAACTCTTTTTTGTGGTTATGTACCACAGAAGTATGGAAGTTGCAGAAAGGCCTATAAAGGCCTTTGTTCCTATATAGTTCATCTTTTGAAATATTAGGTTTGATGCACCTAGTTTTCCTGAAACAACATTCAAATCCTGGTAGGGCTTAGTCAGCCCTCACTCCTTCTGTTCTAGAATAAATATCTTGCAATTTACTGTGTAGGACCCTGGCTTGTAAATGGGTTTGGTCATCCTCCTGCATGGAGACTAAAGATCCTGTGGCACTACTCCATAAAATGAGAAGTTCTTGAAATGTGTAAAGTATTGTTTTAAGATACCTGTCCAAGAGCTGTATTCTAAACCCTGATATTTCTATGTGTTTGTCTACACACACATAGTAGTGCAGCATCTGCGCTGCTCTAGCGCTTAGTGAAGACACTACCTATGCCAATGGGAGAGCTTTTCCCATCAGTGTCCCTGAGAGGCGGTAACTATGTCAATGGGAAAAGCTCTTCTGAGGGCTGTTTACGCCAGGAGTTTGGTTGGTTGCCCAGGAGTGTGGGTTGTACACCCCTCAGCAATGTAGTTATACCAACATAGGCTTGGTCTACTTGTTTACCAATGTAGTATTTGTTATCTGCTAACTTAATCCAGCAAAGATTTTATATTTTCTTGATCATATCAAATCGTATTGGGCCAAGAACAAATTCCTGCAGGACGTCGTCAGAAGTATTCTTATTTTATAGGATGTTTGATGAAACTTAGAAAATTAGACCTTGATCCAATAATTTCATTGGCATAGTAGGATCCTTACACTTAGGTGGAGTCATAGAATATCAGGGTTGGAAAGGGACCTTAGGAGGTCATGTAGTCCAACCCCCTGCTCAAAGCAAGACCAATCCCCAATTTTTGCCCCGATCCCTAAATGGCCCCCTTAAGGATTGAACTCACAACCCTGGATTTAGCAGGCCAATGCTCAAACCACTGAGCTATCCCTTCCCCCCCTTTCACTTAAGTGAAAGGGGCTGCATATGGGCACAGGGATCTTCACTCAGGGATCTGATTGTAGAATCAGGGTCTTACATCTGCACCCTAGATAACGTACAATTTGAGTTTGCATGACTAGATGTGTGTGTTTGTACATTGCTTAGCACAGTCAGCACCAATCCTGATTGTGGCTTTTGGGAATTACTGCAATATAGATGTGTTGGTAGAGGCTGAAAATGTCAATATTTCTATAAAAACTCATGCCATTTTAAAGAATGTGCATATTTACTGAAAAATTAATGGATTTGTGTAAAATGTAAATCTTTAATCAAGTCACTTGACAAACAATGGTAAATCGTTTGATTACTTGATACAATATAAAGATTTTTGTTGTTGTCACTGTCTATGAATGTACATTATATGAAAATAAGTGTGTATGGTTGCTGTATAAATCTGCATGTTACTGTAGAAAGCATATGGTAGTGAATTTACAGGGTGGGTGTGTGCGCGGGGGTGGTTTTTTTTTTGTTTTGTTTTGTTTTTCTTTCCAACTTCCTTAGCAGTAAACCCAGTGCTCAGACAACAGGTTTTTGATGGGAATGCTGAGTGACTCTAAGCAGTGACTCAGATCACAGTAAGCCTGTCTTTTTTTCCTTTTCTTTATAACTTATTCTTTATAAATCTTGATATGCAAATTGAATTATGTATCTTAAATGAAATTCACTCTTTTTTGCGCAGAACATCACCTCCACAAAACTGCAGTACAAACGTACAATACTTAACAGTATTTCATTTTTCCCCCCTCCTTTTGCATACTCTCACTTAAAAGTATTTCTCAAGGTTTTAGGACTTGACTTGACTTATCTTAAGGAAAAGCGTATTTGGGCTGGAACAAATAGGCGCTGGAACAAATAGGCACTGGAACAAACTCTGCTTGCAGCTCGCACAGAAAAGAGTGCTCATTATGTGCAAGCTAGTGCCATGAATGAAAAGTTGGAGAATGTGTACTAGACTCAAAAGTGATACAGCATGTGACAGAGCAAGGTGTGGTTTGTGAGAGAATTCTCTAGGAAGACTGGAATAAAGGCCTGTTTGTTGCCAGTATCTGTTCTGTGCCTTGCTGTGTGATATCTACAGACCAAGATGATTGATCGGGGACTGACACAGCTACCCACTGCAAATTACTGATTTTTTTTTAAAACTGAGTGTGTAAATGCAATGAAAGTAGCAAATTTGTTTTGTTAATTTTTAGGATATTTACTAAAGTTCTAGCAAATGTTTATAAATGCACACGTGCATGTATAGTAGATCTTAGTAATAGATCTTTCTACCTTCTCTGTTACTTTTCATGAAATAGCAAAGATGTAACCAAACAGACTGTTGTTTGTAGCATAGGGATAATGCCTTATTTAAGTGGGATGGTGTAAATCTTAATATTTGTGAAAGCTTTTGAGATCTCTGGGAAGGTGCTGTATAAATGCAAATGTCTTAAGAGCTGTGCTGATATCAGTGGTGCATACATTTTCCAAAAAGGTTATTTTAAAACTTTTTAAACTCTTAACAAAACTGCCAAGGCACATAAAAGATGGGGAAACTGTATTTCTCTTTACTTTCCCTTTCAAAGTGTATCTAAATCCATCTCTTGCAGCATGTAGAAGTTCTTATTGGACTCCTAAACTTAGTCCTCTGTCTGTCATGAGCCATCAAAATAGTATAAAAATGGGATAGATTGGGGATATGTCTGTCAAATGGCGAACTCCTTTGTCTTGTGAATATCAATTTTTGATTATAACCTTAATTGTGACCTTCACTTTGAATTGTAACCTCCCATGTTGGATTAAGACATCCAATTTGTGTCAGAAAACCAGCCTTGTCTTGACAAGGCCAGTCTATTCTAGACATTGTCCTTGCTCTGCTTGGGTGTGGAACACCTCAGAGATTCCTAACAATGAAAGCCATCAACGTTGAATGGCTCTCCCCTACTGGAATAATGGATCATCCATGGGTAGTGCCACTGACTTTGAATACCTCTCTAAAAGCCTGACTGGGGAAAGAGAGAGGCTTGAGCCTTGAATTCCTCCAGCTGAAGCATAAGGGCAAAAACGGGATGGACTATTTCAAAGATAGGCACACCTATCCTGAGCAAGGGGCCAGACCACTGCCACGTCCAAGATGACCAGGCTTTGGAGAAAGCCAGAAGTGTTGCCTAGCCTCAGAACATTGGCTAAGCCCAGGACTCTGAGGAGGGGTGAGATCAGGCTTGTGGGGGCTGCATTCAGGATTGTTTTTCAAGGATCTGTAGCTCTCTGATGCACATCATTAACACAAATGCTTCCTTCTTTAAAAATTTCTTTGCTAGGCCTGTGTTCTTTTCCTGTCTAGTTTTCCCTGAAGGGTTTAACTAGAAACCAGATATCCACAGCCAGGTGGACTCTGGAATAATATGTCTAAGCAATTGGGGGTTTGGGAAGGCTGAGGCACTGGTTTTGGGGTCTAAGGTGACTAGATTGCAGGGTCCCACTGCCCAAGGAGTGTGTATCACTCCATCTGTGCATGGGAGTGCTCCTGACAATCCCAAAGCTAGAAACCGTGATCAGTTGTTACTTAACGCTTGGGGTTCAGGATTTGGATCCACATACAGCAGACTGGTCACTGCCCAGAAGAGAGGGTTAGGCTGTACCAAAGCTTTGGAGGAGGGGAGGGGACTGGTTCCACTATCTAGGGCAGAAATAATTATGAAGAATTGTTGGGGTAGGGCTCTCTGTCCAGGAACTCCCCAGCTGTTAAGAATATGGAAGATGTTGGAATTCCTATCCTGCTGTTGTCCCTGGACCTTGGTTATTGGCTTCATCTTTCAAGTAGATGTTCCATTAAAACTTGAAGCCCCTCTTCCTTTCCCCTTTCTCTCTGTGTGCTAGAATGGAGAAAACTTCTGGCTGCTGCCTTAGAGCTATGGTTCTGCTCTTCTACCCTGCCTCAGATTTCTGGCTGCTGGGTTGAGGTGTCTCTGCGACTCTACCTCTTCTGTTTTTGGGTTGTCCTCTTTTTCCAATGAATAACTCTAGTGACTTCATCTGCTGCTGGTAGCTATCCCAAGCAGCCACAGATTGTTGTGGGTTACCCTGCTGCCCACTGAGTTTTGAATTACAGATGTGACAATTGCCAGGATTTGGTCACTTTTTTAGCTCTGCTGTTGTAAGGCAGCAGCAGAGACACTAGTGTGATCTGTCTACAGACTGGCAGACATCGCTGCATGGGTTTGCACTTGTTTAACATTGTGAAGAAAGTTTTCACAACCTTAAGGGTGTAAGCAAAACATCTTAAGGTGGTAGGCTTCTTTAATGTGGGCTTAGATCCTGCAGAAGGTGACAGTCTCACACTTACTCATGATGAGTAGGTTTCCTCCAGTATCTTATAAGCTGTTTACAGTGAATAAACAGTAACTGGAAAGGGAAAACTTGCCAAGTCATGGGATTGTCAACCATAAGGCTTGCCTTTTTTAGACTAAAAATATAATTCTAGCTATTTGAATATATCTTAATATTCCTCGTGTCTCTAGCCTTATTGATTAGTTTCAGAAGTGTACACACAAAACAAAATGGGGTAGAGTGGTTAGAAATTGCTAGAGGATGTTACTACTGAAAACCAGAGTAACACTTCAAACTGTCCTTGAAATAGTCTAAAGACTAAGGGACTTCCCTTGGTAAAGTCTGTGACAATTAAGCATAATACCTGTTGACTGTGACATGAATAACTCTCTTTTGCTTGTGAAATAACCTTAAATTGCGCAGCATGCTAAAATATTTTTCTCAAAATAATGAACTGTTTTGAGTACTAGATTACTTGAAGACATGAAACGTTTCTAATTTACAAGCCAGGTTTAGTACAGGGTTTTCCTATACTGTTGTCAATGACCTCACTCTTGACTTGGAAGGCCCATAACCCGTTTTGTAAGGGGGAGATCGGATTTGATGTGCATGCTAGCTTAGCTGTGGGCTTTTTCGTCAGAGGCCAACTGTTTCACCAAATTATTAGCTGACTGGGCTCTGTCCAATAGCAAATAGCCTTAATATATGTAATCATGGACTAAGTGGATGAAGATAAGAGAGGAAAGGCCAGTGATTTATTTTCCAGTGATTATTAGTGTGCATTTGTATATAGTGGTACAGCTTCAAAAAGAACAAGCTGCTCCACAGGATGGAACCAAAGTGAAGCTGCAGGGACCCTGGATGAGATGTGAGAGGAATTCAGGGTTAGCCATATTTTCTTGAAGCTCTATCTTAAGAATTAATTACAAATTGAGAGAGGCTCATAATATGCTCTAACTAAATCAGGTTTAATTTTTTCTGATATGGCTGACTCTTCTGTGACTTTTATTTATATTTATATATAAAAAAATACAAACATTACGTAGCTAAACTGTTGGGCAGTCCCACAACTTTCTGGGTGGCCTTGAGCATAAGGTTATAGGTATGTAATTATCTACTGCACCTCATGAGGGTGTGGTGAGGATTGATTGATTGATGACTGTATAGCACTTTTAAATCCTTAGATGAAAGTTATGCTCAATTGCACCTATCATAAACATGAAGAACTGTATTTCTCTGGAAGTTTTACTAACATTGCAATTTACATGTTTATTGTGCATTGAAACCAGAGACCTGAATTAGAAATATCTGAGCTAACAAGTAGGTTTAATCAGAATTTGAAAAAAGTTTCTAAATAGTCAGTGGCTCAAAATGTTTCAAGTCCATCAGGGAAGTTCAAGAGTACGTAACCCTGAGCCACAGACCCCATACTGCTCTTGCCGCTCTGGACCAATTTGTCATAGTTTTGTTGTCCACATGGAAACAACTGACGCTTGTAATTAGCTAGGAAATACTGTATGCCTGAATCTGTATAAAACCAGCTTCCTCAAACAGGAGATTAATAGATTTTTGGACCATTCTTAGTAGTAAATTTTGCCTCTTACCTTCTGGGACACCATTTTAATATGGAGCAAAACAAACAAGTTTCTCCCTCCTGAAGCAGTCATGTTGATCTGCCCACCTTTGCAACAGTGAAACTGAATGCGTAGAGGAATAGAAATGTATTAAGCAAAATCAGGTTTTTAGGATGCTTTGGTGTAGAGTTCCTTAATTTTGCCCATTTAAAAAGTCTAGGGAATAGACTTGTAGGGGTCAGACATGATTGAATGCCTCTTTGAATTCACACCATTTTTAGAAATGCAATTCCAGTCAATATGATAGAAGTAATAAGTTAATTAGAATGCCTGGAAGGTGTCCAACTTCAGACTTAAAAGTAGATTGCTCAGTTACCCTCTGAATCCCAGCTTGATATGCATATTAAGATTCCACCTGAAACATGACCATAAAGCATCAGTGGTATCCTAGATGTCTATTTTCTTATAGACGACATTAAGATGAACTATTGGAGAAAGTTGGAAAATCTGTACTGTTAGGGTTAATAACAGGGAAAAAATCCAAGAGTTGGAGTTAAAAGTTGTCAAAATCCTTATTCTAACGGTGGTAAAGAGGGAAGAACCATTGATTCTTTTTCTGTACCTCCATTGATGTACATAGCTGTCCAATACAAATACAGACAGACTTCCTGATCTTGGTATGTTTTTTTTTTTTTCTTTTTCTCCCCTGTTCTGAAGCCTATGAGAGGGGACTGCTGATTAAAGAACTACTGGCTCTTTTAAACATGTGACTGTTCCTCACTTTGACAATTTAAGGCAGATCTGGGAGTTATGATTGGACTAAAAAGCAAGCAGTTGGGATGGCTGCTTTCCCATGCCACCAGCGGAATTAGGCTAGGTAAACTTATTACCGGTGATTAAGAGCTTTAAATTAGATGTGCACACTTAAGACTTGTCTACATAGTTATTTTAGTTTAATTTGCCATCAGTTGCAACACTGTAAACTATAAGAAATAGGGCACTGTTTATGAAACAAGTGCCTGTACATGGACTTATACCAAAACAACTAACGGTATCACTTTAGAACAAATTGAGTTGTTTCTGTCCCAGCTACTGAGTAGACAAGCCCTTAATTTTCCTGCCATTGCTGGCATATAAGCTTTTAGTGTTGGGAGAATGAGCCCTGTGGTGGCATTTGGTTGATACAGAAAGTACTATATAAGCATACTTACGAGGCAGGAGGTATTCATCTGCAGAAGAGACTGAAGCAGTAGTTTGAAATCCTCCCAACAGTTATTGTAGCTGCTCCCTAAGTGCATTAGCACAGAGAATGAGATGTGGAGCTATATACATCTTTCAGAGGAAAATGTGCTTAAAATTTGTAGCAAATGGTTTAGTTGCATAAAACATACATTTCTTCTATTGAAACTATGGACTTTAACTCCCTTGTGCTGCAAAAACTATTGACCGACTGCTCTACACCTGAGGCTTTGAATCCACTCACTAGAAGTGGCTTTAAAAAACCTCCTTCAAATTAATAGTTTAATTTTGTTAAATCTAGATGCATAGCATGCCCTGCAGTTGCCATAGCAATGTCTGAAATCTGATCTTGCTTCCTGTATTTTAGTGGTCTTGGTAATGCTGTTTCAAGCAGATGGAGCTCTTGTTTAAATTTTAAATGGATTCAAAATCTTCAGACATCTGTCTCAATTTTTTTTGCTGAAACTTCAGTCATGGTAAATAAGCCATATTTAAGTTTTTAAAAAGAAATTAGTGTCACTAGTGGTAATACATTTTGGGTAGAAGAAAGTCTGTCTAATCATTACAATAATGAATTTCAGTTCATAAAGTGGATCGTGGAGGTAGACACTAGGAATGACTTGTATATCTGCCTTGAAATTAAATACACCATAAAAACTTGCTTTCACCTAGCTAGTGATATTAATTTAATGGAAACTATACACTAACGAATTCCTAAACATGGGTGTATAACTTGAGTGAAAACCACATGCCTTGGTAGGAAATGCAGGTGCAAATGACTGGTCCTACAACTAGAAACCTGTTAAATCTATGGATACACAAGTAGGAATAAAATCTGAATCGCTCCCATATCTCTGTTGGCACTGCAGTGTGGAGTAGGTAGTAAAATCTTACATTTGTCACTCTAAGTAGATAGGATTGTGAATACTTGAGGGCTATTTTTGCTTAGCCATACTCCTAAAATAAGGTCAAGAGTGTAAATTTTAAACTCCGATTGCTAAATTGCTACTGGTGGCTGTGGTTCTCTAATGTGGTTTTTAACTATTTCTGGAAAAATTTTCATTTGGAAAAATGAAGCAACTCCTCTTCCATATTCCTTCCCTTGTTTATATGTGGGGGATAAAAAAGGGGAGGAAGAGTACTTCTCTGAATTCACAGTTCAGCGAAAGGTGCTACTTTCACTGGGAGATTGGTAGTGCCAAGCCCACAAGGTATGAGCTCTTTTGCAGCAACTTGGAGGATCCCAGCCAGTAACACAACACCCAGTAAAGGTGACACACATGCCATCACTTCTCATCTTCTTTCTAACAGCAAGTTGCCAACAGACAAGATTTCCCACTAGGAAGTTCAGTGGGAATTCCTTAGAAACCTTCACCAGTGCCTGGAGAATCTCCACTCTCCTCTCCATACATTGAGATCAATGTTGCGCTGTTAGAAACCAAAAGCCAGAAAGCTGCTGGGGCTGATGGCATTCCTCCAGACTTTCTCAAGAACCTGGGCGGATGGGAATGGCTAGCGGCACTTTTTATTGCTGTGCATAGAACCAGAGAAGTGCCAACAAGCTGGTGACAGGCAACAATGTTTGCCCTACTGAAGCCTTGGAAACTCCCAGAGGATGCAGACAGCTACTACCCCATTTCTCTCCTCTCAACCACCAGTAAGGTCATGAAACGGGTGCTGCTCTGCTGCCTGTTTGACATTATTGAAGACATCCTCCCAGCAGAGCAGTCAGGATTTTGCGCAGAGAGGAACTGCTGTGACCAAGTAGCCTCGCTCACCGGCCACATTGAAGCAGGATTCCAACATAAGTTGAAGACGGGGATTACCTTTGTTGGTCTGTCCTCCATATACAACACTGTCTGGAGACAGGGCCTCCTCCTCAAGATCTCCCATGTCATTTAATGTTGGTGAACAATCCATCTCTTGGCAGTGATGACCGGGGACCGCTGCTTAAGGTACACCTTAATGGCCAGATCTGTAGACCAAAAACTCTTAATTCGGGCATCCCCGAGGGCTCCACCTTGACCCTGTACTTTTTAATCTATATACCATGGATATACCAGTGCAGCACATAAGCCTCCATACCATCAGGTTTCAGAGTAGCAGCCATGTTAGTCTGTCACTTCTACAGCTCACTTCATCAGACACATGGAATGGAACACACAGTAAGCAGATATTTATACATTCAGAGAAACATGAAAAGGTGAGATCTTAATACAATGGTTGATTATTTCCAACACTGGAAACTTAGGCCTAACCTGAAAAAAAAAAAATGGTGACAGCTTTCATCTGAACAATAAAATTGCTAATACCAAACTTTATGGACCAGAGTTTGACCTCTCGACAACACCTTGAACACCTGTAATAAGCGTGACATGAGACCTGACCTTATCAGGAAATTGGCTGGAACATCATGGGGCTCCAGTCCATGGACCTTATGACTGCAACAATTCCCTTGGTATATTTTGCGGTTGAATGCTGTACACGAGTGTGGTCCCATGGCAGTCTCACTAAACTCCTTGATACTCAACTCCGTAACACCATGCATATAATGTCTGTTGCTCCTGGTCTTATTGCACATCCAGCCTCCATAGATTAGAAGAACTATCCAGACATCGTGCTTTCTCAACCATGTTAAACACGAGGATCCCGTTGCACAATGACCTGCAGAACCCACCAAAAACAAGATTAAAATCCCGCAATCCTCTATGGAACTGCATCAAGATCCTTACACTCAACGTTGATGCAGAGGCTCAATGGAGAGCCACACGGAGCATTTTGACTGCTCAAAATAAACAGCTCGTCGATGAGCCTGCTGAAGAACCACCAGGTTTTGATTTATGTCAGACTGGTGTAGATTGAATTGCCTCAGAACATCTCATGGGAGATTGTGGACAAACCCTCTTTAAATGAAAAATGAGGCAAACACCTGTATGTGACTGTGGTTACCAGGTACAAACCATGGAGCACACCATATCTGAGTGTCCTCTTCATTCTTTTACTGGGGGCCTGAAAGACATTCACCAGCTCACTGCTGTGCCAATGTGCTGGCTATAGAATCTAGATATAAACTTTATAATTGTTGCTACCTACCCAAGCTATACGAAAGAAGTAGTAGTGAAAGGTGCAAGATGACTCTAGAGAATATTGATCACAAAAAAAGAATAGCATAGGCATCTGCAGTGCAAGGCCTATCCACACTGCCTTATACTTTAGCAGTTATTTCCAGAAGATCGCTAGTAGGGATTAAGAGGGCATAGTTTCTCAGGGTATGTCTACACTACCCGCCCGATTCGGCAGGTAGCGATCGATCTTCTGGGATCGGTCTATTGCGTCTCATGTAGACGCGATAAATCGATCCCAGAAGCGCTCCCCGTCGACTCTGGAACTCTAGCTCGGCGCGAGGAGTAAGTGGAGTCGACAGGGGAGCGAGCCTGCGCCGCATGGACCCTCAGTAAGTACTTTTTAATTCGATCTAAGATACATCGACTTCAGCTACACTATGCAACTTCAGCTACAAGAATATCTTAGATCGACACACGCCGCCCCCCCCCCCCCCCCCCGTGTGGGCCAGGCCTCAGACTTCAGAGACCTACCAGTAAAAATGGACACTCAACACTTGGCAACTAAACATTGAACTGAGGCCTCTCACCGGTATCAGGTAACAATTTCTGTCGCTGCGGATATGATTGCCTATGAGGCTCTGTAACGGTCACCGTCCTTTTTGCCATTCCTTTGCTGAGAAAAGCATTAAGATCCCAATAGTTAAAATAAATGCAGATAGGTACGATGGGGCGAGGAACATGCTTTCTGCACTTGCTTATGTGGGCCAGGACAGAGAGCGTTACCTCTTTGTGGCTGCACGACCTGCACTTCTCCACTGTAAGGAAGGGTAGAAGGGAGTACAGCAAAATAGAGACAATGGATTTCAGGAAAGTGGATTTTGGTAAGCTCAGAGAGCGGATAGGTAAGGTCCCATGGGAATCAAGACTGAGGGGAAAAACAACTGAGGAGAACTTCTCTAGTTCTGTGACCTTCTTGCCAAGCTCATTCTCTTCGTTCCTCCTCCCCTTATAACTTCCTCTGGCTGCTTCTTCCCATGCTCCCCTCATCTACTTCCTGCACTAAATATCCGCTGCAGGTAGCATTTCTGGTGTACCGTTCCAGTGAATAAAGACCGAACCTTCTCCGAGGGGCATCCGAAACCATGGAATAAACTCCCCCAGGCACTGAGAACCATCACACACCTTACCGCTTTCTGCTCCAATTGCAAGGCACGTTTCTTTGACCTTGCCTTGTCTAACACATACACCTAGGAAAGGGTATATTAAAAACTACCAAAACAAGACACTCCACTCTACATACTTTTCCCTTTAGGGAGAAAATGAGAAGAAACCATACGTGACAGATGTTAATCATGTTGCTTAATGCACTACTGGAAGGTGCTCAAATACTAAGGTAACAAGTGGTGGTATAAAAACCCATACAGAATAGAATGTGAGCACTACACTAGGGTTGCCAGGTGTCTGTTTTTTCACCAGAAAGCCCAGTTAAAAACAGCACCTGACAATGTCTGGTCAGTGTCACCTGCAGGAGTCCCTCTCTTGGAGTGGCTGGTGGGAGAAGTAGGTGGTCCCGCCTGGGCCTGGCTGCCAGGGTCAGAGGCTGGTTGAGTGAGTTGGAAATGTGCCAGGGACTGGGAGTAGAAGGGGTGGGACCACCCACTTCTCCCACCAGCCACTCTGCTCTGGGTTTGCGTGAGAGCCCAGCCACCCAGCGTGGCAGCTGGGCTGCCTGAGAGAGAGCCTGGCTGGGGACAGGGGTCAGGTGCACTGGGAGGAAAGGGCTCTTCTCTCCCTTCCCCCCCCCCCTCCCCCGCATGTTACTGGTTGGTCTGGG
Organism: Macrochelys suwanniensis; assembly: GCA_033296515.1. Lineage (NCBI taxonomy): Eukaryota > Metazoa > Chordata > Testudines > Chelydridae > Macrochelys > Macrochelys suwanniensis. The sequence continues at coordinate 85,845,326 of CM065780.1, forward strand.
AGAGCACAGGGCAGGGTGGGGCCTCGGGAGGGGGTGGAGCAGGGGTGTCCAGTGTCCAGAAATTGGAAAGTTGGCAAGCCTACACTACATTAAAAATGTAGGATGAGCAACTGCTCCGCTCACAATCTTACACTAGACTTCTCCAGGCGACACAGTGGGTGGGTTCTTCTGCCCAGGCCTGTAGGTGGAGCAGAGGAGCAGTTATTTCTCTTCTTCCTCGTGTGGCCTTTGTTCACTGCTAAGTATAGTTTTTGCTAAGGATTTCCTGCAAGGACAGCATATTAGGCGGTCCCCTGTGGGGAAAAGAAGAAGAACTTCAACAAAGATTCTGGAAGCATCCTAAAACAAATTCTGCTGTTGTGTGAGGGGTTTGCATACTCTTAATTTTACTTGCTTTACTCTGGCTTAGCTGACAAATTTTCTCTTTACAAGGAAAAATGTAAAGGTACCTACAGTTCATGACCATTCTTTAAATGTATTGGGGCAAGTCTTAAATATTTTATGGATTTAAAAAAAAAAATTAAACAAGACACTGTTTTAGCTAAAAATGTTACTGTGCGGGATTATTCTAGTAATATAGTCTTGCTCTTTGGTTACCTCTTAATGCTTCAGAACTCTGTTCTCTTACCAAAAACTAAATAGCAAACCTCTTAACATTCCTTTTCACCAGAAACATTTAACTGGCTTGTCTATCAAGAGTTGTCAGATGGTTCATGAACACATGCTTAGAGGCCCTTCTTGCATCCTTAGAGGCCCTTCTTTACTACTAAAATATGTTAAAGCACTGGGTTCAACATAGCTTGGTCCTGTCTTTGTGGACTAAGACACATGATAACCAACCTAGCTTTATTAAAGTCAGTTTATTAGTATACAGAGAACTCCCTAAGTTCTGTTCTTTGAGCTAAATTTTAATACTTGTACTGTACATGTGTCTAAATTAACATCACTGTAAAGAAAGCTCCATCCAGGGTCTTCATTATTAACATAAATACATGAATGGGAATGTGGAACTAAGTTTAGTTAATATCCTTGTCTGTCAAACCTGATTATTTTATTTTATTTTTTTTCTTTTTTGGACTTGTGGCCCTATCTCCAAAGGGAAGCTCAAGTTGAGCAAGAGTACAGTTTAGCCACACACTTAAATGTCTTCCTGTTATTTTCTTTCCTCACTGTGATGTCTTCTCAATCTACCTAGTGATTTAGTGATATTAAAAAAGTTGGGCAAACTAATCCATACACTCTGCTATGCTTCTGGCTACCTTTCCTACTAACTTGCTGCCTCTTGATGGTGTCCTTTCTTCCTATAGCACTTCTGTCCTTTCCCCAATTTCAGGACCTTTGCAGTGTCTTACCTCTCTTACTCACTGAGCCACTGCTGTTGGAGTTTTGCCTATATGTGGGCTAGCTTTTGGGGTTCCCTGTAATCAAAAAATTGTGTGTCGAGTTCAGGAGAAAGTGGTAGATGGCATGTTTCCTATTGCATGTTGCTCTCCTCTTCTTCCTCCCCCCCGCCCTTGTTGCATGGGTGATTACTTTTCAGATGAACTCTTCATGAAACTGTCATTGGAAAAATCCCAGTACCACTTTTATTCTTAATATAGAATTCTTTTCATATATGTATAATTTGTGTGCTAGATTGGCGGTTCTGTTTCAGATAAAGGGTTTGTTAGAAAACTTTATCTTGTAAGTTTGTATCAATTTAGAAAGAAACTAGATGACATTTGTAGTGTGACTTAAAAATTTTGTCTTGTGAATAAAACAATAGCATACAAGTCAGTACAAACGCCATGCTGAAGTGGAGTTACATTTTACTGTAGTTGATGGCTTGAATTCTTTCATGACTTAAGGTGAAACTATTTTTTTGATGTGTTCAACTTGCATTCTGTCTATACTGTTATGGTGAATGAAGGTTGCATATAGATAAAATGTAAACAAGTGTGATCCCTATAGAAAAATCATGAACACTGCTAAAGATAGAAAAATAAAATCAAACTTTTTTTTCCCTAGTAAACACAATAGTACTTACAGTAATTCCAGAGAAACAAGTAAAGAACACATGGTAAATGAGTTTAAAATAACACAAGATCAAATTGCTAGCTTCTTCAGGAGAACAATGTTGATAGAGGGCACATTGACTAAAGAACCAGTACTTAGCCTCTCAGGAGAGGCTAAGTACTGGTTCTAACTTCAGAGGAAACAGATAACGAAGTCTCATTCAGAATTCCGGCTGGAATACACTATGCTATTTTGAATGTCTAGAGTCTGCTGTGATGTGTTCATCTGAGACAAGTTTTCCACAAAATTACTGTTTGTGTAAAACCAACATGAACAAAAGTCATTGTAGTTTTTTTCAAGTGTATTAGACCAGAACACCCTCCAAATGACTGCTAAGCATTTTCTCGCTTGGCATCAAGTTTAACTGCATTATGGCTGGTACAGATTTCTAGGCTGCCTGGTACAGATGGTAGACTATGATGGAAAGAATGAAAGATAACAGCTGCAGTTCACTTCCTTATCTGTATCCAGCTTATTCAGTGTCAGGTCAGGACTGTAATTGTATAATTTGCATAGGTTGAACGGTGCCTAGTGATAGTATGATGCAAACACAGCATTAACACTGGGGAACAGCTTGTGGAGAGGAAGTGCAATTTCAGGGCACAAGTCTTTAGCACATGTACATTTGGGTATCCTAAAAGCGGATTTAAGAGCAAGTATCAGTGTACAATGGCAAAGAGCAATAACCTTACTGAGGCTTTGCTGAAGATGTTTGCCAAGGCAGTCAACCTGGTAGAAATACAAAGGTGAACAGAATTGATCAAATTACTTCAGGTTTGTGGTCACTGGGGAGAGCAGTATATTTTTCTTGTTCCCCTTTCCCTGTCTCCTAAAGCTGATGGAATTCCAGATGCTTGGGGGCTTGGCTCTAAAATGTTCTTTTCCCCCATTGCACCTCTTACGCTTCATAATAGTGTCTTAAAGTTAAAACAAAATAGATATTGTAGACCTGCTGTGTAGGATTAAGAACTCTACTAAAGATCTCCTGAATGAGAGCCAGACTTCTTTTTTTTTTTATTTTTATTTTATTTTTTTAAACAGGCAAATTTAATGCCAGAACACACTCTAGCATAGGTGAATTTGTTTTAAGGGACATTAAACTGCTCACTTTGTGGGGAGGCAGAAAGTCTCGTATATAAAATTAGTGTTAAAGGCTCTGGCAGTATTTGAGTCTGTGTTGAATCTCAAAGCCAGCTTGTGTCTGTAGGGCTAAATCTGACTTTTTTTTTTTTTTTTTAAACTTTGTGGGAATTCAAGAATTAGGCCAAGTAAGTTGAGACTTGTTCCAGAATCCCAGCACTTTTCTGCCAATGTTGACACTTGACAGACTCCATAAAATATAGCCGTGTTGACGCTTGGCTCCAGAACCACAGGCTGTGGCCATTGTTGCATCACACTTCCCTGGTATGATAGCCCTAATGTTTATGTATTGGAAGCAATGCTAAATCTCTGAAAATGGTTGTGGTTGAACATGTGGTAGCAGATACAGCAGGCTACAAAGTCTCTGGTTTTATTTTTCTGGTGCGGGAGAAGGATTTTTCTGGGATTTAAAGTACTAGTGCTTACAATAAGATAAAGGAGGGTTTTTTGGTGGGGAGGGGGAGTGTCTCACCTCTTCCCCCCATGAAAAAGGTCCAAGGAAGAGGTGGCTTACAAAACCGCTCTAATTTTACATCCAGATACCCTCCTCTCCTTCCCCCACCCCAGTTAACAAATATGCACTTAGACTGTGGTGCACCTGAATTTTTCTTCTTTTTGTATAGCACAGTGGGGTCCTGGGTCATGACTGGGTACTACTGCAGTAAAAATAATAGACTAGACTTCATCTTCTTGTCAGAAGAGAAATGTGTATAATTCTATTGTGCCAGTCTTCCAAGAGGTTTCAAGCTGACAATCAAACATACAGTAACTTGACCAGGCCAACTTGTTTCTGTGTGTGTGTGAATCTTTTTGAGAGATTTGGAAAGCACAGGTTTAGAGATGTTAGTTACTTATTATTCAAATCACAATTTTTCAAAAAAAAAATTTTCCAGTGTCTGTCTTTAGTCTGCATTTTCTCAGTAGTAAGTTTTGAAAGCTTGCCGTGTGTCATCTGGTGTAGAGAACTTTTGGGGCATAGATTAGAGACTTTTTTTTTTTTTTTTTTTTTTTTTTTTTTTTTTAAAAAGCCTGGCTAGCCACTTTTATTATCCAGAAACATGTCCTACTCATTTGCTACTGTGCTCTTTGAGTTTGGAATTCTTTAGGAGAGAGTAACTTTTTTGCAGCAAAATAAATACTTCAATACAAAACAACCATTTTACAGAACAGAATGGTCCAGAACAGCTTCTTATAACCTTTTTTTCATGCAAGCTCATGAATTCACTGACATAGCCAAAGTTAAAGTAACTTGGTTCTGTCTAGGTAATAATTAAATCCAAGCCATCCCTGACAGGCTTTTGTCCAGCCTGTCCTTAACCTCCAATGATGGGGATTCTACAACCTGCCTTGGAGGCCTATTCCAGAATTTAACTACCTTTTGTAGTTGTGTTTTTTTTTTTTCTCTTAATATCTAAGCTCGATTAGACCCTTGTTCTACCTTCAGTGGACATGAAGAACAATTGATCACTATCCTCCTTTCTATAACAGCCCTTAATATATTTTAAAAACTGTTCTCTGGTGTCCTGTCCATCTCCTCCCCCCCCCCCCCCCCCCCGGGTTTTTTTCCCTCAAAACTAAACATAGGAAGTTGTTTGTTTGTTTGACCCTTTCCTCATAGGTCAGATTTTCTAAACCTTTTGTCACTTTTGCTGCTCTTCTCTGAATCTTCTTCAATTTGTCCACATCTTTCCCAAGGTGTGGCATGCAGAATTGGACACAACTCCTGCGGAGGCCTCACCAATGCCAAACACAGCAGAACAATTGCCTCCTTTTGTCTTATGTACAACACTCCTGTTAATACACCCAGGAATGATAGTTGCGTGGTTTTTTGTATGTTTGTTTTGTTTTGTTTGCAACTGCAACACACTGACTCATTCTATTTGTGATCCACTATAACATGCAGACCCTTTTTGGCAGTACTATTGCCTAGCCAGTTATTCCTCCATTTTGTATTTGTATATTCCTTCTTAAGTGAAATGCTTTGCACTTGTCTCTACTGAATTTCACCATGTTAACTTTTTTTCAGACCAATTCTCTAATTTTTCAAAGTCATTTTGAATTCTAGTCTTGTCCTCCAAAGTGCTTGAAGTCCTCCCAGCTTGGTGTCATGTGGAGATAAGCATACTCTTCACTCCACTCCTCCATGTCGTAAATGAAAATATCAAATAGTTCGAGTGCTTGCTCATGTCCATTCCATATTAGCTGTATGTGCCCACCACATGCACTGGTGCCGGAAGTTATTCCCTCTAGTATCCGTAGGGGACTGGCTCTGGTGCTCCTTAGACATATGCTGCAGCATATGGGGTGCCACTGCTCCCTCCATTCTCAGTTCCTTCTTGCCACCAATGACGGTGTTGGAACGTCTGCTGCTTCGGCTACTTTTCCCTTTGTTCACCGTTTTCATGAACGAGTCTTCCTGTAAAATAGTTGTGTATATAGTTAGTTGGTTCTGGACGGGACTCGGCCTAGGGATGGGGCATGCCCCAGTCCCCAGGCTTTTTAAGCCATGCAATCATTGTAAGTGGCCTATGCCCGTCTGTGACCTGCACATTAGTTGTCTAAGGTGTCTAGATGGACGCATAAGCGACAGGTATCGCGTCTGTGTAAATCATTCAAACCCTGAACAAAAAAGGAGAGAATCATTTGTCTCAGGGCATTCCTGATGGAGTCAGTGCTGATCCTGGCATCAGAGCAGAGGTCTGGCTTGGCCCTGGGCACCACAGTGTTGGTGCGGAGCACCCTGCCGGCGCTGTCTACAATCCGGCACCGATCCCCCGGCCAAGAAGCCCAAGAGGACCGTGAGGGGAAGATCTCCCACTTACAACCTAAGGGAAAGGAGAGGGCCAGAGGAGAGCCAGGACCCATGCTGGGCAACTCAACCCTTCCATCAGGGAGTTGGGCCCCAGCTGCAAGCAGTCGAGCCCCTCCCATACTATGCCCATCACACCGGACAGCAATGAGGGCCTATTGTTCTAGAAATGCCGCCTCCACCACCTCTTCCTGATTTGGTGGATGTCATCCCTATTTTTTAGTGCAACATCTCTTTCCTTCCCCCCCCCCCCCGCCCTATTCTTCTTGAACAAGCAATAACCCTCTATACAAATATTCCAGTCTGAGATTTATCCCACCAAATCTCAGTGCCAATTAAGTCATAATTTACCTTAGTACTAATACTCCCAGATTTTCCTATTTATTCCCCCCATATTAGTTACATTGATAACACCTTGTACTTGGTGCAAGAAAAAGGTCATAAACAGGCACCTCTCTATGTAGAATTCATTTGACCTACAAAATGCCTTCAACACGGTTAGCTGGAATGGCATCTGTAAGATCCTGTTGAGACTTGGCTGTCCACAAAAGGCGCTCTCCCTAGTCAAGGAGTTCCACAGGCAGTGGATCCAGTATGAAAATGAAACCTCACTCGAGGTGGGTAGTGATACTGATATGAAGCAACGCTGCATTTTAGTGCCCACCGGCTTTGGCTTCTTCTCAAGTACGCCTTTGGAAATGGTCAATCTGGCGTACTAATTGAATTGAGGCTGGATAACAGCTTGTTTTAACATCAGATGATTCCAGAGCAGAAAGCACGTCATCCAGCTTGCTATTCAGGGTCTGCTTTTCCTACATGCAGCTGCATTAGTCTCTAATTCACCTGATGAATTATCTAATGCATGCACCAAATTTGGCATGGCAATCAGTATCAAGAAAACAGTTGTCATATCACAAGGTACCAACATTCCACCTCAAAATCTGTCAATAATGAAGCTCTGGATAACGTGGATCACCTTTTTTTTTTTTTTTTTAAACTATTTTGGCTCAATTCTTAGCTCACTTAACTTTGATGGGGAACTTGATGCTAGAATCTGCAAACTTACATCACGTGTTTGGAATAACAAGTTACTAACCCTGAACACGCAGATTTCTATCTATCAGGTTTATGTCCTTAATACCCTCCTTTATGGTAGTGAGATCTGGGTTATGAATTCCAAGCAGGAGCAGAGATCGAACAGTTTCCACCTCCACTGTCTTAGAAAAATCTTCGGAATTACTTGGGACCAATGGATCACCAATAACGATATCCTTGAGATAATCAGTCTACAGTCTATGCAGACTATGCTGGATGTTCAGGCTTTGCTGTTTGGGACACATGGAGCTCATGCCGTAAGATCATCTGCAGAAGGCTGTGCTCTATGGCCAACTTAAGAACCGCCCACAGTGCAGAGGAAGGCCAAAGCTCCGATACAGTGACAAGGGTCAAGCAAACTAAATTCAGCATTCTCACTGTCAACTGGGAAAATCTTGTCCACAATCACTCAGTTTGGAGAAGCCGGGTTAAGGCTGGTGAAGTCACTATGGAGCGCCATCAGAGAGCCTAGGCTTAGGCCTGCAGTCGAGCCAGGAAGCGGAGTATGTTTCAACCTCCATCTGGCGAGTCGACCTATAGCCACCGTGGGAAGGTTTGTGCTCGTGCATCAGGCTCTTCCCGCCCCCACCCCCCTCCGTATTATTGCAAAGCACCACTGACTGACTTTGTCACGTCTCCTGTCATCTGGCAAGATGTTGGATGGCTAACAACACCTTGCCCATACTGTCTGTGCCCATCCCTCTGTTCCCCTCCTCCCCAAATCCGTAGCTGCCAAGCTTTCACTGAAGCCCTAGTGTTACAGGTCAGCATTCCCCTCCTTCCTGAACACACCACCTGGATCCAGATTCATACCTATTAAGGTGTAAGCTCCCTACAAACCTTTCTCCTCAACCCTCTCCTCAGTATGCCAGACAAAAACCTTCAACGGAAGGAGCTGTGAGGGAAGGTGCTCTGCCAAATGGTCACTTGCTCTCTTCCCCTTCTTTGTCCTACCCAGTTCTCAACACAACCAGGGAGATGCCAGAAGAGTTCAAGACCTGAAATTCAGTATAAGCTGCTTCCAGTAGGTAGAGGCTGAGTTCTTACAATCCTGATGTGTGCACAGGCACATGATTACATGTGATTGCAAGAAGACTTTCATTACTGTATGTGCTGCAGTAGGTTTTAAAGCATAAATGTTTATAAACTACATGCAAGCTGTATTGTGAATTTTTTGTTTTATACCACATGACTTGACACTAACTTCTTAAATAGTCCCATAAAACTGAAACACACACAAAATAAACTTGACTTACTTTTTCATGCAGTCCTCTATTTATTTCTCATTATAGAAATTTAAGTTTAATTACACTGAAAATAACTACAAAAATGGGACCATGGGATTCTGTTTTTGAAAGTCACTGCTTCTATATCAAATTCAATCTGCTTTCAAGTAAAAAGACTTCTTGTCTTCACTGCTATCCCCACAAAGTCAACTTGGGCACAGAGCAGTTTCTTGCACCCTGTGCAGTAATAAAGATTCTGCATATCCAGTAATGCTGTCAGTTACCCGTCTGCAATATCACTTGACTTGCAGAATCTTTGTGGTGATATATGAAAAGGAAAGACTTGGCTTAACTCTGGGCCTAGGCTGAGTTTACAGATCTGGTACTTAAATTGATTTTATATTTTTAGTTATTTAACTCGTGCAAGATTAACACATTTTGATATGGAATACCATGTTGGTGGTGGCTTTTTATATTTTAGAATCACTTTTCAGAGTGGAAACCAATACTTCAAATCCTTTTTGCTAAGTTCCTGTTTGTCATCAGGTATGTTTCTTGTGCTGTTGACTTCCCTCTGTCACCCAGGCTATATAGGGGGGTTGGGACAGCTATTTTAAAAGGCTCTTAATATAAATGCAGTCTAGCAGATTTATAATAAAATTAAATTAAAATTGATTTTCATCTTGACAGGAGGACAACAGCATGGGGGAAATGACTTTTATGTGAAGTTATGAAGAACTTAATGTTTAGATCTGATATTTTATAGCAGGTGTATGTAGGGAATCTTCTTTCTGGGTCAAATTCTGATGTTCTACTAGTGTTAATCTGGAGGATTGATCATAATTTTCCACATAGTTTGTGATTCTTACTATATAACTGCTCTAAAGAAGTGTTAAATCAAGTACTACTTTGGCTGCAGATTTTGTTTTTTACAAACTCCTGAAAATCTTTGTTCAGACAGGGTCTAGTTATTTTACCTAATCTTACTATAATTTTGTGACCATCAGTATTGTTTCTGCATCTTCTTCTGGGGTTAAATGATTCTGTTTTCCTCCAAGTTATACTCATGCTTGCACTCACAACCACATTTTAGGCTGTCTCTACTCTATATGGTTCTGATGAGTGTTCCGTTAGTTCAGTTGTATACGTTGTAGTGATGGTCAGAGTGCTAGTGTAGACAAAGCTGCAAGCAGCTGCCAGTGTTTGGAGTGCAGATCTTTGCAGTGAGCATCTCTAAATGAACTAGTGGCTTTAAACTCTTCCCTCTCCCGTCTTGTCTGTACTAGTGCTCTTGTAGTTGCTATCACAGGTGCCATGACCAGAGATTTTCTCCTCCGCCCCCCCTGCGTGCCGCCCCCCCGCCCCTGCAAAAACAGACAAGGGTAGTCCAGAGTCTTTCTGTTTCAGCTGAGACCTGCTAAACTTTGTTACAATTCACAAATGCCGACTAGCAGGGGAGATTTTAGGTCACAAGAAATATGTGAAAATATATATATTGTAACTGGCTTTTGTTACTAATTTTAGGGCCCAGTCCTTTGGTCCTTAAACTAAACTCTTTGACTTCAAAGGGATTTTTTCTTACAGACTGCAGAAGAAGGCCTATAGAGTTTAATATAACCAATAAATAAAAAATTAGAGGGTGTAATTCTTCCTTGATAGAAGGTCAAGCATATGGTGGATTTAGGTAGGCTATTCTGACACATGTGATGCAACAAGTAATTTAGCATATTGGCTTGTTTAAATTTCAGTATAGAATTTTAAACTTTCAAATTTTAATGCCACTTCTAGTTCATTTCATGTTTTATTACTTTCTGCACATTTTACAGTCTTCTTACAAATTCCATTGTCTCCAACACCTTCACTATAAAGTTAGTATATGTAATTTCTGGAGTGAGTAACTTTATGGTATAATCTATAAGACACTCCAACTTTTTTTTACTTGAATTACTTGTCAACACTCTTTAGAACAGTACTTGTAAATGAAGAAGTGTTTTTACAGTTCTATTCATAGCATTTTGGGATATCTTTTAGAATCCTAACAAAACCCGCAACCTGGCAGCTAAAACTCACTTGATCACAAAACCATATTTTAAGGGAACTTAGTCTGTGTAGCTTCCATATATGGTGCATCTGTATATCTCATGCATGTGAGATTGGAAACTTTGACCAGTGAGGCTGTGCAGGTACATGCCCCCCCACCTGATGGCATAATGGGCAGAGCTGCCCTGAACCTGTCTGTTCCCCGTACCATTCCATGGCAGTGAGAGGGAGCTGTAAGGTGCCTGCCTGCTACCTCAGAGGGCCCTTTCATCAAACCAATTTGTGGATGTTTAGATTAGTTCAGCTCCATGACAAATTTCTGCCCTGTTGGCAGCCCCATATGTCTTCTTCAAATATCCTTTCTTCTGACTACTGCTACGTAGTCCTGACTACTGCTACATGCCTTCCCACCTAAGAGCCAAGCTTAACCACTCTGGCTTCAAGCTGTGTCCATTGTGATGTGGACATGTTCCTTAAATTGATGGAAACAGCTGGTGTCTTTTTTTTTTTTTTCTTTTCTTTTCATTTTGTCTGTCTCAAAACAAACACACATTCTGGGCCTATGCTTTGTATGTCAGCCCTTCTCCACTTGAACTTACCGCTCCAGAGAGATACTCTGCTAAAACTACCTACAGGAACAGCCAGTGAGGGAAGCATCTGACTTGGACCATGGTTCCTTCAACTCCAAAAAGGATGCTCCTTCCAGCAATTTCTCCTTTCTTCTCTCCCCTCCCCCTCCCCATCCCCTTTGCTGCTCCAGTGCTGTGAGGGAGGAAATACAGAACTTGCTCTGAGGAGAGCCAAGAAATTGAGTCATAGGCCCTCTGAACCCTGAGTCCGGAGGCCTGATGGACCAGGGCAGGATAGCAGGGCCAAATCTGTACCTCACGTGGCTGTGAGTGGAACTGAAGCCCATTACTGGCAGACTCCTCCCTGGCACCAGCACCCATAGTGGCAGACCTACCTGTATAGGCAGACCTGTCATTGACTTCCAGCACTGAGTCCCTGGCACTGGCCTTGGTACTGGTGGCCTGGGTTCCAATCTCCCTGGTTCCAGAAAGAAATTAAACCCTCAGTACTGATCTACGACTGAGGGCAGCACCAACTCTACAACAGATTTGCTGCTGCTCCCCTTTGCTCACCCAGTCTCTCCCTAGAATCAAGCAGAGATCCTCCTCCAGGCATCCATCCATCCTCCTTCCTAGGGATTCCCCAAGCAGTGTAATTCTTGTAATTACAGGACATCTCCCATGGCCCTTCACCTACAAGGAAAAACAGTATGACAGGTTCTCTGCAGGCAGTACTCATCCAAGCACAAGTGGTTGCTGAAGGACTTTTTTTTTTCTTTCTCCCCAAGCCTTTCTTCCACGGATACGGGTGGGGGTTGGAGAGGACCTGTTGCAGACTATTTGCCACCAAGATGAGCAAAAGCCCTCTCTTCTGCTCTAGAGCAGATACTAGCCCAGATGCTTTAATCATTCCTGATCCGAAGATCTCGCTGCGTTTTCCTCCCATCCCCCCCAAAACCATAGGTCCATAAGGAAGGTCAGGCAGGATGCAACCAGTGTTACTTGTATAACCCAGTAAAGGATGACAGAGTATTGGCTCACCAAACTACTCAATATGTCCATAGAATAGCTGATCTCTTCTCAGTCTGCCAGACTTACTCTTGGAGTTAAGGACCTATTTTCCACCCAGACCCTACCTCTCTACACCTGATTTTTTGAAAGTTGGCTGGTTGAATAAAGCAGACTTGGATTGTGCCACAGGAATCGGAGGTCCCAATACAGAACAGGAAACCCTCTCTACAAGATCAGTTTGCAGATCAAAGTGGAAGAGATTTTCCATCTGGGCTTCACAAGATCTTGACAAGCTTGTCTGCTTCCCAGATTGTGAATTACATCCTCTGGGTCATCAGCTTTATTAGGTTCCATTTAGCTACCATTTCAGCTTGCCACCTTCTCGTTCAAAGGTATACAGCAGTCTCTCATCCCATTATTTTAAAACTACTAAAAGAACTGGTTCATGCCTGTTCTCCCATTTGGGAGAATCTTGGGATGTAAATGCAGTGCTTACGGGCCTTGTGGAACCCCCTTTGAGCTCTTGGTCACCATTCAGCTAGAATCTCAGGAGGAAGTTCAGCAGCAGCTACTAAAGTTAGACATCTTTAAATCAGCAGGTCTGAATAACTTGCATCCAAGAGTTTTTTATAAACTAGCTGACCAAGGAGCTCACTGGACTATTAATGTTGATTTTCAATAAGTCTTAGAACACTAGCTTTCTTCCAGTCTTCTGGAACTTCACCAGTGTTGTGCCAGTATGTCAAAAGGGCAAATGGGTTGACCTGGGTTATAGGCCTGTCAGTCTCTCATAAATAGTGGGCAAGATAGCAGCAGATACAGGACTCAGTTAATAAAATATAATGAGGATAATGTAAATCAACATGGATTTAGATCCTGTCAAACTAAGTTGGTTTGTTTTTGTTAAATGAGACTACAAGATTGGTTTGTAAAGACAGTAGTGTTGATCTAATATACTTGGACTTCTGTAAGGCATTTTATTTGGTATTGCATAACATTTTGATTAAAAAGCTAGAAAGATATAAAATGAACGGCGCACACGCACACTGGATTAAAAGCTGGCTAACTGATGGGTCAAAAGGCAATTGTAAATGGAGAATCATTGAATAGGTGTCTTTCTAGTGGGGTCCTGCAGGGAAAGGTTCTTGGCTGTATGCCATTGAACACTTTTTATCACTGACCTGGAAGAAAAAGTAAAATCGCTGAGAATTTGCAGATGACCCAAAAATTGGGGGAATGGTAAATAAGAGGGCAAGTGAGTGATGGAGTGATCCAGGTTGCTTGGTAAACTGGGTGTAATCATCATACAATGTGTTTAATATGGCTAAATGTAAATGTTGACATCTAGGAACAAAGAACATAGGCCATACTTACATGATGGGGGGTGGGGGGGAAACTCTCCTGGGAAGCAGTGACTCTCTGAAAAACATTTGGGTGTCATGGTGGATACTTACGTGAATGTGAGCTCTGTGTGATGCTATGGTCAAAAGGGCTAATGCAATCCTTAGATTCCCCTGTTTATGCATCTCTAGTAGGATTAGAAAGGTTATTTTACCTCTGCATTTTGAACTGGTGTGACAGTTGCCAGAATACTGTGCAGTTCTGGTGCCCACAATTCAAGAAGGATGTTGATAAATTGAAGAGGACTCAGAAGAGCCACGAGAGAGATTAAAGGATTAGAAAACATGTCTTACAGTGATAGGCTCAAAGTATTCAATCTGCTTCTCTTAACAAAGAGAAGGTTAAGGGGTGACTTGATTAGTCTACAAGTACCACCACAGGGAACACGTATGTAATAATGGACTCTTCAGTCTATTAGAGAAAGGTATACCACAATCCAAGGACTGGAAGTTGAAGTTAAGCAAATTCAGACTGGAAATAAGGTGAACTTTTTAATAGTGAGAATAACTGACCATTGGAACAACTTATCAAGGAGTTGTGGTGGCTTCTACATCACTGAAAAATTTAAAATCAAGATTGGATGCTTTTCTAAAACATCTGCTCTAAGAAATATTTTGAGGAAGCTCTGTGCCCTGTGTCATACAGAAAGTTGGACTAGATGATCACAATGGTCCCTCTGGCCTTGTAACCTGTGAATCTCTCAGAATTACTTTCCCTGTTGTCATGCTGTCCTGCAGTGGCTCAGGAGCATTAGTACTGATCTCAAGGCAGATTGGAATTCGTGGGGTTCTTAATCTTAAATTTTCAAACAGTAATAGAAACTTCTGTGATTTAAGCAAGTTTTAGATGTCCTTTAGAGCTAACCCAGGCTCAGCCCTGGGGATCACTTGCTTATGCCTAGTAATTCTTGACTCCCCTCTTCTTCCCCCCCCTCCCCAGTCGAGCAGCACAAAGATCCAGTTCCTCCTTGTTAGAGGGTTTTAGTCTCCCTTATCCCTCCCACTTTAAGCTGCAAACTCAGCTGATGGGAGGAATTCACTTGCAAGACTCATCTTCATGGGGATGGGGGGAGGGGGAGGAGAATAAACAGTCTTTTGTCCTCTTTAATGTTACACTCTAATAGTGTGGCATCGAAGGGCCTTCCTTGTCAGGGAGTACATAACCCCTTCTGTTGGAGACCAGCATTTCACGCTAGTTATTGTCTCTCTCCTATCTGGTGGCTTACATAGTTACAAAGGCTTATAATACATGTTACCTTACAACATGGGATACGGATGTTAAGTGAGATTAATGCATTCAATAAAGTCTAAACACATTCTTATAATTCTGATACCTGTTTTGATAATACTAATGAACAGGTGAGCCAGACTGACTTGAGCATGTATTTGTCAGTATTCAATGGAGGCATGGGGACCTTGGCCTGAGCTGGCCCCTGGTCTGACAGCATCACACCGGTTACCTCTCCTGGCTGAGGTGATGGTATTGAGATCAAGACCTAATAATGGTAGAAACCCTTCCTTCTCTTCCCCTCCAGCCCCCTGGCTTTCACAAGGATATGGTGGGCAGATCCTATCCCAAATTTATCACCAAGGTGGTATCTGACTTAAACCAACCAATGAACCTCCTAGTCTCTTCCCCAAATCACACACAGACTCTGGAGCTTGGTTTGTTCCATACTTTCAGATGTTTCCAGAGACCAGTCCTCTTTGAATAGGACAAAACCATTCACTAAGGCACCCCATTCATTTGTGGCATTGGGAAAGGCTGTGGAAAGTCAGGCCACATCTTCCCAGAGACTTTATGATGCACCAGGGTGATCCATTTGAAATCTGTTACTAACCAGCACGTGTGCCCTTCCTTCAGGCATTAGGGACCTCTTGACTAGAGCCCAGGCAACTACTTCAGTGTGTCTGAGATATTCCTATGTTGATGATCTCTACAGGGCAGCCACTTGTGGCTCATCCCATACCTCTACCTTATTTAGCTAGTTGTAGCTAGGACTCCACAGATCCCTCCTCCTGTTAATCTGGGAATTGCTAACTAGTCACCATAAGCAGGATCTACCTGGACATAAATGGAGGGATTGATTACTTACCTTACAATGTGTGTGGATTGCACAGCTTGCTCTCCATCCCTGCTCCTTTGGCATTGATCTGTGCTGTCATTCTGAATTATTGAGGGACGTGAAGAGGGCAGAGCAGACTGCCTGTGTGCCGTGAGGTGGTGAGGGACCATGAGGATGTGCAGGGTGCCGGTGTGGCCCCATCTGACACTGCTGGTCAAAAGTTTCTAGTCTCATGTGCGCCATAAGTGGGATCCACCTGGACAAAAACATGTAAACCAGTTACTGCAGGATAGGTGTCGGGTCTTTCTTGGTTACTGTCCCATCCCAATAGTCCTCACAGTGCGGTTTTGACTTCTCCAGACTGCATTGGAGGCCATGACGGACATATGGTAAGTGTACCATACTTCGTAAATAGCTGGCGGGACAAACTTCTGACTTAGAACTGGAGCATCTTTGAAAAGCTCATGTTAGATGTGACTAAAGCTAAAATGATTTTTCTTTAGAACTGAAATCTGCACTTGTAAAGTGGGGAAGGATGGCCTGGTGGGTAGGGCATTAGCCTGGGACATGAGGCCCAAGTTCAGTTCCCTACTCTGTCACAGGCCACCTGTGACCCAGTAAATGACTTACCCAAGGTATCTGCCTCACCTCCTCACTTGTGAAGTGGGGATAGTTTGTTTTTTGTTTCTCCCCTCTGCCCCCCACCTCATGGGCGTGTGAGGATAAATACAGTAATGAGGGGAAGGGCCCAAAAGCATGCCTTGGAATTTATCTTAAGACAAACAGCTGTGGCTTGTAAATATGTCAGGTGGGTTGCTTTCTGCTCCTCTGTTTCTAGAGGGCAATCAACTGTGCTCCTTTGTCACTGACTGCAGAGGGGGGAGAGGTGGTCCATTGTTTAACAGAGCAGGGAAGTAGCAGCGTGCTGAAGTGTAGTCTGGGGTTGGGGAAATACCAATTTGAGGACCTAGTGTACCTGCTTAATTCCTAGACTCACTTCATTATAAAGTAGGTTTGAGAACCATGTTGTGGATGGGACCAGTAGTCAGCATAACTTTAATGCCCTACACAGGCACTGGCCCTTCTGGTGCCTGTTATAACTTGCGAGATCCAAGCAAAGGTTCTAATATGAGACACTGTGGAGAATGTAACCTCTCCTGGGTTCTTCTTGGATTGCTAGCTGCTTTGCCAAAAGTGTGTAAAGCTCTCAGTAACCTGAAGTTTTGTTTCAAACAGTATGCATCTGTATCGGCCTCTCTAGTGATGTTTGTGACTTTCAAACAATGCTATTTGTCTCAGACTCTGAATTTCACTGACTTGAGGCTGAAACATGATGAATGTACATGTTACCGCTTTCGTAGTTCAAGGCAACTGTACGTGCATTCAAGCTCCATGGTCCCTCAAGGTCACCCACTCTAGGTTCCTGGCTCTTCAGCCATCACCTCTATTAGGGGGAGACCCACATCTCTTTCCCTCCTGACCAGGGGTTTCCCAGGCTGTATAGTTCCCTGCCTACACTGTGATATGCCCAGTAAGCCAGACAGGCAATTGTCTGTGCTTTGCTTTCCCTCCAAAGGCTATGAACAGCATATTGGCCTCAGTATAAGTTACCACACGGTTCTTATAAGCAAGTACATTTATTCTCAAGGTGAAAGCACTATAGAGAACATGTATTGAAGAATAAAATCTACGTGCATTCTAAAGCTTACCAGAGATCACCCGAACCCAACCTTGGCTTCTGGTAGGCATCAGTCCTTCAAAACCCACCACTGCATGTTTCTTGCAGTTACAAGCTCATAACTGTCTCAGATTCAGAAACAAACCCAGGCTGAGCAGTTCACTTCTTTGTACAGCTCCAGCCTTTGATCTTGGCCTTTGGTAGCAGGTGATGAGAAGACAAAGATCCTCTCCTCCACATATAGCTTCAAAAGGCTGGGTTTTTTGCATTACTGGATTTGGGGAATTTGCATTCATCTTCTCCTAGATGTTCCCCAGGAAAACCCACTTAATGCTTTTTTTATTCCAAAATGCCATTCTTACTTGGCACATTTGTTTGCTATAGTCCTGTAAACCCCCAGATCTCACATCTGTCACATTTCCTTCCCCTCCCCCTTCGAGAGAGGGTACATACAATTCCAGTCCACAATAATAGATAAATCATTCATTTACTACAATGGATCCCAAAGATACTTTAACTTAATTCAATAAGGTCTCCAAAGGAGATGTCAGGAAATTTGCCATTTTTGTCACAACCACCTTTAAACCTCAAGTCCCCTGATGCATTTAACATGTAAGAATTGCATAAATTATAAACTCGAGTGTCTCCTCGGTGGAGCAGACAAGCTTCCTGGAGCTATAGGTGCCGACTTTTGTCGGTGCTGGTGGGTGCTCGTGCCCCAACTCCACCCCCGGCCCTGCTTCCTCTCCCGGGGAAAAATTGGTGGGTGCTGAGCACCCACCGGCAGCTCCCCGCCGGCCCCCCACCCATGCCCAACTCACCTTCTGGGAGGCACCTCCTGCCAAAAAGCCGCGGCTTTTTTTTAGCCCAGCCACCCACCTCTCAGCTATGCGGCGGGAGGGCCACCGGGGAAAGCGCTGGAGGGAGGTGCGGCTGTGGCCCAGAGCGAGGCTGCACAAGTGGCCGGGCCGAGGCAGCGGGGCCGGCAGCCGCCCCGTGTCCCATCCCGAGCCCAGCCCCGGCCGCTCCGGATGCGATCGCTGGCCGGGCGCGGGAAGAACGTTGCCCCCTGCCTGCGCGGCGCCTAGCATGGCCTGCAGAGCCTGGTCCGCATGAGGAGCAGCCAGCGCTGGCTGAGCTGAGGGCAAGCGGGGGCCATCTCCTGGCCCCAGAGCACGGCCCCGGCTACCGCGCCAGGGGCGGCACAGCAGGGCCAGGGCCAGGCCGGCCTGGGTCAGTAGGCGCCCCCTGCTTGCCCTCAACCCGGCCTGGCTGCTCCTCATGTGGGCCGGGCTTCACAGGCCGTGCTAGGCGCTGTGCAGGCAGGGGGCAGCACTCTCTTCTCCCCGCCCCCCCCATGGCCCGCGATCGTGGCCGGGGCTGGGCTTGGGAACAGGATGCGGGGCAGCTGCCGGCCCCGCTGCCTCGGCCCGCCCAATTGCGCGACCTCGCTCTGGGCCACGGCCGCACCTTTCTCCGGCACTCCCCCCCACCCCCGCACAGCTGAGAGGCGGCGCACTAAAAAAAGCTGCAGCTTTTTGGCGGGAGGTGCCTCCCGGAAGGTGAGTTGGGCGCAGGTGGGGGGGCTGGCGGGGAGCTGCTGGTGGGTGCTCAGCACCCACCAATTTTTCTCCGTGGGTGCTCTAACCCCGGAGCACCCACGGAGTCGGCCCCTATACCTGGAGCCCTAAAATGAGGGTTTGGCACTTGTCCATTCTTCTTGACTTCAGTAGCTCATAAAGACAACTCCACCAGCTCACTTGGAGAATTTAAACAATTAAATTGCTTCCACTTCAGGGCTTCATATTTTAACATGTTATAGATGCTCCTTTTTGGATGCTGTAGTAGCTGGTCTGTGCCTGGAGAAAATATCAAGCTTTTATAATGGAAAGTTTGCCAACCTGAACTAAAGAATCAGTACTGTCATCCACAGTTAGTCTGGGGTACTGATATCACACTGACTGGCTCATGGTGAGTAATTTTAACAAGTGACTTGCATTGTGCTAATAACGCTCTCAAACATCCAGTTTTCTGTTAGGGTACGTCTATATTTAGCTGCTGGTTCGGCAGCAAGCAATCGATCTTCTGGGATCGATTATCACGCCTTTTCTAGACGCGATAAATCGATCCTGGAAGTGTTCGCCGTCGACGCCGGTAATCCTGCTCCGCGACAGGAGTAGGGGGAGTCGACGGGGGAGCCTGCCTGCCGCGTGTGGACCCGCGGTAAGTACCTTTAGTTCAAATGAAGATACTTCGACTTCAGCTACGTTATTCACGTAGCTGAAGTTGTGTATCTTAGTTCGAACTGGGGATACAGTTAGTGTGGACCAAGCCTTAGTAATGCCCCGATGGAGCTGTTGGTGCTTCAAACTAAGGGCTGGTCTACACTAACCCGCCCTGTCGAACTAAAATACTTCGACTTCAGCTACGTTAATAACGTAGCTGAAGTTGCGTATCTCAGTTCGATCTTACCTAGGGTCCAGATGCGGCGCGCAGGCTCCCCCGTCGACAGCGCTTACTCCTCGCGACGAGCAGGATTACAAGCGTCGACGGGGGAGCACTTCCTGGTTCGATTTATCGCATCTAGACAAGACACGATAAATCGAACCCAGAAGATCGATCCGACGCCTCCAACGCAGCGGGTAAGTGTAGCCTAGCCCTAACAGTCCCTTTCTTCAGCTCAATAAATATCAGACAATAGAAAATCTCTCAATATAGAGAGAGCCCAAACTATTTGTTAACAAATGGAATCAATCCTAAAACAGAATAAACATACTTATAATATTCCATACTATTAGGTTTAGTAACAGACTACATGATCTTTTTTAGATTTGATGAATTATTGCAGAGAAAAATTGACTTGAGGTTTTTCTCCCCCTCCCCAGTATGTAAATTAGTGTCATGCTTGCTGGAGTTAATGGACTAAAGTCAGAATAAAGCATGAATTTGATTTATCAGTGGATGAAACTTTTAGTGATAGCACCTTTTAACTATCTTAAACGTTGCAAGAAGAGAAATGCAGAGAAGGATAGATGCACGGAGTGACTGAAACTGCTAAGCTTGACGTTACATTCACCTATATTGCACTGAATCATACAGAGTAGCAACTCTAGGTTAGAATTTTAGGCAAGGCACTTCAACTTGTTTTAACTGCACGTGTGCTTAGTAAGGACATTCTTTAAGTGTTCTATGATTCATCAGGGAAGTGCTGCTGTATAGTGCATGTTGCTATCAATTGTGGGCACAGAAGCATCTGTCCCACATCTTTCATTTGGAGGAGCTAGCCTGTTTATTTTTAGTTATAAATGTCATATCATAGAATTGGGATGATGTGAAATTTATTTACTATTAGGGCTGTCGATTAATCGCAGTTAACTCACGCGATTAACTCAAATTAATCGTGATTAAAAAAGTTAATCACACTGTTAAACATAGACTACCAATAGAAATTTATTAAATGTTTTGGATATTTTTCTGAGTTTTCAAATGTATTGATTTCTATTACAACACAGAATATGAAGTGTACAGTGCTCACTTTATATTTTTTATTACAAATATTTGCACTGTAAAAACCACAATTTTTTCAATTCATCTCACAAGTACTGTAGTGCAATCTCTTTATTGTGAAAGTGTAACTTACAAATGTAGATTTTTATTGTTGCATAACTGCACTCAAAAACAAAACTATGTAAAACTTTAGAGCTTACAAGTCCAGTCAGTCCTACTTATTGTTCAGCCAATCACTAAGACAAACAAGTTTGTCTACATTTACGGGGGATACTGCTGCCTGCTTCTTCTTTACAATGTCACCTGAAAGTGAGAACAGGCATTCATTCGCAGGGCACTTTTTGTAGCTGCCGTTGCAAGGTATTTGTGCCAGATATGCTAAAAACTCGTATGCCCCTTCATGCTTTGGCTACCGTTCCAGATGACATGCTTCCATGCTGATGATGCTCATTTTAAAAAAAAAATGTGTTTATTAAATTTGTGACTGACCTCCTTGGGGGAGAATTGTATGTCTTCTGTTCTGTTTTACCCGCATTGTGCCATATACTTCATGTTCTAGCAGTCTCGGATGATGACCAGCACCTGTTCGTTTTAAGAACACTTTCACAGCAGATTTGAGAAAATGCAAAGAAATGTGAGATTTCTAAAAATAACTACAGCACTTGACCCAAGGTTTAAGAATTTGAAGTGCTATCCAAAATCTGAGAGGGACGAGGTGTGGAGCATGCTTTCGGAAGTCTTAAAAGAGAAACGCTCTGATACAGAAATGACAAAACCGAACCACCAAAAAAGAAAATCAACCTTCTGCTGGTGGCATCTGACTCAGTTAATGAAAATGAACATGCTTCGGTCCGCTCTGCTTTGGATTATTGAGCTTAATCCGCCATCAGCATGAATGCATGTCCTCTGGAATGGTGGTTGAAGCATGCAGGGACATATGAATCTTTAGCGCTAGATCCAGTGGAGAATGCACAGGGGGAATTAATTGCTTATGCTAGGGTAATGGCGAGGATTGGAGACATGTTGTGCTGGGTGCTGTACAAATGCAAGTCCCCACTCCAATGGCCTTACAATCCAAAAGATGCAAATAGATCAAAGGCTGGTGATGAGGAATAACGTGCAAGCAGATAAGCATGGTGGCTGGCACAGTTTTGTTAGTTACAGGTGGTGGTGTTTGGGTTTTTTGGTTTTTAGTAGGCAGAATGTAATTGCAGGACTTACAATTTGGCCAAGTTAGTGCTATAGAAGCTGTAGGCCTAAATTTTCAGAAGACTATGAAGGAAATTATCTGTGCGATCTTGGTAACTGTACCCACATATACTGGAGAAGTTATGCTTTGATGGGAAGGACTTGAATTTTTACAAAAGAGAGAGGTTGGTGATGGGGTTTGTATATAATGGAGTAAGAAGAATCCCGTTTAGAAGGCCTGCTACCTGTTATCTTAGTATTTGCCTGAAAAAGTGGTTGCTGGGAAGTTTGTCTTCCCTCCACTTATTAAAAAAGGTGTGTGTGGGGGAAATAATTGAACTCTGCATGCCCCCTTAAATAGTATGAAGAATCTAATAAATCAAAGAGGGGAAAGTGTGAATGTTAGGATACTAAATGTGGTGCATGGAAGAGTGTTGGAGGAAATTTCCCCAGTACTTTTATAAAATTTAGATCTTAAAGTGTTGTGGTTTTTAACACTGTTTAATCTTTTTTTTTTTACTTGGTGTGGTAAGAGGACTTCTGTATTTGGCAAATGTTTCTCAGTGAAGTCGTATAAAGAGCATTTTCTCAACTGCAGCAGTTTTGTTTTGTTTTTTAGTAAAATTGCTTTGACGGTCACCTCTAATCGTGTAATTTGACATAGTTTTTTCTTTTTACAGCTATTGTGGATGATGAAAGGCTTTCAGCAGAAGAAATGGATGAGCGGAGGCGTCAAAACATTGCTTATGAGTATTTATGCCATCTAGAGGAAGCAAAAAGGTAGGTAAATCAAAATATACTCTAAAAAATATCCAATACTGAATTTTAATTTGTTGCAATCTCAAGATTATAGCTCTGAACAATTTTCCTGAATGACTCAGTCTTGTTTAGTCACTGATCTTGAAATTTTATAGAATCTTAAGTACCAAGAATCTTGTGGTGAAGGGTGGCTTTTATAATTCAGCCAGATAATAATAGCTTTTTATGAAGTAGAGAGAGATAATAATCTTCAGAAACTAGTGGCCATTTTAAATTAACACAAGCAGTGGGCACTAAAGTCTAACTGTGGAGTACTGCCTTCATAGGGCAAAGGGTTTTATGAACTACATGCAAACATAGAATGCAGTACGTGCTTGATTCTTAAACCAGCAGTAGACCATTCTTTCATCATTATTGGACCGGGGGAGGGGAAGGTGGCAAGTCACCTGCTGATGGGATAGCATGATGTGGTACTTAAATGTGTAAATGCTTTTATACATGGCATTAATGACTACTCTTCATGTAAAAATTGATATCTAAGTAGCTTGTTCTGCTGCTGTGTGTTCTTTCGATAACTCCATAAGGGTCTCTTCCCTCTTTGTGCTTTCCTGAGGATAGAATCACCTGTGTGAGGACAGAGTTCTCTTGGATGTTTTTATTCTCCTGTATACAAAAAAGATTTCTAGATGACTTAAACTTTTTCTGGTGTGGTGTGTTTTTGTTTTTTTTTGTTTGTTTTTTCATGCTTTAAAATAATAGAAATATTTATTCTATGCATACAGCAGAGACTAAGATTCAGTGTTTCTCCCTGGAAGTGATTTTTAAAACTTTAAATTTTTAAGTAGCTTATCTCCTGAAATGTCCCCCTCTCTAATCTTAACTGACACTTCACTTGTAGGTATCCCCTTTTTTGGCCAGAAGTCAACTGCCAATTAGAGAGACAAGGCAGGTGAGATAATATCTTTATTGGACCAACTGATGAGGGGAGAGAAGTTTTGAGTTTACACAGAACTATTCCTCAGGTTGGTCTAATAAGAGATTACGTCAACTACCTTGTGTCTCCAATATCCTAGGACCAACATGTTTATGACACTGCATACAACTGCCAATTTTCTTGCACCAGAGACATTATCATAATGACTTACATTGTCCTAAAGGCCCTGCCCTTCCTCATTCAACGTCGCATTTGTTATGCTGCTGCACTTACTGTAGTGCACTCTACCTGTCTCATTCCTGGCCTCCCTCTCTTTGAGCCAGAGTTGTTTCTTTTCTATTTATAGCTTTAAATTAGTAGTGAAATAGTCGTGACGTGTCTGCATCTGTTCATGCTTGGCTCACGTTGGTGAGGTTCTCCTTGCAAGAATAAGGCTGAAATGGAACCTTAGGTTCTGGAGCACAATATAGCAGCCTCTAGCAGAAAATACGAGTCCGAAGAGCCACAGCAAACAGGGCAGTGTGACCTCTGCTGATCACAGGGTGTAGGACAGCAGTCTCTGGCCTTTTCTAACCTTGCTACGCATACCCTGCACACCACTGCTATGTGCTGCAAGGCTGTGCTCACACTGCAGTGTAAAGCTACAGGTGGCAGTGAGAGGCTCTGGCGGGAGGAGGCAGTGAGGAAAGGCTCCAGCAGTGGGGAGCCTTTCCCTTCTGCCTCTCCCTGGTGGAGTCTTTGACTACTGCCCAAGCCCTTCACTGCAGTGGGGAAGGGTTCTGGCAGCAGAACATTACACTGCTAAAAGTAGCAGTGTAGATGTAGAAAGCACTGCTTGGGCATGTAGCGACCCATATGGTGTATATACACTAGGGTTCTGGCGTGTCTGTACTTTACTCACCGAAGCAGTGCCTCACCAGCTATGCTCTCTTGTCTATACCCATGCTAGCTGGACGTGCAGTGTCTGTATGCTATATACTCCTGTAAGTGTAGAGCTACCCTTTGAAATACCTGCGACAGCTCATTACCAGAGAAACTGGTAAGGCTGCAGTCCTCTAACAACAAAACAGTGGAAGAACAGGTGATGCAATGGCAACAGAATTCAAGCCTTAACCCAAACAGGGTGGGCTGTATGCTTGCATGCACCAGTCACATCTTCAGTAAAGTCTTTGCTGCTGTTGTGGAGCCCAGAGCCAGTTCTCAAAGTCCTGCAAAGTAAATGATCCAGAAATTACCATAAAAGGGGGGGAATTGCTCTTTTTCCTTTATTGAATGTACGAGATCCCTCTGCTCTGAATCTTTAGTTCATGTTTTCCATTACAAACTTTGCATTTATTTTCATGGTGGGTAAGACACCGGACGGACGCGAATGCTAGTATTTTTCAGCGTTAGGACATTATTGAAATTAGATCTTTGTTTTGTCAGTCTAATGAAGAATTTTTGCAGAGGTGGAAAAATAAGGGCTCACACTTTGTATAACTAAATACCTGTTGTCTGAGAATCCAGCACACATGCTAAGCCACTCCTGTTGCAGACCAGTAAAGATGTATTAAAATGGTTTAAAGGTAGGGCTATACCTCAGATGCCAGGACAATTTTACTGCTTCTTCTCTGCAGCTCCAGAAACAATAGCAACTATTCAGCTGCAATTAAGGAGTAGTATCATGCAAATACAACATATACTATTTTGGCCTCTTCTGAAAGACTTAGTAAAAGTGTCAAGTGCCTAAAAGATTTGGGCCACAATATGGCTATTGATATATTGAGGAGTTATAGCAGGGATCTCAAATCACCATGAGGGCCACATGAGAACTAGTAAATTGGCCTGAGGGCCGCATCACTGAAACGTTTTCATACAATGATACAAAAGCATAGTCAAAAATGGAAAAAAAAAAATGAAGAGTAATATAGTATTCTATTAAGTCAATGTATTAACTTTTTAAAAACTGTAATGCAAAGAGGGGTTTTAATAAAATATAAACACTCAGTAATGTTTGGAGCTTGGCTGCCAGTGGAGTCGACGCTTATGGCGGGCCGCATGTGGCCCACGGGCTGCGTTTTTGAGACCCCTGAGTTATATAGTACTGTAGCAGTGTTTTTTCTTTACTAGCAATGTGGTCCAGTCTTTTTGCACTGTTTATAATCAAGGTTGTGTCATTACAGCTGTGTGTTTCAAAATGCCAGAGTTAATTAAAATGTGAAGAATGTGTACCGTCAGATACTTTTTAAAAATACTTGTTTGCACACTTACTTTCTCTTCCGCAGCTCTGAGAAATCCTCCTGTTGAACCTGAAAGAGGAATCTCTTGTTGTTGGTTTTTGTACTTCTGTAAATAGTGCCTTCTGTACTCAGTACAGTGTCCCTATACTACATGAGTAACAAAATAGGAAATTGCTTTTTAAATATAATCAGCAGACTTGGAATATCTACAGAGATCAGCAGTGTTTGTATAGGGTGTTATATTTGATATTCAAACAGGTTTGTTCCGTTGCGTTATATTACTAAAAAAAGCTGCCACCTGCTGATGGCAAATGTAAATCATAAAAGTTGTGAATTGAACCATTTGTCCTCAAAATGTCAACAGCATGGAAATGATCTAAGGAAAATGTTTTTCCACGCTGTTGAAAAATTAATATTCTCAAGTGTCTAAAATTTATCAAAGCAATAAAACCTGAGATTAAAGCTGCCAGGCTTCCATCTTTCTTTCTCTTCCTCCTCTACACAGTGTAGCATGGGTGTGTAGAATGGAAGCACATGTGAGAGGAAGCAGAAAGGTTTCCTTAGTGAGTTTTTTAAAAATCCTACAGTAAAATACTGCAGGTTTCTTAAGATTAGTATTAAGCTACTATACATAAAGAGCAGTATCTGTCTCATAAGATTTCTCGGTAAACATACTAGTCTTGTCCTGAAAAGTGTCTTAAGAAATTGTGCTGTACACTTAATTGGGTGAAGTTAACTGAAATAGTGAAAAACTCTTCCAAAGAGAATTTAATGGTGGTATCCTTGTAATACCTAGAATTTCATAGACACCCCAATCAACTTGGCTTTCATTTTTGCTTGTCTTTCCACAGAGCTGTGCAATAACGGTCTCATTCTGGACAGTAACATAGATTTGACTCATATTCAGCTTTTCGTCCGCTGTAACCCCTAGGTCCTTTTCTGCAGAACTGCTGCCCAGCCATTCGGTCCCTAGTCTGTAGCAGTGCATGGGATTCTTCCGTCCTAAGTGCAGGACTCTGCACTTGTCCTTGTTGAACCTCATCAGATTTCTTTTGGCCCAATCCTCTAATTTGTCTAGGTCCCTCTGTATCCTATCCCTACCCTCCAGCGTATCAACCACTCCTCCCAGTTTAGTGTCATCTGCAAACTTGCTAAGGGTGCAGTCCACACCATCCTCCAGATTGTTGATGAAGATATTGAATAGAACAGGCCCCAGCACCGACCCTTGGGGCACTCCACTTGATACCGGCTGCCAACTAGACATGGAACCATTGATCACTACCCATTGAGCCTGACCATCTTGCCAGTTTTCTATCCACCTTACAGTCCATTCATCCAGCCCATACTTCTTTAACTTGCTGGCAAGAATACTGTGGGAGACTGTATCAAATGCTTTGCTAAAGTCAAAAAATAGCACATCCACTGCTTTTCCCCTCATCCACAGAGCCAGTTATCTCATCATAGAAGGCAATTAGGTTAGTCAGGCATGACTTGCCCTTGGTGAATCCATGCTGACTGTTCCTGATCACTTTCCGGCACCGGGAAAAAAGCTAATGTAGTGCCCATCTTTAAAAAAGGGAAGAAGGAAGATCCGGGGAACTACAGGCCAGTCAGTCTCACCTCAGTCCCTGGAAAAATCATGGAACAGGTCCTCAAGGAATCAATTCTGAAAGCTGAATATGAGTCAACAGTGTGCCCTTGTTGCAAAGAAGGCTAATGGCATTTTGGGTTGTTATAAGTAGGGGCATTTCCAGCAGATCGAGGGACGTGATCATTCCCCTCTATTCGGCACTGGTGAGGCCTCATTTGGAGTACTGTGTCCAGTTTTGGGCCCCACACTACAAGAAGGATGTGGATAAATTGGAGAGAGTCCAGCGGAGGGCAACAAAAATGATTAGGGGGCTGGAGCACATGACTTATGAGGAGAGGCTGAGGGAACTGGGATTGTTTAGCCTGCAGAAGAGAAGAATGAGGGGAGATTTGATAGCTGCTTTCAACTACCTGAAAGGGGGTTCCAAAGAGGATGGATCTAGACTGTTCTCAGTGGTAGAAGATGACAGAACAAGGAGTAATGGTCTCAAGTTGCAGAGGGGGAGGTTTAGGTTGGATATTAGGAAAAACTTTTTCACTAGTAGGTTAGTGAAGAACTGGAATGGGTTACCTAGGGAGGTGGTGGAATCTCCTTCCTTAGAGGTTTTTAAGGTCAGGCTTGACAAAGCCCTGGCTGGGATGATTTAGTTGGGGTTGGTCCTGCTTTGAGCAGGGGGTTGGACTAGATGACCTCCTGAGGTCCCTTCCAACCCTGAGATTCTATGATTTGAGTTTTGGTAGCTGTCACTTGGAATTGTGGTGTGCTAGTTGCTTATTACAAACTCAGTGTATGCTAGCATAGTTTGCTGTGGGGATGAACTTGTCCATGGAATAAGCTGGCACAACTCCAATTGACTTGATGGAAATTACACCCACTTATGCTAAGGCTGAGTTTAATCCATAGCATCTTTATTTTATTACAATTTCTTCTTCCCTGTCAAACTGATGTATTTCATTATGGAGGTATCTGTTGTAATTACGTAGCTAAAATGGATATCTGGTTGCAACTTTAAGCCTTGTTTTTGCTGCCTCCTTCTCTTTCCATTTTAATAAGAACAAGATATTCCTATGAGTTATTGTCCACTATGGGATAGGCAGACTCTTCCCCCCCCCCCCCCCCGCCCTGGAGTTTTGCAAGTGTAGGAAAACAGTTAGTTTGGAACTGTTTCTATTCAAGATAATTGAGGTTTTTGGTGTTGAGGGTTTTTGCCTCCTCTCCTGTTAGAGGGAACGTAGATTCCCAAGTGTAATTCTCTCCAAACTCTCATGCATAGTATAACTTTAAGTTGGGTATGAAATGGTCATTTATGACATTGGCTGGATCACAGTCAGCAAAGCAGCAGTGTAAAAATGTATATAGTTTAATATGCTTAAAAGGTCAAGCACTGAAGTGCTTAACTGGTTCAGGTATAAGCTAATGGTGTGATTATCTGGCTTGTTATGCAGAACCACAGACTATAGAATTTCCCTGAACTAATTTCTGTTTTCAGGGGAAAAAACCAAACCAAAGATATCCTTTAATTAAATCTTGATTTAAAAATTGCCAGTGATAGAGAATCCATCACAACCCCTGGTTCTAAAACCATTCCCAATTGTTATCTGGGTAAAACTTGAAAGCTAATGTGCCCTTGTACTCCATCCATAAGATTAGTTGTTGTCCGTCTAAGTCTGATGCTCAGTTTTGTGCACTGAATGAATCCTATTTAATGTTGGGTGTAACTGAGGTGGCCTAGTAATGATTCATCTGGAGGCATGAACAGCATGTATGGTGTTGCAATCGCCGCACATCATGGAGCAAAGGTTCTGCATTGGCTCTGAGCAACAGTGTGAGAAAGGGATTTGGAGGTTGAGATGACTGCTCAAGTATGGACAGTAGACTAGCAAGTTGCAACTCCCTTTATAGCTCTCCTAAGTAGGGAGTTCATAGAGGACTGCTACTACTGTTGGATCTGTGTTGACCGTTATGGAGTGGTTTGTACACTGCTTTGTGTCCTGGCTTAGATTTGGAAGGATTTCATTGTTCCCCGCCACAGCCTCTGCAGGTTCCCTGCTAGAAAATAAGAGCAACTAAGGTTAACTATATATAATATTTGTGTGGGAGAAAGGGAGTGCTATGAAAACCAACATCTATACTTGTTGACTTTTTTGACCCTTGAACGGGTGTGAATACATCCTACACAAAGGTGATTTAAGCAGCTCTAAGCTTGGATTTTTATAAGGATTTAAAGTTAAACACACAATGATAGGACTGGAAGGAATCTTGAGAGGTCATCTAATTCAGTCCCCTGCCTCATGGCAGGACTAAGTATGATCTAGACCATTCCTGACAGGTGTTTGTCTAACCTGCTCTTAAATCTCCAGTGATGGAGATTCCACAACCTATCTAGGCAATTTATTCCAGTGCTTAACCATCCCGACAGTCAGGAAGATTTTCCTAATGTCCAACCTAAACCTCCCTTCCTGCAAATTAAGCCCATTGCTTCTTGTCCTATCCACAGAGGTTAAGAAAAACCATTTTTCTCCCTCCTCCTTGTAACAACCTTTTACATACTTGAAAACTGATGTCCTCTCTCTTCTTTTCCAGACTAAACAAACTTTTTTCAGTCTTCCATCATAGATCATGTTTCCTAGACCTTTTAATCATTTTTGTCACTCTTTGGATTTTCTCCAGCTTATCCACATCCTTCATGAAATGTGGCACCCGGAACTGGACACAATACTCCAGTTGAGGCCTAATCACCGCAGAGTATAGTGGAAGAATTACTTCTCATGTCTTGCTTACAACACTCCTGCTAACACATCTCAGAATGATGTTCGGTTTTTTGCAACAGCGTTACACTGACTCATATTTACCTTGTGGTCCACTATGACCCCCAGATCCCGTTCCACAGTACTCCTTCCTAGGCAGTCATTTCCCATTTTGTATGATTGTTCCTTCCTAAGTGGAGTATTTTGCATTTGTCCTTATTGAATTTCATCCTATTTACTTCAGACAGTTTCTCCAGATTATTTTGAATTTTAATCCTATCCTCCAAAGCACTTGCAACCCCTCCCCACTTGGTATCGTCCACAAACTTTATAAGTGTACTTTCTATTCCATTATCTAAATCACTGAAGATATTGAACAGAAGCAGACCCAGAACTGATCTCTGCATGACCCCACTCATTACATCCTTCCAGCATGACTCTGAACTACTGATAATTACTCTCTGGGAACAGTTTTCCCAACCAGTTTTGCACCCACCTTATAGTAGCTCCATCTAGGTTGCGTTTACCTAGGTTGAGAAGGTCATATAAGGCAGTATCAAAAGATTTACTAAAGTCAAGATATACCATGTCTACCGCTTCCCCCATCCACAAGGCTTGTTACCCTGTCAAAGAAAGCTGTCAGGTTGGTTTGACACAATTTATTCTTGACAAATCAATGCTGACTGGTTACTTATCACCTTCTTATCTAGATGTTTGCAAATTGATTGTTTAATTATTTGTTCCATTATCTTTCCGGGTACAGAAGTTAAGCTGACTGGTCTCTAATTCCCTGGGTTGTCCTTATTTCCCTTTTTATAGATTGGCACTATATTTGCCCTTTTGCAGTCTTCTGGAATATCTCCCGTCTTCCATGACTTTTCAAAGATAATTGCTAATGGCTCAGATATCTCCTCAGTCAGCTTTTCGAGTATTCTAGGGTGCATTTAATCAGGCCTTGGTGACTTGAAGACATCTAATTTGTCTAAGTAATTTTTAACTTGTTCTTTCCCTATTTTAGCCTCTTCTGATCCTACCTCATTTTCACTGGTATTCACCATGTTAAATGTCCAGTCACCACTAACCTTCTTGGTGAAAACTGAAACAAAGAAGTCATTAAGCACCTATGCCATTTCCACATTTTCTGTTATTGTTTGTTTTCCCCCCCTCACTGAGTAATGGGCCTACCCTGTCCTTGGTGTTACTCATTCTACAAATACATTAGAAGCAAATTTTCTTGTTACCCTTTGTGTCTAGTAGTTTGATCTCATTTTGTGCCTTGGCCTTCCTAATTTTGTCCCTACATACTTTTTTTGTTTTATATTCATCCTTTGCAATTTGACCTAGCTTCCACTTTTTTTGGACTTTTTTTTATTTTATTTTTTATTTTTTATTTTTAGTTCACTGAAGATCTCCTGGTTAAGCCAGGGTGGTCTCTTGCCATACTTCCTATCTTTCCTATGCAGTGGGATAGTTTGCTCTTGTGCCCTTAATAATGTCTCTTTGAAAAACTGCCAACTGTCTTCAAGTGTTTTTCCCCTTAGACTTGCTTCCCAGGGGATTTTACCTACCAGCTCCCTGAGTTTGCTAAAGTCTGCCTTCTTGAAATCCATTGTCTTTATTGTGCTGTTCTCCCTCATACCATCCCTTAGAATCATGAACTTTACCATTTCAAGATCACTTTCACCCAAGCTGCCTTCCACTTTCAAATTCTCAGCCAGTTTTTCCCTAGTTGTCAAAATCAAATCTACAACAGCCACCCCCCTCGTAGCTTTCTCCACCTTCTGAAATAAATTTGTCTAATACAGTTCAAGAACTTATTGGATAATCTATGCCCTGCTGTGGTGTTTTCCCAACAGATGTCTCAGTAATTGAAGTCCCCCATCACCACCAAGTTCTGTGCTTTGGATGGTTTTGTTTGTTTAAAAAACGCCGCCTCCACTTCTTCCTGGTTTGGTGGTCTTTAGTAGACCCCTACCATGACATCACCCTTGTTTTACCCTTTTTATCCTTACCCAGAGACTTTCAACAAGTCTGTCTCCTATTTCCATCTCAACCTCAGTCCAAGTGTATGTATTTTTAACATATAAGCCACACCACCTCACTTTTTTCTCTGCCTGTCCTTCCTGAGCAAGCTGTATCCTTCTATACCAATATTCCAGTCATGCATATTATCCCACCAGGTCTCTGTGATGCGAACCATGTCATAGTTGTGTTTATTTACTAGTATTTTTTGTTCTTCCTGCTTGTTCCCCATACTTCTCGCATTAGTATATAGACATCCAAAATACTTGATTTGATTCCCCCACCCAGTTCTGTCTTGTCTCTCCTCTGTCCCTGCTATAACAGCCCATGCTCCTCATCTTCTAGAACAGATCATAGAGAGAGTTGTGGAACAACAGAATAGCTAACATTAAGTATCTCAACTGCATATAGTACTTTTAAAGGACACTTTTTTTTAACTCCAAATACTTATTGTACCTTGGTTTTTTTTTTTTGGTTTTTTTTTTTAAAGGGCTTTCACACATTTTGTAATAGCAGATTGTTCCTGGCTTGGTGGCAAAGACTTACATGACTATGTATAGGAGGATCTGTAACAAGCTGGAGGATTGACTCTTCCTACTTTAGTCCATTTGAAACTAGGAATGCTGACAAATGAGTCTTTACTATGGAATCACTTACAGGTTTATCTCAGTTTATGGAGAATTATATTATTAAAGTACTTCTGCTTCTACAATAACATCCAAAAATAGCTAACATGCCCTTCAGTACAAAGTATTAGATTTTTTTATTATGTGGCTTAGAGATTGAAGAGTACAGTAGGTACAAAATAGTATATATTAGTGTGCCTCAGTGGCCCAGTTGTAATGTTTTGTACTGTAATTTGGAAGACCTGGCTTCAGATATTTGCTCTCTTGTAACCCTCTTGTTTACAAGGCCTTGCTACGTAATGGAGTGTGTGCTCTGGTCTGAGGGGGGGAACCTCTGAGCAGTGAGGGTGTAGTATTTGATGTTCCTATCCCATTCCTGACCAGAAGTAAGGTGCCTGTGGTAGAGTAACCCCTCTTCCTCTGAGGATGGAAGAGAACAGTGTGACGTTTAATGCAGATACTTTTCAAACCCTGGTTGAGAATTAACTCCAGTAGTGAGTATTTTAGGGTTGCCAACTTTCTAATCGCACAAAACCAACCCCCCCGCCCCTTCTCCGAGGCCCTGCCCCCTGTTCACTCCATCCCTGCCCCCCCCCATTGCTCGCTCATCCCCACCCTCGCTCACTTGCTCATTTTCACTTGGCTGGGGCAGGGGGTTGGGGTGTGGGAGGGTGTGTGGGCTCCAGAGTGGGGCCAGGAATGAGGGGCTCAGGGTGCGGGAGTGGCTCAGTGCTGAGCAGGGGGTTGAGGTGCAGGAGGGGGTGTGGGTTGTGTGCGCTGGCCAGGCAGTGCTTACCTCAGGCGGCTCCTGGACATGGCCAGCATGTGCTAGGCTAGGCGCAGGGATGAATACAGGAGCTGTGCATGCTCCCCGTGTCCGCAGGCACCACCCCTGCAGCTCCATTGGCCATGGTTCTTGGCCAGTGGCAGATGTGGAGCCGGCGCTCAGGGCAGGGGCAGTACACGGAGCCCCCATGGCTGCCCTTGCGCCTAGGAGCTGGACATGCCATCCGCTTCTGGGAGTCGCTCGGAGACAGGGCAAGGCAGGAAGCCTGCCTTAGCCTTGCTGCGCTGCTGACTGGACTTTTAGTGGCCCGGTCAGCAGTGCTGACCAGAGCTACCAGGGACCCTTTTGGACTGGGTGTTCTGGTTGAAAACTGGATGCCTGGTAACCCTGGTGAGTTCAGGCACCAACTGCAGCATCTAAGCTTTTTGTCCTCTTTAAAAACACTAATCCAAATGTGAAGTAAGTATAAATGAAAGCAGTGATGTTTGCAGACTGCTCCAGTGCTGTTGCTGCATGTAGTTTTATCAAGCTGCAGCTGACTGAAATTGCTGTGATACATGTCAGTTTTCATTAGAGCATTTTGGAAACTTGGAGCACTAGTGAAACTGATACTTCAGGATCACTCACCTGCTGTTGATTGATAAGTAGGGTTGGAAGCATGCGTGGGCTCTGTTTGCTTGAAAAAAGGAACCAAATGCAGAGAGTGAGCAAGAGGTAGAGTAACAGACCTTTATTATTTACCTTATCCATCTCTATAGGCACCGACTTCCCCTCTATCCAGGGGGTGCTCAACACCTCCCCTCTGCCCCCTCCCCCAAGCGTGCCCTGTCCCTGCTCCTCCCCCTCCGTCCCGGAGCCAACCTGCATGCCGCGAAACAGCTGTTCACGGCTGGCAGGAGGTTCTGGGAGGGAGGGGGAGGAATGATCAGCAGGGCTGCTGGCAGGGGAGAGGTGTTGGGAAGAGGGGGGAGCTTGGCTGCCGGTGTGTGCTAAGCACTGCTAATTTTTCTCCGTGGGTGTTCCAGTCCTGGAGCACCCATGGAGTCGGCGCCTATGTCCACCTCCACCCTTCTGAGCAGTCAGGAAGCTATGGATGCGTTGTGGAAAGGGAGGAGACATAATGCTCACAGAAGGAGGGAGGGAGAAGGGGTGCCTCAGATCATAGACACCTGTTAGCCAGAGGCTAATAGGAAAGGAGCAAGGTCTATGGGCATTGCCTTGGTATTTAGCTTCTCACCTGGGTAATGCCCCTGCACAGTGAGTGTCCCCCCATTTTTCATATCTGATGTTATCTAACAGCAAGATGACTAAACTTAATACCTGTTGGTAAATTTTACCCAGCCCTGTGTGTGAGATGTGAATGGCC
Organism: Macrochelys suwanniensis; assembly: GCA_033296515.1. NCBI lineage: Eukaryota > Metazoa > Chordata > Testudines > Chelydridae > Macrochelys > Macrochelys suwanniensis. The sequence continues at coordinate 85,880,161 of CM065780.1, forward strand.
TGGTATGTAGAAGGGAGTAGGAGGAAGAGTATGATGAGTTAAAAGTATGCAAGGGTCAGATTTTTCTGGGGAGGGGAAGTGAGAGGATGTATGGGAGAGAGCAGAGAATATGGGAAAAGAGACCGTTTAGATAGGAGGGAGAGAAGGAGGGAAAGTGATAAAACAACAAATCTAACAAAAGGCCCTTTTGTTTTCATTTCATTTTGTATAAAATATCCCCGGAATTTATCAGTGTTTTTATTATAAAAATTAAACGGGTGAAAATCAGTGTGAAAATTAGCGCCAGTTTTCTGGATAAATACCAGGATTGACAATGGGGAATGGTAGGACTGGAAGAAAACAACTAATAAAGAAAATGAAGAGTATTGAAATTAGAAGTAGTTTAATGCTGTTACTGTACACTTTCATGAAACTAACAGTAGATACATGCAGGTGTGTAGATTCCACTGCATTATTTTACTTTGAGACAGTGTAACTGCAAGGCAACTTATTATTAACATAAACACATCTACCTGATGTATTGAATTTTCTTAACATAATCTGTATTTTCTTGTATTTGAGCAGCCCAAAATTTGGGTATATTCAGTTTACTGAGTTACAGCTTTTGTAAAATGCAGGAGCTTTAATTTAAAAATCAATAAACTGAAAACAAAGGGCCTTAAATATAACCTATGGAAAGAGAACTCATCTGTGGTAGGGGGAATATCTTTCTCTACAAGGCAGCCTAATAATCTCCAACTAATCTCCATGTAAGAAAGATGAGGAGAATACTGACTGTACCAGATGCCTACTAGCCATAGTGTGTAAAAAAAAAAAGTGTCGAATATCCCCTCCTACAGCCACATCGCCTGCAAGCTGAAGGAGTAAAACAATGGAGTATTGTTTGATGCAGTGGTGGACAAACTTTTTTGGCCCGAGGGCCACATCTGGGTAGGGAAATTGCATGCAGGGCCATGAATGTAGGTCAGGGGCTGGGGTACAGGAGGGGGTGCAGTGTGCAGGGCAAGGGCTTGGGGTGCTATGGGCAGGAGGCTGGGTTGCAGGAGGGGGCTCAGGGGAAGGGGTTGGGGTGCAGGAGAGGTTTGGGGTGCGGGCTCCGGCCACCTCACCTTGAGCGGCTACGGGGTGGCAGCGGGGTTAATGCAGGCTCCCTGCCTGCCCCGGCCCTGCACTGCTCCCGGAAGCGGCCGGTACCACATCCCTGCGGCCCCTGGGAGCTTCGGGGAAGGTACCCGCAGGTGAGGGCAGTTTGCAAAGTCCTTTGCACCCCGCCGCCCCCAGGGGCCGCAGGGACGTGGTGCCAGCCTCTTCTGGGAGCAGTGCAGGGCCAGGGCGGGCAGGGAGCCTGCCTTTAGCCCTGCGGTGCCACGGGGGTGGCAGTCCTGCTGGCTGGATCCGGCCTGCAGGCCGTAGTTTGCCCACCCCTGATTTAATGGGTACTGTAGTTAAGTGAAAAACTGTCGAAGTTCTAGGTGTAAATTACTACATCTTGTACATCTCTAGTCCCCAGCCTTCCTGACTTAACTCATTTTCCCTCCCCTTTTCATGGTGGAGATCTTAGTTCTGAAATGTTAAACGTATTTAAATGTGCTTGTGCTTACATGGTATAAAGTTTCTATAATATTAATATATTTTTATTTGGAGCATGTTTGATGGGAGAGAACTTCAGTTGTCAGGCTCTACTGTGTTCTTCCTAGGCCGGTTGTAGTTAAATGTGACTAGATTCATGATTTGGGTTTGTGGATTTTAGCCATCCATATACCTGAAAACAGGAAGTCCCCAGTATAAGGATGCATTTTCATGCAGCCGTTAATCTGATGAGTTTTGCCTTTGTTTCAGCTTTGTCCACTTCTAAAGCAGAGAATGTGAAAAGAGATGTGAAACTATATTTTCTGAATTTCTGCAGCTGGATAAGAAAAATATATATGACATCTCTCGGGAGAAAATGGTGGGCCTTTTTAAAAAAAGGATCTCAACATACAAATTCATTACTTAAAATTCATATAAAACTTTTTTTATAGCACTTAACTTCTGTTTCCTCTGCTGCTGAGATGAACCTGCAGTAGTATTAAGTCTCAACTTTCTTATTGGCCTTATATCAAGCATGGAAATTAAAAGGTAATGACACTTATCTGGGAGATGTACAGATTTTGCCGCAGCCTTGATGATCTGAAGTAAAATGTTGTTGTGTAGTGTCTGTTTCTGATATGTTCAGTATCTCATTATCAAATTGATTTTTTTTTTAAAAAAAACAACTTGTTACTTGTGTCCTCAGAAAACAGACTTTGATCTGCTGTCACTAAATACATATACCTGTGTGACATTTCATTTCAGTATTTATTCCCAACTCCTCGAGGTCAAAGTGGTATCACATGATGATTATTTATCCAAGTATTGACCGGCTAGGAACCAGAAAAGAAAATAAGTTGCACACTAACTAGTACAAACACATGTGTTTAAGGCTCTATACTGCCCTCAGATGGAATGTAAAAAGTAAACATTGGGCGTGACCTTATAAATAAAATATTGCCAATCTTTTCTAGATCAGTATCAAGGCTTTACTTCCCTATAGAAGATGTTCAGATCCACTAGTAAGCTGTACTCCAAATATAGGTTCATCGGTTGTGGGTGAGAGAATCCTACTACAGTGCAGTTAATGTTTTTACAGATAGTTTGTTGTGGGTATGTCTACACAGCCTGCAGGAGCAAACCTCAGTTTGGGTTGATATTCTTGGGGAGTGAGGCTCATGCTAGCACTCTTAAAGTACTGCATAAACAGTACTTTGAACGTGCAGCTCAGGCTCTGAAGCCCACCGCCCTCCCTAGGCTTCAGAGCCTGGGCTGCATAGACCTACGCTATGAGTCTGGCTCCTGATGTTGAAGATTGTAAACTCCTTGGGCTTTGGGTTGTCTTCTATATTGTACAGCACAGAGCATACCCTTCATACATGTTCAAGGCCCTGGTTCATATGCATGTGTCTAACTTTAAGCCAGCGTTTCCCAAAGTGTGGGGTGCACCCTCTTGGTGTGAAGGACTAGCCAGGGGGTATGGACAGACCTCTCAGTTGTTCTCCAGCGTCTTGGTTCTAATTTTAAAAAGGTTGGTATAGTTAAGTATGTTATGATTACAACGAGTAAGTGATGCCGTGATGTCTTCCTGGATTTGCCCACAGCTTGAGACAGCAGCTCTAAAGCCTGAATTGCCCTTTCATTTCAATGGATCTTAAAATATTATGGGCATCTGAGTTCAGTGAAATTAAATTAATGTTGACACTTATCATCAAAGCATGGGATGGGGGAGGAATGTACTATTACATATATCTACAGCAGTTTCCTGAAGTGTCGGGCGTGCTACCTTGGGGTGCATGGAAGACGAGTGAGTTGGAAGGATGTGGAAGATGTGTAGGTGTTTAATAGTGGGTATTGCAAGGTGACATGACTGGTTTTGATTTCATGAATGAGGACTTGCTTAAGTATAGGAGTAGTCTCATAGACTGCAGTGAGACTACTCACTATGACAGGTTGGGTCACAGAGACCCCCTTGGGACTATCACCTGATGTGCTGAGACTACCTCTCAGCCTGTTTTCCCTGCCAACTTGGGACTTCAGAACCCTGCCTTGTTGAGCCAGACACGCTAGCCTGCTGCAAACACAGACCCAGGTCTGAACCACGTCCCCCAAAGCTGCAGACTTTAACTGAAAACCACTTAGCGGGTACTCCTGTCTCCAGCACCCAGCTCCCAATGGGCTCCAAACCCCAAATAAATTTGTTTTACTTTGTATAAAGCTTACACGGGATAAACTCATAAATTATCTGCCCTCTATAACACTGATAGAGATGCACAGCTCTTTGCTCTCCCAGGTATTAATTACTTACTCTGGGTTAATTAAGAAGCAAAAAGTGATTTTATTAAGTATAAAAAATAGGATTTAAGTGGTTTCAAGTAATAACAGACAGAACAAAGTAAGTTACCAAGCAAAATAAAACAAAACATGCAAGTCTAAGCCTAATACATTAAGAAACTGATTACTGATGCAATCTCGCCCCCCAGAGATTTCCAATAAGCTTCTTTCACAGACTGGACTCCTTCTTAGTCTGGGTCCAGCAGTCACTCACACCCCCATAGTTACTGTCCTTTGTTCCAATTTCTTTCAGGCATCTCTTGGGAGTGGAGAGGCCATCTCTTGAGCCAGCTGAAGACAAAATGGAGGGGTTTCCAGGGCCTTTTATGTTCTCTTGTGGGCTGAGACCCCTTTGTTCTCCTGTGCAAAATCATAGCAACAAGATGGAGTTTGCAGCCAACTGGGCAAGTCACATGTCCATGAATGATTCAGCTTTTTGCAGGCTGGCACCATTGTTTACATGTTAGTTTGAATGTTCCCAGGAAAGCTCAGATGTGGATTGGCATTTCCCAAAGTCCATTGTCAGTTAAGTGTTTCTTGATTGGGCACTTACTGAGACTAGTCCTTTCTGAAGAAGCTGACCAAATGCTTCACTGAGGCTACTTAGAATCAAACAAATTGAGATACAAGTACATAGCCAATATTAATACCTTCAAATACGAAAATGATACACACACACATACAGACAGCATAATCGTACCCAGAAAACTACAACCTTTCCATAGATACCCCACTTGACCTCATCTGTACAAGACGTGGTGCAACCATAGGACCCTGATTGCAACAATGATCTATACGGTCATAGTTCATGTCAATAACGTGTCACTCACCTATTTAAAAATCTTGCTGAATTGGGGTGAAAATCCTAGATATTTAACTGTTAAAGATTTTTTTGGGGTTAATCTATTTCAGTGCAGAAAGAAATCATCTCCAGTATCTAAAGGTTTTCCCACTTAATGCAATTTTTGATCGGGGTGAGTTGTCAAGCTCCAGGGATGATCCTATATTTTGAAGTCTCACCCCAGCAAACATATGTTCAAAAGAATGCAGAGGGCTGCCATTGCTCAAAGGCATTGCTTTAAAGTGTCTCCAAGAAATTTTGATAGACTTTAAACAAAAAATCCTAAATTACAGTGCAGTTTTTCCATTGACAGCAGTTGGTTTCTGACAAGTCAGGGATAAGTTTGTAATTTTTTTTAAAAGATATACCTCTAAACTTCAAAGCCATTAATATTTAACTGCTAGACAAACAGCATTCAATACTTCCCACCCTTGTTAATGTCAAAAAGATATACCCATGTTTCATTTGGAACAGTATTTTCTGAAGGTAGCGCATGTATGACTTACTCTGATGAGCTTACTTCAAGGCTGTACAGGAACAGTCTCTCTCTCCGGAGGAACCTTAAAGCTTTTCTGAAGGCATTGCATAGCTGGTGCTTTTGTAACCTGATTACTAGAAGACTGTTAATAATTAATAGCTGGTTAGGTGCATGCTATGGTGCCATTTACATAACTCAGAAGGATGTTAACAAGTAGATAACTGATGATTACAAAGTCTTCTCACATACTACTTATAAGAACATTTCAGTTACAATAGAGCAGTTTGGGGAGGAAATTGTGTATCAAGAACTTTTTAGGGTTGGTAGGTCTGCCTTCATGTTTTGGACTGCCAGATAACTTTTCAGTGGGTAGGTATGTGTGCATGCATGTGCCACATTGGCTCAAGTTTCTTACCAGCCTCTCACATGACTGCTGAGTTTCTTTCTGATCATTTGGAATCTTCTCTCCCAACAGTTAAAATTGGCATGAAATTTCTGTATTTGCAGTAGAATTAGTTAATAGCTCATCTGGATGGGTACAGCAGGCTAGAAAAAACTAAGCATGTTGTACACGAACATCAGCCCTTCCCAAGAGAGCCAAGGAGTAGGAAAAGCCAAACATAATTTTTCAGCTCCTCTGGGAGAAACAAAAGTAGGAATGTTAAAGTAGGAAATGTAGGAATTGCCAAACTGGGTCATACTGTTGGCCAGTCTAGGCTAGTATCCTATTGCTGACAATTGCTAGTACTAAATGCTTCAGCAGAAGGGGGGTGGGGGAATTATTTTCCTGCAGGGAAAGATTTCCCTCCCCCCCCCCCCCCCAATCCCCAGAAATTAGAGGGGAACCAGCACTTTGTACTTCTGTGGAAGGTCCTGAGTGAGAACATCAGCCATGGTTGGGAAGAAAAAGATTGGTAAGAAATCTAACTTGAACCAAGGCTGTAGTTTGTCTTAGCCACTACAAAGAGTATTTTACTTTTAGTTGCTTCTATCCATTTGGTCTTTATCCTTAGATTTTAAGTGAGTTCAAATGCAGTCTTTTTTGTGTTTTAATTTAAACCATCCCAGTGCAGTGTATGAATTAAAGCAGGCTGCTGTTTGTCTCTATAAAGGAGCAACACACCTTATTACTCCTCTGAATGTTCCAGGAGAGGGCTGGACACTTCAGGGAAGACAGTTTTGTAGATATTCAGGTGTGGGGATGTGTTGGAGTCACCTTGTGAGTTTAAAAATTTTAAACCCAGGCTGGTGGAAGCCAGGGTGGGGCTGTTACGTTGTGGGCAGGCTGCTGAGGTCAGAGCACTGAACTAGTGTGCTGTGCATCCCACACAACCTCTTACTGTTCTGGATTGCACACCATAACATGACAGACAGGCAGCTGGAAGGCCCAGAGCAGGTAAGTAGTAAGCTGTGGTGGTTCCAAGTTTCTGAGCTGGTTTGCCAGCCGTTATTTGGCAGATGTTGTTAGTTGGCCAAAGAGAACTTCAGCTCTGCTGTCCAATATATATCAATAGTGAGAGGCAGCTGGGTGCTGCCAGTGTTTGGGAAGGATGTGAAGAGTTTGACAAGTGAGGGTGGTAGCGATGTGAGCAGAAGTAACTGCAAAGCCAGTTGTAAGTGATGAGGGTTTCTGTGCTCTGGAGAGGCTGTAATGTGTTTTGAGCAGTAGCAGATGATGATAAATGATGCATTGGAATTTGGGGCTTATCTGTCATGTTAAGCTTCCAGTGGAGGGTGTGGTTTGTTTGTCTGTTGGTTTTTTAAGTTTATTTCTGGCTTTAGCCTGTAATTTGATTTTTTTTTTTTTTTTTTTTTTTTTTAAATTAAAAATGTGGTATTTGCAGCCCAGTGGGAAGCATGCTCAGACCCAGGCAATACATTGTTTACCCCACAGATGTGCTCATTGCAGGTGTGCTTCTGGTTTCCTTTGGGCTTTAATAAATGGCCTCATCTGTAAGGATGAGGAGAAGGGAGAGTTGCGGCTGGGCTTTCCCCTCTCCCGTGATGGAAGGGGAGCTTCTGCTGATTTCCAGATGGGTGAGCATGGATTTCCAGAAATGCAGGGTGCTTAAATGGTTAGTTATACTCTAACCAAATGCTGTGTCATTCTGTGTCCAAAACATTCAGGCAAGTAGACAGCAAAGTTTGAAAATGACCTTCAGCTTAAACTGAATTCTTATACCTTGTGTTTCTCCTAATTTTTGACTTGGAGTATATTAAAGCATGCAAGTAAAGATACTAAAACTGCTTCTTTGTTTAGCAGAACAACTTTGGTAATATCTGAGAGAGCATGTCTAAAACCATTCTACACAATACTGCCTTTATTCTAGTCTGACACTTACACATTAAAATACCATTGAGTCAGTGTTTTGTAGAATATTTTCAAGATGAGCATATTACTCTAAGGAGTCTCTGACCAAGGAGCCAAAGAATCTACTAATCTTTGCCATTTATTCCTCCAGTGCAATAGTTACAATGTTTAATTGTGCTTTCACAGTATGCATAGGTTTTTATGTAGCATCCTAATTTTGTGCCTTCTGTTAAAATGGTTAAAGCTTTAAAAAACACAACCTGTGACTTGGCAGAGAAACAAAAGCATCTTTTCACTCAACAGATCTGCTGCATGTGTGTATGTATACTTGTGCTAAATACTTGTGCTAATGATAAAAAAAAGATTTGTTGCGTTTCATTGCTGTTAACCCAGCAGAGCCAGCACACCTAAGAGGTGAGCTGGATTCTGTTTCTGTGCATCAGGCAGTTTCATACTACATTTTAATAATTACACCAGTACAAACACATTGAGGCAGTGGAGTTACACAGCTATCACTAGGGACCTACCAAATTAATGGTCCATTTTGGTCAATTTCACGGTCATAGGATTTCAAAAATAGTAAATTTTAATTATTTCAGCTATTTTAATCTGAAATTTCACCGTGTTGTTGTAGGGGTCCTGACCCAAAAAGGAGTTGTGGGGGATCACAAGGTTATTGTAGTGGGGGTTGCGGTACTGCTACTCTTACTTCTGCGCTGCTGCTGGTGGCGGCACTGCCTTCAGAGCTGGGCAGCTGGAGTGTGGCAGCTGCTGGCCGGGAGCCCAGCTCTGAAGGCTGAGCCACTGCTAGCAGCAGTGCAGAAGTAAGAATGGTATAGTATTGCCACCCTTACTTGCGCTCCTGCTGGTAGGGCGCTGCTTTCAGAGCTAGGCGCCCAGCCAACAGTCGCTGCTCTCCAGCTGCCCAGCTCTGAAGGCAGTGCAGAAGTAAGGGTGGCAATACCATGGCCTCCCCTCCTCCCCCATAACCTTGTGACACCCCCCCCCCCCCCGCAACTCTTTTGGGCAGAAACACTGGTCTCCTCTGTGAAATCTGTATAGTATAGGGTAAAACACCAGATCTCACTGGGGGGGAGACCAGATTTCACGGTCCGGAATGCATTTTTCATGGCGGTGAATTTTGGTAGGGCCCTAGATATCACTAAGGGCCTAATTTAGTCTGCAGAACCTTTTGACAATTGGCACTAGTGGGTGAAAAGGAAAGATCCCATCTTGATTCTCAGAACCTAGGCTGAGATCTCAAGCTTGGTTCTTTTAATTTAAAAAAAAAATCTTTACTTTATAAATCTGATTCATTTGATATGGAAGTGGACACAGACATGGAACCACACAGTACTATTTTTAGTCACTTCAGAGAGCTGCTCTTGAAACATTTTCTGATCTGTAGGGATCATCATCATACAAAACTTTACCTTTTGTTAAACTTCATGATGTTTGTTTATAGAATACCTACTGACTCTAAATTTATGTAATGTATTCCCTGCATGCTCCATACTTTTATGGGAAGGGACAAGGGTGGAGGAGAAGGGGTCAGGTAACTTAGCTTGAATTTAATGGAATCTAAGCTTGGCCCTTTTCCAGGATGTGAATGGTGAATGAAATGCACTCTAATTCATAAGTCTCATTTAAAAATTCCATTACCTCAGTGTTGAGGCTGAGACCATAAGCCCACATGTTAAGCTTGTGACAGTGGTGGCCACTGAAGAGGTTGCTTTTTACCTACAGTGCACATAGTGGGGTGTGGCATTAGAACAGGAAATAAATGATAAACATTGGAGAATGTGGAGTATTCCAGCCACCACTGTGTAGTGACTATAGTATATGCCGTATAGTGGTGACTGTAGAGCATATAGCATTTTGAGTTTTAAAACTGGCATAATAGAATAAATCGATGATTAATCTAATAAAGTATCCTGTCTCTGCTAGTGCCAATGCAAAACACTTCAGAAGAAGTTGTAGAACCATAATAATGCATGTAACATTATACTGGTATGGAGGCAGGGTGATCAGACAGCACATGTGAAAAATCGGGACAGGGGGTGGGGGGTAATAGACACCTATGTAAGAAAAAGCTCCCAAAATCGGGCTTGTCCCTATAAATGTCCCTATAAAGAAAAAGCTCCCATAAATCGGGACATCTGGTCACGCTATATGGAGGGGAAATGAGGTTTTCTTCCTTACCCTTGCTGGTGACTGTTCATGCCCTCATACAAGTGAATTGCTGTCTCTCTCTGCATAAAACTTCAGACTTTAGAGGAAGAAACATTGAGGGTGGGGGGACGGGGGACATGATGGCATTTGGTAAGATACATAGGTTCTAAGCCTAAGTGACTACAGCATGATGGGGAAGATGAGCATTGTTTTGGACATATGATGATCATGTCTCAGGGATTTTTACTACCACCCATCACCATAGTGTCAGAGCACCTTTCACTTAAAATCAGTTAGCAATAGGAAAGTCCCTAGTGACCTTCATGTAGTTGATGGCAGAAACTACACAAGGAGATGTCAATGGGGTGATATATGGGGTTGAATGGCGGTAAACCAGTCAAAAATAACACAGTAAATTCTTAAATCTTTGTCATAAAGATAGTAGCTGAAGTTGTGTATAGATAAAATCACCTTTTGAAGAGGAGGCCAAGGATGGAGCCATGTGAGACCCACAATGGAAGTGAAGGGGACTAGCCAAAGGAGACACTGAAGGAGCAGTGGGGGAGGGGGGGTCAGAAGAACCAGGGGAGGACAGTTGCCAAAGCCAAAGGAAGACAAGATTTGTGAGAAGTGGTATATAATTAGCTGTCAGAAGGTAACCAAGAGGTCAGAGAATGGCAATGGAGTAGCGACCTTGAGATTTGGCCAAGAAGAAATTATTGGAGACTTTTTGAGAACAGCCTTTCAGAGGAGAGGGAGGAAGCTGGATTGGAGACTGGAGTTGGAGATGGTGCTGATGTTGGTGACCCTTTAAAAAAAAAAAAAAGGGGGGGGGGGCAGGGGGATTGACCTGATCCTGTATTGAGAGGGGAGAGCATGGGTGGTGTTTGGGGATGAGAAGAAGAATTTGATGATGGCCAAAGTGGTGAGACAGTACTGATGGCAGTCCCAGCCAGAACAGGAGTAAAAACACCGTAATCAGTAAGGGAGGGGAGAGTAATACTGCCTGAAGAAGATGGCAGAAGCAGAGGAGGAAAGAACTAGCTTTGTGCTGAAGGAAGTCAACATGGTCATGGGACTTTCTCCAGAGACATTTGGCATCATGGAGCATTGCAGCGAAGTCCTATCTGGAATCTTAGTTTCATTTGTGCTATTTTTCTACTTGACAGCTGTTTGTGGATAAACATAAATTATAAGATATGAGGAATAACCGTTATCCCTCAATAAAAATGCTTAACCGTAATAACAGTTTAACAGCTTCTGAATTGCTGGATTATTGCAGTTCTGAATATTAAACTCCTCCCTCAGTACTTGTGCTAATGAGTGTTCATTTCAGTATGGATAAGTAGCTCTTTAAAGCTCAACATTTTGATAGAACATAAACTTTGTCTACTCCCTAAGTCCAAATCATTGCTTTCAGTCTAATATACCATGAAATGCTAAAGCACAGTGTTCCTTACACTCCCAAAGTAGCTTATATTTACTTTAACATTATATTTAAGATAAGTGAGATAATAATTGTATACATGTTAAGGGATACAGAATCTAGTCAGTTCCAAAGATTTTTCTTTTTCCAGGGTAGCTCGATCCACAGATCTGTCAGTGGGTCTTCAGTTTGCTTCCATCTCTGGGCCTCATCAAACCTGTCAGTCATTGACACCCTGGTAAGCTTCACCTTCTGAAGCTGCCAGTTAAGTCAGCTTTGACAGCCTAAGGTAGCCAAAGATTAAATGAATTGACGGTATACAATCCAGAGAAAATATTTTCTCTGAACTGTCTCTGGTAATGTGAGTGATTCAAGCAAAAATAATAGGGTGTTTTTTATTAGACTTAATTTTTGTCTGAATGCCCTATTTTTAAAGATCTGTGTTGTGTTGCTTGTTATGAGCTGAGCAGCTGGACAATCGTAAGAACTAGGGAATAAGAAATCTACTGATAACAAAACTTTGAAGGATAAACATATGCAAAAAGTGTAGATCTCATATTTGAGAAACGATCAACCCAGTAGTCTAGGGTGGGAGAGAAGGAAAACAGCATATGAAAGAGCATATGCACTCTAGTATTAAATTTTTTTAAGCTCAGAACTATAGTTACTGCCACTATTCGCAGCATATCCCAGTGCAATCTGTTCAATGAGCCATAAAAAACTTAAGTGGTGAAACTGACCAGAATCATGTCTCACTCTGCAATCACACTACTGCAATTCTCCCAGGCAGATTCAAGATGATGGCACTATGTTGGTTTATGCTTGAGTCATGTTTGGAAGGATATCTTTGCAAACCTAAGGGCTAGAAATGTATCTTTTTTAAAAATGAGTTTAAATTCTGTATACATTGTGGGTCCACTACCCACTTGCCAGGGATTGGTAGACGCCAGTAAGCAGGCCTTGAAGAATCACCGTTCAGTGCTTGTCTCCAAGACACCCCACCTACACATCAGCTACAGGATGAGGATATTTTTAGAGCATATAGAATAGCCTTAAAAAGGAACAACTAATCTGCCTATCTTTATTGTCACTGCTAAGTGCTAACTTCAACTTGAAGTTACTGTGATTCTTGTGCATTGAACACAAGTACGTTGCAAAGTGTACTTATATGAATGATTCAGACTTTCAGATTAACATCACTCTAACAGCGCTTACACCTTCTTGCATGTGGTCTTTTTTATGCAAATCTGATGATACTGTCTAAGCCTCCGTCATGAATAGTTTTCCTTCCCTTTCAAAGTTGTACTTCCACAATTGTGATGTAACCTGTGAGAGACTTTATTTTCCCAAGCCCCTTATTGAAACTTTGCACTACAAGATCCTGTAGAATTAAATGGTTGCTATGGCATTGCTGCAGCGCGGGTGCTATGCTCACAGCTGACTGACATTGTTTATCCCTGAAAAGGAAGAGAATCAATTTGGCATCAGTACAGTTGTTCATTATTTTCTGCAGAGCAGATACTATTGCTGCTGTTGCAATTGATTCAGGCAAATGAATCAATTGTTAACCAAGAAATAAAGGTATGTGTCCTATGTTTGCTTCTGGCAGAGATTCATTAAATTTAACTCATGGGTGCAGTTTGTCTTATCCCCTCATTTCTAGTGCTCTTCTACTCAACATGAATCACTGTTTGAGGTGGGCTTAGGAGTCTGTCATTAGCTACCCTGAACTAGCTTTTAATTTTTGAAATTGTCCCTGCATGAGACTCCAGAGCAGAAGTGCTCTTTCCTCCCTTCTCTTGGTTAGAAACGCTTTCAAAAGGGAAGATCTGTAGCCTGTGGATTATTACTCTTTGTGAGCAAGCTTTGTCCTACTAGAGCAGTGGGTCCCAAACTGGGGTTTGTGAAATGTTACAGGGGGTTCTCGGGGGTGGGGGGGGGGGATTCCCTAATGGTGGACAGAGCTGCCCCTAGGGACCATGGGCAGCACGGGGCCAGCAGAACAGAGCCCTGGACTTCCAAGAGCTAAGCAGATCAAAGCAAGAATATCTGTCACACTGAGGAGATTTAAACTTCAAGACTCCTTATAAGAAATGGAAAGGGAGGTGGATATTTTTTGCTGTTTTAAAAATTAAATAGGCAGCTAGTATTGTTTTTTTAAATTATTATGACGAACAAGTTTAAGCTTTGTTGTAACGTGTGTTGTTTGCCTGGACTGCTCAAGACCTGAATGCTTGTGTAGGAGAAACTCTTTGAGTTGGCTTCTTAACTACCTTCATGCTGTTTCACATCTGATGCTCCTTGTCGAAACATTGGAGCCTTGTCTTATAACAAGCTTATTCAAAGTGATACAAGCTGCGAAAGTGAGATCTTGGGAGAGTGTTGCCATTTCCATAATGTAATGATAAATGATAGATAAGTAGTGTGTAATAAGCATGTAATAAAAACAAATTTTATGTTTCCAAGATCACTGCTTTTATAAGTGATTAATATTCGGGTAAAGGAGAAAATCCCTGGAAATAATTTTTAGGAGGGGGTTTGTGAGACTAACATTTTAGTGAACCCCTTTCACTAAAATGTCAAGTTTGGGAACCACTGTACTAGAGGGAAAGATTTAGCTAGTGCTGCTTTGGTCACTGAGTTCCAAGGCAGAAATATCAAATCCTTTTTGGTTCCTTCAGTGTTGTGCTGTGATTCCTACATGACAACTTGATGGCAGCCAGATGTTGGGTATTGTTGATCTTCATCCCACACTCTCTTTTCAGGTGTTAGAACAGTGAATGTGTGTTCTTGAATTTGGAAGCTATTGCCGTTCACTTGTATTTCTGCTTAGCATCTGAAGTAAGAGTGACGGGCGATCTAGTGCATCCACTCTCTAATATAGCTCTACTCATGACTTTCATGCCTCATCAAGATCAACTGGATTTTCTGAAAATAAATTGTTGCTTTTTAGGGTCTTATTTCCCACTCTCCTTCTCATAACATACATTATATGCAAGCAAAGCACCACTTTGCCTATAATAAATTGTTAGCGCTCAGTAACACAGTAGAAAATGTCTGAAGAATTCCTAATATTTGCTGACTGCCAGGTTTCACCCTGGCCTGTTCTCAGATGATAATAACAAGAGTTGTTTAGCTTGCTTCCTTAAGGGAACTCTCCTGTCCTTTTCCCTCTAAGCCCGTGCAATGAAGATTAAACTGGAATTACTAATATGTGAAGGACTGATCATAAAACTTCAATAAAGATGACTTTAGGGAGGCCTTGATTTTTGGATCGACTCCAGAAAATGTACTTCAGTTTTTACTGCTATTGTGACAACCTATTTATGGGGAGTAAGGGTAGCTCAGTAATCTTCAGGTTTACCTCCAACCATAATTAGTTAGATCTATTGAAGGAACCAGTTTAATTTAGGCATAACTGGTTTTGGTGTGACACACGGCTAGTACTCTCTTCAGGGGAGGATTCATACTTTCTTCAGGGGAGGATTCATTCCCTCTTGCAGAAGGGAAAAGCTTCTATAGCATATCCATGAGAGCCCTAATAAGTATCTAAAAAATGAAGAGGGGAGAACCTTTCACAATTTGTACAAGTAGGGAAAAAATCTACACCCACCCTATAAATGTAGCTCAAAAAATACTCAGGGCCTGAAAACACTTTTTATTCAATATGCAATGCACCCTTATTTTAGTTAATGTGAGGAAAACCCTGTTTTAAGTATCATTTTTTCAAATGTGTAGTGTCTCCCAGAGAAGTAGTCTCTAATGGGCAACTTCTCTGAAAGCTTATCTAGCAAACCCTGCAAATCTTCCTTTCCAGTAATGAGTACTAATTTCTTGATATGCCTTTGATCAAATGGAATGAGCTCTCAAAGGCTTAGATTACACGGGTGCACAGCTGGTGGTATCTGTCCACTACATATACTTTGAGAGCACTCTGTGCACAAGTAAAAAAAATTTCAGAAGATTCTATAATATAATATAAATGGAGATATGCCAATCTCCTAGAACTGGAAGGACCTTGAAAGGTCATGGAGTCCAGTCCCCTGCCTTCACTAGCAGGACCAAGTACTGTCCCCTGACAGATTTTTGCCCCAGATCCCTAAATGGCCCCCTCAAGGATTGAACTCACAACCCTGGGTTTAGTAGGCCAATGCTCAAACCACTACTTTTTTTTTCATAAACATTTCTGCAAACCCCAGGATGAACAGTCCTGCAGGAATGAGTCTATAAGAGTTCCAGTATCAACTAACTTTGAAGTGATAAATAGATTTTTCTACTTCAGTGCCATTGCAAGATGGAATATTTTGGAGCCATCAGCTGTGAGAGCTGCTTGGATTTGTTTTTCAAATTCTGAGTGAGGGTCAGATTTGGGTGCCCTTGTTCATGTTGAGTAGCACCTTATTCCACAGATGGTCTTACTGACTTTATGGGGACTGTTAATGTATTTAATCAATCTGAGGAAGATCAGACTCTGGTTCTAAATATAGCATAGTAGTTGATGCAATTAGACATTTGTTTCTCGTTTACTCTAAGGGTTTCCATTGGAGTTGCCGAAGCAAGCCAATGATCTGGCTAGTCTGGTAGTTTCTGCCTTTGGCAGTATTCTTTCTCATGAAGCTTGAGCACAATAACCACATTTTACCAAACTGTACACTGCTTTATCCTGGGCCATAAAACTTTATTCAGGATTTCTGCAGGTCACCAACTTAATATAGAAATAACTTCATGTTTCAAGACATGTTTGTTCTAACTTTGTAGTGTAATGTAGTTGCTTATAACACTTCCTCATGCTCATTATAGTTCCCTCTAGTGTCCCTTAAGTATCTTTTAACCATGATTGAGTAGATTTCATTGTGCCAGTGAGCACTATCCAGGATATATGGGAAGAATTCAGGTACCAAATAGATTTCCTAAACATTCATGCATCTTCTGGCCTTATCAACCCATGGAGGCTTGGTGGTTCTCCTCTCCTGCAGCATTTTTGTCCAGCTTAGTCACCTCTGGGAAAAGCTCCTGAATAAGCCCAAATTCTCTTCCACCCCCTTACAAAATGCCAAATGTTTTCATGTAAGTGTACAATAACTTCAGGTAGCTGCTTCCTGGCTGCCAAAGTTTAAGAGGGGCACCAGCTGGTCCAGTTCATGCCTCTTGCCATATCAACTCAGAATCCTCTCATCAGTGAGACTGAGCTGCGAACCTCAAGGGAAACTGTCTGGTCCCAGTGCAAAACACAGTCCCCATAGATCCAAATACCAGCTCTCATGATCCATTCTCTAGTTCCTGAAAATTGGATTAAACAGCAAAATTAGCACATTGGCACTATTGTAGACTCTCTCTCAACTGCGAGCCTCACGTCTGGTATGCATTTGAATGTGAGTGACCAATTGCCTCTCTGCTGCAAGGCCTGTGCGGTTTTACGAAGGACACTAATTCAGCCACCGTCTGATTTACTCATCTTGTGCTCATGTCCACCTGTTAATCTGTGCATGAGAGAGGGGCTCAGGCTAACATGTCAGGGTTTATAGACCTTCACTTAGATGTGCAGGCTCCATGGCTTACCTGAACCCCAACCAGCTCAGGTGATGGGAACAGGGAGGAAGGCATTGAACACTTTGAGTGGGGACCCTTAAAGGAGACTCTAACAGTTTCTCACTAGACTATGGTCTTGGCTACACTTGCACTTTATAACGCAATAAAGTCGCCTAGAGCGCTCTACCTCACTTCCCCGTCCACACTGGCAAGGCACGTAGAGCGCTCTGACTCCCTGGCTGGAGTGCTCCTGGTACTCCACCTCCACGAGAGGGATAATGGCTGTTGTATATTGGCTGAGACGCCCCAGAGTCGGTGTGAACAGTTACTGTGCTCTGACCTCTGGAAACATCCCATAATCCCCTTAAGCCAAGTGGTCACTCTTCCCTTTGTTGTGAAATCACTGCAGGAATGCGGAAGTGCCTTTTCGAAGATCAGTTTCTGACAGCGGCTGCTTATCTGCTCTGACAAACATTTACTGTTTGCTTTGAGTGAGTGAGAGGTAGGGGGGTTCAGGGGGTTTGAACTTACAAGACAGCATGCTGACACACTCTCAGCACTCCAAAAAAAAAAACCAACCACCCCTCTCTCTCCCCCTCCCCCATACACACAATACACTCCTTCCCCCCCCCTCCTCGTTTGAAAAGCACGTTGCAGCCACTTGAACGCTGGGATAGCTGCCCATAATGCACCGCTCCCAATGCCGCTGCAAATGTGGCCACGCCAGTGCGCTTGCAACTGTCAGTGTGGACAGACTGGAGCGCTTTCCCTAGTGCGCTCTCTGAAGGCTGTTTTAACCCAAAGCGCTCTACAGCTGCAAGTGTAGCCATAGCCAACGTCTCCTTGTCTTCAAGGTTGTGGGAGTTGCATTGTCTCTCACCTGGGCTGATCTTCAGTTGCAGAAGCTCTCATCAAAGACCTAATCTGTTAGGCATTGAAACCAATTGATTGCATCATCCAGGCCCAGTGAAACAGAGACTGTGGAGAGAGACTTCCCCATTTACCTGTTAGGAACCATCCGCTATCCTCTACTGCTTGTCTGACTTACAAAAATGGAGTGGGGGCTCTTCTTCTCTCCTATTCTCCCCCTCACCACCATCCAGTATCACTGCGGGTTATATTATAGAATTAACTTCAGTGAATGAATTACATGGCCAAGTGAAGGTTGTGTAGCAATAGGCAGGGGTATCTAGCCCATATATGGAAAGTAGGCAGAAGTGCACATCACATTTAAGGTTGATATTGGAACATAGGTTCTGAATTTCCTGCTTTCTCTCCCCCCACCCCCCCAAGGGCCTTAGACCAGGCATGGGCAAACTATGGCCCGGGGGCCACATCCAGCCCTTCAGATGTTTTTAATTTGGCCCTCGAGCTTCCGCTGGGGAGCGGGGTCCAGGACTTGCCCTGTTCCGCACGTGGCGCTGCGCGGCTCCTGAAAGCAGCGGCATGTCCTCCCTCCAGCTCCTCTGCGTTGGGGCAGCCGGGGGGCTCCGCATGCTGTCCCCACCCCAAGCACCACCCCTGCAGCTCCCATTGGCTGGGAACTGTGGCCAATGGGAGCTGCAGGGGTGACGCCTACGGACCAGGCAGTGTGCAGAGCCTTTTGGCCACGTCTTTGTGTAGGAGCTGGAGCGGTGACCTGCTGCTGCTGCTTCCGGGAACTGCTTGAGTTAAGCGCCGCCTGGAGCCTGCACTCCTGATCCCCTCCTGCGCCCCAACCCCCTGCCCTTTCCCTGATCTTCCTTCTGTCCTCTGAGCCCCTCGGTCCCAGCCCAGAGCCCGCACCCCCCCACACACACACCCCAACCCTTTGCCCCAGTCCGGAGCCCCCTCCCACACCCTGAACTCCTTATTTCTGGCCCCACCCCGAGCCCTCACCCCCCTCCTGCACCCCAACACCCAATTTTGTGAGCATTCATGGCCCACTATACAATTTCCATACCTGGATGTGGCCCTCGGGCCAAAAAGTTTGCTCACCCCTGCGTTGGAAGGAAAGTAAATACTTTATGTGCAAGGGTTGATGGCATTAAAATGTCTCAAGTTCCGTTTTAAGAGGCTTGCTTAACTCTGTTTTAATAATAGAAGGTGCTACTTGTTACCCAAGCAAGGAATGTTCAGGCTGGATTCTCTTGTGATCCGACAGCTTTGCACCTCTCCAGCACATAGTCATAATCAGCATGATGGATCTTCATGTAAGGAGAATCTCTGGGTGGTGCAGATGCAGTAGCAGCTCTGCAGCCCTAGTGTAGAGGGCATTCCCATGGGAGAGAGGGCCATGGCTGAGGCATTTCTACTCCAGCAATCCCTTGTTGCCAGAGTAGCCCCTAGCAGCTGTGAGTAGATGGGTATAAGTTAGTGTCTTTCAGGTTGCTCCGACTTAAACCACAGCGGAGATGGCACAGTATTGATGGGGCAATGAGCATATACAGTGGCTTCAAGCCACCATTGTCCTGTTCCAGACCTGTACTGAGTGCATCTGTCAGACACAGAATCTGGCCCATGTATCTTACACTGCCTAATTCTAACCAAACGTTTCTGCTTGGGAGACTTTCTGCTTGGGAGAAATCCAGATGCTGTTTGGCTGTAGTCCAAAACACTTAGCATGCTGTGCAGTGTTCTGGAGTTGAAAGGATGGAGTAGTTTTTGTTTGGTCTCGTTTTGA
This sequence comes from Macrochelys suwanniensis, assembly GCA_033296515.1. Classification (NCBI taxonomy): domain Eukaryota; kingdom Metazoa; phylum Chordata; order Testudines; family Chelydridae; genus Macrochelys; species Macrochelys suwanniensis. The sequence continues at coordinate 85,899,483 of CM065780.1, forward strand.
CTAAAGGTCAGAAACATGACGCAGTAGGTAAGTGTATTGTAAGTATAAAGAAATCTGTAGAATACTATAATAAAGGGAGTTCTCACTTTTAATGGTCAACTTATTCATATTTTTTTCTTTGTTTTACCAGGTTAATATGTCCTTGTAAGAATGAAACAAACATAAATCACCAGATTTGAGTGTTGTTTTTTAACACTCTTCTCACGGCCTTGGTAACAGTGGACTACAGCAGCTTCTGTGAATAGAAGAACCTCTTAATGTATTATTGCTGTAGCATGGCAGAGTGGCTTACTTCAGCAGTAAACTGGGCAGGGGCCCTAGATGATGTGAAAATACAAGTGGAATAGAAGTTGGGCTGGGGTGCCAAGAGTGGGAAAAACTTTAGTATAAATACTTTACTAGGAAAAGTAGCAAGTTGGTTGAATGAATAGTTAGTTATTGCTTTCTCTCACCACTGAAACTCATGCTATGGTGGCCATGAATTGAGCCATAGCATGTTCTCTGCTTCTTAACTTGAGGGAAAGAACTCCTCTCAGTTGAAGGATTTGCCTCTTACCAATTCACTAGAACTAGAAAAATCTAACGAGAGTTTTCGTCAAGAATGTCTGTGAAATCTTGGCAACTGATAAATTCCCACAGGTGCGATGGTAACATAGTATGTATAAAGATGGCTCTTTGACTGACTGTATGTGGCTGGCTCTTCCTGGCCAGCTGTAAGGCAATAAGGGCTGTGTATCGTTGTAGGATTAGGTGGTTTGACCGTCTCTGGACAAGCACTAGTACTGCATCTTATGTAAACTACCATGTAGAAATTAAAAGGAAGCAAGTTTGAGTAAAGCCTTCACCCCATCTCGTACGTGGAAACTATATCTCTTTTTATGTCAGTCTTGTAAACCACCTATCCAGTGCTTTGTCTCCATCCATGGACCAATCAACAGTGCTCAGAGTCCCCAAGTGTGTAGGAGGCTCTGTTTCACAATCCAGCTCTGCTTCATATACAAGTGGATTCTCATCGAAGGTGTAGGCCCTGATTAACTAGGGAATGTTCTTTGTACAGACTTTCTTGGCTCAGATGGCTAGGAAACAGTTGAGACACTTAGTAATATTCCCCAAACAATTACTCCTGAGAGCATTCTGCGCCAAAAAAAAAGTGCTGTGCACAATATTTTAAAAATCTGCAAACGTTATTTGTCAAATGTGGAGACTCCAGCATGGCATTGGGGAACACAGGTCACTGGCTGCACAGAGGTGGGAGATCACTGTGCAGCTCCCCCTTAGGACACGGACTCAGTGGTGAGGCAGCCCCCAACCCTGATTCAGCACAAGGACCAGGCCTGCCCTAGAAACACTCCATGCCAGGTGCACCAGGTGTAGGCAGACAGGCTCAGCAAGGCAGAACCCAAGTGTGGAGGGGCTTAGTGTGGGAGGGATTCAGGTGTGGGTTGAGAGAGTTCTGTGTGGGGCAATCTGGGTGTGGGCAGCTCAGTGTGGGATCTGGGTGCGGGGGGATCTGGATGCACAGGGGCTTGTTGGGGGTGGTGGTTCTGGGTGCAACGGTAATGGGACTCTGCAGGGGGGTCCAGGTGAAGGTGGTTGTGGCTCAGCGGGGGGTGTGGGTGTGTGTGTTGGGGGGGGGGGGAATAAAGCTTGGCAGGGGGTCTGGGCGTGGGGGGGTTCAGGCGAGGGTCCAGATGCAGCTGGTTGGGGCTCGGTGGGTGAGGGTGCGGATGGCTTGTCGGAGTGGTGCAGAGGAGTGGGGCTCATTTGGGGGGGCGGGGTTTCTGAGTGCAGGGGTGTGAAGCTTGGTGGGAGGTTCTGGGTAAGAGGAGGTATGGATGCACATCAATTGGGTAGATGGGGGATTCCTCCCCCTGCAGCTGAGGAGCGATGGGTGCAGGAAGCAGGGGAGTGTCGGGGGTGGGGGGGAGAAGAGTTTGCAAAGCTTCCTTCAGCTGGGGGGGAAATATTGGGGTGGGTCTGACCCAGCCCCGGATACCGTGCATGGGAAAAGGAAGTTTTGTCCTCCCCAGCCCAGCCGGGACTAGCAGCTGAGCCTGTTGCAGTATAGGAGCCACCAGCCAGGTCTTCCCCAGTCCTGCCTCCTGCCCCACAGTGATTTACCTCTCTGCCGGCTGATGTGTGCCCCTGAAACGTACTTCTGGGTAGGGTCGCATGACCATTTTTGTGGCTTCCCCGCAGAAAAATTGCTTTCTGATGAGGAAGCAAAGTAATCTGCACGGGACACAAATTCTGCACTTGTGCGGTGGCACAGAATTCCCCTAGGAGTAAACAATCTGTAACGAGCAGTTGCTTCTGTGGTCTTTTGGGGTTATTTAGCTGGCATATCTCGTACTGGAAAGGAACTGTATAAAGACTGCTTGTCGCAATCTAATGGTCTAAGGTCCTGGCTTGTGCACCAGATTAATGGAACTTCTTCCAATCTACTCAGATATCACCTATTTCAACTGCATTTGTTGTTAATGTTGGTAGAAATTAATTAGGCAGTTGTCATGAGTCAAACATACCAGATTCTTCATAGTGGCCTGTCTTTACAATGTCATAATCTGTGACTTCATCTTATCTCATTAGCTTCTGCTTGCTGCTATGTAACACACACACACCAAAAAAAAAGGGTAAGTTGCTATTGACATTTTAGTAACTCTTCTGTACAGAGAAGCAAACTGAAATTTAGAGGACCCAGTTGTCCATTTGAACAATAGAAATCTTTGAGTCACACATTCTTTCTTGGTGTAATTATATTCTCCCTAGTTTTGGAAAGTGACTCACAGGCTATGCCTGTCGTATAGTTAGTTGCCAGAAAATGATCTAACTTGGATAAGTGTGATACAAAACTCAGCATAAAAAGTACATGGTTTATATAGCAATCAGGCTGACATGGACAAAAGGAAAAGTTGTTACATCAGATATATACCTCAATTTTATTATTTTGAGCATGCTTATAACCACATTTCTCAACCTGTATATTTAGTGGGTGGTAGTGGTTTGTGTTAAGAAAATACAAAATATAACTTTGTATTTTAAGCTAGTCATTTGTACAGTTTGTGTTGTACAATATAACAAACGCTTTCAAATGTGGATGACCAAAATAAGGCACTGCAATAAAAGTAGCTTGACTTCTGCCCCTGGAGATGTGGATCACTTGATGCTTACTCAGGGAGGGCCTAAAAGCTTTTGAAGACCTTGCTCTTCTTCACTTACCCAAATGCCTTCCTTCACCAACATGAATGTGTGGCTGTAGTTCTGGCTGAGCATCCGTAACTCTAGTCCTGTAATTCACTGGATGCTGATGCAGTACTGTACCTATGCACAGTAAATGGCAAGGCTGGGGTGTAAATCTCTTGATGAGCTGATTGTAATGTTCCCAGAACTGAAACTCTATTGATAATGCCTTTTTTTTGTTTGGTTGGTTTTAAAGCTTTCAGTCCTAACAAGCCTACAAATTATTGCACATAGGTAGGGTTAGATATTGGGATTAAAAAACATGACTGGTTGGATCTTATTCATGCAGAATAGTGGAGGCAGAGAGGTTTTACTAACCAAAGGTTGGTAGGCAAGTAAGCAGACAACCAACAAATTATCATTAGTTCTGATACCTTCTTTTCTTTTCGTTCATATCCTGTTTTTGCTTCCTCTGGAATAGACATGGACATCGAGTTTCAATAGCTATTGACCTAATTTTCAGATGTCTGCTCCTTACATGGAAACACGGTGTACAATGTATTCCCAAAGTAACAAGTGAATACAACTGTCTGCATCTCTGTTCCTTTAGCGCTGTCATGTGTTCTGTATAAAAATCATATTTCTGATCATATCTGTGTATTCACACTAGCTCACATGAATTAAAGACAAATAAACAACCAATTGGTATCTGAGAGGGAGTTAACAAACTTAAATGTAAATCTTCACCGTGGTCTAGACTGATCTCTGTACTCTATCAGGCACTGAGTCCCATGGACTGATCCCCTTCCATCTGCCGCCATGGGAGAGGCTCTTTTGCTGTTAAAGCCAAAATCCCTTCCCTTTTCCTCCCAGCACAAAACTAGTTTTTAGGAGGATAAACTGCTGCTATTGTGCAACACACTCCTTTCCTTTGACCCACATAGGCTGTATGCTAAAGAATGACCTGTTTATCCCTACAACCACTGAAATCCCCAGCAATACTATACCATGTTTGTGAGCAAAACTGAAATAATGGGTCATAATTAATGCTGTCCGATTGGAGTCTGACTGACAAGATCAACAGGCAGACTGCAAAACCAAATCACTATGTAGCTCTATACATGTGCTTTATAGGAGAGTGGGGCTCACGTGTTGGGGCAGGGCCGTAACAAGGGCGAGGCCATTGAGGCACTCACCTCGGAGCGCACTGCTGGCAGGGGCGCAAAAGCCTGCTGCCAGGGGCGCCCCGTCCTCCCCCACCGCCGGTGTGTGTGCAGAAGGCCCCCTCCGCCAAATTGCTGCTGAAGCCATGGCACCGGCGGACCTCCCGCAGGTAAGCGGAAGCGGCTTCGGCGGCAGGGCGGAAGTGCTGCTAATAATACCCTCCGCCAGCCCCTGCCTCGGGCGCAGAAATTCCTAGTTATGGCTCTGTGTTGGGGTAAGGACTGGAATTACTTTAACTTTTATTTCAAGAGCCTGAAGAGCCTGGTGTTGCAACAAAAAGATCCAGCTGAAAATTCTTTGAAGGCAAATGAAAAATGAAAACAGTGCTGATTGTTTCCTATTGCATGATTTCTGTAGTAATGAAGCTCAATTCTAGCTTCTGTCATAAACTACAACAAAGCAGCCTTCTGTGAGGAGCTAGAAGAAAAATATGAAAAAACTCAAAACTAATGAAACTATGCTCTCCTATTCGATCTTTCAACTGTAACAGTTTAGTTTCACTATGACGTATAAAATGGCTATTGAGTATAAATGGTTGAGAGAGTTCTCACAAGTCTATCAGCATAAAGGCAGCACCTGAGCTTCTGCTGACATGTCAGCCATTATTCTGAGATTACTGCATTATAACGGTTTTAATAGATTGGGCAGCATCATGCATTAGTATAATCGGTTCAGTAGGCAGCTGGTCTCTTCCTAATTTTAATTCAGAAGAAATAGCATTTATGTTCCTTATACATTCCTGAAGCCTAATGTCCATTCAGGAGCAGTCCCATGAGGTTCTGAACAACATCTGGATTTAGGGTAGATCTAGTTGATCATATTACCAGACACGTAAATAATTCTTGAGTAGGAGTTTATTTTGCACTATTGCCTGAAAATTATGCCAGCAAACTATTTTTATTATACAAAGAATAGTGTCTCAGAGTGAAACACGTATACATAGCAGTGAATTTAAGCATGCTTTGCAGTCATTGAACTAATTGAAAGCCTGGAAATGCGGTGCTTGAACTTCAGTATGAATGTGTTCATTGCCACCTGCAGTTACGAGACTTGTTTGTTACACTGCAGTATTTGGAATGATTTCCCATAGTTTTGGATGTAGGGTGCTGTTTATACAGTGTTTTATATAGGAATGGAGGGCTCTGTACGATCAGAGAGGAAGTGGTTAATTACATTTTTTTTGTTAGTGTCCTGAAAATGCCCACAATATGCTAGCTGCTGTTGATGCATATTTGAAAGTACAGATCCTACCCTGAAAAGCCAATAAGCTAAGTGAAGGGAGAATGCCATAGTATAATATACATATTTCATATTCACAATATTAAGTGAGTCAGGGTTTGCCTGGACAAATTCAGCTTGTTCCTGTTTGTTTTTAAGATTGGATTCAGTTACTGCAGCACTGTTAAGTACAGAAAACAGCTTATCTTTTACTGTGTTTGCAAAAAGATCAGTGGGAGTAACTGATTTGTGTAGAATAAGTACTTGAGCTCTCTCCTGCCACCCATCAACAATACACAAAGCACTTTTGTGCAGAAATTCAGAAAGGAATATTTCAGGCTCCTCATGCCTGTGTGAGAGGGTATTATGCATCTATAGGATACATTCTTATACTGGAACTGGAAGAAATAATGGCGATGATATTCTTGTAGCAAGCGGTTGACAGACAAAAGGCTTTGCTGTCTGGGAATTCTTTTGATGTAGGTCTGCTATATTACTACATATAAACTTGATTACATTTGTTGAATAGTGATAGAAGCTTAGAAGTATTGATGGAAAAAATAAGTGCTATTAAATACTATGATTCTAGCATTTCCAGTAGCTATCAAGCCAGTTCATTAAACACTGAATGATTTACTGGTCTATTATTTGTTATCCAGTTACCCCACCCCAGTCCACTTGTTTAGCTCATCCACCTGTTAAGTTTTTGAGTTTTTTTGACACTATAAGCTCTGCGGGCCAGAGACTGTTGTTTTATTGTTGGTATAGTGCTTAGCACAGTAGGGTCCAACTTGCTTGTGGCTTTTAGGCGTTACTACAATATGAATATTAAATTACAGCCAAAATTTGAGGCTTTCTGGTAGCTATTCAACCCTTACCCAAGTATTTGCTACAAATAAGGGCCATGGGGGAGACTCTCTTCATGACATTTGTCTTATACATTGAGGCATTTTTAATATCAAATTATTTTTCACTTCTTAAACCAACCTAAAATCTGAGATGTATCTAACTTTGCATTATTTTCTTTGGTTTAAGGGAAGAATGCCTTGTGGTGCTGTATGTACACGTTAAATAGGGCTATCTGTACATGAGTTTATTTCTGTCATAAAGAGCCTAATGGATAAGAACATAAGAATGGCCGTACTGGGTCAGACCAAAGGTCCATCCAGCCCAGTATCCTATCTACCGACAGTGGCCAATACCAGGTGCCCCGGAGTGAGTGAACCAAACAGGTAATGATCAAGTGATCTCTCTCCTGCCATCCATCACCCCCTCTGATAAACGGAGGCTAGGGACACATGTACAAATGAAATATTTCATGTACTTTAAAAAGACACACCTCTTAGTATACCACTATACTTTGAGCCCCATGTATGGTAGCACATAAGGTCTAAAATCTGTGGTAAGACAGATGAATTTCTGCAGTGCACCAATGCTAAATTTCTGTGGCAGTGTATGATTAACAGGGGAAATTATTTTGATTGTTGTAACTATCACAAAAAAGTACCACTTCAATGTTTATTTAAAAACTGCCAATTTTAATTTTTTTTTACACTTCTGCAGAGGCTTCAGTTGGCTCAAGAACTTAAATACTAATATCACCTGCCCTGCGGTAGTTGTCATGGGAGGCTTGGTGATCTGGATGGCTTTTTGGGTAAGGGCTGGTTCTACAAGCAGATGAGTATCTTAATTTCTTCTGCACAGGAGAAAGCTCACTGATCCATTACAGTAAGTTTTCTCTCCCTATATCTATTGGATTCTAGGAAGGATGGGTACAAGTCCACCCATATCAGAAGGCCCTTCACCAGTCTAAGGGGAGGAACCACTAAATCTAGGGTTCAACTAATTTTTAGGGAGATGATTAACAAATGATTAAACAGGAGTGAGGGTCAGAGAGCCATAAGCAGGGATTCTGAGAGGGACACCCAGCAGAGAACCCCAGACTGTGCCCACTGCTCCTCAAAGGTGTCTAGGGACCTAGCAGATGCTCTCCAGATAGGGTGACCAGACAGCAAATGTGAAAAATCGGGACAGAGGGTGGGGGTTAATAGGAGCCTATATTAAAAAAAGACCCAAAAATCGGGACTGTCCCTAGAAAACCGGGACATCTGATCACCCTATGTCCAGAGGAACTCTGCCTGGATATGTGAAACAAGGGAAGAATGGAAATAGGCCCCACAGTCAGAGCATCTCCCCTTCCCCTCCTTACAGTTTACTGAAGACAGAAACCAGACCTTGGAGGCAGCCTGGGAGTGGCCATACCCTTACACTGTCAGTTTGTGCTGCCTCCAGTAGTTGCAGGCAGGATCCTGCCTGCAGGCTTTGGAGACTACTACTGTTCTGATTCTGAGTTGTAGCAGAGCCAGTGGAAGAAGTCATTCCATGTTCCCTCTTCTCTGCCTGGAGTAGGGAAAGTTTTTTTTTTTGTGTATGTGTGTGTTGTGGGGCTCTCTGTGAAAAGGGCAAAGTAATTGGTAATGGATTACATCAAGTTATTTCTATATTGAACATGTGTACTTTGGAGACACAAACTTTGAACAGGCATACTCTTCCCCTGCGCTCTTCCCACCCCACCCCCAATAGTTTTTCGCAGTATAGTAAACAGCTTAAAGTAACAACAAAACCATGATTATTACAGTGTGGTACTCCTAAAATCTAGTTGCATCTAAATATAAAAAAATTCTTGTGTGCTCAAAATTAGGAGAAACTGAATTATTACAACCAAAATGTATAGCCAAACAATGCTATTAAATTTTGATTGTTTTAGCTTGTCATATGAACAGGATGTAAGATATTTTTAATAAAAGATCATGATCTGATGTGACCTGATAAAGAAATGGGTGATCAAGTTGCATCTGAAGTGTGAAAGATTTACGTTTTTAACCTTGCAAACAAGGCAAATGTTGAACAATGCAGGCAATTTATGAAGGAGTTAATATATTCTTCAGCTTTGAGTTAATTGTTGACTGTTGGTATAGCGGTGTCTGCTCTGCTAAAGGGTGCTCTAATTTTAGCTTCTTGCCTCTTTTTAAAGATCTTGTTCTACTTTTCAAAACTACTTCAGAAAAATCTGCTTGGACTTCAGACAAATAGTCTGTTTAGATTTGCAAGATGAGACTCCTGACTGTAATTACAGCTGCTCCTTGCTAGCAGGCACCGCTGAATCTGTGTTAGTAAAGAGGCTGTGCTTCAATGCTAGTGGTGCAAGGATCCCTCCCTTCCTTCCTCTCAAGTCCAGCACACTGGCCCACCTTGCTCCTCTCCTCTGCTGAGGCCCCCCTTCAAACTCCTGACGGTAGTGGTAAGGCTTCACATTGCCCAATATAATTCGTATCCTTCTGACAGTTCACCTCCTGGGTTCCCCTTATCTATCTGCTGCTGTGGTTGGCTCTTCCTGCTCCCCCTTTCATTGACAGAAGTGGTGGAGTTAGACTCCTCTTCCTTTTAGCAATAACGGATGGTTCTTGCAGTCTGTCACTTCTCCCCAGCACCAGTGGAGGTGTGGGCACCCCCATGCTACCTCTGTCACCACTTTGCATATAATGTTTCACGCTCTTTGAAATTGATTGGATTGATTTAGTGTCTGGCAGATAGCTCATACTAAAGCTAGCAACTCTAGTTCCAGCAGAGGCTCCCTTCCCTTTTAGGTATGTCTACACTGCAGTGTAAGCCTAGGGTTCAAACTCAGGCTCGAGCCTAACCCTCCATCCCCACCTTCTGTCTACACACAAATCATGCAAATCCAGGCTCACGGGGGTGGAGAATCTGAGCCTGAATCAAGCCAGGAACCAGGGTTCAAGCCCTGTTGGTTTGCAGTGTAGACACAGTCCCACTGGACTTATGCTCTGGGAGTCCACCAAAACTATCCCACAGGCAGGCTGACTTTGTCCTCTGGACAGTCAGTTTTCCACCATGAACAAAAGGCTAGAGCAGCCATGTTTTTGGAGGGCGCTAGGAAGTCTAGGATATGGGCTGTTGGACTCGTATCTTCATAACGCAGTTTAGATACAGGAGCCCCATGTTAAGACCCAGGTTTCAACATTTCATGACCTGGTGTTACGAGTGAGTGCAGATGCTCAAGCCATAGGTTAACAAACCTAGGGTCTGCTAACTTGTCTGGCCAGAAGCTGGGAATGGGTGACAGAATGGATCACTTGATGATTACCTGTTCTGCTCATTCCCTCTGGGTCACATGGCATTGGCCACTGTCGGAAGACAGGATACTGAGCTAGATGGACCTTTGGTCTGACCCTGTATGGCCATGTTCTTAAGTGAACTGATGTGGAGACACGGAAGAGATGTGAGGAGCAGATTCTCTCATCAAAATAGCAACTTAAGTCACTTAGGCCTTTATATAGTGATAGAAGTTAACGAGCTGTGATGTTTTACTAATTAACACGATCAATGTGTCTAGGTGGTTAATAGGGTTGGCTGTGATGTAAATTGACTTAGTAGAATATTTTTGCTTCAGGTTCACAGAAGTAGATTTTTTGGGTTATTTTTGTTTTTGAGAGCATTTAAATTAAGTCAGGCTGGTGATGTGCTACACTTTGATTAGTTAATTGGCGTGTGTGTGTGTGTGTGTGTGTGTGTGTGTGTGTGTGTGTGTGTGTGTAGGAATTTAAATCTGCTTTTGGAGGGGCATGTTAAACACATGATGTTATGAGGCAATGCAGTAAACCCTTGCTATAACAAACCCCTGCCATTTGGCCATTATAGTCAGGGGTCCATTATAGCAAAAGAAGGGGTGGGAGACAGCTTCTGGAGTTGGGTAGGTCTGTGACACTACCGATTATTGGGGGGCTTGTGCCCCTGTTTGACCCCCTTTGTGCACTCCCCTGTTGACTGTTTTTTGCTAATTGAACTTTGCAAAATAGCAGTGGGAAAACCAACAGTTTTTTTTTAAATACTCTAATTTTGTTTTTTCCACTTATACTAGTAAAATGTGACTTTTTTTGTAATTTATTGTTGGAGCATCTTCAATATTATTTGTGGAGAGTAACTTTTTGTGTGGATTATAATGAGGTTTATTAAACTGCCAAATAGTGAGTCTGTTCTCCTAAAGAAGAAGGCTGATCTTATGATTTAAAATGCGGCAGGATATCTAAGTTCCAGTCTTGGGTCTGCCACAGGTTTGCTGTGTGACTGGGGGGGAGCAGGGGGAGCGGCCACTCCCCCTGTGAGCAGAAGCGGCACCTTAAAAAGGAAGTGGTGCCTTTTTTAGCAGAGCTAAAAAAAGGCGCCGCTTCTTTTTAAGCGCCGCTTCTTGCACTCACCCGGCGGCACTCCGGGTCTTTGGTGGCATTTCAGCAGCGGGTACTACCGAAGACCCGGAGCGAGTGAGGACCAACCGCCGAAGTGCCGCCAAAGACCTGGAGGCACCGCTGGGTGAGTACAGGGAGAGCCTGGAGAGGCGCCTTTTTATAGCGCCGCTCCCCCTGTGCTCCGGACCTGCCTATGCTACTGACCTCAGACAATGCAACTAACATATGTGCTTCCATTTCTCCATTATAAAATGAGGGGAAAGAATATTTGCCTATTTCTAATGGGCATTGTGAAATTAACTTTCACCTTTGTAAAGCGCTTTGAGATCCTGAGGAGAAGCTGTGAGAGTATTATTACTTACCGCTCCACTAGGATAGACTGTATTGGTTGAAACAATTGGCAGCAGTTCTGCTTTTAATGTTAACTTCCTTCTTTGCAGCTCCTAACTCTCTGAGAATTGGCAGCTCTGGAAGTTATGAAAGCTTTTGGGCCTTTCTGGAATCCAGGACTACAGTCTTGATTTTTATGGATGTAGATGCATAGGCGATGAAGCAATTCAGATATTTTCCCCATAAAAAATGCTTGTTACTAATGTGTCATTTCTGTCATATTTTTATGAATAAAATATATAGTCACTGATTGGGAAGAGCTTCCTTTTTTCAGGTTTAAATTGATTGCCTTTCAATTTAATTAGATGTTCTCTTGCTTTTGAATTATGAGAAGGGGGGCAGAGTGCTTGACTTTGTCTTTATCACAGTATTCATTACTTTATGTATACCACCAACGTGTCTCCTTTCTCCAAGCAGTCTTAATCTCTTCAAACTTCACGGGGAGTGTTTTCATGCCTATAACTTTTGTCAAGACTCTTTGGCCCTGGGTTGTTTGTTTTTTTTCATTTGTTTCTGCTGTACCTTTTTTTCAGATCAGATAACCATAAATGAATACATGCCATTACATAAGGCAATTGTGTATCAGTATTACTTGTTCTTTACATATTCTAACCTTTTGTTTACTGCTGTGGCACACTAACAGAGTGCTTCCATTGAGCTATCCACAATAACTCTTGGATATTTTTCCCTAAATGGCTACTGTTAATATTAGAATGCAGCAAAGTATGAGTAGCTCAAATTGTTGTTCTCTCTCTCTTTTCCTCCCCCCCCCCCACCCCCCATGTGAACTACTTTGTATTTGTAAACACTGAATTTCTAGCCTGGCCGTGTCTTGTCGGTTTAAGTCCTTCAGGAATTCCTTGAGTAACCCAAATAATGTGTACGCAGCAGATTTTACCACCTCATTCACCCACTAATATTGACAAATATATGAATTTAGAGCGCAATCTCTCCCTGGGGCAGAATTGTCTTTTGTTGTGTGTACAATATTTAGCACGGTGAGCCTGGAGTCCCCAAATAATAGAGAGAGGTGCTATCCTAAAACAAATGTATTACCCGCTGGCACTATCAGAAATTATTGGTTACTACACTGTTAACCTATGCCATATTGAAAACTGGTCATTTATTTCTGCTTTTTTAAAATTTTGTATTTTAACCTAGCTTCTGAACCATGACAGTGTTTTCAAACATCACTCCATGACTACTCTAGTTTCTTTAATAACCTCTTATGAGGGACTTTGACTGACTGTGGCCTTTTTCAAAGCCTAAATAAATCTGTTTTCCATACTTTTTGTTTCTCACAGTGAGAGAATTCTAGTAGGCTGGTGAGGTTTGATTTCTTTACAAAAGATGTTCATGTAGGTGTCTTAAAACCCTCTTTAATTATTTTCACAATCTGTTTACCTGGTAAGAAAACAGGGCTCCGCAGTCTGTAATTTCCAGGATTTAGAAGTACATTATATTTGCTTCCTTCCAGTTGTTTGGCACAGGAAGTAATTTTGAGACTTGAATGTTATGTATCTGATGTATGTCATTCCTATGTTCTAATTTGGTTTTCTGTATTTTTTTTTCCTTAACCAAATTGGGGTGTTTCTATTATTCCAAACTTTTTAAAATGTGGCCTGTAAAATATATGAAATCTACCTAGGATTAGCAGTTATTCACTTGTAACTATATTGAAGCATAGACTAAATTTGTGATAGCAAAGAGATTTTCAGGCCACCATGAAGATTTATATAGAACATGAGAAATTACTAATGTAACTCAATAAGAATGTTATCTAGCTACTTCAAAACATTATATACAGCTATATTTAAATCAGACCTGAAAATTGGAATGAGAGAGCTGCTTCTGCAGATCAGAAATTCTGCACGGGGTCTTTAAAACATCAAATGGCTACCAGAGTTTTCTCTTGTGGATCATTTTAAGAATACAGCCTGTCTGGTCTACCATGAACACTAGGAGATACAATTTCTCTTCTGAGCTGTAATATATAAAAAAGTATCAATTCTGATCCCTCGTTGCCAAATTTCCCCAGAAGGTGAAGCTGTCTGAAGGAAAATCTTCCTCTGCAGCATGGGGCACAGTTCACTTGCAGGTTTAAATTAGTGTAAATTGGTCGATTCTCTGTAACTTGAAGTCTTTAAATCATGATTTGAGGACTTCAGTAACTCAGCCAGAGGTTAGGGGTCTATTACAGGAGTGGGTGGGTGAGGTTCTGTAGCCTGCAATGTGCAGGAGGTCAGACTAGAAGATGATCATGATGGTCCCTTGTGACCTTAAAGTCTTAGTCTGAGTCTTACTGTAACGTAAACAATATTGCTCAACAGTTGTGTAGTTGTAGATGTGTATGGGTATATTGAGACAGGCTGGAGGCCAAACACCTTCAGCAACCTGAGAAATATGGACAACTAGTAATACATTAAACATGTACCTCTTTACTTTATACCTGCATACATTGATCTTTTAAATTAATTATTTTGAAATTAAAACAAAAACCTTGTCAATGAACACTTTGGTCCCCCATGTCTGGTTATAATGTTTCAGCTCAAACAACTCTGCTTCTTCTATTTAGACTGACGTTTTCTGCTAACACTAGTACCCTTCAAGTGCGAAAAGCCATTTTGGGTCTTCTAAATAGCAAGTTTCCTGATTGGCAGGTTTGGTTTCTCTAGTGGGTTTATTCAAAATGCATGATATTTGGGACCTCCTAACAGCCTTCTCTAAAACCTTATTTTCAGCAGATTGTTAGTAGTCATTTATTACAGAGTGTCTGGTGCAATTGGGTACTCTGCAGAACAAAAAGACAAACGTGCCGTCTAACTTTAGGTGTGATGTGACTGTTAACAATAAGGGAACTTGAGTGAGGGAGGCATAAGGGTTAATTATAAGATCATTTTCCATTTATGGTATATGGACTTGTTAATGGCTTGTTAAAAATAAAACTTTTTTTTCTGCTTCTTAGTTGACACTGAAGAAGCTGGTTTTTAGAAGGGCTTGGAATGACAATAGGGTTGTGGCCTAGCAAATTTACCTAGTGTACATGAGTGTGAAATTATGATTCCTCATTTTTCCTGGGGGTGTGAACCACATTATACAAGCTGAGCATGTAGCTTCACAAGTCAGTTTAAAAAAAAATTCAGACTGCAGTAGCCCCTATAAAAGGGACATAAGACGCAGACCACAGTGCTGTGGTACTGGATTCTTTGCTCACACTGGATCTGTCTCTTAGTCCAGGTCTGTGCAAGAAACTTTTTACCCATATAGCCAAATGCAACATTTCTATACCAGTGAAAGCACTGGTATAGATGCATTTATACCAGCATCAAAGTGCTTTTGTTGGTATAGTTTGTTTTTGCTCGTTGAACTAGTATAACTATACCAACAAAACTTATGTATAGACTAAAACAAAGCTTCCCTCCAATCCAAATTTAAGGTGGCTTTTTTCCTTCATATTAAGCTAATTTACATAGCATCCTCATGTGAAAATTTGAGATTTATGTGGGTGCTGCTGGTTAATTAGAAAGCCATTAGGTCAAATTTTGATGCTGTCAGACATCTTGCAAATAAGGCCTTCTGGAGATCACTCAACATCCAGTGCCAACACAATGAAAGAGAGGAGGCTTGAGTTTCTGCTGCCACTCTTTGGCTTCAATCCATGTTGTTCGTAAATACGCCTTAACAACAAACCTAGACCCTGAATGAAGAAGCATGATAAAACATGCATTGCAACCACTGAGCCTTGTTAACTCTGTTACATGCACCCTACCTTTCTAGCTGCCTGGGATATGATCAGCTTGGCTCTGTCCTTGGTACCCTTCTTGTTTCCGTCTATACCTTATGTCTGGGTAATCTTGTGACGAACTAGGACTGTTGTTAAGGTTTCCCTGAGTACTGTGTGGGTGCCTCAGTTTCCCCTATGCAGTGCTTGAGTATCTAGGTGGTGGGACGACGGTGCATGATTGTTACAAAGCCCTAGAAGGCAGGGGTGGGCAGAGGCCTGGACACAGAGAATGGCCCTGTCTCCTGGCAACAGATGGCCCGGCCCCTCCCCTGCAAAGGTGAGAGCTGAAGGTGTTGGAACAAAGGGATCAGGTGACCTCCTGGCCCGGGAAGGAGACAAAGGGGGAGGAGGGGCTGGAGAGTTTCAGTTTGGAGCTGGCTGGAGAGGAGGGGAGAGAGGCAGACAGGGTCTGGCCTCCCTGCCTCCGTTTGGAGCTGTGGGGTGAAATGCAGGGAGCCCCGAGCTGGGGTCTAAGCTCCCTGCCCCCCGGAAGGACCCGACTGAGGGGTCCTGGATGTACTGACAAGCTCTGGTTGGACTGTGTTCCTGGCATCTCTAATAAACCTTCTGTTCTACTGGCTGGCTGAGACTCCCAGTGAATCCGGGGAAGAGGGGTGCAGGGCCGGACTCCCCCACACTCCGTGACAACTGGTGGCAGCGGTGGGATGGTCGGCACCCCATGAACGACGCTTCCTGCAGTAAGTAACTGGGGAGCGGTAGAACGAAGGGGGGCTAACGAGGTCCAGGCGTGCTGAAGGCTCACAGAGGAGCGGTTTCGGGGAGCGGAGGAGCTACGCTTAACCCCTGGGAGTGTGTGACCAGCGAGAAGGACTGTGTAATGATGGGGTCCCCCTGGGGGCTGCAGTGAGCAGTCCCAGGGGCGGAGGAGCCTGCGGCTTGGCCCTGGGAGAGAGAAGGATTTTTGCAGTGACAGGGTTCCCCTGGGGGTGCCGTGAGTGGACCCAGGGGCGGAGGAGCTGCGGCTCGACCCTGGCAAAGAGGCGGTGACCTGGAGAAGGGCTGGCACACTTGGGGTTCTTCCTGGAAACCGTGGGGAGCTAAGAGCACACAGGCCTGCGAATCCACAGCAACTTGGGAGCAGTGAAGTGATGGCATATCGCTTTCTCCTTAAAAGAAGCATTGTAACCCTGTGCAAAAAGAGAGGGATACGCATTGGGAAGCTCACTAAAGCCCAGCTAATTGTGCAGCTGGAGGAGGATGACCATTCTAAGGAGCAGATTCCTGACCCCGATGGGGCTACAGCAGGATCTGGGAGCAGCTGGAGCGGTAGCCTGGCATCCCCAAGAGTCTGGTCCCCAACCAGACGGGGGTCTTCACGATCAGGTTCCCCAGCAGGGGATCGGAGACGGATGGGACTGGAGCTGAGTCCGAGAGAGCGAAAGGACTGTGAGAGACAGCGAGAGCCCGAGAAAGGGCTACCGGAGAAGCGGCAGCAGCATGAACTGGCGGTGGTGGAACGGAGAGGCATAGGGGACTGGCCAGGGGTAAGTGGGGATAGATCCCAGGGTGCCAGCTCCGCAGGGAACCTCGATCCTAAATTGCTGCCCCTGGTTAAGGAGGGTGGGGATGTGGAGGCCCACCTCACTGCCTTTGAGCAGGCTGGTGATTGGAACCAGGGAGACCCTGCGGAAAAGCCCCGGGATCTAACCCCCTTGCTGGGTCCCAAGGCCATAAACTCCGCCAGCCAGATGGGTGGGATGGTGGACGGATTTCCACTCCTGGCCCTGGACTCAAGCCCTATGGATCCCCAGTGGGAGCGGAAGGTGATGGTCAATGGAGAGACATTCTTGGGGTGGCGAGATCCCGGGACAGAGAGAACTGTGGTCAGGCCCCGGGCGGTGCACCCCCACCAGATGCTGAGGGGCTGTGTGACCTGGGTGAGGGTCCCAGGGACGGACCCATTCGCCCTGCCTATGGCCCAGATCCCTGTGCAGACCCAGGAGGGGTCAGGCTGGCTGGTTGTTGGGGTTCTCCAGGATATCAGCGGTGAGGTGCTGTTGGGGGGTGACTGTGTATCTTTGGGACAGGATCCAGGCCCTGGCCCTGTAACGGCCGAGGATTTGAATTTGAACTCAGGGAACCAATTGGCTAAGAGGGAAATGGTCAGTGAAAATGCAAATGACCTGGCTGGCAGGGGGGAGGAGCTGCCAGGCCCCGGTTACCTGCCTGCCTGTAACCAGACCCCTAGGGCGGGGTGGGACAGAGAGATGCTCCCCACCCCCCTGCACAATGGAGAGGTGGCTCAGGCAATCTCTGATGCAGAGAGCAAAGCAGCGAGCTCGCTGCCTGGCCCCACAGGGACAGCCAGGGCAGCGCTGAGCACGGGGGGAGCGGAGACCCCAGCTGAGTGGGGGGACACACAGGCAGGGCAGGACGGCTGCCAACCAGGCTTGCCTGGTCCAGAGGTGCGGCCGGGAAGTGATTCCACGGCAGGGAGGGGGCAGGGAGGGACAGGGCTCAGTGGGGCGGTGACCCCAGGCCTGGTCAGTGAGCTGCAGAGGGATCCCGCCTTGGAGAAGCTAAGGGAACTTGCTGGCCACAGCGCTGCAAACCCCCTTGGGGAAGACTGCAGAGACAGATCCCTGTGGGAGAAGGAATCCCTGTGCCGGGAATGGGCTCCCCAAGGGGAAGTAGAACTGTGGGGAATCATGAGGCAGCCGGTGGGGCCCCAGAAGTATCATCACCGGCTATTGTACCTGGCCCGGGGTAAGGGAGAAGATCCCTGGAGGTCCCTGCCCATCAGAGAGGAACCTTTCCAGAAGGTGGCTATGAATAGGGTGGGCCCCCTCAGCAGGGCAACCTGGTCAGGGAAGAAATGCATCCTGGTGGTGATGGATTTCACCACCCGCTACCCAGAGGTGGTGGCTCTGTCCTCCACCGGGGCAGACGTGCTGCTGACCATCTTCAGCAGAATGGGGGTCCCCAGCGAGGTCTTTACAGACCAGGGATCCGAGGCCATCTCAGCCCGGCTCCGGGGCGTGTGGGAGAAAGGTGGGGTCTGGCCCACCTGGGCCTCTGCATATCACCCTCAGTCCAACGGGCTGGTGGAGAGAGTTCAAGGGACCGTGAGGCTGATGCTGAGGACTTGTATAAATCAGCGTCCACAGGACTGGGACAAGTACCTGCCCCACCGATGGCACAGGGAAGTGCCCCAGGAATCACCGGGGGGCTTCCCTTTCAAGCTGTGGTATGGGAGGAGAGTAAGGGGACCCCTAGAACCGGTAAGGGACGATTGGGAGGAGAAGGGGGAAGACCCCCTGATGGATCTCTCCCCTGAGATGGGAGCCCATCCTCCCATCAGGTGTCCCCCATTCAGAGTAACTGGGAAAAGAGCCCAGAACCTGGAGAGAGAGGCCAAGGACAGGCTGGCTTTAGAGGTGAACCAGTCATTCAACAGCCCAGGGCTGGCCAAGGTGGAGGCGATCAGAGATTGGCCTGTTCCCCAGACCAAGAAACAGGTCCAGGCCTTTAGCGGGATGGCGGTGTACTACCAGAGGTTTGTACCCCCCTTTAGCTCCCTAGCTGCCCCCATCACAGAGCTAGGTAAGAAGGGGAAGCCAGATGAGGCAGTCTGGACCGAGCAGGGCCAGAGGGCTCTCTGTGCGCTGAAGGAGGCTCTAATCCAGGGCCCAATAGATCGAGTAAACCCAAACCGGGCCAAGCCCTGTACAGTGTTCACCGAAGCCTCAGACACAGGGCTGGGCGCGGTGCTGATGCAGGCCTATGCGAAGCGGGGGAGACACCCCATCGGGTATCTGAGCAAGGAGCTGCTGCCCTGGAGGCAGAACGGTCAGGCCATAGAGAGGGAATGCCTGGCCATGGTGCAGGCCCTTAAGAAGCAGCAGCCGGATCTATTTGGGTGGTGCTTTACGGTGTATATTCACCACCCCGCCCCGACGTGGCTGCATCCAGGAAAAGGGGCCGATGCCGAGCGGCTGGTGACACAGACGTGGTCAGAGAGGGGACCAGATCAAGAGGGAGGCTCTTAACCAAGACAGCCCGAATTACAGCCCTCCAGACTGGAGCGCTGGGAAAAGACCTGATCTCAGCTTGAACCCCAGGGGTTTTGGGATGGAAAAAGGGCACGGGTCGCATAAACCTTCCCACATGCGGCCTGCGGGTGCCATCAAGCACACCCGACCTAAGGGAGCACGTGGAACTGGAACGGCCTGGTGTGACCAGGTTCGAACTTCCCCAGGTCACTGGCTAAAGTGACCCCGCTCAGTTCAGTCTCGAAGGGGGGAGAGATGTGACGAACTAGGACTGTTAAGGTTTCCCTGAGTACTGTGTGGGTGCCTCAGTTTCCCCTATGCAGTGCTTGAGTATCTAGGTGGTGGGACGACGGTGCATGATTGTTACAAAGCCCTAGAAGGCAGGGGTGGGCAGAGGCCTGGACACAGAGAATGGCCCTGTCTCCTGGCAACAGATGGCCCGGCCCCTCCCCTGCAAAGGTGAGAGCTGAAGGTGTTGGAACAAAGGGATCAGGTGACCTCCTGGCCCGGGAAGGAGACAAAGGGGGAGGAGGGGCTGGAGAGTTTCAGTTTGGAGCTGGCTGGAGAGGAGGGGAGAGAGGCAGACAGGGTCTGGCCTCCCTGCCTCCGTTTGGAGCTGTGGGGTGAAATGCAGGGAGCCCCGAGCTGGGGTCTAAGCTCCCTGCCCCCCGGAAGGACCCGACTGAGGGGTCCTGGATGTACTGACAAGCTCTGGTTGGACTGTGTTCCTGGCATCTCTAATAAACCTTCTGTTCTACTGGCTGGCTGAGACTCCCAGTGAATCCGGGGAAGAGGGGTGCAGGGCCGGACTCCCCCACACTCCGTGACAAATCTTATATGCAAACAAAATTCAGCTGCCATCTCTGTGATGAACACTCACAGATCTGCCTCTCTACTCCATACCTTTCTTCTGTCCAAACTAAAATCTCAGCCCCTCTCTGACATCGTCTGGATGTCTAGCTGTCAGCTCAAACTCAACACGACTAAAACAGAGCTATTGATCTTCCAGGCCCAAGCCCTCCCTGCTACCTCCTTGCTTGATTACTGTGATACCACCACCATCCTTCCTGTCATTCGAGCCCATAAGTTAGGATCATCTTTGGCCTTGGTCCTCTCTACATCAAGGCTACTTATAAATATTGCAGATTCTTTCTGCATAAGAAATAAGATATGGGCTTTCCTATCCATCCCCATACCTAAAACACTCATCCAAGCTTTCATGATAACACATCTATGTTACTGCAAATACTCTTCTTTGGCCTTGACAATTACAATCTTGTTTCACTGTAATCCATTCAGAGTCCTGCTGCAGAGATCATTTTCCTAGCCCATTGCTTTGACCATGTCACCCTTCTCTTTGCATTCCTCCACAGGTTCTCCCTTCTTTATTGTATCAAACAAAAACTGTTTGTTGTCACTCTCAAGGCCCTTCTTTGGCTTAATCTCATCGTATGTATAATCTCTTATTTGCTATCAAAATGTCGACTCCCACCTGTGACTAGCCCATGCTTCCAGCCTCTATCAAACAGGCATCTTCATGCTCTCTTCCATGCTGATGTTCAGTAGGTCCCGTTTCTCTCTCTCGCTCCAAACCATCCTCCTCACATCCCTTCTTGAAACTCTCCCATGATGCCTACAAAGAACTTGACACCAGTTAGGCCGGTGGCGTGCTCATACCACTGCCTATCATGCTGACCAATGCAGTCTCGCTGTTTTCATTGTACTCCCCTGCCTGTATCCATCTACTGTCTTATACTTTGATTGTCAGCTCTTTGACACAAGAACCATCTTTGTTTCTGTAAGTGCTTAGCATAGTGGGGTTCTGGTCCTTAACGAGGGCTACTCGCTACAGTAATACAAACAAAAAATTATAACAATCTCCCAAGTTGCCCCCAAGAAACTACCCCAGTTTTTTAAGATCTTGAAAATAAGTTGCATAACTCTCATCCCAAAATGTTGCTGTGGCATCTTAACATTTAATTTAACCTAATTTCATTGATACTACTAACTCCATCATGCCTGATCAGCTGGCCTGTTGACTGCCATTCTTGCAGCTAGGAAGACCTAGATAAGGCTTCCTCTGGAGCTACTCATTGTGGTTTCTTTATCTACTACTGCACTGTGAGCTCCATTCCAGTCCCCCTCCCTCCTTCCTTTTCTTCCTCTCCATGGTCTTTGCTGCCTTGCCAGCATTTCTTCCCAGCCCTTGGCAGCTTGGAGTCAAGCCAAGAACAGGAAAGTAAGAGGGGCCTCCCTCATGATGATGCAGACTCATGGTTTGTTAGTGTTGGACCCTGTTCAATATCTTTGAGAACTGTTCCTGAATTTGATGGGCGTGATATGAAACACTAAATTTTAATGTCACTGCATATCTGAAAAGGTAGCAAAATGAAACCTTTTTCAAGAGTTGCATGAAAGTGCTTGTTTAATTGTAGGGAGTGGAGAGTGATGTTTAGTGCAGTGAAATGTGCCAGTGCATATTGCCGTAAACTGGAATGGTGACTGCAGATGCTAGAAGGCTCTGTACCTTTTAGCTATTAGAAGTGCTGAGTAAACAAGGCTTGGCTTTGTCAGATGACTTGCTGACTGAGACAGCAAACACAGGCTTGAATGGGCCATCCTAAACTTTAGAACAGTATTCTGAGTGGCAGTTTACATTCTAAACTCTAATCACTAATTAACCCACAGAAATGCAGTGGGAGAAAACAGATTAAAATATCAAATAGTTTCTGTGGTGCCTGCCACCTTGTGAACTTGGATTTTGTAACAGTATCCTCAAGATTCAGTTTGTAGATGTGGCAGCAAAAGCCTGGTATGAAAAAATAGTGTATCTAAGTTGTCACTTACTTTTAATAAACTGCACACAGGGCCTAATTCTTCACTGTCTTGCATCTTATGTAGTCACTTATACTTGTGCAAGGTGAACACAGTGCATAAAAAATGCTACCTCAAGAGAACCATACTGTTACGCTAATATTGCATAGGTGTGATTGGCTAAACAAGGTGCCAGGTAATGGAGAGTACAGCCCCTAATTGTGCATGTGAAAGCATTGACTGTATATATGCACTACTAATAGATTCCTTAAATATAGTTTAAATTTTATCAAGGTTGAAATGCAAAGCATTCTTACTAGTACAAGGTAGGGGACTTCCTAAGAAAAATTATAATGCTGTGTAATTTAACTCTTGCTGAAGACTCAGATAGGTGTGATAGAGATTAAAGTTCTAAACTTGCTCTCTGTATTAAAACAAGATTTTGGGAAATGTAATAAATCATAGCATTCTCTGCTCCACTGCCTACACATAAAATATCAACTGTGCCTTGCATAAGGCCCTATTCTGTGTCCTGTGTTGAAGAACTGAGTTAAGGAGTTCTGATAGATTCGGTAATGCTGAAAATGCAGCACAGTTGTGCTGTTCTTGTCCTAAAACCATGTCTTCAGATTATTTAAAATACATATGCACTAGCCAGTATGGGGATGCTATAGGAATTAAATTCTGAGGGTTAGGTACTTTCGGTTATGTTTCTGGAATAGTGGGAGGACAGGTATAATGAAGAGGTGAGGTGTCCTTATACCGTCTTTATTCAGGTGCATACCCTGTATTAGTCACTTCCTTCCTCTTCTCCTTATTAATAGAACAACATTCAGTAGCCAGATATGCAACTGATTGGAGTCCAAACTGTGAATACCCAGTCTGTGTATAGTTGACATATGTCTGTAGAAATCCATATGCATTTAAAAAGGGGAAAACAACAAAATAGCTTTGCATGCTAACCTTTACTACTGCCTATTTTATCCTAAGAGGATTTTTAAATAGACTGAACTCCAAATAAAATAGTGAGGGAATCTCTTTTCATCCTTGATTTAGAGTGAGATCACTAAGTTTATCTCCAGGTCAGACACATTTCACTTCATCACAGTATGTGTGCTGGCCTCATCAAAAAACAGACCAAAAAGGTAGTGGTGGTCAGCTATGAACATACTAAAAGGGAATGGGGGTGGTAATTAATCCTTTTAGGTTATTTTAGTAATTCTTTTAAGTAACAACTCGGTATTTATTTGGCTACTGATCTTTGTGCTCTTCATGCTTCATTGAAGCTGCCTACTAAAACGCATGAAAATATTTATGGTCTTGGTTACACATATTAAAGAATAAACTCAAAATACATTTGTTTTTAAAGTACAAGACAGTTCAGTTGCTACAATATTAATATTTAATATTTGCCACAAACATCTGTTGATTTGAGCTTGCATCCTGCACTTGTCTTGGTGCAGTGCTGAACGTTAGATGTAACCATTCAAATGCTTTTGTCAGCAGTGCCTTTTTTTATTTACCAGAGCACAAATTAAGAACAGCATTTTCATAATCAGTTAAGTTTATGGTGAAGTGTTAGCGCTTCTAGTTACTCCACCAACTCTCCTCTTGTCTGTTACGACTTTTTTTTTTTTAAAAGTACATGCCTTTTCCAAGTGTAAGCATGACCTCTTATGTTACTTCTGTATTGCACAGTAAAACCTAGAAATTAGAATCTTTTGCCGTGTGGCACTCATAAGGTCTGGCATAGAGGTAATCACTGTTACTATGCCAGGAATTCACTAACTTTTTGGTGTCTTCTGATTCATGTTGCCAAGAATAAAAAGCATTGTACTGTAGATAGAAGCTCAACACTCAGTCCTGGCTGGCTGTCGGTGGCTTTGTATCAGTTACGTTTTTGAAGTCTTTCCTCCTGAGGATTAGGTAGTATATCTAAAAAGACAAATTCTTCTGTCTCTGAGCTGACAAGTACTGTAGTATGCAGGACATAACATAACTTTGTATTCTAAGAATAGCTTTCTGTTTACTGAAATATACATTGTATGGGAAATATGATTATGTTCCTTTTTAAAAAAAAATCAGATATGCTTGCTTGTATCAAAGTCCAACGTACGAGATTAATACAAACCTAGTTATTCATCTTTTTCCAAACCTGGTTTAGATATTCAAGAAGGAATAATTTCAGTGCCACACCTCAGCAGATTTTAAAGATGGACCAAAATGATTTCATTTAAATAAATATTAAGCTGCATTAGTTGAATATATCTAGACTTAAGTTAAACATATAATTTTAAAATGCGAGAACTGGGAAAAAACCCTCACTTTCCTACCAAGATCAGAGTTCAATCCCTTAAGATTGTTTCCTGTTACATTTGATGGAATCCCTGATTCCCTCAGGTAGTGTAAAGATGACAGCTCTTCCTCTGTGTTAGATGTTAATGTCATTGATTGTCTGGAGGCAAAACATCCTTGAACTCTGATCTTGCCTGAGAAATAGGCTTTTTATATACTGTTTTGTTTTGTTTGTTCGCTTGAGCGATATTACCTTAATGACGACTAGGCATACACTTGCAGGGTGAGATACTGTGCCTCCTGCCATGGTGCACCCCTTACATCGGCCCTTGCCAGGGGTCCTTAGGACTGTCTTCCTCTGTTCCTGCAACAGAGGAATTCTCTCCGACAAGTGTTGGGGCTTGTAGAGCCTCTTCTGCTACCCCAGCCGCTTTACTTGACATACAGGAACTGAGAATCTTGCCTTCACACTCCCTTCTCCTTTTTGCTAGATGTCCTTCTGTGATCACTTATTTCAAATTTGGAACTAGGATGACCATAGGTTCTAATGCCAGAAGAGACTACAGTTAGCATTTAGTCCGACTTCCTGCATAATGCATGCCAGAGACCGTCCCTGAATTTTCATTTTGAACTAGAGCAAATATTCTAGAAAACATCCAATCATAATTTAAAAATTGCCAGTGACCGTGAATCCACCGCAACCCTTGGTAATTGTTCCAGAGGTCAGTTCCTCACTGTTGAAAATGTATGCCTTATTTCTGGACTGAATTTGTCTAGCTTTAAATGTCATCCATTGGATCTTGTACCATACTGTGTATCGCACCCTTGATTTTAGGCAGTGCTTAATTTGTAATGAAAAGTGCTGGGGCTCAAGCAATCTTTTACTTTAACTGATGTGGCAACCCCAAAGGTGCTGGAGCTATGAACCGCCAAGCCTAGAGGTGCCAGGGCTCAGCCCTGGCAAGCCTTGGCACAAATTAAGCACTGATTTTAAGGAAAGTATAGGGGCTCCAAGCCAAGCTTTATTTCGGCTGGGCTTCCTACTGTAGTCACAGAGAAATACAAATAGTCAAACATTATGTATTGCACTGTGACTCTGCCTTTCATAGAAAATTAGGGTTGGAAGAGACCTCAGGAGATCTAGTCCAACTCCCTGCTCAAAGCAGGACCAACCTGGGCCTTAAAAACCTTTAAGGATGAAGATTCCACCACCTCCCTAATTAACCCATTCCAGTGCTTCACCACCCTCCTAGTGAAATAATTTTTCCTAATATCCAACCTAGACCTCCCCAACTGCAACTTGAGACCATCGCTTCATGTTCTGTCATCTGCCACCATTGAGAACAGCCTAGCTCCATCCTCTTTGGAACCCCATTCAGGTAGCTGAAGGCTGCCATCAAATCCCCCCTCACTCTTTTCTCTTCTGCAGACTAATTAACCCCAGTTCCCTCAGCCTCTCCTCATCAGTCATGTGCCACAGCCCCCTAATCATTTTCATTGCCCTCCACTGGACTCTCTCCAATTTGTCCACATCTTTTCTGTAGTGGGGAGCCCAAAACTGGACGCAGTACTCTTGATGAGGCCTCACCAGTGCCAAATAGAGGGGAATATTCACTTCCCTCGATCAGCTGGTAATGCTCCTACTAATGCAACCCAATATGCCGTTAGCCTTTTTGGCAACAAGGGCACACTGTTGACTCATATCCAGCTTCTTGTCCACTGTAATCCCACGTCCTTTTCTGCAGAACTGCCGCTTAGCCAGTTGGTCCCCAGTACCTGGGATTCTTCCATCCTAAGTGCAGGACTCTGCACTTGTCCTTGTTGAACCTCATCATATTTCTTTTGGCCCAATCCTCGGATTTGTCTAGGTCACTCTGGACCCTATCCCTACCCTCCATATTAACTACCTCTCCCCACAGTGTAGTGTCATCCACGAACTTGCTGAGGGTGCAATCCATTCCGTCATCCAGATCATTAATGAAGATGTTGAACAAAACCAGCCCCAGGACCGACCCTTGGGGCACTCCACTTGATACCAGACTAGATGCCAACTAGACAGAGCCGTTGATCACTACCCATTGAGCCTGATGATCTAGCCAGCTTTCTATCCACCTTGTAGTCCATTCATCCAATCCATACTTCTTTAGCTTGCTGGCAAGAATACCATGGGAGACCATATCAAAAGCTTTCCTAAAGTCAAGGTATATCATGTCCACCACTTTCCCCATATCCACAGAGCCTATACTAGCAATAGTTTCAGATCTGCTAAGGCCACAATGTTAGACTGGATTATGATGCTATATAGCAGATATAAGGAAAATGTGTTCTGAACCCCATGTGCAGAATTCTAATCTTGCTGACTGCCTAAATTGGCAAACACTTCATGATGTTTCTTGATGGCCAAAAGTGTATTCTGATGCTTTTGTGTTGAAGAAAAAAACTGCTTTTTTTTTGTGTGTGCTGTCCAATGTTCCATTATAATCTGTCCTCACTTAGCATGAGTTGCAAACACAAAAAGGCAATAGTTAGCCTCCAAAAATAAAAGCTTATGCTCACTGTTGAGTGCTCAAGAAAAATATTGACAACCTTAATTTTTCGACTGCGGAAATAAAATTACTTTTAAAACTTCAAAGCTACCTACACTTTTGACAGTGACAGTTTTTGTATCTCATCTCTATATACTGCAACTGTTTCTGAACGCATACATTTGCATTTAACGACAATCAAATTTGCATACAACTATGCACTCCAGTACCTACATAAAGGACGGGATAAGCAGCCACTTGAAAATGATCATATGGGGAATAAGAATGCAAGGTTGAACTCTGAACATTAGAGTTTCCTATCATGCAGCTCACTGCACTCGCACAAGGCTACAAATGTGCCACCGTGTAAATAGGCAGCGTAGCTTTGATGGTTCTCATCCATAACGTGTTCTTCCTCAAGTGCCCTGATTATGCATACTCGGTCTTTAACACTACCATTATTTTAAAGAAGTTTATGCATCTAACTTTATTTGAAAGACCATAACAAAGGAGAGAGGAAAAAGCATATGGCCGCAAAGCAGGATTTTCAGGGCCTGGGATATGGTGTAGATCAGGCCTGCACAACTCGTAAAGCAGCAAGGGCCATATTACTCCAAAGAAAACAGCTGAGGGCCGAAACCCCACGGAACCCCCCCCCCCCCACCCCGTGGAAACAACCCCTCCTTCCCCAGTGCTGGGGTGTGGAAGCCTGTAGAGGGGGAAGAAACAGCGCGCATAGGGTGACCAGATCACAGCAGTAAAATAGGACCCGCCCCCTCCCCGCTTGGCCCCACCATCACACCCCTCTTCTCCCCCCCAGGGGTCACTATATTACTGCACACAACAGTCAGTCAATGCAGTTGTAGATAAATCTCTGCATTATGCATTTTTGTATAACTTTTATATGACTTTGTATTGAACTTTGGTAATATATTTATAGCGGGCCCCTAAGGTAGTATAATTAAGGTAAAAGAAAAATGTCTTTTTGCTAGAAGTAGAATAATATCTTCCCCCCACTTTGTATTCAATTGCCCTGTTGAATGAATCAGGTGTGAATGAGGAAGGCGTGGAAGGCAGGCACCTCCAGACAGCTGCAACCCTTGGAGAGGGGATGGGAACCAGACCAAGGACAAGCAAACTTGTCAAGTGGGCTGACTAGAGAAGAGCAGACATGCTGACGGCCTCAGGGTTTAGAAGCAAGCACCTTCCTTTGGGAACACCCTCTTTGCAGCATTGGGACAACCCCCAGCCCAGAGACAAGCAGCAAAAAGGACCAACGGACACAGTCCCAGATTTTGAATCTGGGAGAATTGCCCCCCTCCAGCCACCGACTCGCCGCTCACCTCCTCACCTCCCCCCACCCAGTATAAAGCCTGACCGCCACTGCCCACCCACTCGGCTCATCATCCCCCACCCCGCCCGGCTCGCCTCCTCACCTCCCCCCACCCAGTATAAAGCCTGACTGCCACTGCCCGCCCACTCGGCTCATCATCCCCCACCCCGCCCGGCTCACCTACTCACCTCCCGCCACCGGCGGCTCACCAGCTCCCCCCGCCACCGGCTCTTCCCCCCGCCCCCCCCCCCCTCGGCCAGCTCGCCTGCCTGCCCGCTGCTGGCCTCTTACCTTCTGCCGCTGCCCCTGCCCCCTGCTGCTGGCTCATCCTCACTCCCCAGCCTGCCACTGGCCTCTTCACCAGCCCGCCCACCCACCGGCCGGGTGCCTCACCCCGCCGCTTGCCTATTCACACCCCCCCTTGCGGGCTACACAGTGAGCCCACCTACTCACACCCCCCCCCCCCCCGCGGGCCACACAGTGAGCACACGCGGGCCGCATGCTGTGCAGGCCTGGTGTAGATGCAAGCATCCAATAAACCTTAATGATCTCCAGGATTGCAAGAGAGAGACTGGTGACATCTAGAAGCAAATAGCCAACGGTCTGTTCAGTTTAGTATTTTTTACCCATTGCTGTAAAGTAGTAAAAAGTGTAGGGCGTTTGTGTGCTCAGAAAACTTACTGAGATGACACAAATATGTCATCATATATTAGTCTTTGGCTTTGGGGGGGAACCCCTCAAAAACATAGATATAGATATATGGTATTTCCTTCCATTATAGCACATAATTCCCCTGTAACTAAATCTGTGAAATGATTGTATTTGAATTTACTGAATATATTTGTTGAGAAATGTTACAATTATTTACATGGGTATCAGACAAGATACTAATGATGATGAGCAGCGATATAGGTACCTAGATAGACTAAAAACTCTTGCATGCATATCAGTTCATGCTTTTTGCTTTCAGACAGATTGAGAGCATGTTAAGATACTATAAAATGCCAGGCTGGCATTTCTGTGGAAGAACTAGCTACAGATAAGACTATAAATGTCTAGATATGCCGAAATACATATACAATATGTGGTTGAACAAATAAAAATAACTCTTGGCATCCACCTTGAAACTGGCACAGATCATCAGCTGCAAACTATTGTTGAAGCTCTGATAGAGCTGTGACCAACCACTTTAAACCAGCTGAGTCCTGGCCCCTGTTTCTCTTCTTTTGCTACTTTTTTCCATTTTACGAATACTTTAAAATAAGAAATGCCAACACACGTGCAGTCATATTTGTATCCTCTTCCGTATTGATCCCATGACCTTTCTCTTCTCCTCCCTCCCCAACCACCAGTATCCTCCTTTTCACTGATATTGTAAGTTCTTCTGAGCAGCTGCCATGCCCTTTTATTGATCTGGGACACCTTGCACACTTTTTGGCTGTCTGTCAGATTACAATGACCGTTTTGTTTATTATTCTGTTTGTTGTTTTGTTGCCCTGCTACTCTTTGTTCTAAAGATCTTTTCCATTTATCCTCTGCCCCTTTCCTCTCATGTGCTCTTCCTGGTGCTCCTTTCTGACCCATTATCATTGCTAGGGGGACTCCCCAGAAGCAACAGGATGGCTCCCAGAGCACTGCAGGGGTCTCATCTCACTGCATAGGGCAGTAGATGAGAGCCAAAAATATTTGGTCCTTTTTGAACAGTGGGAACTAAGTAAAGAATGGGAGGAGCATGTGGGGAGGGGGAGGAGTTAAAAACTACTTTCCCGGTATCCCTGGTTTAGCAAGTCTTGGGATGTCCAGGCTTACCCACTCTCCACCCATTGATAACGTCTAGCTCCATTACGCCATGGCTGCTATTACCCCCAAGTCATGAGAGCGGTGTCTTTATGAAGAGTATAAATAATTACCTATTCCTATTCGGAGGCTGGCTTTATATTTCTATAGAAGTGGCTCCAGACCCGGTTAACGAGTGTGTACTTGCACAGCTCTCAGGGTGGGTCCCTCAACCACCGAAAGAAAAGAAAAGGTCTGGGCAGCTGGTGGCTCGGGGATTGCATCCAGCCCATCAGATCACTTTATTTGGCCTATCACCTTACATGCTGGAAGGTGGGCAGGGAGAAGTTTTCTCCCCGTGCTGTTACTCCTGCATTCTTTGTGTGGGCCTACTGCTGGCCATAAAAGGCATGCTGCTGCTGTGAGGTGCTCTGTTGCTCTGGTAGAGGATGTCACTGCATAGCTGCCCCAGGAGCTGTTTCCTTAGAAGCAAGCATGCTCTGGCTACTGCTGCTGACTAACCGCCTTGAGAGCTGGCACTGCTTGTTGTTACCCCATGGATGAGTATGTATCCACTTTGGGGTGGAGAGAAAAGAAAGGCCTTTGGGCCACCAAAGGGTTTTAGTGGATTTTGTGGCCCTGTACTACCGCTGTCAATGCTCTAAGTTTATGGGAGGTGGTAGGTTTCCAATTTCCATAGTGCACAGGGCCCCAGAATTCTTTAATCTGGTTTGAATGATGCAGACTTCAATAATCTATTCAGGTTCTTATGCTGCACCCATAGCTGAGTCCCTTCCACTAGTGTATTAAGCAATGTGTATTGCAACCTACTCAGGTGAGCTTTTCCTCTTGCATGCAGTTTTCGACCTGATGGTGGTGTCCCCTTTATTTATGTATTAATGAAGGGAAGATGAAAGTGCGCCTTGCCCTTGTAATGGAAAGTGGTGAGGTTTGTGGCAATTCTTGAATCCTGCAGGAGTTTTCTCTAGTTTTGAGCCACTCCCCCAAGACAGCTCTGCTGTGCACACAAATAACTGTTGTTACTTTTGAATAGACAATTCTGTTGCCCCAGAGGAGGGGAGTTGTCAGATATGGTCCTTGTGTTAAAGATACAGGTTGATCTTTTCGGTATCCCGGGTCCTGATCATTAAACAACTTGAAGAGAAGGATTGAGTCCTAGAACTTGATGTGATACTATATAGGGACTCAGTATAAGGAATAGAGGATACATTTGATGTACTCATGGTAACCCATATTTAGGCTTGTCAGAATTCCATTTTTATTGTTCTATAATTTCAACAGATACCAATGTTTTTCTTAAGTATTTTTATTTTAATTTTCAGTTTCCAGTTTCACAGGAAATTGTGTGTGTGTGGGGGGGGGGGTTAGACAATAAAAATTATTTGACTATAGATAGAGATTCAGAAAGTTAAAGCTTTATAACTATTAAAACACAAATTGTCAATGTGACACGTCAAAATATACAAAATCATTATCCTTAAATCAAACTTCAAGTTCTCAAGCAACATTTTTCTTTTCCCGACTGTAAATTTTGATGGTCTATGAAACACTTTTTTTTGTTTGTTTTTGTGTGTGCATGGTAAAATGGTGGACAGACATTTACTGATGAAAATCTAATTCTTCCAAGCCTACCCAGACTGCTGAAGAAGCATGCTATGTTTTGGACTAGTCACTTCCTGAGTGCTGGCTGACTAGAGTAAAAGTTCAATTTGACCCTTTAACTCCCATTCGTCAGTTGGCCAGCTCTATCTGCTGCTTATACAACTGTTTTAGAAGCCATAAGTCAAGGAATAGCAAAAATGATCCATGGAAATAATTGTCCTCAGCAGACTCTGTATTCACACTAACTCTGAGGCAAATGTAGCTTTTCTTATTGTCTTCTCATGCTTTGGAGAAGACAAATAGTATGACACTTTGCTCTTGCATGTATATTTTTCCATGGTCATTAAAAAGTGATAACTCAAAAAACCTTGGCATGTATCCATACAGTATAAATATATTGGGTGGAACAGGGGGAAACATGTCAGTGAAACCATACTTTCCACTCAGTTTCTGCACTGCAGGCTGCAGTGCTTCTTAATGACACTGGTTCCATACAGTTTTGTCTGATACTGTCCAAGATCTATTGCTAGTAGTTTCCTGAAGAACTATTTGGATAGTCTTTGCCTCGGTGAAACCACTTTCTTCTATACCGTAATGAATCAAAATGCAACGGAATACGTCATTTGTCTCATGAGTCTTTCTAGCCTAAGGCATAATGACGAAGTGTGCTTTTTCCGTTCTGGGATGAGAAATTGGCTGTTTTTGAATCTTGGATTCCAACCTCAGTTTTCTCAACATATAAACCTCTGGTGGACAGGCTGTTGTACAGTATGTGTGAACTGGTCTATGACTGCCTTAATGATCAGAAAGTGAGATAAACCGATGTCTAAAGCATCCTCTCCTCCCATCTGTAATCATGTTAACATCCCTATGGCAACAGGAATTGCTTAGGTGGAAAAATAATATTGGAGAAAGTACTGAGTGTATTTGTGGCTCATTTTAGTGTGTCTTAACAGGGAACCCAATATCACAGGGCCAGCCAGCTTGCTGCAGACCAACAGCACTGTATGGAACACTGTTTCGAGAACCTCTGGTCTAATCTGAGTACTGATTTTCAAGACTCTATGCTAAGTTGTTCTTTAGTGTTTTTCAGTATAAATGTTCTGAGGGGTACTACACGTGAACTGTAACTTATGTATTTTAATTATTCTAGTAGAAATTAGCTAAAAAATTAGTTTGAAAACTTCATGAGGTTTAATTCTTTTAACATTTTAGATTTAATATATACTAGATGGAGAGCAATAACTGATTATTAGGGTTGACAAAATTGGATTTTTTTAATATACTTTTGATAATATCAATGTTTTTCAGCTTTTCTATTACTGATTTTTAAATTTTCACAGGAAACTGAGGTGTCAAACAATAACTATTTAATAGCAGTAGACATTGAGATCGAGTGAAAGCGTCATAACTTAGAACAAAATTGTCAAATATCATACCAAAATATACAAAGTAAATATTCTTAAACTCTGGCATCACCTTTTCTTTATCTTCTCATATCCTCAGTTGCATAGGGCATTCACCAGTTTCCACCATTTATTCTGGTCTTCTGCTGGTCTGTTCAGGCTTCTGAGTGTCATGTTAATGGATTTGACTTCTTTCTGTATTATTCTACATAATGTTTCTCTAGGTTTTCCTCTTTCTCTTTCCAAGTGATGTCCGTATTATAACTTGCCACAGAAGTCATGTTGGTGATGGCCTTAAAGTATGTCTTAAATAGGTCCATTGTTATCTTTCCAGATTTGCTGTAGGTTAGTTTTGCTCTCCTTTTTGAATTTCTAATGTTGCAAGAAGTTCTTTCCAGTGGACTGTGAAGGGCTTCCTCAGGCATTTACTTTAGAACGAGTTGATCTTCTCAACTTCTTTCATCTATTTCCATGACTCTGCTCCATAAAAGAGAAGAGACATAATGCTGCTAATTAAAAAACAAAAAACAAACAAAAAAACGGAGTGGGGGGAGGTTGTGTCAATGCCAGTCATGCTAGTTTTGAAATCTTTTCAGATTTATGGAAGGCGTTTGCTGCTTTTGATATTCGTTGTTTGACATCTAGCATGGCATCACCAGCATTGCACGTATCACTCTCTAGATCGGTAAAATAACTTACTATTTCTGGTGTTTCTTCATCCACTCTAATGGTTACTTTTGGGACATTGATAGTCATATATTTTTGTCTTCCCCCTTGTTGATGAACAAACCAACTTGTTCTGCTGTATCTGCCAAAAGCTGTCTTGTCTTCCATTAAACAATAAGTTAGATCAATGGTCCTCAAACTTTATTTTTCTGCGGACCACTTGAAAATTGCAGAGGGTCTTGGTGGACCACTTAATGATCTTTCCAAATGTTGTTTGTACCGTTAGCTAACTATTGTAAAGTGCTTTGGATAAAAGTACTATATTTAAAAAAACAAAAAACCTTAATAGTAATCAATGGGGTTTTTTTTGTTCTACAAATAAAAGCACACAACTCATATTTTAATATCAGTGGTCTTATCTTTCTAATGCAATGGATGTGCCCTCTCTCCCCTACCATGGCAGCCCCCGAGCTTGGGCTGGGAAGGAGGTGGGGGGGTCTCTACCCAGCAGCTGCAGCCCTGGAGCTGGGGAAAGTCATCTTTCTCTGGCAGCCCTGCATGTCCCAAATTCCCCGACCCCCTCTTCTCACCCTACTGCCCCCTCCCACCTACCTCCTATTCCCCCAAGGCCACCACCTCACCTTACATGTGTGTCTTCTCAGGGGCCAGGCACCTAATTAGTGGAGCCTTGCCTGCGCGGCTCCACTATTTAGGTGGGTGGGCCTTCATTCTTTTGTGTGTGGCCGCCCAGGCACGCACCTTAGAGAGAACTATCCATGGACCACCTGAATGGAGCTTGCGGAACATTGGTGGTCCACGGACCACTGTTTGAGAACCTCTGAGTTAGACTAAGCAGGACAGTATCGTCCACAAAAACGAGACCATCCAATTGTGCTTCATTCATCCATAAAATTCTCTGATTGCCTTCTGCGGTTACTTTCCTCATGACAATGCAAAACAAATAGTGGGGACATAATACATCCTTGCCTTACTCTAGTAGTCACTGCAAGCCATTGGCTGATCTTGTCACAATCTCTGACTGCACATTCAGCATTATCATATACATCCTTGATTACTTTAATTATTTTTGGTAGTGTTCAGTAGAGTGCCATAATTTTCCAGAGATCTCCCAGGTACGCTGTCAAAAGCCTTCACGAAATCTATAAAATCTATAAAATTTATCAAGTTGCTTTCCCCCCCTGCTTGTTCCTCTCTAAGTTAACTGTTTCCTGATACATACCAGGATGATGTTGCACATGATTTTCTTGCTTAGCCTATTTGTAAACTTCGATTTTTATCAATGGAAGTATTTGTCGGTTTGCATGAGTGTGGTGAAATTGACAGTTAAACATTTACCGATTTTTAAAAAAAAATCAAATCCTTCCAAGCCTACTAATTTAATATTATCTCCTTTAGAGGAAGGACTTTCACACTATTTACCACTGAACTATTTAGCCACTACAGTTGAGGTTCTTTGGGATCATGACGTTTACATGGCTGTCTGTGTGTCTTTTTCTGTGTGTATTTATCCTGCATAATTTTATAACTTGAATGGAAATGGCAGGAAAATACTTGCTGTTTAGTCAATAATGGCATCGCTGTAATGAGTGGTACCAAATATTTCATTAGCATTAATAAAGAACTGCAATACTATAGTAGGTGGAGGATAAACAGCTGCATAACTGTTTCATGGTGATTCGTGGATGTGAATTATCTTGATTTTTCCCAAACTCCTTATTTTTGTGCTGTTAGACTCTGATTCAGGAAAGTGTCCCTATTCAGAACAGCACTTGCTTACGTCCCATTGAAGTCCATGCGATTTAACTATGTGCTTAAGTGCATTCCTGAATTGGGGTCTTAATGACTTGTGCACTCCTCTTTCTATTTTAGAAACAAGTCTGAAATGGTACTAATATCTGTTCTAAATGTCTGACATTGCTCTAGATCTGAGGATACATTAAGTGCACTGACACGTCGTAGCTTGGTACAACATTTTAAAGTATCTTATTCTGAGTCAGAAGTCATAGTTCAGGAACTTGGACTCAGTTACCAAAGTATCCCTGACACACAAGCTGTCGTGGCTCCTTTTTGTAGTAGTTTTGATCTGTCGTGCCAATGAGCACATGGGGAGCTCTTCTGTTGCTCTGTGCATGCGTTGCTGCTTTTACTAATCCCTAAAGGGTGTGGAGTTGTTTGTTACTCAGTGTGCGAGCATATAATGGGATCACAGTTCTAATATACTGTACCATGTTAAAATTGCAACCAACAGAAACATGTAATTCTTGGCCGTGTTTTGTAGGTGGATGGAGGTTTGTTTGGCTGAAGAACTGCCACCCACTACTGAATTGGAAGAAGGGTTAAGAAATGGAGTTTACCTTGCCAAACTAGCAAAGTTCTTTGCCCCTAAAATAGTCTCTGAGAAGAAAATCTATGATGTGGAACAGACACGGTATAAGGTAACTAAGGTTTCGTTGGCTGTTGATTAAAACCCAAAGTTAAATGTTTGTTGCTCTATCTTTCCCACTCTTTGTTTTAGCACTGGGCTTTGCAGAAAGCTAATGAGTGCTTGTTTCTATTTTCTGCATCAGCAGATTGTGTTGTGTCCTAATGCATATGGAATTCTACTCCTCTTGTTTCACTTCTTAAGGTCATCTGTGTTGTACCTTTTAGTTAGGAAAATTACTCTTACCTTTCTTTCTCCCACCAGTTGCGCACACAAATTACTGTATAACTCCCCATAGTCCAATGAAGGACTAACTGTGGTCACCAGATGGGACATGAACTTGTAGAACTGAATAGCAGGGAGGCAATATGATAAAACAGGAATAACCACTATACAGAAAAAACATGATAGCTGTACTTAAGTTTTTTTTAAGACCTCAAAAAAGTGCTTTCAGCTCCAGGGGAAACTGTTTGGTAAGGACACACAGCATTACCATTTGTAAAATTACAATCCATTAGGAAATAGGGGCCTAAAGCACTATGAGATTATTTTTTAAAAAGTTACCAAGTTCTCACATGAACTGCTGTATAATTTGTTAACAAACATCCTCTGAGATCTGCATGTTTTAGTTTTAATATCAAACACTTTATCATGGAGGAACAAAAATCAGTCAAACAAATCAAGCTCTGCTGTTAAATTCACAAGCAGCATAGTTACTTAGTGATAATGGACAGTGCATGTATATACATTTAGTTTATATCTGGGGGCCTCCTGTAAGAACTGCTTTATTTCAGTTTGCATAAGGAGACAGCTGGAGAATGAAAATTTTAATGGTACATCTGTTTTTGGGGTGTTTTCTGTGCAGGGCCAAAATCTCTGTTCAGGATCTCATGTGATTTTTTTTTTTTAAAGTGTATGTAACTTAAAAATTATGCTTATGCTTTTAAAAGATTAAAAATGTTCTCTTGCTTACATGCCACATCTGCAGTTCAGGCTTCTGTCTCTCAAGTGCTCCCTAAAACAGGAGCATTTTTCTTCCCTTTTTTATTCTGTTTTTTATGTGGTGGTCTTGTCAATTGGTAGGGGAAAATGGCCCTTGAGTCCTGAATTTGAGGCTTGAAATGTAGTGGTGATCGAACTGATTTTATATTCCATATATTTTAGATTGTAAATATTTGTGACTTACAAGCTTGTCTACATGAACACGTATGGCGTGACGAGCTGTGGTGTAAATTTATAGCTTTCTAG
The DNA here is from genome assembly GCA_033296515.1 of Macrochelys suwanniensis. Taxonomy (NCBI): domain Eukaryota; kingdom Metazoa; phylum Chordata; order Testudines; family Chelydridae; genus Macrochelys; species Macrochelys suwanniensis. The sequence goes on from CM065780.1 coordinate 85,936,685, forward strand.
TGTGCTGCATGCTGACTGTGTGGACCCTGTTGCTGCGCAATAAAAGTTCCCTGGTATGTGCTGAAATGACCTTGGAAACTTTTAGTGCATAGCAGCGGGCTCCACACAGACCGTTAATGTGCAGCCCGCAGGAATGTTGTAGATGTACACCGCAGCGTGTCACAGTGTACGTGCTTTGTGTAGATGTTCCCTAAGTTATACGCATGTCCTGTTACTGAGTTGGAATCTTGAACAGTTTATCATACAGCATTGCAAATTGTGTATGGATTTCAGAAGACGTAACAAAATACTGTTTTGAATTTATGAAAAACTCCAATCTTTCGAAAAGTCTATAGACATTGACATGTCTTGTCTTTAGTTTCATCTTAATAAAAACGAAGTAATACTACCAGATATGAGGGGGGGGAGGGATAGCTCAGTGGTTTGAGCATTGGCCTGCTAAACCCAGGGTTGTGAGTTCAATCCTTGAGGGGGCCATTTGGGGATCTGGGGCAAAAATTGGGGATTGGTCCTGCTTTGAGCAGGGGGTTGGACTAGATGATCTCCTAAGGTCCCTTCCAACCCTGATATTCTATGATTCTATGAAGTCCACTAAAACATTGTCATTGCTATTGATCTTAACGTGGAAGAAACTCCAGATACCACTACAACAGGCAATAGTATATAACCTTAATGTAGATTGACCTTTAGAAATGCCTCATCTTACATTTTGATGGTTAGTACAGAAAGTCTACGGTACAAATATTCTCATGTCTCATATCTTCTCTGTACAAAGATACTTCACACAACAGTGTATCAGAGGGGTAGCTGTGTTAGTCTGGATCTGTAAAAGCGCCAAAGAGTCCTGTGGCACCTTATAGGCTAACAGACGGTAACTGAAGGGATGTATTCAAAGCCAAAAATGTTGAAAACTGCTAGATCAAGCTCTCTCATAAAACAAAAAAGCCTTAATTTTTCAGCAGTTGTGTGGCTGAAATTAGAAGGATAACTGTTTATTAGTATGATTCACAAACTCATGTTTGTGCCTATTTTTATCATCTTAACTTTTATATCAATTTAGTGTGAATTTTTTACATGAATTGACAGGCCCTGAGTGTGAAAACCTCTTGCCACGTGAGTAGAGAAGTGCAAGCTTTTTAGGAAGCCCAAGAACAGCAAAAAAGCAAAATTCTCCATACTGCTTCAGCACTGAGTCAACTCTGACCTAAAGGGGCCTTTCCCATGAAGGAGAAAGTAGTTCATTCCCGATGCTTACAATCATGCTTTCCTTAGTGCCACTGCTGAGACTACAAAACCAGTGCTAGTTGGTGCCAAAATTTTTGTGATGTAGCCACGTGCCCACTGGGAAACTGCGACAACCAGACTCAACTTGCATAGGTCATTGGACAGCAATCAAAGGGTTTTTTTTTTTTTTTTTTTAGTCTCAGTTGACCTAGACTGGATCTGAAAAGCTCTCTTATTCCAAGCCATTATGACTCATAAGACCTTTCATTCAAAGGAATGTGCTAGTGGGGGGTTACCTTCAGACTGAAGCTCGGAGCAGTTAACCAGCACACCTCCAGCTTCTTATAGGAAGTAGATTCCAGTTGATGTAATCTACAGAGGGGTGGATGGGCCAAACCTGAGTGGTGCTGCAACTCCACCACGTCATAACCCTGCTTGGTTTGGGACCTAGTCAAATGTGTTTTTACAGCTATTTCCAAGATTTCACATACTTTTACAGATTCACGATTTCTGTGACCTAATTTTGGTATAGTTGGTTTCTTACAGTGGTGAGACTTCTAGAGTTGCAATCACGGAGTTGCCTGGAAATGCCAGATGGGCACTTGCATGTGGAATAGGTTCTCAGATGTTGCCTGTTGAAATTGGGTGGAGGGATGCATGGTGCTTAGGGAGGCTTTTTTCTGTTGCTTTTTAAGTGAGCTATGAGAGGAGGATATCTGAGTTTTGCACATTCATATGTTTATGTGAAGCCTTCATTGGGAAATTATGCCTCAGAAGATTTGGTTCTAGGACTGTCAATTTTGGAAACTGCTTTTTTCAAAATGAGAACTGGTATTGAAAAAAAATCTTTTTTTAAAAAAATTCTTGGCTTTTTATGGGAAATTTCTTTTTATATGATCTGCTTTAATCATGTGAAATTAAACAACTTAAAATTTTTCTGTTAATTTTTTGACCATCTGTGATTAAATGGCACTTTACAGAACAGCCCTAAACATGTTCACAGTTCTCAAGGGCTTAACATTCAAATGCATATGACATCTTAAACTTACATCAGTAGCAACTAATAAACTAATCTGTTATATGATTTCCTGCATACAAAAGTTAAAGGATGGAAAAACAGGCTTTTCTGGTCTCTTTTCAAGGTACCTCCGCCCCTTTCCCCTGACCTCCTTTTCTGGAGATGGCTTATAAAAATATATAGAGAACCAAAAGACCTAGGTGAAACTCAAAAGAAAGCAGAGCTTTGTCCAATTTGTCCATAGTCTTGTCCCATTAAAAGGGAGGGATTTCTGAATCCACACCTGGCAAGCTGGCCAAATACTGAAATGCTTCTTCCAATCATCTTGAAAACTGTTTGCATCTGAAATGCTTGATTTTTATATAGAGCCGTGAGAAACTGGTGGAAGAACTTCCACAATTTCATGCAAAAAATTTTCAACATTTCAAGAAATTCTGCCTTCTTCAAATATTGCTTTTCTATAAAACTTAAACGTTTTTCATTAAAATCATGGATACTTCAAATTTCCAATTTAAGATTTTGAAGATTGTGCTCAGAATGGACTTTAAAAAAAAAAAAGAAACGAGTACATTTTCAGTGGAGAGAGGCTTGTTCTTTTAGTGGAAAAGTTAGTGTGATATTTCAGTTAAGTGGTCCCACTTCTCAGATTCTTGGCAAAAATGATTTTCATGCGCTCTTTTCTATGTTGCGCGCACACACCTCTAATTACAAATCACCTGAACTCCCCAGATCTCCAGGAGACTTTAACGACTAAACATCTCTTTTCTGTAACAGCCCTGTCTCTCTCATATTTGTATTCAGGCTTGCCTTGCCCAACCGGAACAGGAGCCTAATAAGCAAGAAGGCATCTATAGAATGCTCCTTCGCCTCTTAACAATGGGACTCTTTGAACAAACTTGCTTGGAAACAGGATTTGGGGCACAGGCATTGGGATTACAAAATCCACCTAAGGGGATGAGTTACATGGCATGTAACTGCCTTATGATTTGGCGTGCAGTTGAAACACTCTGGCTTTAGGGTCACACATTGAAAACTTAGAATTTTATTCACAGGAGGAATGTAAAATTGTTAAGGAAGGTAAATGGCTAAAGAAAATAATCATTCAAAATAATAATCTCTTGTCTTCTCCCTCCCCCATTCCATATTAGAGATCGGGCCTTCATTTTCGACACACGGATAATACTGTGCAGTGGCTAAGGGCAATGGAATCCATTGGTTTACCTAAGGTAAGTATTTAAATGACATGACACAATAACTAACCCATGGACAGAGTTGACTAAAACAGTGAGATTATTTTCCCCTTAATTTGCTTAAATAAAATATTGTTGAAGCTTCAGTACTGGGAAAACCTAGTTCAGGAAATAAATCTAAAGCTTAGAAATGTTTGTTTCTTTTCAATGTCTTTTGTCCCTTGTCACCTTTCATCTGCTACTCACTGTTCCATTATTTTGTCCTATTTTCTTCCTATTTATTTCCAGTGACTTTGTATCTAGTCTCTCCTGAATCTTCCCAGTAGATCCCATGCTGTCCTTCCATCTGATTCCCTCTTAATGATTTATCTGGGTTTCCTTTCATGTTACTTCCTGTCCTCTTCCCCGTCTCTCTTTGCCCCCACCTTACACATTCCCTTTGCTTTTCTCTTCCTTTCTGTGTTGCCCATCAACAGTTTCTCCTGATCAAAGATATTTAATACAAGGCTGGATAGAAGCCTTTGCTGTGGCTACTCTCTGAACAGTGCTTGATGCCTCTCAGTCACTGGGAACCAATGGCACTTCTGCGCCCTTATGCATTTGCCGAGGCAGCTTGTTAGCCAGCAATGTTTCTTAAAAAGCTGTTTTACCTCTTCATATCTGTAGAATATTAACTCTTATTTCAGATCCTATTGCTTGCTTTAAACTTGTTCAGTTTATTTGGTGGCTGGCTATGTCAGTTCATCAGACATCTAACTTCTCTTACTTCCACTCAGTCTCCCTCTTTGAAAGGTTTCACTCATGTCATGTCCCCTCTGTGCCAGGGAGGGTCATGTACTAGAAGGGCCAAGAGCTTGCTGAATCTGCCACAGGTGTTGTGACATAATGATATGGAGTGTTGCCTGTGACTCTTCTTGTGGGTACCCTGGGTTGTGAGGCACCTCGTTATCACCTGCCCTTAGCATGAGGAAACTGTCTATACCTGATGGGAGGACAGCTCCCCAACTCCACTGAACATAGGCAACATAAGCACTCCGCTCTAGGCCTTGCAGGCCCTGGTGCTCTCTACAGGTTATTAGGCACACCCCAACCCTTGAGCCCTCCAAGAGTCTGCCTGGCCTGTCCAGCCCTGCGTCCACTGGACACTCACAATCTTCACAATTTGCTGCTTCCAAAGAAACAGGACACCCCAGTTTGCCAGTTTTTGCTTCAGATCACTGCTTTGCATAACTCACTGCACTTACACTTGTTTTCACTATAAATATGTTTGTTTAAAAAAGCATAGAGAGTCAAGTAAAAGCAAGTTGAAGTATGGGAAACACATGGTTACGGATGAAATTAAATCATAACATGCATTCTAGAACCTAGATTTAATTAACTAATCTCATGTCCTGTAGAGTATTGCACCCCCAGAATCATTGCAGTGCTTTTCAGCCAGGCTGCTTATAACCCTCCTTACATGAGAAGCATGCTATCAGTTTGCCTCCTCATTAAAGGACCCCGTGTATTTCCTTCCACCCCAGGATATACCAAACTATCCTTTGTATTCATAAACAGGACCCTCTTTCCGGTTAGTTTAATCTTGTAGAATTTGCAATTTCTTATTTTTGCCTCTGGCTCAGTATGCAAATAGGCATACATCGTGAGGTGTATAATGCACAAATGGCCAGACAGCAAGATAGATGGCTGTTACCTCCTGCCTGAAAGCAACATCTCCTAGGTAGGTCACCTCCTCGTGACCTGCTTAATACCAAGACTCTAAGAGCATAATTTTCAGTATAGATACATAACTCCTTAAATATTATCTGTACATACATTTTTTCAATTATAATGATGACCACTGGGGCTACTGGCTTTCAGTGGAGACCTCACATGCCACCCCCTTCGGTGAATGGTTATCCAATATCTGACCCAGGGGATCCCTGTAAAACCCTCTATGCCCTTTGCCAGATTGCACCAATGGACCCCTGGGTTACACAGCCTTCATAGTGCTCCCAACGTCTTCTGACCTGGAAGCATGGGGTTGAACTCATTTTGAAATCTAGCTCTCTGCATGGAAGCATGTGCCACTAGTGCTAGGTGTCTTGGCAGAGCGCTTTTTTTTTTTTTTTCTTCATTTGAGAAGCAGTGTTTTGTGAATTGAACCCTAGGCTAGGACTTAGGGCTGGCCCACACTAGGGAGGGGGATCGATCTAAGATACGCAACTTCAGCTACGTGAATAACGTAGCTGAAGTCGAATATCTTGGATCGATTTTTAAAAGTACTTACCCCGGTCCACACGGCAGCAGGCAGGCTCCCCCCGTCGACAGTGCTTCCTCCGCTCGCCGAGCTGGAGTTCCGGTGTCGATGGGGAGCGATTCTGGGATCGATTTATCGCGTCTAAACGAGACGCGATAAATCGATCCCAGAACATCGATCACTACCCGCCGAATCGGGCGGGTAGTGTGGACGTAGCCTTAGTTGTTCTAAGTTCTGATTCTGGCTTTACTGCTAATTTATGGTGTGGCCTTGGCCAAGTCACTTAATATCTCTATCTCAGCTTCCTCCTCTGTAAAATGGAGACAATGCCTTCCCCATCAGGGTGTCGAGGATTAGTTTGTATGGTGCTCTGAAAATGTAAACTTTTATAAGTACTGAGTATTCTCCCTTTGATAACATTGATTCACAATTAAGCTTTACGAGTTGTAATAATGTCCTTAACTGACTTGGATTTCTGCATGATGTTTACCAAATCTCTGTCCTTGTGAGGTTCCAAACAGTGAGTGTGTGTGTGTGTGTGTGTGTGTGTGTGTGTGTGTGTGTGTGTATATATACAACCACACTTATTCTTTCAGTACTTCATTAGAATGAAGAGCAAATTAAATAAAATAGGCAGATGTTATATAATGTTTTTCACTTTAAAAGCATTCTCTATGGATTGTGGAATAATGCTTATAAATGTTAAATATGTAATGTTGATAAAATTAAACTAGTAGAGCATCTTGACGGTGCTTGCAGTTCTAGACAGCTAATTTGTCTAATAATGACAATTTAAAGCTATTGTAATGCAGCATCACCGTTTTCTAGAGGGCCAAATTGGACTAATGAGAGAGTATAGATTACTAGTCAGAATAACAATTCTATTCTTTATTTTTTAGATCTTTTATCCAGAGACTACAGATGTCTATGATAGGAAAAACATACCTAAAATGATATACTGCATTCATGCACTAAGGTAACTAGTAATGGGGTGGGAGGAAGTTTAGATTCGGTGACCAACTTTCAGGTCTATAGTTTCAAACTGGCTTCAAGTAACTGGCGTTCTTAACAAAAGGTCGTACTTCAAAACTTTAGTGTGTCATTGTCTGTTACGTTTATTGACTTTGTTCTGGGCCATGGATTTCTGAATACAATGTAAGCCTAAATGAATTTGTATTACAACACTATTGGGCAAATACTTCTGAAGTAGAAGTTTAAAAAAAAAAAACCTGCTGAAATACATAGGAGGGCTGTTTGCATGAATCTCCCACAAACGCTGTATTTGGAAAGTTGAAGCATTTGTTTAAAATAAGAACGCTCTTTGTGAGACCTCTCAATCTTGAGACATTAAGCAAAAATCACTGTTTTAGAGTGATGGTAACTTCCTCCAGAACTTCATTAAAATTATAGCCTGTGCCAAACCTCTTGAAACTGTCTCACCGCATTGATTTCCCATTTCTACAAATAAGTGCTGGTACACTTAATTAAGCTTTCATGTTAATACAATGCCAGTACAGTAACTCCTCACTTAACGTTGTAGTTATGTTCCTGAAAAATGCAACTTTAAACGAAACGATGTTAAACTAATCCAATTTCCCCATAAGAATTAATGTAAATAAGGGAGTTAGGTTCCAGGGAAATTTTTTTTCACCAGACAAGACCACACACACACCCCGTTTTAAACAAACACTTAAATACTGGTACACAGCGATGATGATAGTGAAGCTTGGTTGAGGTGGGGGAGTCAGAGGGTGGGAATTTTCCAGGGAATGCCTTACTAAATGAACTAGCACTCCACTGAGCCCTCAAGGGTTAACTCTCACACTCTACAAGCCAGCAGGAAAGGAGGGAGGGCAGACAGACAGATGTGTTTCAGAGATAGAGATGTGCATTTCCAATTAGGTATCAAGAGTGGGGTCAGAAATACACTGCCTTGTTAATTAGATCAGCAAGTCTGGCAGCTGCAGCTTCTGCCTAAGGCAGCAGCTCCCTCCCTCATGTGTCCCCCCTGCTCTATGGAAGATGGGGTAAGCCAGGTACAGGGGGACATTAGCCCCACTCTTCTTCCCCTCCTCTGCCCCCCCCTCCCCCCCCAGCAAGCAGGCAGGAGTCTCGGGGAGCAGCACATGGCAATGGGGGAAGGGACAGCTGAACTGCCATTGATAGCCTGCAAACGACGTTAGAAGGGAGCATTTCACAACTGTAAACGAACATGTTTCCTAATCAGCAACGTAAGAACAAAACAACGTTAACCGGGATGACTTTAAGTGAGGAGTTACTGTACCAATGTGTTGACCAGGGGAATGAAAATGAGGCTTGAGGCTGTGCCTTGACACCAAATTAGAACTATTGCCTTCCAAAGTGAAGACTGACCAGTACATACATTCTTAATCATCCATACCCCCAAACTATTTTGACTCAGGTTTTTAAATGTTGGGCAAATTTCTTATAGATATCTAGCTAGTTTAGTTGTAATGCAGTACAAAGCCAGCGACGTTTTGGTTACACCACTATAGTGGAACTAAAAGCTTTTTCTGCCTTAAAAATTCTTCCTCTTAATGTAAAAAGTATAAAAGTCTAGAACCTTTGTCTCTGATGTTCTGGCCCTGGTGGTGGTGGTGGTAGAATTTGCAGACTAGACTCCTTACTGGTTCTGTTAAGCTCTCTTGCTGTATATGGAAGCCTTTTCCTTTCATAAAGATGAGTTTGGGACATAATTTAACTATTCTGTTTTGTCATCACGCATATCTGAGCCATTTGGCATGTCAGTAGCCCTAGGAACTACTAAATGTGCCGTAGGTGAAATGTATTACTTATAGCATAATCGTTGAAATGCTGCTGCTTCTCCTGCAGTCTTGTGTAAGAAGTGTGCCTTATACCAGGAAATAAGGTATACATTCAACGTTTAATGTTTATCTTTCCAAATGCTGGGAGTTTGGCCTTAGCAGTCATATCAATTCTTTTGCAATAAGTGTTGCCATTTAAATTATTGCATTTGGTGTAATATTAACTGGACAGCATCACAATGATTACATAAATACAGGAGGGTAGCTATAGTCTAAAACTATGTAGCTGGTCTTTCTGTCAGTGAGTGTCTTGTGTACGCTTGAAATGATTTCCTGAAGTCGACACATGGGGCTCTTAATATTAAGCAGCTTATAAAGAAATGGTGGGCTAAGTTCCATTCCGGTGATGTCACAATCTTCAGATGTCAGATGTTCTCCAGACCAGGCTTTCAAATGGTTATATTTGCTGAAACTGAAGACTTAATCAATTGTGGGATTGACTAATACTTTTTACCCATATTTACTGTATTTATTTTTTTTACATTTGCTTCAGCTTTGCATGTTGCTTGCAATAACAGTGTAATAATTAGTATCTTTCTTCTTGAACTGTTTTGCAATGATTTGGTTCTTGAGGTATTCATTTTCCCTTTTGCAGCCTGACCTTGGTCAGGATGCATGCCAGGACATCAGAGCTGATCTGTGTGGTTTCTTGGCCTTCATTCTCAATTTGTTTTCATTTCACTTATGTACCATAGCAAGAAGGATTTATCAGCACAAAGTTACAACACTCAAATCTTAAAAATAAAAAGCAAAATGCTACTATCAGCTGGTGATTCTGTGCTATGAATTGCCCACCCTTCCTTGTGACAGGATTTAACCCTGTGCTGCTTTGACTTGATGTGTAAGATGCTGTCACTGCACTCTGTCCACATCTCTGATCTCTTCTAAAATGCACCGTGACCATGGGATACATTTCTCTACTGTAATTGTCTTGCAGCTTAAGCCCCAACGTCTGTCCTGAATTACACACACAGCTGCATTAAAATAACATTTAAATGCTTGAATTTGCAACATTAGTTAAGAAATGCCAGAATTAAGGTTGGCTATGTACCCTTAATTCATCCTCCCTATGTATGTGCATTATGATAGTCTTTAATTACATGATCACACATTTTTCTGCAGGACCCCTGATGGATTCAATACAAAAGGTGGATGGTGCTCTGGGGGTAAATCATGGTTAAGGTTAAGATTTTGTCACCGTGACTTGTTCTAAAAATAACCAACAGGTTGCAGGCAATAAACAGAAAATCATGGGAGCCTGTGACCTGTCTGTCTTTTTTTGTTTTTGTTTTTTTATTAAAAATAACTGGGAGGGGGAGGACTTGGGAGCGGAGGTAGAAATGTCAACTGGAGCCCCATGGTGGGGAACTGACAGCCTGAGCTCCTCTGCCATGGGAGGAGGAGAGGGTGTGCACACGCGCATGGCACACGCCGAAATCCATGACTAAATTGTAGCCTTAATCATGGTTGTACAGTGAAACAGGCTATGTTCTGTAGGACCCTATAGCTATTTGTTTCAGAAGTTGGAAGGCATGTTGTGAATGAGACAGGGGATTGCAGAAGAGAGGTTGAACTCCTGCCTAAGGCAACTGAACGTTGCTCCGGAGTAGAACTGGATTGTAGCCCTGCCTGTACCTCAGCCCTCCTATGTGATGATAGTCAAGTTGCTTAAACTAAACATTTCAGATGTGGCCACTAACTGTTGCTCGTTTTGTGAGAATCCACAATGTGAGATCCTGGTGTTTGATTTGCAGAAATGCTGAGTGCTCTCAGCTGCTCCTGAAGTCAATGGGAGCTGTGCTTTAGAAGTATAATGCCAAAGTAAATCAGGCTCTAGTCACTTCAAACTGAGCATCCAAATGAATGGACGTTCTTGACTTTAATCTCTCTGTGCCTCAGTACCCCATCTGTAAAATGGGATTAATACCACCTCACAGAATGTTGTGAAAATAAAATATTTGTGACAGTCCTACTATATGAGCACTGTGATGAGCACTACCAAAAAGCCCATGAGGGAACTCTGAATTCTGTATTTGGAGCAGGGTTTGAATGGTGCCCAGTGGATAAGGTCTGTGGCCACATATTGAACAATAAGGAGAAAACAAAATATTGACCAGCTGCTCATTAAGTGTATCCAATTAGAGCATGGAATAAAAGCAGGGGTTCTGTGGGGGGAAAAAATGTGATCATGTAATTAAAGACTGTACCATAATGCCTGTGCACAAGAAGGCTGAATTAAGGATGCTTGTGCAACCTTAATCTGGCACTCCTTAACTTTTGAGTGGTTGACTTTGCGACCGTAATAATATTCTTTTAACATAACTTTTTAGTCTCTCTAAATTCCTAGCTTTTTTTTTTTTAATAAAAAAAGTCCAAGTGATGGAATTTGTGTTTTTTCAGGTTTGTTTTTTATGTTGATACTCACATGGCTAATGAGCTGGGTTTGAGCCTTTAGATCCACAGCACAGACCTCTGCCACTTGAGCTAGTTGGTTGTGACCACTTCAAGTTCCAAACTGCCTCACTTGAATTAAATGCTATGAGTATTGATGCCTGCTGCTTAGTAGGAGTACTCACTAATGAGGTTCCCAGTAAACATTTGCCCCATGAGTAATCTATTAAACTGAGCCACTCCCACACAGTAAAATTGTTCTTTTAAAGCCAGTTAGTTTAAATCGGTGTTCAGATGCAAGTTTAAGGCTTAATTTTTAATGTGACTATTTCAAAGAACGTGCATTAGATATGCACGTTTTCCAGTGAATATATTCCTTAATACAAAAGAAAGCAGTTGCATTCCTGACTACCCTTACATTGTATGTAAAAAAACAAATGAAAAGCAAGCTCCCAGCACCACCTTGTGGTAAACTCCTCCAAGCCAAGGAGAATAGAACATAGATCACATTACTCAACCATGTACAGTATAACTGTAGTTTACACAAGAGAGTGAAAACTTACATTTATCTGCCACATTCCAAACCACTTCTGTTCTTTTGCAGTATTAAATGTTATACAGTGGTGACTGCTAAAAAGCCAGCATTTCCCAGGCTAACATTGATGCCATTTTTTTATTGGGCACTTCAGACAAGACTGAGGGCTAGTCTACACCAGAATTGCTACAGCGGGGCAGCTGTACTGTTGTAGCTGCACTGCTGTAGTATTGCTAGTGCCGGTGCTCTATGCCGACGGGGGAGAACTTCTCCCATCGATGTAGGGCTGTCCACATGGGCACTTAGACCAGTTTATCTTATGTCACTCAGCTTTTCCACACCCCTGAGCGACTAAAATTATACCTACACACTAGTGTGTACAAGCCCATAGTCCTGGCCTTAAAGAGGTTACAATAAAAGCCTTTCAAAACATTGCAAGGGAAGACTAACAAAGAAGCAGTTTGGGGTAAAAGGGAGGACTGGGCTAATGCAAAGAGACTTGGGTAGTTTGGGGCTTGTTTTAGGTTAATTTTAACTTTTTTCATTAATTGTTCTGTTAATTTATTTAATGCACTCTTGTAAGTTGAGGATGGCAGATGGTATGATTGATTGTTGAAGCAATCTGAAGACGTGCATGTGATGAGATATGATGATGGGACTGGATGCTGCAGTGACCTACTGCCTGTAGAAAAATCTGCTTCCTCTGTCCCAGTGGTGGTGGAAAAGAGGGGGAGATGGAACCAGTGGTGCCCGGTGCCCCTTGTAATTAGAACAGAAAATGTCTGCAGCAACTATTAACAAATACATTTAGTAATGTCTCCTACTGCAATTAACGGGCAACTGAAAAAAGACAGAATATACTTGCTGCAATGTGTAGAGATGACGTGGGAGTTGGGGCAGAGGTGCCTTTTTTAAAAAAAAAAAAAAAAGACAAAAAAAAGGCAAAATAGCCTCCCACTGTTATGAATATTTAGAATTAAAGTGCCTTGTTTGAAATTTGAGCTTCACCCCACAAAAAAAAAATCACTAATTCTGTTGCCAGAATAAATTCCGGAAACTCCTGACTTTTTACAATTAAAGGCCTTGCACATGGTTGGAAGATATGAATAAAGATGTGGATTTACTCAGCTGTTATCCATATGGCACTATATAACTTTAAGAGTAATTAGTATGGGTTTCCTTGCTACACCAAAATGAAAATAATGGTTCCTGGAGAGCACTCAATTGCACTGAATTTATTTCAGTTCTCTAAAAGCATGAGTACTTAATAAGCTGAAGAGTTTGGTTGGGCTCTTTGGGGGGCTATTTGAGGTTGAAATACTGAGCGTGCTCTCTCTCTCAACATTAAATATGCTTAGTCTTAGGAAAATTGAGATGAATCTTTTTCTTTAACTAAAAATGTGTGGGTTCTGCAAACAGTATTCCTAATTTTGAATAGTGCATGTGAAAAGGTCTAGTATGTCTTCAATGCGGAGTGTCCAGACTTGGATTTGAAGCTGAATGTTGGAAATACCATCCAATATTTGCTGGTTACTGCATTCCAACTTATATGGAACCATTCCCTTCACCTGTTACTGTTTATATGGATCCAATAATATCTACATTTCCTGTTGCAATACATAAACCAGACAATAGACTGATCCCAAATTGTAATTACTAGTTATAAAACCTTTCACTTGATTTTCATGTCATGGGATTCCTGATATACTAGCTTTTGAGTTTCACTTTACTAATTCTGTATTTTAAAGAGAGATTGTATGAATCCAGCATCAAGGATTTATCTCTCTGTGTCCCTTTCTCTTTCCATATACTGAAATATTTCAGTACAGGCAACAAGTCTTGCACTTCATCTGTGTCCTGTCCCCATCTAAGAGAGCTCCTTGGAATATCTCCATCTTGTGCAGATTACTTCTCCCTCTCTACGCTCACACACAGTTTACGATGCACCATAGAAAATAGACTGATTAGTCAAATTTATCCCATATCTGTCCACAGAAGTCAATAGTTAAAGATGAGTTTAATGTAGTAACATTCTAATTATGCGGATCATCATCATAAATTTTGATTTAGTTCTACAAAAAGCAGGCATTTTATTGAATATGCAAGTCTCTGGCACTGTGACTTTAGTATTTTTCTTCTTTGCAGTTTATATCTGTTCAAACTAGGTATAGCACCACAGATCCAGGATTTACTGGGAAAAGTAGACTTTACAGGTAAGTCTGTTTTAATTAGTCGTATTGTAGATAATCTATTGCATCAATGAAATCTGCTAATATTACTGTTTCTAACAATCTACTCTCTGTAATGTGAGTTTTTCCCTCTCTTCTCCTAACATTCTGCACACATTCTAATTGAAGTGATTGGGAGGCTGCTATTTTTAATGAATGTCAGCCTTTGAAAAATGGTGGGGAGGGAATTTTACATGGCACATTTGTTATGGCTTTGAAACTGAGTTTCTAGCAAAATGAAAAAACGACTAAGTTAAAGCCTTGGCTTTTTAAAATATAAATACATTTTAGCCGTGAGTGCTCGTGAAGTCCTGAGAACTTCATTCTGTTAATCGTTTCCAACTTTTCTTTAATATATAAATAGAGGAGGAAATCAGTAACATGCGAAAGGAGTTGGAGAAGTATGGTATACAGATGCCGGCTTTTAGCAAAATTGGTGGGATTCTGGCCAGTGAATTATCAGTGGATGAAGCTGCATGTAAGTCGTCTTTACCATGTTTTCCACCTAATACCTGAATTGACTGTTTTTGCATAAACTGTTGATGGTTTTGAAAGTCATTTCATTTAAAATATTACTTGGAAGTAACAGTTGTAGTTAGTAATATTTTTGATTCCTTGTCTAAATTACCATCATTTCCCATATTTGTTACCTTTTAATATCTGTCAAGATGTGCACGTCTTGACTGAGTAACTGTTAAGTTATTGTCATGAGGGTTTTTTGCTAAGTTTGTCTGAGAGCTCTTTGGAGCAGGGAATTGTACCTTCTTATGTCTATCTGGGAAAAATCAAAGTTCATAATATTTTTATTAACAATACAGATATCTAGCCTTGGGCAAATTGGTTAATCTCTCTGCATTTCAGTTTTTGTGTGAAATGGTATAGGCCAAAATATTCTAACTCCTGGAAGGTAAAATGTGGACTATAACATAAGCCTATATTTAACTTCAGACACTTGTTAGAAGAATTTGGCCTATGCCATTTCAGAGTTACAAAACGGAGAACAGAGAAGTTAGTTGTCTTGCTCAAGCCATATAAGTGAAGTGATCTTATGGGGCTCCTCCCCTCAGCATTACATTGTTCTGAAAGTGAGGTTATGTAGGGGGCGGAGCACCCTCACCACGCAGTTCCTTCCAACCAAGTGCCATGAACAGATGTGAACTTCGGAACCAGAGCTTCTTTCTTCTTAGATAGTTAGCATTAGCTGTTAGTGATTCCTTTTCAGGCCTGTGTTATGGTGGAACTTCAGAAGCAGAAAAGGCTGGATTTTAAGAGGTGCATTTCCTGCCCGGGCAGTGCCTCAAGTGCCAGAGAGAAGGATGTTTGCCTTCTGGTTATTTGATCTGCAGGACCTGTATTCGCAGAGCCAGAAAGGATAGGGAGACTCACTTACAGCTCCATCTCCTGAAGGAAGCCCTTGAGCCTATTCCAGACACTCTGATTCTGAGCAACTCTCCGGTCCAGGGTTGAAAAAAGCCAGTCTCTCCACCAGTTGGCATCAATGAAGGGCCAACAGGTTCCAAGAGGCTTCACCCGCGTCCAGGACTGGATCTGATCCCTGCCAATCCCTCAGTTAAGCCTCTGAGGCCACATGGTCAGAGACGACTGCTCCAGTTCTGGAAAAGAGACCAAGAGACAGTTCAGCTATCCTCACCGGTGCTGTGCCTCATGCCTCACAGTTCTCCCACAGCAGCTTCAGGACCAGGAAGAGCTTCAGCATCCCTTTCCAGATCTAGGGAGATAGACTCCATCTATGCACCAGAACTGAGGTCATCAGTGCCTTTGGTATTGTGACAGTTGGCACCAAAAAGGCATAAGGAAAAAGGGCCTGTTGGCAGTGCTGGTTCCTGTGCATTAGAACGATCTGATCCAGACAAGGTGTCTACAGCACAAGGTGTCTACAGCACTGAAATGCAGACTTGGTCTGCCCTCAGCATCAGTAGCGAGGGAGCTGGACTTGCGTATAACACTGGATCAGATATCATCTCAATCATCAGTTCCACTGTCGGTTCCTGCTTCAGCTTCCATTTCAGATCCAGCTACATCATTGGTTCTGGAAAGTTCTATCACCATGGCAGCCCAGGTTCACCTCCCAACATGTTGAGCAGAGTGTGAAATGCAAGAGCTCTAAGAGGTGTCATGTTTCTCTGATTCCAAGATCCTCTTTTTCATCTCTTGCTAGGAAGAAGAGGCTAGAACATAATGAGTCTCCTCATTATGAATCCTCCTATGATCTCTCCTCTTAGGACCTCTGCAGGGTTTCCACAAAGAGCTAGTCCCCCCATATCTCCCACCCTACCTCTTGTTCCTGGTTCGTTCGATCTCTGATCTGGATTTCTATCAAGGAAAATAGAGGAAGAATGCAGAGACTGATAGCATTATTTGGACATCCCTTTGGCCCTCCTATGCCCAACATTTTCCCAACATTTTTCAAAATCCTAGTTACTGGGGAGACTGGCAGTCCTGCGGCCCGTGATCTTATTGGGGGCCACCTCAGGAACTTTTCAGCTACCTTTTGTATAGATAGAGGGGTAATGTCTCACCTACTAAGGATTTAAAACTTCTGTTCCTTGAAATTGATTCTTCCTGATCCGCTGACTTTTCAGGCAGTTATGCCTAAAGTTTTGTCCGAGAGAGAAGATGGGGTAGCTCTCTTTTTTTGAACAGGAGCAAATGGGTATGGATTATAAGCCAGATCTGTCACCCAAAGAACATGTGACTTCAGCATCCCCCTCCACCTGAGGCCACTATGTAGTTCCACAGTCTGGGGTACCACGTACTTTCCACCTTGAATCTGCTTGAAGTGCCTGTGAAAGAGACTTCCCATTCAGTATTCAATTATCCTTGGTGCTACAGTTAAGAGTAGGATCTCCTTTCCCATATTGGATGGACTGTTACAGCCTGCTAGATCAGTGTGTGCCCTTCTGCATCTGGTCAACTCCAGAGAAGGCGGATAAACTACCAGATACCCTCTGACAGTTTTTCTTGCTTTCAAACCATCCTGTGCCTAATTCCCTGGTGATGGCTGCTATAGTAATAGGGAAAAATCTGGACAGAAACACTTCACACCAGCTGATAAAGAAGGCAGAAATCGACTTGCTGGGGAGAAAGGTGTTCTCCTCATCCCTTGGTATTAGAGGGCAAATTATCAAGTGTCTGGATGACAGGAGAAGGTTGGCTAATGCCATCTTGGCCCCAGGACAAAATGCGGCTAAACATTCCCTCTGAGCCTCCTGAGTTGTTTCAAATTCCTATGCAAGAGTATTGGCATCGACTATGCCCATTAGGAGACATGCATGACCTCGTTCCTTATCCCTAGCTATAACACCAGATTGAAGCAAGAGGACATCTACTTTAAAGGTGAAGGTCTGTTTAGTGAAAAAGCAGACAAATTATTGGAAAAATTTGAAGGTCATGAGATTGACACCTCGTTCTCTGGGCCTGATTCCCTCCGCAATTAAGTGAGCCTCCACTCCCTCCTTGCAGTCCTTCCTCGTCCTATTTTTCAACACAGCAGCAGCAGCCAGTTTCTCAAAGTCAGTATCAAAAAAGGCCTTTCACACACAGGCCTAAACCTAAACAACTTGCTTCCTCCTCACGCAACCTCAAGCCCTGGTTTTGATGAGATGATACACAGTCAAGAACCAGTCAACCAGGACCAACCTATCCCTGTATTTGGAGACCGGCATTAAACAAGTACATGTGGCAATTTTGGTTCTGTAAATTGGCTCCAGCTACCTTTGTTGGTCATGAATTGATTCTTGGCTCTCTGAGACATGTATTTTTATACTTAAATTCATCAAAATCATCGCAGGTGTCTTTGATTTGTGGTGGCCAGATGCTGCTTCCAGTATCAGGTGTTCCTGTTTGGCCTTTCCTTAGCTCCCAGAATTTTTACAAAATGCCTCTTTGCAGTAGCGGATCATTTGAGGAATCGGGTTATTTTAGTTTATACCTATTTAGACAATGGGCTACTGAAGGCCTCTGTGTACGAGGGTCTGTTAAACCATATTGTCGTTGCAACCAACCTCTTTTCAGATCTAGGCCTCTTTCTCAATCATCCAAAGTTGATCCTCTGCCCTTCACAGAGGTTTCCTTTTTATAGGTGAAGCTTAGTTATTTGTAAGGCACTAAAAAGATTTCCAAGTATTTAACTGCAAGGTAATATCATGACAGGTTGTTCCATAATTAACTTAAACTTTAAAATTCTCAGACCCTAATTCTAAAATACTAAGAGTAAAATTCTTTTGGGGGTCTTATGGTAGCCACTACCTACATGACCCCATTTGCTCATCTAAGGATGAGATGTATGCAGCACTGGATGTCTCAGTTCTACAGAACAACTCGCTTGTTGATCACCATGCCTTAGATTATCATAACCTCCCTAGATTGTGGTCAGTCAAAATGACTGCTCAGGGGCATACAGTTAAATCCTCTGGGACCATCCCAGTCAGTGACTTCTGATGCATCAACCAAGGGCTGGGCAGGGGACGCGATGCATTGAAAGTATTTGACAACTTGAGGGCACTGCTCTGCTTAGGAGAAAACCCTGCACCTCAATGTATTGGAATTAAGAGATGTTCATCTGGCTCTCAAGTTGTTCCCCCCCACCCCACCCCAGGGGAGGGTTGTGCAGGTGATTACAGACAATACGTCAGTAATGCATTCTACTGACAAGCTGCCGGGAGGACAGTGGAATTGGTGTATTTTCATGTCATTTACCTGTGGCCCTGCATCTCGCATTGGTGCAGCTGCGCGATGTAAATTTGTAGTGTAGACCTGCCCTAAGAGTGCTTTAGCTGACACTGCTAGAAGATTACTTTACCTCAAGGCACCACGAGGTGGTGCAGTTACCCATAAGTGTGAATATGCAGAGCTGTCTCTAAGAACTCTGCTTACAGGTAAGTAACCTTCATTACAAAGCAGAAAATTTTGGCTAACATAATTAAGGTCAAACTTAGCTATTTGTAAGGCACTAAAAAGATTTCAGATTATTTAAGTGCAAAGTAATATGATAAGCTTAAATTTTAAAACTTTCAGACCCTAATATAAAACACTCTTTCCTACATTTGTGTTGGCTTGTACTGTGTATTTTGGTACATGTGACTACAGTTTGCACATGATTTTGCAAATGTAGCTTTTAAAATCTATAGGGAGGGGGGGAAATCTGGGTATCTCAGTCTATCAGCCTTCCACATTTTCTGAAGTTTAGTCGCTGTCAAAACTGTTGGGGGTTTTTTTTTTTTTTTTTTTTTAAACAGTAAACTTCCTTCCTCCCCTGGAGATAAAAGGGCCATAACTTCCTTTCCCAAAAGCTTTTTATAAAGTGTATTCTTTTTCCTCTTAATTCTGAGGCATGTTTCTTAAATTCTATGAAGTAGTCTTTCCTGATGCTGGCTTCTGTTCCCTAGGCTGGGAATGAGCTGCAGAGCAGCACATTCTGGCCAAGAAGAGGAAATAGTTGCTGTACAGTGGAAACCTCTGACAAATTAAGTCTATTAACAAAGTTCAGTGTGGAATTTAATTGTGTTCTTAGAAGGAGGATAGTGGCTAATGTGGTGCCCCAAGGTTTAGTATGCAAAGGGGGGGGGGGGAGAATGGAAAGCTATTCTGGGCTCAGACATGAGCTAAGGGCTCTTGTTGTGCTATTGGAAGATCATAAATGTTAGAGACTGAAAAGACCAATTAAGTCTTTCCTATTAATTCTGGATTATTTCTCTGGAGAAGATTTTTCTAGTATTTCTTTTATCCAGACTATTTTACAGTTAAGTGGGGCTTCCACTTCTTTGCTTGGGAACTAGTTCACAAGAGAACACATACACATTCTCTTGCCAATATTGAACTTAGCTTTTTCTGTAATTTCCTATTAATTCTAACTTGTATGCCATTGAACCACCTTACATCTCTTCCGCTTTGTGTATATGTCCTTCAAATACATGTTTTCCCCTCTGTCCTCTCAAACAAATTTATGCAAATTTAGCTCTTTCCTTTCTGTGTGAGTCCCAATCTCCTTGACAATGTCTAAAGTTGGTTGAGGTGGGAAGGGGGTTTTAGCCAACTCAACTCACTGTTGAGCAGATGTTCAGTATGTTGTATTACACCCTTGCTTTACCTAAATAGAAGTAGTAGTGTTGGGTGCTGGTGGGGAGATAGATGGATGTAGTCAATCCATAATACAGGCGGCATTGTACCTTGGTATCTGCTGTTATAGGTTTAATTTCAGAATAATTTGGGTTGGGAGGAACTTCTAGTGGATCATATGCCATACTGAGTGACTTTCACCACTCATACCAAGAGTAGCTCTGCTAAAGTCAGTGGTTACACCACTGTAAAACAAGTGTGAGGGGAGAATTAGGAATTATTTATTTTGGTCTTACATCTGTGAACTAGTTTTAGTTACAACACTCCTGTAACTTTCCCCAGACTCTTACTTGTTTATCTTTCTGCTATCTTGAACAGTCTGTGGCCACAAAACAAAAGATGAGCATTGGAATTTCTACACAAACTTTTTTTCACAAGGCGATGTAATTTGAGGAAGGTTTAAATCCAGGACTTCCATCATGACCAAAGAGCTTTTTTTATGTGCTATTTTTGTTGAAATAAGATGACAAAATACTCTTCAGACCTGTGCAAATTTAAACACGGAGTCCCAAAAAGTTAAACTATGGTGAAACATGATCAAATACAGTCGAATCCCGATTATCCAGTCTAGTTGGGACCGGGACCAGATCGTATAACCCCAAATCCAAATAAACTAGAGAGTGGGTGATGGGGGCTCCGGCCCCGCCACCTGGAGCTGACAGTTACTGACCTTGGCACAAAAAGTGGGAGTATGCTAATAAAGTTTGCGGATGGCATAAAGCTGGGAGGTATTTCCAATACAGAGAACGACCGGGATATCATACAGGAAGATCTGGACGACTTTGTAAACTGGAGTAATAGTAATAGGATGAAATTTAATAGTGAAAAGTGCAAGGTCATGCATGTAGGGATTAATAACAAGAATTTTTGTTACTTCCAACTCATGCATTCCCAGTTTGTAACAGAGGAGGAGAAGGACCTCTAAGTATTGTTTAATCACAGGATGACTATGAGCTGCCAATGTGATATGGCCGTGAAAAAAGCTAATGCGGTCTTGGGATGCATCAGGCGAGGTATTTTCAGTAGAGATGAGGTGTTAGTATTGTTATACAAGGCACTGGTGAGACCCCATCTGGAATACTGTGTGCAGTTCTGGTCTTCCATGTTTGAGAAGGATGATTTCAAACTGGAACAGGTACAGAGAAGGGCTACTAGGATGATCCGAGGAATGAAAACCTGTCATATGAAAGGAGAATCAAAGAGCTTGGCTTGCTTAGCCTAACCAAAAGAAGGCTGAGGGGAGATATGATTGCTCTTTATAAATTATATCAGAGAGATAAATACCAGGGAGGCAGAGGAATTATTTAAGCTCAGTACCAGTGTGGACACACGAACAAATGGATATTAACTGGCCATCGGGAAGTTTAGACTTGAAATTAGACAAAGGTTTCTAACCATCAGAGGAGTGAAGTTCTGGAACAGCCTTCCAAGGGAAGCAGTGGGGGCAAAAGACATATCTGGATTCAAGATTAAGCTTGATAAATTTATGGAGGGGATGGTATGATGGGATGGCCTAATTTTGGCAATTAATTGATCTTTGACTATTAGCAGTAAATATGCCCAATGGCCTGTGATGGGATGTTAGATGGGGTGGGATCTGAGTTACTACAAAGAATTCTTTCCTGGGTGTCTGGCTGGTGAGTCTTGCCCACCTGCTCAGGGTTTAGCTGATTGCCATATTTGGGGGTCGGAAAGGAATTTTCCTCCAGGGCATATTGGCAGAGGCCCTGGGGGGGTTTTGCCTTCCTCTGCAGCATGGGGCACTGGTCACTTGCTGGAGGATTCTCTTCACCTTGAAGTCTTTAAACCATGATTTGTGGACTTCAGTAGCTCAGACATAGGTTATGGGTTTATTACAGGAGTGGGTGGGTGAGATTCTGTGGCCTGCATTGTGCAGGAGGTCAGACTAGACGATCATAATGGTCCCTTCTGACCTTAAAGTCTGAGTCTAAATGAGGTTCTACTGTGTGATATTCTAAAAAGCAATAAATGAAGCCTTGAGAACAGAGAATTGGTAACGCTAATTTTTGTGTGATTCAGAAGTACTTTCTCATTGGCTCTCCTTTTTAAAGTTTTGGATCTTATCCATCTCTTTCAGTGCATGCTGCAGTCATTGCAATTAATGAAGCTATTGAGAAGGGAGTAGCAGATCAAACACTTGTAACTCTTAGAAACCCAAATGCAATGCTGATGAATGTGGATGAGGATCTTGCACAGGAGTATCAGAAAGAACTCCTGGAAGCGAAAAGGAGAAAAGAGGAGAATGCAAGACTGAAGGTACTGAAACATATTTGGATTTAATTAACATTCTTAAGTTTGGTATTGCTGTATAAAAAGTGTGCATGCAAACTTTTAAAAAGGATTCTTCTAGGATTGCATTAATAAGCTAATGTATTCAAGATAAACTAGGTGAATGATTGTCACTATAGAAAATTGATCACAATGGTCCCTTTGGTCTTGGCATCTATGAAATAAACAGGCTGGAGGCAAATGTGTACAGGTATTTTGTGTTTGTACACATAACACATGAATGTATTTGAGACGTGTAAGGATTATAAAATTCTTCTATTTTAGATTCCAAAAGATGCTCATTTTTCTCCTTTACATACTGTGTAGAAACAGTTTAACCAAAAGTTTATATAAAAACTTAATGTTTTAAATACCTTTTTCTGGGAGTAAAACATAATTATTAAGTATAGCATTCTATTCGATAGAATTTTCCATTAATACAAAATTGCACTTGCATCATTCATTTCACAGTAACGGTTTCAATTTGAGAAGACAGGCTTTGATCAAAATATGCACAACACTTTACAATTAGCAGAGGATGCTTTAAATATAACTCTTTTCCTAAGGAATGCAAATGTTCCTATTGTGGTTGATAAAGTGTTAACCACTCATACTACAATGGCTATTCTACCATCTGAAAATATCTTTGTGTTCAACTTTTGTGAACCAGTAAGGATTTTGTTTTTAGAATGGCTCAATTTCAGAAGAGGAAAGAGATGTATATGAAGAATTGCTGACACAAGCCGAGATCCAAGGCAATATCAAAAAGATCAACAGTAAGTAATTATAGTTTCTTATGGAAGTGGGCATATCGTATCTACCAGTTATGTATTTCTTTGTGTCAAATTCCAGACAAAGACATAAAATTACTATTTTTACAGAAATAGCTTTTTAAAAGTGGCAAATGTTTGTCAGTGTTACAACGGTTACTTTCAGTGTTGTGGGGCATCTTGCTGCTTTTTTTCCCCATTCTTAATCTTTTGGGATATATTTTTTGTTGTTGTTGCTGATATCAGACTCCTCAATTCAGAAGCCAGTTGGTTTCACCTGCGTTGTTTCCTTATGTTTCTGTCAGTTCCCATTGGCTGCAGAATACTGTAAATTTTGACCCCTCTGTTTAAGTAAACTTGAGATTCAGACTTAGGCCCTGGCCCTGCAAATGGATGAGTGTGGGAGGACCCTTATGCCTGCATGGGCTCCCTGTGGACTCAGATGCTCTGGTAGGATTGGAGCCTTAAAATATAACCCTCTGCTGGATAAAAACTGCAATTGACTGGCTTGTATAAAGAGAGGTATATACAAGCAGCAATTGAAAAAAAAAATTTGCACAAAAAATGTTTTTGCAGTTTGTAAGCATTGTTTTCCTTTCAGTTCACGTAGCTTTAGTCCATGTGAATGAGGCTATTGACAGGCAAGATGAAGTGGCATTGATGGCAGGTTTGAACCATCCTGCTTTGAGCTTGTCTGGAGTTCTGCAGCAAAATTCCTCACGGTACCTAGCACAATTGTGTGACTGTAAAGAGCAGAGAATGCAGGTAATTGAATGGAATGTATGCTAGTATGACACTTGAGTTTGCATTTTTCTCTACTTAAAATAGAAGTGACATCATCCTGAATGCTGTAGCCTGAACTCTACTGTTTTATGAAACAGTAAAGAATTTTGTAAAGTATTTTAAATGAATATTTTCCTAAACAATACAAAACTAGATGCATTTGCTGTAAAGAGCATGATGCATTGGTAAAAAGCTGCTAAATGAGAGAGAAAGGGAATATATATATGTATATGTGTATACATAAATCCCTTAATACAAAGCTCATCTTGGGAACTAAACTTCTTACAAGTTTAGTATAGCAAAAAGGTAATGTTGACCTAAACAATGGTGAATAAAGACCATTATAGAGAACATCTGGATTAAGGCGAAAATCTGTAATTTTAAAAGTGAGCTGGAAGTTTGTGGAAAAACAAACACTATTCTTCAGTATGCCTTGTATTTGGTATTCAGCCAACATCATGGTCAATTCATAGTGGAATATTTTCCCTTCTCCTGCAAATTTAAAAAGCGTAATGAAGTCCTTTTTTTGTCTGATCTGTTAGCTAGCAGGGGTTCCAATTTTGCTCGACAAAAATGAGATACAGAAAGAAGTTAGTGTTGCCAATGAGGAAGCTGAGGCTCTCAAGCTTAGTGAGTAAATGTTTTAATACTTGTTTTCATAATCACCATTTCATTACTCTTAATCAAACTGAAGAACTAAATCCACGTTTTTTGCATGCAAACAAGATTTCTTTATAAATTGAAACCACATTGCATTTTATTTTTGCTACTGCTCTTTTCAATGTCACAATTGCCAAGTCACCAATCTATGCCACTGTAGACACACATTATTTTATCTGAAGTAGCTAACGCTTTTCTTGAATATTTTCAGCTACTAGTGGACATTCATGGCTAAAATGGAACATAATGCATGGCTTGTGTAAATAGACTTTTTTTGAATAGTCTTAATCTCTCTCAAAAGGAAATCTGGGTTTAAAAATAAAATCAAATTGAAGAATAGCTTGCAGTCATATGCAGCAGAGGAAACTAGATTATTTCTCATTTTAAAATATTTACACTTTTAAAAATCTAGTCTGTCAGCCTGCTTAATGTTTTAGTACACAATGGCTCTACACTATGTTGACTAATGTTTTATTTTTGAAAAATTATAGTTAAAGGGGTTCTAAATTTTCAGCAGCACATCTATTGGCAATCGCTTCTCTGGCATTCTTTAGCTGCTAGGAGCTTCAGCTTTGAATAAACTGCTGTCATATGTCGGTGGCATGTGTTTGGGGCTGTTTTGTCTTGTGTCATTTAATATTTTTAATTCAGTCCGCCTATGCTATAATATGTAGACATGCATATTTTATATAGCATTCAAGTCTCTTGTATAGCTAGTGATTTGGATTTTAGAATGATCCAGACATGGTGAATAGTATTTCCTTCTAGGAGATCGTTGATCTTGGGTAATGGAAAACTCTGAGGAGGTTAGTGCTATTTATTAGTATAGCTCCATCTGTGTCTTGGAGTAGGAAAAATGGGTTTGTTTACTCTGTGTGGATAAAAAAAAAAATGCCACGACATTGTGCTACCCACACGACTTCATGTGGCATGGAGAATTTCAATTCAGTTTTACTTCTAACCCATATTGATCAGTTTCCATTAGGGGAAGGCAGGTAAACAAATAAAACTAGGACCTTCAAGAGGAGCCAGTTGAGGGAACCTATTAAAGAACTCTGAGAGCAGAGGCAAGCTGACCAAGCTACAAACTAAATGTGACAGTACCACTGAAACTACAACATGCATGATAAATACCCCAAAACCTGGTAAATGCATTTGTGCAGTGTGGACATAGATTCATAGTATCAGAGTTGCATGCTCAGTTCCTTAGCATGGAAATCGTCAAAGCCAATTGATGGCTGCAGATTTTGATGCCATTTTGTTGCTGGCTCTCTGGAACTTTTTTCTTTTGAAGCTGCTGTATGCTGTCCGAAAGGCAAGTGCCTTTATTTTTTTTACCTCAAGAATGGCTAAAATATTTATCATACAGAACAAAATGCCCAATAGGACTCCTCCCCGTTTATTTCTAGTGTCCCGGGGCCATTGTACTCAGGCTCCATGGGTTTGAACTGCTCTGAGTCTTCCAATCAGTCAGGTTCTCCCTATTGTGCAACAGGAGATGATCTCCTCCATGAGCTTTCTACCTGAACAGGGTGGACAGAGCCCATCACTAGCATAGACCGGAGTAGTTGGTGGTGGAAGCAGGCCCTGATTAGACACAGACCCAGGTGGAGGGTGGGACTGAAGAGTAGCAGGTTTGGGGAGGACATGTGACTAATTAAAACTGCATCTGACATTGACATTGCCTGTCCCTGCATGACAGCTCTCATTGTAGGGTTGGTGAATGATGAGATCTACAGAGTATTCATAGTTCAATCCCGTCTGTCCCTGGTACTCACAGACTGAACTAGGAGAAATAAGTCAATCCCTCATTGAGAAGCACTCAAAGGGGATAAGCCCCTTTAACATAAAGATCATTCCTGTAAGGTTGATAGCCTGCCGCTTGTGAAGGACACTGCTGGACCAGAAGTCTAGCTGCCACTAACAGCTCTGCCCTCCTAAGATCATATAGTCGTGTACCTAAGATAGTAAGAAAAACGTTAAGATCAAGAATGTGGCATCTTACCTGTCCTCCCCCTGGCTCCAATTCAGCAAGGACCTTAAGTAACATCTAATTTTAAGCGTAAGAGGAGTCCCACTGAAACCAGTGGGATTACTGTGTTTATATTTAGGTATGTGTGTAAGGTCCGTGCTGAAGCAGTGCCTAAAGTTCCAGTGTCTATCATGTTGGAAAGCGTCCTAAGATATACAGAGAGAAATCCCCAGAAGTCTCAACTCTTCAAACCTCTGGGTGACCATCTGTCAGTGAAATGTCCTTTCGGGGTCTGCCCTGGTGTGTCTAGGTGGTTGTTGTTTTTTGTGGGTTTTTTTTTTTAAGTGGTCTTTTTTGTAAAGACTTGTAGACTGGCTACTTGAAGAACTCACAAGCCAAACTGAAAGCTGGTGGAGAGCATAGTCAAAGTCTGAATCCTCCTCCTGCTATTCTGGAAGCGGCCATTGCCACTATCCAAAAAAGCCTAGAAAAGCTCTCCTGTATTTGGGGTGCATACTCACTCATTTCAAAAGCCATATAATAGAAATTGCCTGTTGCTACCCCATTCTCCGACATCACAGCCTCCCCTGCCAGTTTGTTTTCCAGCCCTCCTCACCCAAAGCAAGCAGTGGGTGAGTCGGAAGAGCGTGGCTTGGTTGAAGATGGAAGAATGGCTGATTTTTCTCTCCTCCCCCTCCCCACCCCACCAGCAGCACATCTCAAGTGCCTTGTCTTGCCTTCCTTGGAATAGGCATCCTATTTTTTTAACCAGAGCTGGTTATTCTACTCAAAAGACGACTTCACAACTTTTTTTTCTCTCCTCTCTGGGATTTTGGCCATTTTTTATTTTTATTTTTTTAATTCAAGACTGTGGTCAGAGTGCTTAACTCTTCCCTTGAGGATATATTAAGTTTCCTTCAGGATAGCCTCAACCAGGTTTGTGACCATCAACTCCTTCAAAGTTGTGACTGGTGCAGTTAGGGGTATTGTAAGTTACAGTAACTGCAATTTCTTTGGCCTACAAGATGAGATCTAGCAATCTTGGGCATCATGTGTTGTGTTGCCCTAGCTGTGTATTTTAACCCACAGTTTTAGTTATTTTAGAGGCCAGTTCTGAGGTCACTCAGGGATATACTGCATCCATATTGAAGGAGGAGGAATACATTAAATGTCACTAACAGTTTTTTTCCTTATTTAACAGTCTTTTAGATTGGCTTTCGCCAAAGTAATATAATACCATTTTAGTTAGCAGTGCTTGCGGTTGCTATTGAAATTCAGTCATGTTTCCTTATGAAAAAAATTAGACAAGTGCACATAAACAGGGGAGAGAAGAGCAAAAGACAAGATGCATCTTCTGTTTCTGTTTTACTCAGTTTAGCTGATGGAAAATTCCAGTCACAACAAGTGAGCCACTATGGAACTTGGCAAACTTTTTACCAGGCTATTAAGGCATTGCTTTTAGCTTCTCTTTTTGGTCACATTGGTGTTGCAAGTGTAGACTTATCCTTCCTAGCTGTGTTGGACTCTTACTAGAAGGGGGAAAATGGGGAAACAATGGAGGTAGAAGAAATAAAACAGAAGGAAAGCAACATAGGTTGACATTCCAGGGTCACTTTGGATTTGGTCAAACTCAATAGAGAGGACATGGCAATCCCTGGACTAGTCAAGTCATCTTTCAGGATAAGAAGGTCTAATGCGTTGATCACTTATGTTAAGCTGTTGACTTCCACATGCTTTTTGAACAGAAATAATTTTTGCAAGCATGTTAAGTAGTTTCAGTGTGTTTTTAAAAGTGCATCTCTTGCAGGTATACAGCTATAGATTTCTTGAGCAATGGCAGCATAGGATGTAATGTTGGGATACTGTTTGCCTACACAACATTCAAAAAAAAAAAAAAAAAAGGCACACGACAAAAAAATGATAGTATGTTTTCCTACTTTCCCCCAGAACTTGTAGCAGTTGACCATATCAATACTGCAATTCGTAACTGTGATGCTAATAAAACACTGGTTGCACTGATGAAACCAGAGGCCCAGTTGCCTGTCATTCACCCATTTGCTGCTGCTGTCTATCAGACTGAACTGTTCAACCTTCAGCAACAGAATGCTGTGGTAAGAATGAAAAACGTATGAATTGCTGTTCAATAGTGTTCAGTCAAGCCATAAAGGATCAGGAACACTAATGCATTTTCATTTGATGCAGTTTTGTTACTTAGAACTGTCAGACCATTTATCATACCAGATTATTCTAATTCCTGCCTTGAGGTATATTGCATGAATATTCCTGGATTTTAATTTAAGTGCTTGCCTGTTCATAGAATCATAGAATCATAGAATCTCAGGGTTGGAAGGGACCTCAGGAGGTCATCTAGTCCAACCCCCTGCTCAAAGCAGGACCAAACCCAATTAGATCATCCCAGCCAGGGCTTTGTCAAGCCTGACCTTAAAAACATCTAAGGAAGGAGATTCCACCACCTCCCTAGGTAACCCATTCCAGTGCTTCACCACCCTACTAGTGAAAAAGTTTTTCCTAATAATGTTCAGATTATATTTTCTTGACTGATTTAGCTCGTGCTAACTCTTGTGCTGCCACAAGGTGACTGACCTTCACTTTTTTTTGTTGTTGCATACACTCTCTCTCATTTTAAGCAAAACGAAAATAAGAGAGAAAAACTTGTAGCACCTTAGAGACTAACAAATTTATTTCAGCATAAGCTTTCGTGGGTAAATTTGTTAGTCTCTAAGGTGCTACAAGTTTTTCTTTCTTATTTTCGTTTTGCTGACACAGACTAACACGGCTACTACACTGAAACCTCTCATTTTAAGGTTGACTGTGTTTTATGGAAAGTGATCAGCCGAACTGGGGGAGTCCACATTCTGATTAAAGTTAGACTAGAATTGGCTGGAAGGACTGTATTATGTGGGACAAGCTGAGGAAAGGCAGACTATAACGAATGCCTAGTGATTTAGTTCTACTACTCACAATACAGTAAACTGACATTTCTATAGCTATGACATTTTCTCCTTCTATTTTTAATATTTTTTTAAATCAAATCCATGCCTCCCTCCTTTTGGCATCTCGACCAGGGATTCTCAAACTAGGGGTCGGGACCCCTCAGAGGGTCACGAGTTTATTACATGGGGGGTTGCAAGCTGTCAGCCTCCACCCCAAACCCTGCTTTTCCTCCAGTATTTATAATGGTTTTAAATATATAAAAACGTGTTTTTAATTTATAAGGGGGGTCGCACTCAAAGGCTTGCTACGTGAAAGGGGTCACCAGTACAAACGTTTGAGAACCACTGATCTAGACTTTAATTAAAACTGGTTACCCCGACTTGTTTAGCTTTATGACTGATGTATTTTATGTTCCTATAGAGTTATTTGGCACATGATGAACTGTCTATTGCCGTGGAAATGTTGTCAGCTGTTGTGTTACTAAACCAGGCCTTGGGAAGCAAAGACATCCTGGCAATAAAGAGTCATCTCAGAAATCCATCCGTTGGCTTCAATAATCTGGAAGAAGAAAACTTTCAACGGTAAAAGTTCATTTTGTCTTGTCCAAATGAGCAACAAAGACTTCTGCAAAAGGATGAGTGAGCGTATTATCAGCTACTTTCCAGTGTTGTGAGATGGAGTTAAAAAGGTTACAAGCTAAACATGAGCACAATATTTACAGGAAAGAATATTAGAGATGCTCAGCTGTAATGCCCCATCTGCACAAACATAGGCCATCAAACATCACTGAACATTTGAGGGTATGGAGGTTGCGAGGTAAGATGTTCTTGGAAGTCATCATGAACTAAACATCATGAGCTGAGAGGAGTTGCTGTTGTGGCAGTGGATATTTGCACTTAGTTGGAAGCCGCTATTCACTAGTGTCTTACTGAATCTTTGAGAGAGGACCTGAGAATGAATATTGTGTGTGTAATGTAAAGTAAGGCTATCCTAACTAACCTGTCTTGCTTAAGAATAGTAGAAGCCTATGTGGTGAAAACGCAATTTGCTAAATAGCTGGGCACAATGTGGTGGTGTAGATACATGTTCTATTCAACATTAGTAGCTTTTGTTGTTTGGAGTTTTTAACTATTGTCTCAGCTGTGTACCGTCTTGTGTTCTGATCCTGTCATATCTCACATGCAAAGGACAGTCAGGCTGAATCAGTACTTGTATGGGAGATCTCTAATACTAACAGTGCTACAGTAAGGAGTGTTGGTGAGGCATTAGGTCAGGCGTGGGCAAACTTTGGTCCGAGGGCCACATCAGGGTTGCAAAATTTGTATGGCGGGCTGGGTAGGGAAGGCTGTGCCTCCCCAAACAGCCTGTCCCCGTCCCCTATCTGACCCCCACCCACTTCCAACCCCACCCCCTACCCAAACCCCCCATCCCATGATTGCCCTGACCTCTATCCACACCCTCACCCCCCTGATAGATCTCCGGGACTCCCACACCTATCCAACCCGCCCCCCATTCCCTGTCCCCTGATTGCCGCCCCCCAACCCCCGCACCATCCAACTGCCCCCTCCTCCCTGTCCCCTAACTTCCCCCCAGGACTCCCTGCCCCTTATCCAAGCCCCCGGCCCCCTTACCATGCTGCTCAGAGCAGCATGTCTGGCAACTGCACGGCCCGCCGGAGCTAAACACGCTGCCCCGCAGGAGAGCACAGCCCCCCCCCCCCCCCCCCCCCCCCCACCACCACCACCACCACCACGCTGTTCAAAGCAGCAGGAGCTCGCAGCCCTGCTGGAGCCAGCCACGCTGCTGCAGCGCTGCCCAGGAGCAATGGGCCAGAGTGCTGACGGCGCAGCGCGCTGAGGCTGCAGGGGAGGGGGAACAGCAGGGAAGGGGCCAGGGTGAGCCTCCCCAGCCGGGAACTCAGGGCCGGGCAAGATGGTCCCATGGGCCAGGTGTGGCCCGCGCACCGTAGTTTGCCCACCCCTGCATTAGGTGATATTTTTTTCACCACAGTTGTGTTTGACAGAATTCCTTGGGCACTGTGCAGCTGGACATGCTGCTGCTAGATGAGATGAAAGAGAGGTCCTGACCATTGAAGATAGCTCAAACAGAAGTTATGGGCTTGATATAGAAATTACTGAATGAAATTCTGTGGCCTCTGTTTTATAGATCAGACTAGAGGATCCAAATGGTCCCTTCTGGCCCTAAAAATCTATAATTTCATGGCATTTTTAACAAGACTGGGGTCTGGTTCTTCCAGGCTACAGAACCTATACTTGCAAGGGGCCCCGAGTTGAAAGGGGTACCTCACAGTAGCAAAACAAATTGTGCATAAATCTTACTAGCAATGAATAGAGCACTGCTCTCTCCTTCATGGTCAGGGCTCCTGCCAATAGTTAGATATACATTTTGTCCTGGACTTGGTGTGTTGCAGAGCTGCCTAAGCGATCTGTCTTACGTTGCATGACACTACAGGCAGCAATTTTGAAGGGGTCCCTGCCAGGGCCAGCCCTAACTTTTTTGCCACCCCAAGCAAAACAAAAAAAAACCAAGCGCCGCACCGCTGAACAAAAAAAACACCCTCCCAACGCCCGCCAAAAAACCCCCCCTCCCCCAGCGCCGCTGCCACGCCGGAACGCCCGGGGCACCGGCAGGGAGGGCGGCATGCCCGGGGTGCCGGCAGGGAGGGCGCGGCACCAGAAAATTTTCTTTTTTATTGAAGGGGGGGAAAAAAACAAAAAAAAACACAAAACCCATGAGTGCTGCCCCCCTCCAGGTGCCGCCCCAAGCATGGGCTTGGTAGGCTAGTGTCTGGAGCTGGCCCTGGTCCCTGCAGAGGTGAAAGTAAGCGGGTACGCCCCGGTACGGTGTACCGGCAAGCAGCAGAGGCGAGTTATATGGACTCGTGGCTCCAGCAATATTGGGGCTTGGGGCCGGGTCTCCCCCCTGACCCCACCTGCTGCCCCCCCCATGCCTCTCCTGAGTGTCCCCCGGCCCTCCCTTGCTGCCCCCCCGTGCACTTCTCTGGGTCCCTGAGCAGAGTGTCCCTGTCTCTCCCCTGCAGCTCCATGCTGCCTCCCTGCATCAGCTGCCGCCGCAGGGTCCTAATGCCCCCCACCTCTAGTCGCAGGGCAGGCTGCCCTTCTCCCTCAGACCCTTTCATTTTCTGGCGGGTCCCTCCATCAGTACAGCCGCCCCCCACCTGCAATCACCGCTCCTGCCCCACCTTGGGCAAGGGGCAGCCCCATCCCCCACCCCCAGTGAGGCTACTGTGAGGGGCAGCAGCAGGGGAGGAGGCACACATGTGATGACAGTGCATGCCCCCCCCCCCCCACAGCACCCACCACGGGAGGCGAGGGAGATTCCTGGGCCTGAGAGGGGCCTTAGGAGCATGTGCAGTGATAGTAGTGGGGGTGAGTGTGCTGCCGGGGGGGAGAGGGGAGCTCCTACTCCAGAGCTCGCTGATGCCAGTGGGTAGAGGGCTGGGGGGAATCCTCCTCTCTGGCTCCAGTCCCGGGGCAGCCTGCCTGCCCCAAACTTATCCTCAGCCCTGCCCCACCCCAGAGCCCACACCCCCAGCTAGAGCCCTCATCCTCCCCCCCCCCCCCCGCACGCCTACCCTCTGCCCTAACCTTGAGCCTCTCCAGCATCGCAAACCCCTCATCTCCAGCCCCAGCCAGAGCCCTCATCTCCCCGCACCCTAACCCTCTTCCTCAGCCCTGAGCCCCTAGCCACACCCCAAACCCCTCATCCCCCAGCCACACCCCACAGCCCTAACCCCTGTACCCGCTCCCTCCCATCCGCAAGCTCCCTCCTAGAGCCTGCACCCCTCCTGCACCCCAATCCCCTGCCCCAGCCCAGGGCCCTGCACCCAAGACTTCCCCCACCCAAATTTCCTCCCAGAGCTTTGGGCAGGTGTGGGGGCAGAATTTGGGCAGAGGCAGGTTCTGGGCACCACCAAAATTTCTACAAACCTGCCACCCCTGCCGGTGCACCGTACCAGGGTGGACTGGCTTTCCCAGGTGGCAATTTAAAGGGCCTGGGGTTCCAGCTGCTGTGGGCCTTTAAATTGCTCCCTTTAAATCATCCCCTAACCCCAGGGCTCCCAGCCACCTCTGCAGCTGAGAGCTCAGGGGGTGATTTAAAGGGCATGGGGCTCCCAGCTGCTGCTACCACAGCCCTAGCCCTGGGCCCTTTAAATCCTGATTTTAATGGGCCTGGGGATTTAAAGGCCCCGCCTCTTCCGGTAGATGCCACACCACTTCCAGTTGAGGCCACGCCCTCTCCTCAGTACCGGAAAGTCCTTTAAGTTACTTTCACCCCTGGGTCCCTGAATCTCTCAACTACCTCCCTCTCCTTGGTATTGACAGGGAACGGCGAACTGCAGACACTGGGAGTTGCGGGTGGCCGGGCCTGCGGATGGTCAGTGTAAACAAACTGTCTTGCAGCCTGCCAGCAGATTACCCTGATGGGCCACAAGTTGTCCACCACTGGACTAAGTGCTTTGGGATGAGGGACTATGGAAATGTTAAATTGTACATATCTGATATTTAACTTTATGATGTGATTTTTTTTTTAAAAGACTCTACCTCCTTAGTATATTTGACTATAGTGTAGTTAAAAAAACAAGCAAACTAAAGGAATCATGGCTTTTGCCATGAATTAATATAAACTTTAATGTCAAAGAACATCTCTGTAATTTCTTGGGGAAGATGTTTCGGTCTTCTATTAAAATCATTATTTACTTGACACACTGCATCTCCTTGGAATGTTTTTATATTTGTTAGTAGTGTGGAGCTACTATAAGGAAAGTGCTTTGGGGTGACATGATATGGAATTATTCCATATCACAATATGAGCTCGCAGTGCAGCGCTGTGGCCAAAAGAGCTAATGACATTCTCTTGTTTATACAGCCAAAGATTGCAAGTGGGGTTGAGAGGTTATTTTACCTCTGTATTTGGCACTGGTGCAACCACTGCTGGAATACTGTGTCTAGTTTTGGTGACCATGATTCAAGGTTTGGAGAGGATTCAGAGAGAACCTGGAGATGGGTCAGAGAAGAGACTGGACAATGATTAAAGGATTAGAGAACATGTTTTGTAGTGATAGACTTTGTGTTAGCCATGAAAGCTTATGTCCAAATACATTTGTTAGTCTCTAAAGTGCCACAAGGACTTATAGTCTGTATCAGCAAAAACAATGAACACGGCTACCACTCTGAGACTTAAAGAGCTCAGTCTATTTAGTTAAACAAAGAGAAGGTTATGGGGTGACTTTATTACAGTCTAAAAGTATCTACATAAGGAACAAATATTTAATAATGTGCTCTTCAATCTAGCAGAAAGAGGTATACCACAATCCAGTGGCTGGAAGTTGAAGCTAAGTAAATTCGAACTGCAAATAAGGCATAACATTTTGACTGGGAGGGTAATTAACCATTGGAACAATTTACCAAGGGTTGTGACGGATTTTCCATCACTGACCATTTTTACATCAAGATTGAGTGTTTTTCTAAAAGTTCTGCTCTAGGAATTACTGTGGGGAAGTTTTGTGGCTTCTGTTATACAGGAGGGTCACACCAATGATCACAGTGGTCCTCTCTGTCCTTGGAATCTGAGTCTATGAAATGCATGTGTAGAGCCAAGTAAGGCAGCTTGCATGTTGCCTGTTTACATGGTGCTTGGCTGCAAACACTTACAGTCAAGTTTTTTCACTTTCATGTGCACTAGATTCATCCAGTAAGAAAAAAATAAATGAAATACATACAGTAAATGATGGACAATACGTTTTATGGCTCTTTATGATGATTTATATTTTATATCTTCCTACAGTTATGCTGACACACTCTTGTCTATTAAGTCAGAGGCTTCATCTCAAGGACAAGATTATTTAAGCTGGAATGATATCCAGAATTGTATTGACATGGTTAATATGCAAATTCAAGAAGAAAATGACAGTAAGTAATTCTAACTTTCTGTCAGAGACAGAGGTTACTGTGGTCCCTGGAGCACTTGCTGGAGGTTTATGGAGTGCTGGCTTGCCACATAGTCATGCTGCTTATTTTTAGCAGTAAAATTGCAGTTAGACAGCCAAAAACAAAAACCACTAATTGCTTTCCTAATATTTTCAGTATGAAATTGTGGTAGCTGCAATTAAAAATGAGAACAGAGGTGTATCAGACACCAGAATAAATTGTGGTTCTATAAAAGTAATCGCGTTTCTATTTCATAGTAGGCAATAGAGATTTGTAGTTTGACCTAGAACCAAGATTATTTCTTTTTTTCCTAAATAGATTTGGAATTAGTAATTCCTGTTCCCCAGCATAGCATCTTGATAATTTTAGAGAGGAGGACTAAAACAGTTTTATCATTTTAAACAAAATTGAGCACTTCTGTGCTAAATGCCCCTGCTAGAGTGTTGACTGGAGAGAAGGGAGCATTCAATGCAGTAGTTACTTGCATTACCCCTTCTGTCTTTAAATCCTTTTTTAACCTCTCTGAAATCCTCTTGGTACTTCCTGATTCACTGAAGTGGTCCCTGACTACATCATTTCTCTGACATCACAAATGCCATAGTTCTAGC
This sequence comes from Macrochelys suwanniensis, assembly GCA_033296515.1. NCBI lineage: Eukaryota > Metazoa > Chordata > Testudines > Chelydridae > Macrochelys > Macrochelys suwanniensis. The sequence continues at coordinate 85,972,503 of CM065780.1, forward strand.
CGATGGCAATAAGACTTCTATCCAGCTGTATTCATATTGGGCCAATAATTCTGGTACTTAATCTCATTTTGGGACTTCACTTGATTAACTTAAAGTACAAGAAGATTTTCAGATGGGGGGGGTGGGGGAAGGTGGTAGCGGGGGCTTTTACACACGTCCTGTGTTGAATGTCCCTCACACATAATCCTTAGTGGGGGCACTCAGTAACTGTGTCAAAAGCAATTCTTTTCCTGCTCTCCTTTAAAAAATAAAATGGGGTTTGTAATATAGAGAGCAGCTCATCGTGCTTATTTTTTCTTATCCTAAGTTATTATCTAGCAGTGTATGCCTTAAAATGTTTCCAGGTTGAAAAATAGTGCATGTTTCTTAAGTGGATTTCAAACATTTGGACTTTAAAAATGTTAGGGAATTGAGTTTTGCTTGGTGTAATCCCTTTGCTGCTAGACAAATGCTTTTTTCAGCATGGTCTTTTTAACAAAACATCAAGCTGTGATGTGTATACTTCAACAAAGAAGGGTAGTATTCAGCAAACAGAGCAGTTGTCAATAACTAAAATAGTCCACCTTTTTACATAATCAGATTTGGGGGGGTGGGGGGGGAGGCTGTTAAGCACATGCAGTGCTGCTTTAAGTCCATAAAACCCGAGGTGCCCAGTGTCTCAAACTTGGGCCTCATGTTAGCAACTTTAGTCCTAATGAGTAGTAGCTGTTTTCAGATTGCATTGCTCTACTACTGCCGCCTGGCAGGGGGCAGCTCTGCTTGGAACTGTACATAGTACCAACAGAGCGTTCTGAAACTTGCTGCATCCAAATCAGGCCATACTTCCCAGAGCACAGAAATTCCTTTTCCTCACTGGTGGTGCCCCCATAGTTGTCATAAAAAACCCAACTTACATCCACCTGAAGAATAGCCAGTTTCCTAAGAGGTGAAGCCTTGTGAGGTCACATGACTATGACCTCACCAGTTCAGTTTTATATACACACTATGGAAAAACCTCAACAGATCCCAGGCAGCCACCAACTGGAATGCACTCTGTCACAGGTGATGGCAAAGCAAGCCGCAAGAATTTATACTCACTCAGACTTGGTTTAGCGGGGTTCTATGAAAAGCCCTCAGGACAGTGTGTTTCAGTGCTTTCTATTAACTAGAGTCATAATTTCTAAACTGAGTTGTCTAAAGATAAATACACTTGAAAAAAAATCAGACCCCTTTTCTCAGAACTGCTGGGCACCTCATAGTTCAGTGAATTCAGTGGGAGCTATGGGTGTGCAGCAGTTTTCAAAACCAAGGTATTTTTCCTTTAGGCAGCCAAGTTTGAGAACTTTGACTTAGATGCATGTTCCAGATAAATTGTTCCGTGATGTTAAAGCGGTGATGTTGATTACTTTAAAAGATATAATAATCTCCACAAGTTCAGGTGTCAGAATATGTATGTGTGTTAGGAAAACTAATGTGTTAAACTATTTGGAATGGTCAGACATGAAAATCACTTCAGAATGATTACTTGAGTACTGCAACGTAAACAAGCCCAGACCTCTACGCTCAGGTGTTGAGTCTGTTTGTTTGAAGAGATGTAAATGGATCATTCTACTGTAGAACAAAATGGGGAAATTTTTCCTTTTTAGAAAAGGATATGGGGTTCTTGTTTTTAAATCAGATTCAGTTAAACAAGTGGCTGTCGCAGGAGGAAAAATCTGGTCTCCCTTGCTGGCTTGGCATGAGCTGGCAACATCTGAGAAGAAAGATTTTAGAATTTGCTGCTGCTGCTGCTGCTGCTTACCATAACTTGATGTTCACACTCATTTATGACACTATCCTTTTTTGAATAAACCTGATATGTGATTGGGCTTTTTCTGTTATTACATCTTTAAATGTTAATTTCCCTCTTTTCTTTCCTAGGAATTGTTGCTGTTAGCTACATTAATGAAGCTATTGACCAAGGCAATCCTGGGAAAACTCTAGAAACACTGCTGTTGCCTACCGTCAAACTGCATGATGTGAACCCAACAAATGCATGGCATTATCAAGATGTTCTGCATTATGCCAAAGTGCAGAAATGCAAGGTAGAACCTCAGTTGACTCATTGATACTCCTCAGTTTATTAAATGCCAAACCTGAATGTATATTTTCCCCCCCACCATATTTGCAGTGGTTGTGGTGTGTATGGGTACGTCTAGACTTACCCGCCGCGTCGGAGGAGTCCAATCGATCTTCTGGGTTCGATTTATCGCGTCTTGTCTAGACGCGATAAATTGAACCAGGAAGTGCTCCCCCGTCGACACCAGTAATCCTGCTCCACGAACGGAGCAGGCGGATTCGACGGGGGAGCCAGCGCGTCGCCATGTGGACCAGCGGTGAGTACTTTGAAGTTCGAAATAAGATACTTCGACTTCAGCTACGTTATTCACGTAGCTGAAGTCACGTATCTTAGTTCAAACTTAGGGCTGGTCCACACTACCCCCCATCTCTCCTTTGCCAATTAAAATGTTATCTGAGCATTAAATAATTCCTCCTCCCACTGAAACTTTTAGTGTGAATGGGAGCTGTGGAGGATAAAATCTATTAGGGCTAGTTTTACAAAATCAGTTGTGCATGCTTGTTATAGTGCACGTGATGTTTCCTAGTTTATCTCATCCTGTCATGGTCACTTCAGATATTTAAGAATGTGGTATTTATGCCATAATTGTGCTGAAGCAGTTATCTGAGCTGAGCAGGAGATCTGGCCTCTTGTTTCTGGGACTAGGGGTGAATGGATATTTCATAGCTAGAAGGAAAGCTGGGGCTTTTGTCACTAATGGGAGGGCTGAAGCAGTGACAGTTTTCAAAATAAATTCCTGGAAATTATTCCTTTCTGGACCCTCACATTGCTTAAAAGTAAACTTGTTTTTTTCATGGTCTTTATGATCCCTTTAACTTTGACACCATCCTTTTTTTGTTTGGTCATAATATTACAGCTTGCTGATTGTCTTCCTGATATGCTACTTAGGGTAAACCATCTTAGCAGGATACAAATGTCAGCTTCCACATAAAGCTGGGCCTTGGCTAGCATCAGTTTCAGGAATTGTAAACAGATGAGCCTAACGCTTTCAGAATGTAATTGAACTCAAGTTTAACTATAGATTTTTGGCAAAGTGTTTAAAATGTATTCTCAAGTATTGTATGTCTAACAATCATGCTGTACATTCCTAAGCTAAATTATGGGAGCTTTTTCTGCATGGTACTTAGGTTATAGCAGTATATATAAATACTCTGGTCATCTGCAGTTAATGTTTTATGGAAGCTGTATTGGCTTTTGAAGTAAACCTTTCACTTGTCCCAATTCTTATAAATTATGGGGGTATTCTGATTAAAAACAAACTTCATCATAGTTCAGGACAAGAAATTTTAGAGTATTCAGTTTGAAATTTAGTCATCTTAAAAAGGCACTGAATGTAGTTTTCAAGTACTTTCAGCTTCCCTACTGTCCCCCTTCTGTGGGCAGGTCTACACTATGGAATTAAGTCGACCTAAGTTACACAACTCTAGCTACATGAATAACATAGCTGGAGTCGACGTAGCTTAGGTCAACTTATTGCGGTGTCTACACGAGAAACTCTCCCATCAACTTACCTTACGCTTCTCGTTCTGGTGGACTTCTGGAGTTGATGGGAGAGTGATCGGCAGTCGATGTAAGTGGGTCTTCACTAGACCCGCTAAATTGCCCCTTGCCCCCAGTAGAGCGATTGCAGCAGCGTCGATCCACGGTAAGTGTAGACAAGCCCATTCTTCTTTTCTTGCTTTTTGCAGTCCTTTCTCTGCTACTTTAAATGTGCTTTTTCTCTCATTTTGCGCTGTGAAAAACTCTCAAAAAAGCAACCCAAATAACTGATGCTGCAAAGGAAAGAGTGAAACTTGTTTTTTTTTAAAAAGTATGTATTTGAGAATGCAATATATTCAGTCTCATAAATTACAGTAATTTTGAAAGTTGCTTGTAACAATGACAGGTAATTTTTAGATAGATGTGATTTTAAATTTTAGATGCATCGCCTTTTTAAACAGAGAAGACTATATTCAGTTTCTTCAGCCACTTTTTATTTTATTTGGCCTTTTACTGGCAAAACCAAACTTCAATAAAATCCAGCATACTCACCGTCCCCGCCCCTGAGAAGAGCTCCTGTTCATATAAGCAGATGTTACCTCCAATTTAATTGTCGTCCTTTTAAGGATGAGGTGTGGAGGTTAAAAGCAAGTGTCTGATTTGCAAGTACAGTATTAGGTTGGACTGTACCTGATTTTCATTACTCCAGTGCAGTGATTCTCAACCTGTGGGCCACCTGTGGCCCAGTTAGCACACAGCTGCAGCCTATAAGTGACTTTTCTTCTTACTGCATTTCAAAAGTGAAAATGTTTCTATAGAGGGCAAAATAGAAATCCACATTGATCATAAGTTAGGGTACATCTATACTACCCACCTGATTTGGCAGGTAGCAATCGATCTTCTGGGATCGATTTATTGCGTCTTGTCTAGACACGATAAATCGATCCCGGAAGTGCTCGCCGTCGACACCGGTACTCTTGCTCCACGCGAGGAGTAAGCGGAGTCGACGGGGGAGCCTGCCTGCCACGTCTGGACCCACGGTAAGTGCTTTTTAGTTTGAACTAAGATACTTCAACTTCAGCTACGTTATTTACATAGCTGAAGTTGTGTATCTTAGTTCGACCCGGGGGGTTAGTGTGGACCAGCCCTTAGTGGCATTAGGTATTTTCAGGGTAGCCAACCCAAAGTTTTCAAAAATAGTGATATTGGCTTAAATACTATTTGAATCTTATTTGCCTTCTGTTGTTGGAGCTTTTAGGTCCAAAAAGGTGAACCCTTTCTCCACAGTAGTGAAGGCTAGAAACTTAATAATTTTTTTTAAAAATAAAAACAGATTTTCTCATGAATCAGGAGTGGTGGCTTCAAGAAAAGCACCAAGACTTGTGTTAAAATTGCAAGACTTGGCAAAGCTGTATTTTTAGAAGTCTTTTTAACATAAAATTTGGAAGCAAGTAAATCTTAAGATACTTTTGAACTGCTGCTTTCTTTTTTCATTGAAAAAGACCAGTTAGAATTTATAAAACAATAGTTAATTGAGTAGTGTATTTTTTATTTTGATGAATTATCAGACATGTATATATCTGTCACAAAATAATAAATGTTGGACATTTAATTTAACTCATTCTTCCCTGGATATTTTAACCATTGTGAGATAAACATTGGAGTGCTCTCTGATTTTGGACATCAGATAGTAAAGGAATGGATCAAGGCAACTGTTTAAACTGCTTAGAGACAAAGCAATAAGATAGAAAAAGTACAAGTCATCTGTTTTGTCATAGTAGTAATTAACATGATGGACAATAAGTATGACGTTGCTTGGTGTGAAGCAAATGGCAAAAATCATAAGGATCAAGAGACTTATTTTAACATACCAAAACCACTTCTGGTCATAAGTATTGAGTGTTTGAATAATTGAGATGTAACAAAAAATAATAATGGTCAGTGGTATTACAAATCCAAAGATTGCTAAAGCGATGAAGTAGTAGAATTGGAATGGTGATAAAGTTTCACAGGCATTATGTACGTCATGGCAGGTAAAGATATTTAATTGTTCCAAATAGTAGCTTTGCTTCATTATGCAGAATGGCAGCATGTACAGGAAAACAGTTGTCCACACAATGCCACATACTAGTGTTGCATAAGTACGCTTTGGTAGACTTCTGTAGGTGAACGGATGAACAATAGCCACATAACGACTGATGCTGATGCACATGAGGAGTAGAATGGAGCAATACATATTGCCATAGAAAATGGCAGTCGTAGTTCGGCACATTATTTCTCCAAATATCCAGTTGTTTCCATTGAGATGGTATGCTATCTTGAATGGCAGTATGATACAGAATAGAAAATCTGAAATGGCTAAATTTGTATAGAAGATGGCAGTGCAAACGGATCTGATTTTGAAAAACAGCATCCACAGAGTGATGGCATTTGATGGCACACCTAATAAAACTACAAGAATATATATTGCAGGTACTAGTTTGGTGCTCAAAGAACTACTAAGGTACTCCATTGTGGTATTGTTAACTTTCAGTATCGAGCCATTTGTCTTCCCTGAAGAGCATTTGCATTCTTTGTTATGAACAGTCTTTGTCCAGCCTTCTATATCAGAAGGAGGAATATAATCGTAAGTGCCTTGTGGCACTCCATGAAAGGTCTTAATATCAGGCACATCTTGACTTGCGGAGCTGTTATCACCATGTTTAGAATCTAAGATTTAAAAAAAGAAAATAGCTATGACATAAGATGCATACTCTGGACAGAGTCATGTATACCTTTTTTTCTGAGAGAAATTAGTGCAGCTCTAATCTGAAGAATGATTCTATAAAAATGGCATTGTGGGGTACTGTCTCTGATTTCTGTATCACGTGGTATGGCAAACCCCACATCATTTTATTTATAAATGGACTCTCAACCCTGAATACTCAGCTGGACTTGATCAAGCTGCATTCTTTCTGTTTTAAGAATAATCACCAGTTTTTGATGGCAGAATTATGCTTATGACATCTGTGCAACCTCATTGTCTTTAGTGGATTTTCACAGGTGTAACTTCTTGAAATTGATAAATCATGCTGATGTACAAAGAGAACATAATTGTTGATTCACGTGCCCTCAACTGTTGGCTCAGCAGTGCAAATAGGAATAATAAGCAGTAAAACTTTTGTCACTTAAGCAAGCACATATGACTATGTAAAAGGCAAATACGTTGAATAAGATGGTGCCATTTTTACATACCCATTTTTCAAATTAGAACGATACGTAGAAATGTTTGCCCTTTTATCTTTACATACAAAATCTTCCTTATATGGTATTCAAACACCTTAGAGTCTTGTCCCCACCTTCTTTTTTTTAAAAAAAAATGAAAAAAGCTAGCTCCTCTGGCTCTTTACCTCTTGGCTCAGAAGGCAAGCCGGATTCCTTCCTGTTAGCATGAAGAAGCAATAATATAACTACTACTCTCCATTGTTATGGGGCAGGGCAGCTATAGTCTTAAATTCTGAGCATGGGGCTGATCATCTGTGTTTTATTTCTGATTCTATAGCTGGCAAATCTATCTGCTTCAGTTCCTCCGTGTGGTTATCCTTATTGTGCAAAGTGCTTTGAAAAAATATTATGTATGTGAAAGGTGCTATGATGACAGCTATTGATTTACTTGCCTGCAATTCATTACACTTTTGCAGATAACTCTGAAAATGTCACTAAAGTAAACATTCTCTTACTATTTACACAAAGATTAATGAGCATATTTAGCCTCTTCTCCTAAGACCAACAATCCTGATAAGGCTTATCATAGAATTTTGTAAAGAAGTGCTAGTACCAAAAGTGTTCATAACAAAAAGTGTGCAAAACAACAATAATCCTACTTTGCACCTATATAACATCTTTCACTTGAATCATGTAGCCATAATAAAGTTTTTGCTATTTGTATAATATATAATTAGAATCCTAGCTCCAGAATTCTGAACAAACTGTACGATGTAGAACAGTCCTGTTTGAATCTTTGAATCCTAGTTTTTTTGTCCTAACATGACATAACTAATTTCTTCTGGATTTAAAAAAAAAAAATACTGGAAAACACTTAGGTCCAGGCATTGCAGACCATTAGAATGGGCAGCCATGACAGAGTACACATAGGAAGCAGATTTCAGTAAGACTGTGCTATTTTTAGTCACATCTCTGGGCATGACTGCCCTTTAAAGAGACTGGTGTATCAGAGCATTTTTTAAATAAATAGATACAAAAACAATCTTCATAGAAAATGCCTAGTTCTACTCCCACTGAAATCATTGTGTTTTTTCCCATAAACTCCGGTGAGACTCTGATTGGGCCCAGTTTTTTGGAATGGTGACTTTCCCCAGGTATTTAGGATACAAATTTACCTCCTATCAACTGAGTTTTCTTTCGAGTGGTACCTTCTGTGAAGTAAAAAGAACAGGATTACTTGTGGCACCTTGTTAGAGACACTCAAATTTATTTCAGCATAAGCTTTTGTAGGCTATAGCCCACTTCATCGGATGCATAGAATGAAACACACAGAAGTAAGGTGTGTGTGTGTGTGTATATATACACACAAAAAACTTAGAATTGGTATGGCAGCTTCCAAGAGGCTATTTAATTTAGATGAGCTATTATCAGCAGAAGAAAAACCTTTTGTAGTGATAATCAAGAAGGCCTATATCAGACAGTTGACAAGAAGGTGTGAGGATACTTAACTTTGGGGAAATAGATTCAATTAGTGTAATGACCCAGCCATTCCCAGTCTCTGTTTAACCAGAGGGTGTGATCCCACAAATTCAGTACTGTCACATCACTGTAGGAACAAGTACTGTAGGGGAAGTACATTATGCAGGAAATCATATTTCAGTAAACACAAAAACAATTACCTTTTGTTTGTCAATTGGCAGAACTATCAAGGGCCATTGTGGGGAGAAATTCAAGATAACTGAAATAGAGCAATCAAAATCTGCCTCAGCTGAGACTTCGTATGTGGTGCATCGGCCTGCTGAGGGTATTTATAGCTGACAAAAACATCTAAAAAATAAGCACAATGCTCATGGTACCAGCTGAAATATACAGATAATATAAAATACACCTAGAACCAGAGGGCTTACCTCTTTGCCGTAGACTTGAGGACAGACACAGTAATCCAGTTATCATTAAGATCAATGTTTTCATTGTTGCAAGTTAAATCCAGTTGGAAAAATAATGCCTCTTTAATTCAGTTGAAAAGGTTTTTAAATCCACATTTTTGCATAAAAGACCTTGGGGGTTTTAGGTCTGCCATCCAGAAGCATTCTGTGTATGGGATTTATAGTAACTAACTAGTTTGTTCTTTCTCATCTGAATGTGTAAATACACATGACTCAGTTTCAATCTCTGGCTGATACGGAAGAGATTAAATTACTTTAACTTCTGTGATTTAACTCCTAATTTACCATGAACATGAAGAGGTTTGGTTTTTTTTAGTCTTTCTGTACTTTGTTGGAATTTGTACATAAAAATATTCAGAAGAAGATATTTCTGCTTAGAATATTTGTAAGCGGGGGAATAGTCCCGCTATTGTGGGGAACTTTCCTCGTCTCTGCACTACCCCGGTGAAATGGGCTAGCGGAAGGATCTGAGTCCTCGCTCCCATCTCCTTTACCCAGAAGCCTCCCTGCCCTCGAGGACTCCCCTTGCACTCTCCTGTCTGGCAGAGTCCTCGTAACCCCAACAAGGCTGGGCCCAGGATTCCTGGGGGGCTCGACCCCCAACCTTGCTGTGGTCACCTAGGTCAGGGGCTAGGGTGTCCCCACTCCGGGGTGTACTCTCTAAACAGGATGCTTCCCTGACCCACTGATCACTGCATACAATTCAAAGCAAAGGCAAATTATTTAATTAACAATTAATTTGTAACAGGAATAAGGAAAAATGGGGAAGACTAATGAAAACACATCACCCCGCTCTGTGGCAGGGAACATCCCAACAGTGTCTCTGCAATGTCAGGGCAGTTCAGTCTGTTCCTTTGCAAGTCCCAGGCTCCTTCTCAGGCCTTGGCTGTGCTGCAGGGACGCTGTGGCTTGGACACTTGCTCTGGCGGTGGCCACACGCTCGCAGGCTCTGGGTGGCAGGACCCTTCTTCCCAGCGTTGCCCCCGCCCCGTCGGGGTTACGATCCCCCTGCAAGTCTGGCCTGCAGGGCCCCTTGGCTGAGGCGTCTCCCTGCGCTGGGCCCACTGCCCAGGGTTCCCCTCGCTCTCCCCAGCTGCTCACCACACCCGGCTCTGGACTGCTCCAGCCCCAGCTCCACCGCTCTGCCTCAGCTCCAGCTCCTCTGCCTCAGCACGGCTGCTGCTGCTGCTCTGCCTCCAGCTGCCTGGGCTGCTGCCCTGGCCCCTCTGGCTGCTGCAGCTTCTCCCCAAATGGGCAGGTCTGTCTCTGGGCTGCAGCTTCTCCCCCCAGGGCAGGTCTGTCTCTGGGCTGCAGCTCTGCTCCCAGGGCAGGTCTGTGTCTCTGGGCTGCTTTTCTGGCCCCTCCAGATCTGGCCCAGCTCAGCTCTGGCCTCTCCTTAGCTCAGCCCCACTCACTCTGACGCAGGCCACTTCAGCTCACACGGAGGACGGGATCCACCCTGACCTCCTGACTCCCTGATTCGCCTGCCTGCCCTGTCAATCAGGCTGACCTGGAGCATTGGCCTCTCCCCATTGCCCCTGGGGACTGTCAGTCCCATCGACCCTTCCCCTTTTGGTACTGGGAGCTCTGAATGTTAGTAAGGGGATAACGGTCCCCTTACATATTCACAGAAAGTGTTTGACACCTGGAGTCCCCAATCAAAGATCAGAGCCCCATTGTGCTAATATGTACAATTATGTAGTAAAAAGAAAGTCCATGTCCTAAAGGCCTACAAACTTGGTTGATTACAAGAGGAAACAAATGCATGGTGTTGGCGGGGATAGGGAAGGGAGGATGAGGCAACAATGATACAAGCATGTTTCACACAGACTAGCTGGGCTCTGCTCTATCTTGTCACCTGCCTATCAGTTATCAATTGACAGTGGTCTGTAGGCTGTCTGTCCTGTCCCGTCTGCTTTGTTTAAACAGTTCCTATCCCTGAACAGTCTACATCTTTAAAAAATAATTTGTGTAAAGTTTCCTACGTGTCACATGATGAGTGACTAGCTTCCAGCAGGCAACTTCAAAATGCTGGGCAACATCGGCTGGCTTCCAACTTACTGGTAAGGTTAGAATAACAAATTATTACCTGGCCCAGGAGCCTTATGCTTACCAGCACTATAATAATTCTGAAAAAATAGGAGATCCTGGGGAGTTAAAATATTCCATGCCTCACTCCCCAATCCCAAGGTTCCAGCTCAAGTTTAGTGACTCTTAATACAGACTCGCCCTTTAATGATACTCTGAACAATGTAATTTTGATTTGTAATAGCTGCAACATACACCTCACAATGAGTCTGAGGTATAGTTGATTCTGATCATACTTGTAAGGCATTTCTGTTCTGAAATCTTTGTCCTCCTGCATAGTTTGTGCCTAACTTGACAGTTTGTTAGGAAGTGAAGTGTATTTTGAGTTTTAATTAAAAGTTTATTGTTTGGGTGGAAGATTTTTGAACCGGATACCAGAATTAAAATACTGCAAAACTCATGTGAGACTGTTGTATTGTAAAACGAAAATAAAAAAAAAGAAAAATTTGTAGCACCTTAGAGACTAACAAATTTATTTCAGCATAAGCTTTCGTGGGTTGTTACCCACTTCATCAGATGCATGGAATGAAACATACAGTACACAGATATTTATACAGTCAGAGAAACATGATAAGGTCGAGGTGCATAGACCAACCTTAAGAGGCGAATTAGATGAGAGGAACCATAACAGCAGGGGAAGAGTTTTTATAAGAAAATAAGCAAACAGTAATGCATTCTACAAGCTTACAGTTGTTTCCTCTGTAAATCCTCATAGCAAACTTGGGGAGGAGAAGGAGAGAGAAAAATTACCCTAACTTAAGAATAGGAGTTGACTTTTTATTCCTGCTGTTTAAGGCTCAAAACTGTGGGAAAAGTGACCTGAAATGCAAATTGTGTTCACAGATGCTTTTTCTGCATCAGTTTGTACTCTTCCCCACTGTTATCGGGATCAAATGCAGTTTACTATAAGAAAATTCATGTGTAAATGTGACAGTCCTGTAGCACCTCATAGACTAACAGATATATTGGAGCATAAGCTTTCGTGGGTGAAGACCCACTTTGTCAGATGCATGACTTTACGTGGTCTTCACCCACGAAAGCTTATGCTCCAATATATCTGTTAGTCTATGAGGTGCTACAGGACACTCTGCCGCTCTTGCAGATCGAGACTGACACGGCTACCCCTCTGATACTTGACCCCATGTGTAAATGCTGATCAAAAACATACATGTGTTGTCCATTGATAGATACATTCTTGTCACAAATATCTGTTCCACTTTTCTAATGAAAGAGCTTTTACACATCCTCTCTCCTCTCATTACCGTTACATCTGCAAAGTACTGATTAATTTGGGTTTTGGCTTGAAATAAAATAAGTTAAAACACTGAGATCCACCGTCAAGCTGGTTCACCACACAATAGGCTATCTTAGCATTCCACCCCTATGTGACATATTCTTAACATTCATTTTTTTTATAGGCATGTATTTGTACAATTTTGTTTCTTTGCTAAAGTGACATTTATGGGTTTCATAATCTAATGCAACTTTTGTGTTTTTGTATTTCTCTATAGAAAGTCTCCCTCTGTTACATGAAATGTTTTCAATTTATTAGCAGTTACTATTTATATCTTCATTAAGCAGTGGAAGCAATTGACTTCTGCAGTGAGAGGTTGACTGTCCTCCAGACCAACTGCTGACACTGTAATATTGCTTTCCAGCTAGTTGTTAATGGGTGTGGACTTTGATTCCTGAACACTGAATAAGACCATTTAAGTACCTCTTAAATCTGTATTCCCTGTGATAGCATCTATCATTTTTGAGTTGGGTTTTGGCAGCAGTGTCCTCTGGCTTTACTTCTTCTCTGATATCCCAGGCCAGGGGTGGCCAACCTGAGCCTCAGAAGGAGCCAGAATTTACCAATGTACATTGCCAAAGAGCCACCATAATACATCAGCAGCCCCTCATCAGCTCCCCCCTGCTCCCAGCGCCTCCAACCCACCGGCAGCCCAGCCGATCAGCGCCGCCTCCTCCCTCCCTGCACCTCCTGATCAGCTGTTTTGTGGTGTGCAGGAGGCTCTGGGAGGAAGGGGGAGGAGCGAGGGCATGGCAGGCTATGTGGGGATGGGGTGGGAAGGGCTGGAGTGGGGGCAGGGCCTGTGGCAGAGCCAGGGATTGAGCAGTGAACACCCCCTGGCCCATTGGAAAGTTTGTAGCTGCAGCCCTGGAGTCAGTGCCTATACAAGGAGCCGCATTTTAACTTCTGAAGAGCCGCATGTGGCTCCAGAGCCACAGGTTGGCCACCCCCGTGCCAGGCATTAATTTAAGATTTGCATGCTAGAAATTGTGCCATTCTTTGAGATGCGGTGGGGCGGGGACAAAATCCCAGATTTCTGGTGCAGTTACTTCAGTGATGAATTAATTGAGTTTAACTTCAGTCTAACCTTGCTAGGATCTCTTCTTTTGTGCTCACAATTCTGTGTGTTAAATCATGCCTGCAGTTATTTACTTCAGTTTGTCTGTATATTTAGGCACTTAAACCTCCAAATACCTAAATTTGGACTGCAAATTGGGGGCATACAAAATAAGCTGTTTTTGAAAATGTGGCTTGTATTGCATATGAGGTAAAATTCGATAGTCGGTAGTTATCCAATAAAAATAACGCCTGCCCTGGTACTTCATGTTTCAAAAAATTCAGGAATTAAAGCAATCTTTGCATTACTAAATCTGAGCTCTCTTTGTGTGTGTGAAAGTTCATACTGATATTGTATGTCTTTTTACTTGTCTGTACATATGCATGATTTCCAATGAAGAGCTTTGAAAGAAAAGTTAACTGTTAGCATAAATCCAATGGACGGTTACAATGTCCTTGAGGAATCCTATTGCTGTTTGATGTCTTACTGAATGTGCCTGCTCCTCTGTTTACTGGTGAATTATGGAAATTGAATTGTCACTAAATTAACTCTGTTCAGAAATCTACATCTGTCTTCAGTAGAATAAAACTACTATCCAAGCTTTCACGTGTTAAATGGAATTTTGCATTTTGGTGAACATACACTTACTGTGCTAAAGAAAAGTGTGTTATCTAAACTTTAGCTTTTTTTCTGTGATTTTTTTTTTTTTTATTTGTTCATTGCTAGGTTCATACAGTCAAATTAGGTTTAGTGTCCTCAGGCTTTCAGAAGGGCTTTCTATCTAATGAAGCTTTAATAATGTGTGTTTTCAGACTGAGTTTGACTTACTATATTTTATGTATAAATATTTCTCCGTTCCTCTCTCCCAGGAATCTCATGATGAGTCAGCAGTTCTCTGGCTAGATGAGATACAAAAAGGAATCAATGATGCTAATAGGAATATAGAAAAAGCAGCAAATTGTAAGTATCAACTTGAATCTACATTGAAATACCATTTTTTTTCAGGATAAAGACAATATTTTTAACTCTTTATTCATGTACATGTCAATATGTTGGCTAGGTTAAGTTAGTTATTTTTAGGAAAACAAAAGATACTTTTCTCATTATAGTAAGATTGAGGATGATTTAAATAAGAATTAGATCTAATTACATTATTTTACATTTATCTAAAACAGTTGTCCTTGTGTCTTATTTTGTAATTTTGGAAATCAGTATTACCCAAGGTAATAGAAGAGCAAAGATTTCGAATGGTAATACATTTTCACAGAGCTGATGAAATATAGTATATTAATAAATCTCCCTTGCATAGATATGAAAATAGATTCAAGGAGGGAATGAGACAAGTGAAGCATTTCATATAAGAGATTTTGCTTGTTTGACAAGTTTCTATGTGGTAAAAGAAAACATTTGAAAGGAGCCCTGCGTATAAGTCTAAGTCCTGACCTATGTTGCAAGACTGAATTCCTACATGGTTACAATCTTGGTTAGTCAGATTTCTTATTTCATAACAATGCCTCTTAACAAATGCCAGTAAATACTCCAACTTAGTCACATGCCCTTAATTTTTCAAAGTTGTTTTTTTTAAAAAAAAAAAGCAGCTTTTTTTGGTGGCAAAAGACGATTATTCCAGTTCATAATGCAACAGTTCACTTTAAATCTGTAAGAAGATAGTAGCGTAAAAGGATGATGGCATAAGAAAAGTTGGTTATGCTATTGAACCCAGGGTATGTATAATGTCAAAACTTTTTAGAAGACAGAGTACAAACAAATCTGAAGGGTTATTAAACGTGCAAACTGTACAGGAATTCCAAATCGAAAATGCTGCACAGTAGTAAAAGACTCAACTGGAAACAAGAGCATTGGTTTTCTGACAAACATATGGAAATGCTGTGTGAGAAATGTCTTGAGGGGGCTCTTTATTTACTGTTTTATTCCTGAACGTACAGAATGTGCTGAAAAAAGCTTTTTTTTTTTAAGTTAAAGCTAGAATCTCTTGGTAATGTGAAATGCACTTTGGTCACTATTTGGCACAGTAAATCCCTTACATTCAAACTTCCCCCAGCCTAAGAGACGGCAGCCTTGGTCACTGGCCAGACAGCCCAGATCCCTGGCACCGTGTTGACATGGATCTCCTGATTCAAGGCACCGGTCTCCGTATTCCTGGTACCAGCCTACCTCCCACCTGCGAACGCGCTGGCACAGGTCCTCGTCCCTTAGATGGCCCTCGATGCATCAATCTCCACCGGTGCAAGACCATTCACCGCCACGGCACCAGTCCCCATCACTCGGTCACTGTTCCTTGGAAAGGCGTTGGTTGCCGCCTTCCAGGCATTGGTCCCCCGCACTGAAAGTGAGCCGCCAGACACAAACCTCCCCAGCCCCACCATGGTCCCTGGAAGGTGACTGCTCTAAGTCAGAGCAGGAGTTTAGTCCCTAGCCAAAGAAATGCTGGTTCAGCACACTGCTGGACCTCTCAGTGGCAGATTGCTGCAGCTACCGCTCTGTCCGGACCTGCTTTCATAGAACCATGGCAGGCTTCTGCACCCGCACCTAACCGCACTGCACCTGATGGCTTGGCTGCTGCATGGTTGAATTTGGAGGAGCAGGAGTGCTCGACCTATGTCCAAAAGGCCCTGTTGGGCAGCAGGAAGCCCTTCACCAGGATGAGCTACCTGACCAAATGGAAACTGCTTACGTGTTGGACCTCGGACAAAGGTCTTCAGCCCGAACAGGCCTCGCTGAAGTCGATCCTGGGCTACCTTTTACATCTCAGGCTCCAGGGCCTGTCTCTTTCATCAGTCAAAGTCCACTTGGCCGCCATTTCAGCTGTCCTCCCTCCGTTCCAGGGCAGGTCAGTCTTTGCACATGACAGTCCAGTTTTTAAAGTGGCTTTATCTTCCGGTCCATGATCCTATCACTCCTTGGGACCTGAATCTTGTACTGTCACCGCTCACAGGCCCCGCCTTCGAGCCATTGGCCTCTTGTCCCCTTCTTCTGCTCTCATGGAAGGTCTCATTCCTGGTGGCAATAACTTCAGCCCATAGGGTCTCTGAGATTAGAGTGCTCCCCTCGGAGCCACCCTACACAGTGTTCTACAAGGACAAGGTTCAGCTGCGGCCGCACCCAGTTTTCCTGCCCAAGGTAGTTCTGCCGTTTCATACCAACCAGGACATTTACTTACCAGTCTTCTTTCCAAAACCTCATAAGTCAGATAAGGAACGCAGACTGCTCTGGATGTCATGAGCGTGCTAGCCTTTTATATCGAAAGGACTAAGACATTCCGTAAATTGACGCAGCTCTTCGTCACGGTGGCAGACAGGATGAAGGGCCTTCCTGTGTCCGCTTAGAGAATTTCATCATGGATCGCTGCCTATATACATTTTTGCTATGAATAGGCAAAAATGCCACCGCCAGCAGTTGTAACTGCCCATTCAACCAGGGCACAAGTCTCGTCGGCTGTCTTCCTGGCCCACATGCCAATTCAAGATATCTGCAGGGCCACGACCTGGTCGTCCATCCATACGTTCACATTCCATTATGTGGTCACCCAGCAAGCCTGGGACAATGCTGCCTTTGGTAGAGCAGTACTGCAAGCCACACGACCGTGAACTGCAAACTCACCTCCAGGGATACTACTTGTGAGTCACTTAGAATGGAATTGACATGAACAAGCACTTGAAGAAGAACCGGTTACCTACCTTTTCGTAACTGTTGTTCTTCACGATGTGTTGCTCGGGTCCATTCCATTACCTGCCCTCCTGCCCCTCTATTTGAGTTGCCAGCAAGAGGTTGCCAGCCCTAAGGATACTGCTGACGCAAAAAATTCCAACAACTATGCCATGGGTGTGCACACACCTAGAATGGAATGGACATGAGCAACACATCTCGAAGAACAACCGGTACGAAAAGCTAGGTAACACCTTTTTTTCCTCTACCTCTTGTATATTGTTACTTATTCAAATAAAGCAGCCTTCCCCGGACAACAGAAAAGATCAAACCATATACAGTGCTGATCAAGTGTATACAATAATGAGAATGGAGCATTGAGCCAAGCAAGAAATAACAGATTACTAAACTCTTATATACAAGAATTTACAAACTAAAATGTATAAATGAAATTTATAAATTACCCTGTCCTTATCTGAAATGCTAAAGTAGCTTTCTTTTACTTCAGCCTGTCTTGGGACCTGGAAATGTTATCACTAGCAGTCAAAGTCCCCAGCTTGACCTGCTGTTCCTTACTTGAGAGGGGGAAAATGAGCTTTAAACTAGTCCTTCAGACCATTGCTGTACATGCCTGGGAATTTGCTCCCAGTTCAAGCAGAGGATCATCCAGCAAAAGTTTTAGAATAGGTATCCTGTAAATTTAATTGGCAACAATATACAGTAAAGGTGGTTTTATCCAGCACTTCACCATCCAGAAAGCTCTATAAACCGGCATTTCCAATCTTCATTGAAATTCCAGTTTATAGTCTGGTTGGCATAGGGCCGGCAAGGGACTGGGGTGCGCGGGAGGTGGTGTAGAGCATGGGCTCTGGGAGGGTGTTTGGATGCGGGAGGGGGTTCAGGGCAGCAGATTGGGGTGCAGAGTGCTGTATCCAGGGGGCGCTCACCTTGGGCACTCCCTGCAAGTGGCAACCTATCCCGGCTGCTCCTAGGTAGAGGCTCGGCAGGTGGCTCTGTGCGCTGTCTGCACCCGTGGGCACCACTCCCGCAGCTCCCATTGACTGTGGTTCCCAGCCAGTGGGAGCTGTGGAGCTAGCGAGCGGGGCAGGGGCAGCGCCTGGAGCCACTTGCCACGCCTCTGCCTAGGAGCAGCCGGGATAAGTTGCCACTTGCAGGAGCCGCCCAAGGTGAGTGCCTCCTGGATCCGGCACCTTGCACCCCCAACCTGCTGCCCCGAGCCCCCTCCTGCACCCAAACTCCCTCTCTTAGTTAACCGGTATTTTTCATTTACTGGCACCCCCCATTCTCCCAACATGCCGGATAAAACGCTTTTACTGTAATTACCGCTGAGATATGGTCATCAAATGTCTTGCAATTACTAAATTTTTTCGATTCCACCTTCAGTAGTTGTATTTTGATTGCTAAAGATCAACCTGCTGTGTTAAATTAAAATGTTCCTTGGATGTTGAGAGCATAGAATAAAACAAACCTTTGTAATATTGAACATGTATGGCTAGCTACTGAAGATGCATAGCTCTTTAATATTGCTGAATTTGATGCTGCTGTTTAACTAAACCTAGTGTCTTGATTTAAGCACATCTGATTGATTAAAACTTTCGGAGGAAACCTTAACAGATCAAACATCTGTGAAAAGCATCTGGCTTTTATTGTCTGAGAATGGCTCAAATGCATGTATTTACCCACACTGAACAGTCTTGCACTTGGGAATTGTAATGTCTCCTTTGATGGGGATAAGTGCTTTTAATGAAGCTGTGAGGCAGAGGCATGAGAAACATGAAGAAAAAATCTGTGCACAAAGAAAAACGGATCTTTAAAATTGTAAACAAAGATAAGCAAAAATTCGAGAATGAGACTGGAATAGACAAGATTGTGTTTTACTCCTTTAGGAGCAATATAAATATTGACATTCTAAAGGTTATATAGTTGCGTGCTAATTTCCACACCAACATTGTATCACATTGCTAGATAATACTAGAGGCATTATTATGCAATAAGAAATCTGACTAACCAAGGCTGGGACTAGATTTTATTTATACCATGTTTGTATTAAATACATACCTTGAATATTCATGAGCTTTAGCGTTCAAAAAAGCAGGATTTTCAAGCAATACAACTTTTTTTTTTTTTTTTAGCAAGTCACAAACAAACATAACCTTTTTTTAAAAAAAGTCAAAGGCTCAGCATGGAACAAAAAAAGTCAGTGGAACAAATAATATCCATATCCTGCCAAGGCAACTCAGTGTAGTCAATTGATGAGAAATGTTGGGTTTACAAATTTCCCACAAGGAATGTGACTCTCTTAGAGCAAGTGTGCTTTGTTTGAAGATGCTAACACACACTAAGATCAAATGGTCTAGACTTGAACTCTATATTTTCTTATCACTTTGAGAATTTTCATTTTGACCCATAAACCTCAGGGAGGCTTTTTAAGAAGGCAAACAAATTAAAGAACAGTGCATGCAAAAAGTAAAGGCAAACTAAAAGTGTAATGTTAGCTGTTCTTTTGAACAAAAATTAACTTAAGTGTTTGACACAATTTCAGTA